>CM066043.1:200991901-201591901 GCA_033557465.1 Ichthyophis bannanicus | reverse complement strand
GTTTTGTAAATATACAGTATTCCTAAAAGCCACCTACCAGAGTAAATAACGTATTTGCATATTGCCCATTTTTCCTGCAGGTAAAGGTATACACCGAGGAGTTTTTTGAGTTTGTACAGCTGGCAGGACCCACTGGTTTGCTTTGACTGTGTTTTATACTGACCCCCTGCTTAGAGGCTGTGCTGTAGGCAACTGCCTAGTTTGCCTAATCATTGGCCCAGCCCTAACGACTAACCAGTTTATTAGCCATCCTCTAGACCGATTACGTCCTTATATCTTTTTGAAGATGTGGTCTCCAGAATTGTATACAGTATTCCAAATGAGTTATCACCAAGGACTTACACCGTATACAATACACAAAAACAGACACTGGATATATCACACAGCCTCACAGAAGAGGTAATCGATATAGATGTGCAAACTTCTTCAAAACAAGCTCAATGTATTTAAGGATAATTTGAAGGTTTATGAAACTGGTTTGATAATCCTTTTTGAAGAAACTTAATAGTGAATTTTACTAAATTTGCTGCAAATTTTATCACATTGTCAAATTTGTTTCAAATTGTACAACAGCCTGAAGTAAGCTTGTCAGATCTTTTTTTAAATTTGTAGGATTTCCTCATTTGGCTCTGGGATAAATCTGAAAATTCCATGGAATTCAAAACGAGTTGAAAAGTATATTCTAGCTTTGTGACAGAATAGCATGTTTTCCCCATTTCCAGAATCAGGCATGTGGCTGCTTCATATGTGTGTCTCATAGCAAGTTTCAGGGGGTGTTTTTTGTGTGTGTGTGTATGACAGGGAGACTGTCATCAGCAGCATGTGTGTATGTGTCTTGAGAACTGCATGCATGTGTATGTCATGGGGAGTGCTGGAGGATGTGTGTGTGTATGTATTATGGGGAGCGTCAGGGGATTTGTGTGTGTGTGTGTGTGTGTGTTGGGGAGTGTTGGGGGCTGCATGCGTATGTATTTATGTATGTGTGTGTGTCATTGGTTGTCAGAGGCTAGCTACATGTGAGTGTGTGTATGTGTCTCTCTCTCCCTTTCGCATGGCCCCCTTCCCAAACTTCCTCTAGTCTTTCTCTCTCACACATAATACCCCCCTCCAAGCCTTCTCCTAGTCAGTCTATTCTCTCATAACCCCCCACCAGTCTTCCTCCAGTTTCTCTTTCTCTCATGGTCCCCCCCCCCCTCATGCTTCACTCAGTGACTAGCTCTCTTTCTCTCTCATACCACCCGCCTTCATACAGTCCCCTTTTTCACTCACTGCAGCACCTCAAAAATGCTGTGGTTCAGGCTCCCCCACCTCGTTGGGCTCTCTGAATGGTGGAGCCATGTGGAGCAGGACGTCTGGGCTGATCTGCCGGTTTCAAGTCCCAGGGTGGAAAGCATGATCTTCAGACAATTTCCCTGCCACCTGAACCCTCAGCAATGGGCATAATACCTTAGAAAAATCTGCCTAACAAGCTGAAGCTCACCCAGCTTTAGTTCCACTTATGGTAATTTTCTAAAGACGCATATTTTTTGCCTACTTTGTAAAATGAAGTACTTATGGAATTGACTTTATAAGATACCAGCGTAAACGGCAGAGAATGTACCTTAAGTTATGTTGTGATGACTTATAATAGCCCTAGAGCCGGCATAAATGACCACACCTACTTTTAGCAAGTATGTGCATAAATTACTGTATTCTATAATCTCTGTGCATACTTACCTATGCTTCACCTAAGCTCCATCCATGTGCACACCCACAGTGACAGTACACACAATGCAAAAAAAGGACATACTTTTATGCTAGTTTGTATTTAAGGGTCATTTACACACATAAATGATTGAAATCCGGATATTTACTCACATTGCTGGCACCTAAAACTAGGCATGTCCTTATAAAATGACCCCTTAAGGCAGTCATTTTAGAAGCTGTGAGTTGGACATCTGAAAAATGGCCACTTAGATGTACAAATCATGGTGACGTCCCCAGAGCCATTTTAGAAAGCCGGGTATACAGACGTCTCCAGCGTGAGAACGTCCAAGTAGCATGAAGTGTGGTAGAGGCATGCCCTGAGCAGAACAAGCATCTCATGGTGCAAGTTCAGAAACCAAGCATGTTAGGACTTGGATGTTGAGGCATCCATACATGACTGTTTCTGACCAGGAAATTGGTGTAAAAAAGTGGTCATTTCATGACTGCAATGCTTACAGGGGGAGAAGTAAAATGTGTTTACCTCGTTGCGGTTAATATTTCCTGGCCAAAGATTCCTGCCCATCAGTACATACTCCAGACATGATTACTGGCTCGCTGGTGCATGTCTGAGGATCTGAAATGATGGGGTAGGACATGCTTGTCTCATAACATAGATGCCTGATCTACCTGGTTCTGTGGACGGGCACATTGAGGACATCCACATTTGTAAAATGGCCCACACTCGTGAATGTACCCGGCCTTGCTATCTACATGGGATCATCTACAGAACCGGTTACTGGGATGTTCATTTTTTGGGGTGGACACAGAACAATTTCAGAAGGCACTGCTGCCATTCTCCCAGTTTTTGCAAGTTCTACTCTACTACTACTGAACATTTCTATAGTGCTACAAGACGTACACAGCGCTGCACAGACTCATGTAAAAGATGGTCCCTGCTCATCAAAGCTTACAATCTAGTCAAGACAGACAACACAGTAGTTGTAGACATGGGATACATCTAGGGGGAATGGTAAGGAAGCACAAAGGAGATCAGGTGAGTCAAGATCCGAAAGCACCAGAGAAGAGGTAGGTTTTCAGCTTGGATTTGAAAAAGGTCAGAGATGTCTGACGTACAGACTCAGGTAGCTTGTTCTAGGCATAAGGAGCAGCAAGGTGAAAGGAGTGAAGTCTGGAGTTAGCAATAGAAGAGAAGGGCACAGATAGAAGTAATTTGTCAGAAGAGTAGAGTTCCTGAGGAGGGGTGTAGGGAGGGATAAGAGAGGAAAGTTAGCGAGGAGCTGCAGAGTGAATGCACTTATAGGTCAACTGGAGAAGTTTGAATTGGATGCAGACACGGATAGGGAGCCAATGAAGTGACTTCAGAAGAGGGGTAATATGAGCATGATGAAGCTGGCGGAAGATTAGCCTTGCAGCAGAGTGTTGGACAGATTGAAGGGGAGGCAGATGATTCAGAGGGAAACCAGAAGGAGAAGGTTACAATAGTCTCTCTGGCCATCTCAGATTTTTCCTAGATATCCCTTCTTAGATGCCACTTCACAAGTCTACATTTCTCAAGTGGTTGAGTGGTAAGAATAGTATTGAAATTCAAGACGTCATTGCATATGCACAGATGGTCTTTCAAGGATGAGAGGAAGGAACCAAGTCAAGATCTAGGTAGAGTATACGGTATACCAACAGAAAGACAAAATTAGCAGAACAGATGGACTTCCTCGTCTTAAGCACAATCTATGCTACTATCTATCACAAAAGACTATGGATCTCATGCATAGATGCAGGTTGTGGAGCTGCACGTCCCGGTAGTACGTGCAGCCCCGCAAGCAGTCTGGGCCCGATTCTCCCTTCAGCTCTCCCCTTACATCCTGATGCTCACAATTGGAAGAGCTAGCAGGGGGCAGGAGGAGGCAGGATCGGGGCAGAGCGAGGGCGGCTAGCCCAGCAGCACATGCAGGGCCGATTCAGGTCACTGCCCTGAACATCCTGCCGGGCCGTCCGCGGGCCCGATTCTGGCCACCGCAGGAATGTTTTGTTCCCGCAGTCCAGAATCATTTCCAAATGGGCCCATCTTGCTTGGGGCCATCTGGACGGCTCGGACATGTCCCTCTCTGAATCTGACTCCACCTCACAAAATAGACACCATTAATTAAAAAGTATATTTCATAATATATTCTGGCTGAGTTATTTCTTTAAGAAACTGAAGGACTAGCATGATAGACAGGCAGTTGATCTCCAGGTAATATTGCAGAAAGGGGGAAAGGGGACCCGAGCACAGGTAAGGTAGCAAACACAGTCCCCAAAACCATTGTTCAGGAGAAGACAATTAAGCCTTCTCATGTTCAGTCAGTCAGAGCAGGTGGAAGTCTTTTGTTTATGATTTTTTGAGCAGAGACTTTGGAGTTAAGCTTGGTACGTGCCTCTCCACAATGCACCTAGCCAAAAGCAGGAAATGAGCACAGGGAGAATAACTTTGAATAGAATCTTTAGGATGTAAAATGGATTTTTCCATCTGTCTGTTTCAAAAACCTTGAGTATATTAGAAAGGTTTGGTGAACACAAAGTTATTTTCTAAAATATGTCTAGGGCCACCAAAGAAGCACACATATTTTGTAGGATGCAAATCAGAAGCTGTTCAGAAAATGGAAATGTCACTCAAAGTTTTGTATGTGCTACATACACACAAAAGTAGTGATTTTGCCACATTATGAGGAGTAACTTTATGAACTTTCTCATATGCAAAAGGGCTTTTATAAAATTACCCCAAGGGTTACACATGTAACGGAACATACAATGGCAAGAAGGTACATACTATTACGTGATGCATGTGTATGTATGGAGTGTGAGGTATACAATCTGTGTGACCACATGTATTTTGCAAAGAATGCATATACTTTGCAACTCCATCTATGCTCCAACTAAATTCCACCCAAGAACAGTCTACATGCACTAGGTGCAAGGAGTTCTTTGCCCTCAACGAATGAGTCCAATATCTGGAGGCTAGAGGAACAGACTTGGAGGACATAAGGAAGACAAAGAGGTATATAGACAAGACCTACAGGAACATAGTACTGAAGTCTCACCTCCAGTCTGGCAGCCTCTCAGTTGCCATGGAGGAGAGAGGTCACGTGAAAGGAGAGCATCACCATGGTGTGGGGGAAAGTAATCCTGTATCTAGGACCTACCTGCCAGGAGATATAAAACCATCTTGCACTGTGGAGGTTTCACCAGGGCCATGTGCCTATGAGGGAAGGGTTAGGACGGCTGTTATAGTTGGTGATTCAATCATTAGGCATGTAGATAGCTGGGTGGCTGGTGGATGTGAGGATCGCCTGGTATCATGCCTGTCTGGTGCGAAAGTAGTCAACCTCACACGCCAACTAGACAAGGTTTTAGATAGTGCTGGGGAGAAGTCTGCTGTCTTTATAGATGCTGGTACAAATGACATAGGAAAATGTGGGAGGGAGGTTCTGGAGGCAAAATTTAGGCTTTTAGGTAGGAAGTTAAAATCCAGAACTTCCATGTGAAGGACCCAAAAGACAGGCAGAGCTCCAGAGTTCCAATGCATGGATGAGACGATGGTGCAAGGAAGAGGGTTTTGGATTTGTTAGGAACTGGGCAACATTCTGGAGAAGGGAGATGCTTTTACAAAAGGATGGGCTTCACCTTAACCGGGATAGAACCAGGCTACTGGCATTAACCTTTAAAAGGAGATAGAGCAGCTTTTAAACTAGATAATAGGGTAAGCCCAAGAGCACATGATTCAGAAGGATGTGTCCTTGAAGGATACTAGCAAAAGAGGGAAGTTAGGACATCCCGACAGAAAGGTTCCAACAAAGATAAAAGTACCCAAGATGCCCTTAAATACAGAGTTGAGATATTCTGAATTACCCCTATCAACTGATAGTCAGATTAATAAGAATAAAATATGTCCTCTAAAATACCTGTATGCAAATGCTAGAAGTCTAAAGAATAAGATGGGAGAGAGTATATATAGCACTAAATGAAAGGTTAGATATGATTGGCATCTCAGACCTGGTGGAAGGAGGGCAACCCATGAGACACTGTGATACTATATCATAATAATAGGGTAGATCAAATTGGTGGAGAGGTTACACTCTATGTCAGAGAGGGCATTGAGTCACATAGGATTAACATTTTGCAGGAAACACAATACACTGTGGAATCTCTATGGATTGAAATCACATGTAAAAAGGGGAAGGAGCATCAGTAGGGGTGTACTACCGACCACCTGGCCAGAATGAACAGATGGATAATGAAATGCTGAAAAATAAAATCAGGGAAGCTAACAAAAGTTACAACACAGTAATAATGGGTGATTTCAATTGCCCTGTTAGTGACTGGGTTAGTGTCATAGCAGGACATGCTAAGGAGCTAAAGTTTCTAGATTAAATAAATGACTGCTTCTTGGAGCAGTTGGTTCATGAACCAACAAAAGAGGAAGCTATTTTGGACCTAGTCCTTAGTGGAACACAGGATCTTGTGCAAGGCTTGAGGATTTTGGGGCCACTTGGCAATAGTGATCTTTTTTTTTTAGTGCCATCAAGTCAGTGTTGACTCATAGTGACCCAGCTACCTCTGGGTTTTCTTGGCAATGTATCACTGGAAGTAGGTTGCCAGCCTTTTCTTCCAAGGTGATGGAGTAAAGTGACTTGCCCAAAGTCACAAGGAGTGCCAGTGGGTACTAGGCAGTTGCTCTAACCACTAGGCTACTCCCCCACTCCATAGCATGATTGAATTTGATTTAATAAATGGAAGAAGGAAAACAAGGAAATCCACAGTACTACCTTTTAACTTTCAAAAGGGAGGCTATGATAAAATGAGGAAAATTGATAAGATAAAGCCAAAAGAAGCATCTGAAAAGGTTAAAGATTTACATCAAACATGGACATTGTTTAAAAGTACTATTTTGGAAGCCCAGACCAGATGTATTCCTCATTTTAAGAAAGGTGGAAGGAAGACCTAAAACTGCCAGCATGATTTAAAGGTGAGGTCAGAGAGGCTTTTGTAGTCAAAAAAGCATCTTTCAGGAAATGGGAAAAGGAGTCAAATGATGAAAACAGCAAACAGGATAAGTATTAGCAAGGCATTGATAAAGCAGGCAAAGAGAATTTGAAAAAAAAGCTTGCCATGGAAGCATAATAAAAATGCATAATAAAAATGTTTTCAAGTACATTAGTAGCAAAAAAACCCTGTGAGACAGTCCATTGCCCCTATGTGCCCAAGAACGTATTTCCCAGACTTGATCAGGCGTCATTCTGTAGGCATGCCTGGAAGTGCCCTCCATGCCATTCTAGCATTGGGGCATGCACAGGGGGAAACAGTGTGGGCAGAGCATAGGCACAGCCACAAGGGACATGCATACATTATAGAATACCATGACGTACATGCATCCCTATGCTGATCTTGGCAACTCAAGCAATGCCTGCTCTGGAACAAGTATAACTGAAGCACCTAGTGTAGGACCTGTCGGTATGCTGGTATTTTATTTATTTATTTATTTATTTATTTTTCTTATATACCGCGCTATTAAGATCAAAAGTATAAAGTAAGACATGTATAGGCTTCACTTTTTAAAATAGGCCACCTACGTGTGACACAGGGATGCGCAGCAGCCGCATGGGAGTTATAAAATTACCCTCCATATTTACTTAAGGCATGTCACGCTGGAGCAATTTTATAAAAGCCCTTGTACACCAGAAAAATGGGGTTTAAGCATGGGAAAACCTTATAGAATTACCCCGTGGTAATTTTAGAAGGAGGCAGATACAGTAAGTATGAAAGTAGGCACCGAAATGTGGCCATTTCAGCCATTTTTATGCACATCTGTGGGCACACACATGTATAAACTGTCCGTTATGAAACAGCACCCAACATAAAAGTGACATGCATTTATTTTGATAGCACGTATTTTGCCAGTGTACATCCACATGGGTGAAGTTTAGGCAGAACGTGGACAGAGCATACAAGTACAGGTATAGATACTATAATTTACATACATAGCTGCAAAATATACAGATGCTGGTTCTAGGGCTGGTGTGAATGCCCACTCCTTAATTTAAGGCGCAAGTTCTGCCACTTACATTAGTATTTTATAAAGAAAAGTAGGCATCATCCTTTTCTTTATAAAATAGCATGCACACTTTTATGCTGGTCAGAATTTAATAAGAGGTCATTTATGTGTGTGACTAAAATGCTGACATTTACGTGCACTGTAACCCTTAGACTAGGGGCTTCCATATAAAATTAGCCTACTCAGGTGCTATTGTATACACTTTCACTTTGGGTATGCACATGGGCAGAGTTTGGGCATAAAGAGAGTGGTGCAAGCAAGCAGGCATGTTGATTATAGAATATGATAATTTACACAAATACTTGCAAAAGGTAGGCTTGGTCTTTTATACCAGCTCTAGAGCTGGTATAAATGATCATGCTTTGATTTAAGACATGTTCTCTGTGAAAACATGCATTAACAAGGCACATCTTTATAAAATTACCCTCCATGGGGCTTGTTTTGTAAGGAGCCACCTAGATTTAGACCAAAAGGGCACGCATAAATGTGCTTTTATAAAATTCTGACTAGCATGAAATTAGGCTCATTGTTTGCATTATGTGTAAGGTCATTGTGGGCATGTCCTTGAACAGACCTTGGGTGGCTCAAGCAAGTACATGAAGTTCCCACCAGCTCTAGGGCTGGTATAAGTAATCATACCTTAACTTAAGGAAGGAGGGGGGGGGGTTCTCTGCCACTTATGCTAATATTTTATAAAAACTGGCGCATGAATATGCATGTGAATTAGGTGCAGCTTTAGAAAACTACCCTTATAGAGGTTTATTGTTTATTGTTTATTGTTTATTTCACATTTAATATACCGCCTCCCATAACATCGAGGCGGTTTACAATATAAAATCAATAGTAAGAAAAAAAAATAAAAGTTACAATATATGATAGAAGGAGAGAGAAAGAGGAGCAGAATAGATATCCAGATTGCAGCCAAAAAAGACAGAGGAAAGGAGAGTTAGAAGGGAAAAGCTAGAGAGAAGAAGTGAGTTTTGAGAAGGGAGCGGAATTTGGGATAGGATTCTTCTGTACGGAGGTTGGTTTAGCAGTAGTGTACCTTAGTAGTGCACAGGTGCCTGCACTATTTGCATATGTGCTCGCTATTGCTTAATAGTATATGCTATTGCTCAATAGTTGTTAATCTCTCTGAACAATACCCTAATCAAAGGAATTGAGAACCCCAAACAAGGATTTCTACTCATCCTCATAATATAGCAGCCGCCTTCCACTCACTAAACCACACCATGCTCATAAACAGACTGATGGAAATTGAAATCAGCAGCATAACACTTTCATGGTTTCAGTCTGAACTTTCAGATTGTCACTCCTAAGTCAAGATAAAGAACAGAATCTCTAAACCAATTAAATTACAAGGAATACCCCAAGGATCCTCACTATCCACCCTCCTATTCAAGAGACATGAGTGGAGGAGTAGCCTAGTGGTTAGAGCAACTGCTTAGTACCCAGAAGATCAAGGGTTTGATTCCCACTGGCACTCCTTGTGATCTGGGGCAAGTCATTCCATTACCTCAGAAGAAAAGGCCTGGCAATATATTTCCAGTGATACATCACCAAGGAAATCCAGAGGCAGCTGGGTCACCAGGACTCAACATTGATATTTTTTTAGTGCCATCAAGCCAATGTATATATACAGTTAGTCAGCAAAATCATACAGGAACAAAACCTACATGCAGATGACCTGATGATTTATGCCCCATTTGAATCCAGAAAACCAGACTACTCTTCTATAACATCTTGCATGAAATCAGTCACAAACTGACTTCAACCTCACTATGAACTATAGCAAATCAGAGGTCCTAACCATCACAAGAGATCCTACATATATTCCACCTGATGCTCTCAAAATCGACAACTTCTCCATCCCAGTGAAAAAGGAAGTAAAATATCTAGGTGTAATCTTAAACCAGAAACTCAATTTTCAAATGCATATCAAGAAGATGATGGCCAATGCATATTACAAAATGAAGCTGCTACAAAACCTCAAACCTCTTCTAGACCACAGCCACTTTCGTACCATATGTCAGGCAATAGTTACCCACATCTTGAATAATGCAACTTACTACTTCAAGGCATCCCCAAACAAGCCATCCAGGCAATACAGCTAGCCCAAAATACCACAGCTTGATTAATCACTGGATCCAAATGATAAGAACACATCACACCAGTCCTTAAATCCCTCCACTGGTTGCCAATACAATCCCAAATAAAGTACAAAGTGATAATGATGATACACAAGCAAACTGCTGACTGCTTACAACCATTGATCTAGATGGCCCCAGAGTTTTGGACAAGGAGGAAACAAATAAAGCACCCTCTTCACCCCTCCAATCAAGACCAGTAGCTCTCAAACAGCTTGCCCGAGATCCTTCGATATCTTCAGACCAACTCTCTGGAACACGCTACTACATCAACTAAGATCAATCAATGACACTTCCGATTTTAGAAAAATGCTGAAAACGCATCTATTCACTGAACACTCAATACTTAACCATAACTATAGTACTTAGTCAAGTGTTGCTACCACTACCTCCCAATTGAATACCACCCACATTTGGGCTGTAAATAAACTCGGCTGACCATCACCTACTGACAATAGCAGTCATTAACATTTAAATATAAATAATTGCTGCTGTTGGCTTAACAGCTAAGTTTATAGGATGTACCATAGTTATATCTGTAACAGTTCCATGTATAATTGTTGAGTTAAATATAAACCGCTTTGATAAAATTGAAAGGTGGTATATGAAAAAAGTTAAATAAATAAATAAAACAGTGCATACTATTCATCCACTGCGCGCACTATTGTGCAAAAGCAAGCATTGTTCATTTCAGGGGTTTTATTTCCATTTTGGATCAAAAATAACATGAAACTTTATAGGAAATCTCATTGACAATTTCCTATGTCATTTCAAATTTATGCACATCTCTAATGTCTAGTTTCAAAATTAACTGAAACTCTAGTAACACTCCTGAATAATACACTTCCCGTTGCACTGCAACCACATTATCACTCACAACCATTGAGTCTGATGCTATCATAGCCATAGTTTTCTGAACCAGTCAGATACCCTTGGGCTGACCCTACACTAATGTGTGCTAAGCGTCATGCAGCCCAGAGGAAAGAAAATGGGACACGCAGCACTTCATGCATGCTGATGTCTGTTAGCACATGCGAAAAAATAGCAACCATGATTTTTACTGTTTCCTTCAAGTTGTTGAACAAGGAAGATACACAACATGACATCATCTACACACACATGGACAAAAGACTAGCTTTTTCAATTTAATCGCAAAAAGCATGCATAAAGTGAATGAAAACTCTAGTCCATGAATCACACCCTGTGATATTTCTAATCATTCAGGAGAATCACACTGATGACATATCTGTTGTTTCCTACCCATCAGATAGGGCTTAAACCATCTGAAGAGACCTTCTCTAAATCCAAATAGTTTTAATTCATGAAGAAGTGTGCTGTGAGCTACACTGTCAAATGCAGCTGATATATCTAAAAATACAGGTATGACAGCCACATTACTTCCTAAAGCAAGCTACCAGCACTCACAGGTTTCAGTGCTGCAACTTTGCTGAATTTAATCCAAATTTAATCTCATGCAACAACATATTCTGTTCAATATGTCTTTTAAATAGCTGATGAACTACATGTTCTATTAATAATAAACAGTGCTGGCAACTCTATCTAACCCTGCTGTGAGAAATGCAACCTCCAGGTTGGCTCAGACCTCTAATTGATTGGCCAAATATCCTGGAGTTCCCTGATGGATATTTTTATACATTAAGCCAGCTATTTTAAAATGTTCTGTTGCCTCCACAGGGAGCCGGAGTAATTTCTTCAAACTAGGAGCAAGCAGATCCCAACATTTTGAAGCCATGAGAATATGTACCGTTACATTCTGGATCATTTGAAATCTCTTCAAGCTGCTGTCAGGTAAACCTATGTAAACAGCATTGCAATAATCCAGTTTACTCAATACTAAGCTCACCGTCATTTTTATAAGATTTGCTTTATCTTAATAACCCAGTAGAGAAAGTCAAAGATCCTGAGAAATATGGCTTGCACTTCACCAGAAGATGTATGAGAAGAGACTTGAAGACCTAAACATGTATACCCTAGAAGAGAGGAGGGACAGGGGAGATATGATACAGAAATTTAAATACCTAAAAGGGTATTAATGAACAACCCAACCTTTTTCAAAGAGGGGGGAGCTGTAAAACTAGAGGGTAGACAATGAAGCTACAAAGAGGTAAACCTAAAAGCAAAATCAGGAGATACTTTTTTCACTGAAAGGGTGATAAATGCCTGCAATGCTCTCCTAACAGAGATGGTAGGGGCAAATACAGTGATGAAATTCAAAATGGCATAGAATAGACACAGTGGATCTCTATATATCAAGAGGATGGAATCAAAACAAACTTAAATATCTTTTATACTTCTACAAATTAGAAGGGATAACCTGCATGGAGCGGCGGGTACAACCCTAAACAAAGACAGAGGGGCTGATCTACACGAAGCAGCGGGTATAGCTATTCTAGCTACCTTACTGGGCACACTAGATGGACCATACTGGACTTTATCTGCTACCCTACTATATAACTATGTAAATGGCAGAAAAAACATAGAAACATGTCAGCAGAAAAAGACCCTATGGCCTGTCTAGTCTGCTCTTCCATATCAGATACTATAGTCCCTTTTTTTCTTTAGAGATCCTCTGTGTTTCATACTGTCCTCGTCTCTACCACCTCCACAGGGAGACTACTCCATGCATCTAACACTCTTATTTATTTTATTTATTTATTACAGGCTCTTATATACCGCTCTATTCAGCATCAGCGCGGTTCACAATATAACAACAGACCAGAACAACAAACTGTTTGGTTTTACAGAGAACAAGGTCAGAGAACTTGGATAAAACATGGGACGGCATTTCTGCAACTATTTACATGAGTATTTACAAGTATACACAACAGAATTTGTTATTAGTTATAGGGTAAGGATCGAGATTGGTTAGCTGGTCAAGTAATATTGGGGGAAAAGGTGGGATTTGAGAGCCTTTCTAAAAAGGGATAGATCAGTGATAGCACGAATCTCTGGAGGTAGGGCATTCCAGCACTTAGGGGCATAGAATCTGAAGGCCCTGTTAGATGTCATTGATAGGCATTTTGTCGCTGCTTTAGGGATAACTAGTGCATTTGTTGATATCGTTCTCCTGGATCTATTGGGTGGAACAGTCTGAACGAGGTCTACTAGGGAGGAAGAGGTGATGATTTTAGTGGCCTTGAAAGTTAGTAGTAATGTTTTGAACAATATTCTGCCATGTATGGGGAGCCAGTGGAGTTGCTCTAGGATGGGTGTTATATGGTCCCTTCTTGATGCTCCGTAGAGGACTCTAGCAGCGGTATTCATGGCGAGTTGCAATGGGTTTAATGTGGAGTGTGGGAGGCCTTGGAGAATGGCATTAGCATAGTCAAGGTGTGGTAGGGTTAAGGCTTGAAATATCGTCCGGAAGTCATCAGGATCAAGCAGGGGGCGAAGATGGCGGAGTGTCCGGATCTTGAGGTAGATGGCTCTGACTACGTTGGTTATATGTAGTTTCAAATCCATGCGCTGGTCCAAAGTGACTCCAAGGTAACGAATGGAAGGTTTGGATTGGAGCTCAGCTTCTTTGACCTTTATATGGGATGGGGGGGTGAAAAGTGGGTCTCTAGTGATGAAAAGAACCTCGGTCTTTTTGTGTTGAATTCGGAGGTTCTGGGATTGAAGCCATTCAGATACTGCATCAAAACATTTGGCTAGCGGGGAGAGGTCCATAGGGGCTGTGGAGAAAGGCATGTATAGAAGGATGTCGTCAGCGTATATCAAGCATTCAACATTGAAGGACCTAATGATATTGCAAACAGGCTGTATGTATATATTGAAGAAGAGTGAAGATAGGGATGATCCTTGTGGTACGCCTTGTTTTTGGTGGTAAGGTGCGGATGTTGCGGTTCCTGAGGTAACGTACTGCCATCTCTGATCAAGGTATGATTTACACCACTCCAGGGCAGTGTTATTGATGCCTTTTTCTTTTAGTCGCCCTATTAAAAGATCATGATGAACAGAGTCAAAAGCCGCGGCAATGTCTAAGAAGATAAGAGCAAAGCCTTGGCGGATGTTATCAATGCCTGTGATGATGTTGTTGCATAGAGTGGTTAGGAGGGTTTCAACACCGTGGAACTCTCTGAAGCCATGTTGGCATTGGTCAAGAGGGGAGGCAGTGTCGATGTGGTCCTGTATTTGTCTTTGAGCTTCCTTTTCAATTATTTTAGCTAGCAGGGGAATGCTAGCTATAGGTCTATAAGATTCAACCTTTTGTGGGTCGAGTTTGTGGTTTTTCAAGAGGGTCTGATGGATGTTCTCTTGAGGACTGATGGGAAGGAACCAGTTGTAAAGGATAAATTCATCATTTTAGTGATGATGGGGCTGAGATCTTGGCGTAGTTCCTTTATCCAGTGGGCTGGGCAAGGGTCAGTTTGTGCGGTGGTAGTGTTAAGAGCAGCGATGGTGACTTCAATATGTTTTCTGGATGGTGTGGAGAACATGGATAAGTTTGATATACATACGGTGACTTGAGAAGGAATTGTTGCAATGTTGTTGGTTTGAAGCAGCTTGGATTGCAGGTAATCGGCGAACGCTTGAGGATGAATGGGTTCAGGATGTTCTGGTGAAGGTTCTTTAGATAAGATTTTGACTAGGTTGAAAAGATCACGTGGTTTATTTAGCGATCTTTTCAGCGTATCAGTATGGAATTGTCTCATCTTGGTCATGACTGACTCTCTGTGCAAAGATAGGTGTACTCTATAGGCTGCTTGGTCTTCAGAAGAGTGTGAGCGACGCCATCGTTTCTCCAATTTTCTTAGGTGTGTGAGGGAGGCTCGTAGGTCAGGGAGAACCAAGGAGAGGATTTTCTTTTCTTTAGGTTGGTGTCCTGTACTGGTTGTAGTGCAATGGTGCTGATAGTGTTGTTCCAGGATGCGATCAGATTTTCGAGATTGAGAGAGGTGTCATGTAGGAGAGGGAGGGTTTCTGTAATTATATGCTCTTTGTTGAAGGTTTTGAATTTCCGAGATGTTACTTTTGTTGAGTCAATGGAGTTTTTGTTGATGTATGATGACTGTTTGCCATTGATGAGGATGGGGAAGGTGATTAGGTTGTGGTCTGACCAAGGTACTGGGGTTACAGAAGTGTCGAGTCTACTGTTGGAATCAAGGGCTGTCAGAGGAGCAAAAATCATGTCAAGGATGTTTCCTCTCTTGTGCGTGGGGGCTTCAACAATTTGTTTGTATCCCAACTCGTTGATTGCTTCAAGGAGGGCTGAGGCATGGCTAGGATGCAGTGTTGGGAGATTGAAATCTCCTAATATCCAGTTGGGAATGTTGGGCTGGCGTGTGTTGGTTGCTAAGTCCAGAATGTTAGGAAGGTCATCCGTGGAGGGTGAGGGTGCTCTGTATATTAAATTGATGGAGCATTGCTCATTCGTGATGGTTAAGACGTCCATGCTGTTTGAGCTTGTGGAGTCCACAGTGTGGAAGTTTAGGTCATTCTTGGTAAGTATGAGAATGCCTCCACCTCTCTTGCTCTCTCTATGTTGGGAATGGACGGAGAAGTTGGGGGGTATGAGTTGGTTAAGGATCACATTATCTGTGTCGGATAACCAAGTTTCAGTTATCATGAGGATGTCTAGATTGTAGGAAGAGATTGTGTCAGTGATGACTGGCCATTTCTTGCGGATAGACCTTGCATTTATGAGGGCACAGTTTAAGCAAAAGGGTTGAAGGGGTTCCTTTTGTTTATTTTTCTTTGGTTGTTGAAGAGCTATATGTATTAGATGAGAGTGGCGTGTGGGGGCATCTATTCTTGAGTTGGGATAGGGAGATTCAGCCCTTCTTTTTCCATGATTCTGAAGTATTGGAATTTGGTGAGCTGTGTGATATAGTGCAAGGGCTTCGTTGAGCAAACATAGAAGAAGGAAAAGGAAGATAGCTAGGGTATTGAATGGTAGTGCCATTGGGGTTTTTGTTGATGTGGATGAGGTAACTTCTGTGAGGGATTGGAGGGGATATTATGTTTGTTATTGTGGATATGCTATTGTCAAAGGAGTAATTGGCAATGGGCTTCTGACAGTGGTGTTGAGTAGCTATATATTATGGAGAGCTAATGGGAGAGCAAGTGAGACACTTTGTGGGAGTGTTACTGGTAACTGGGATAATTGAGTGCTAACTGGCCACAGTAAAAGTGAAGGCTACAGAACCAGTAATAATTGCATGCAATAGTGATAAATTGAATGGTACTGACAACAGTAAAAATAGGAAGCAGCAATGATACATGGATACTACTGGCAACAGTAATAACTGGCTAAAAGGCTACTACTGGCAACAGTAATAAATGAATGCAAGTGAGAAAGAATACAACAATGATACATGGATACCATTGGTAACAGTACATAAATGGCTAAAAGGCTACTACTGGCAACAGTAATAAATGAATGCAAGAAAAAGTCAGTTGAGTTATATGAGGCGCGTATACTTGCTGTGGTTGAGATTGTATGGAGAGGGTAGGATAAGCTGGTTCAACCGTATTTGTATGTAGCTGTTGGACGCATTTGTGTGGACGCTTGTCTTAAGCAGGCTGTTGCTTTGGCTGTCCAGGGCTCGGTGAGTGATGAGATCGGCGGATTTCTGGTGTTTTCTCTCGGTCCCCGCCTAAGGGCCACGCCAAAGGGCCCTCTGGCGAGGCCCTCAGGCGCGGGCCCGCCAGGCGCGGGCGCGCCCGATGGCGCGAAGATCTTTAAAGTAAGGCCTCTGCCCCGATTGGACAGCGCCCCGGTGGTGCTCCTCCTGCCGCCGGAGGCTCGATCCCCGGGCTGGGGAGAGCTGTGGATGGCGGTGGAAGGCCAAAGGAAGGGCGCCCGATGGCGCGAAGATCTTTAAAGTAAGGCCTCTGCCCCGATTGGACAGCGCCCCGGTGGTGCTCCTCCTGCCGCCGGAGGCTCGATCCCCGGGCTGGGGAGAGCTGTGGATGGCGGTGGGAGGCCAAAGGAAGGGCGCCCGATGGCGCGAAGATCTTTAAAGTGATATTTTTGCATATTACTCCTGAGTCTATCCCCTTTCACCCTCGCCCTATGCCCCCTTGTTGCAGAGCTTACTTTCAGTCAACAGAGGCTCTCCTGTGCATTTATGCTATGGATGTATTTAAACATCTCTCATATCTCCTCTATCCCGCCTTTCCTCTAACATATACATATTAAGATCTTTAAGTCTGTCCCCATATAGTTTATAACGAAGACCACTGACCATTTTAGTAGCCACCCTCTGCATCAACTCCATCCTGTTTATATCCTTTTGAAGGTGCGATCTCCAGAATTGCACACAATACTCTGAGGCTAAACCAGAGACTTAAACAGAGGCACTATCACCTCCTTTTTTCTTCAGATTCATCTCCAGGTAAATGTGCCCTCTCTTTCAGACTCTCACCACTGAAGAGGTTTTATGCTAGTAAACTTATTGTTGGCACATCATTTCCAATATAAAGGGGATTTTGCATTGTTCAGTGGGCTGATATCTAAACACAGCAGCCAAAGCTTTTTTAAACAGCAGCTCCAGCATTTAAACATAATTCTGATATTAGCGCTGACATCTGGATTGCGGCCAGCACTGAATATCCAAATAGATCAGCAAGGGCCTAAGCTAATGTATTCAGACAGCAGCGATATTGAGACTGCTCTCCGGACAGCTATCAGGATACATTTATTCAGATGGCTATTTGAAGAGCAGTCCCAATATCACCACTTTCTGGCTGTCTCTTGGGTTTACCCACAATACCCCCACGTACTGCCTGGCTCTGTATGGATAGACGCCATTGGTATGGGGCGGTATAGAAAGCATTTTAATAAACATAAACATAAACATAGTGCTGAGGGGGCACCATGTGGATAACGCTGCTAAAAATCATCAGATCAATGCAGCCAGAGACATTTATTGGTGGTTTTTACACAAATAATTAAACCCTGGAGAAATGCAAGCGTGGAGGAGTAGCCTAAACCAGGAGACCAGGGTCCGATTCCCACTAGCACTTCTTGTGGCCTTGGGCAAGTCACTTGCCTAAGAAGAAAGATCTGGCAATCTACTTACACTCACACTGCCAAGAAAACCCAGGAGCTACTAGATTGCCAGGAGTCAGCATTGACTCGAAGGCACACATTGCATTTTTTAAACAGCATCCAGCACTCAGTGAAAACATGGGAGGGAGGAGTTACTATTGAGTGGGAGGGGCCAACTCAGCAGCTAAGTAGCAGTGCTGTGCAGAAGGACCTGGCTTCAATTCCCAGCTCAGATCGTCCACTCCCAGGTCAGCCAGAGATGAAGATGTCACAGTGCTGTGATTGTAACCCAAAATCATTATTATGGAGCTTGTCTCTTTTCTAGAAATAGTCTTTGAAATCATAAAGTTATATTTTGATGATCTCACAGAAAGCAGATAGGGTCTGGTATACATGTAGTTTAGAGGGTTTCTTCTATTTTGGGTTAATGGGGGAAACACATTCTGCATCTGAACATGGAAAGGTGATGTCAGCAAGTTCTTCCAGCATCACTATATGAAGACCCATGAACTTACTGCAGAAACTGGGGGGGGGGGGAATGGCCAAATGTTTAGAACTCTAGATTTGAATTCAGGAGAAGACCTACAGTATAGCATGAGTTATTTATTTATTTACATTCTCTTATATACCATGCTATTCTGCATCAGTGTGGTTTACATTGAACAAATTGAAATTACATTGAACAGGGTATTATAACTTGGAGATAACTATTTTACAGGGACATGGGCAATGGAGGGTTAAGTGGCTTGCCCAAGACCACAAGGAGCACCTGTGGGATTAGAAACCCCAGTCCTTCCGGCCCAAGGTTGCTGTCCTCTAGTGGGATTTGAACCCCCGACCTTCCGGCCTGAAGTACCTTGCCCCAACCATTAGGCTACTCCTCCACTCCAGTTCAAGGTTGTTCTCAGTATTACCCCCTACAGTTGTTCTCAGTATTACCCCCTACAGTCTAGGCAAATCTGTTTATCGCCTGAAGCTACATGAGTACTTGCATACCATGCCATCATGTGAAAGCGTCTAGTTTTACACTGGTCGCAATTTTATAAGAGGCTTTTTACATACGTATGTGATCCCATATGTACAAAAATGACTAAATAGTGTCAAAGTAGACACTTACTCTCCCCACTTAAAGTAGGCACCCCCTTATAAAAGGACCAGCAAAGCAGGAATAAAAGAAAAGCTTTATTCAAAGAGTTTTAAAAAACTTTGACGACGCATATGTGCATCAGCACTGTGCGCACCTTTTGATCTGGTTACCTTAACGCAGCAAGCGGTCCTCTGATACTGGATTTTTAATCAGTTTCAACTGCTGGGCGAGAGTATGTTCAGTACTTTCAGAGGCTTTTCCTTACTTACATGATCCGATGTTTGGAAGAACTGTACACCAGCCCCTGATACAGGTTCCTTCACCGAAACATGTCAAGTGAGGAATGATTTAAATTCACTGGTACTGCGATTGACCACTTTACAGTAGATAGGACTGCTGGACTTCATTGAAGTTTTTTTGAACTGTTTGAAGATTTTCTGTTATTCCTCCTTGGCTGGTTCGCTATCCCTCTGCTTGGTTTTGTCTCTGTAAATGTACACACCTACATTTTGCAAGTAGAAGTGTAAATTATCCTATTTATAATCAACATGTACACTTACTCGCATCACCCAGACTCCACCCCTGTGCAGACTCATATGAAAATATGCACCGTACAAACACAGGACATACATTTACGCTGGCTGCTGTTTTATAAGAGATTATTTACATGCATATATGGCCACTTACATGCTTAAACAACTAAAATACCATGTTTACGCCCATTGTTAGCGCCAAAAATAGATGCCTTCTTCTAAAATTACCCCTTAAGTGCTAATGCATAAGTGCTACATTAACACCCCTGCTTGGGCATCTGATATCGAAAGCAAATTGGAGACCCTGGGAACCATGAATGTTTAGCTTTATTTGGCA
This sequence comes from Ichthyophis bannanicus, assembly GCA_033557465.1. Taxonomy (NCBI): domain Eukaryota; kingdom Metazoa; phylum Chordata; class Amphibia; order Gymnophiona; family Ichthyophiidae; genus Ichthyophis; species Ichthyophis bannanicus. Next base: position 201,571,988 of record CM066043.1, on the reverse strand, counting down.
TACTGTATTATTTGAAGCTCTAATAATGGCACGTCTGAGCTGTGCTTGTAAAGCACAGACTGTATTCTCAACTTGGAGGCTCAGAATTACCAAGATGAAGCATGATCATAATAACTGAAAAAGAGGAAGACTGAAATGAAAAATGAGTACCAGTATATAAATGCAATAAAGCAAACTCAAGCCACAAATGTAGCACACATCAGTTGCTATAGCACGTGCTGTAAATAAACTTGCATGGAAGAAAACCCACAATTTTCTTGATTTACTTTTGTGCTCAGAACCTTCTATTTTTTTTTTTCTTCTACTGGCGAAGCATAAAATAAGTGTCTGGGATGCAGTGTGCTGTAGTTGAAATCATGATTATTTAGTTTGTTGATGGCATAAATCAATGGGTAACTCAGTGACTAATAAGTACCATTTGTGCCACAGTCGAGCATTCTGCTTTTGGACTTCAGTGTTCACTACGGAGTCAATTCACCCATTTTATGGCTGGCAGGAAAGCTGCAGCGATTGACTGAAAGACGAATAAAAATATTAAGCTAGAAGAGAGGCTGTGTGGGCGGCTGCGTAACTGTGCATAAGAGGAAAAAAAGAGCTTTGAATGAATCACTATGTCTGCCCTGCTCAAACCTCAGAATACATTAGCTATCTCCTTTCCCTATGTATGAACCTCATAATCCTTTGTCAGACACATAGGACCCAATTCTGTGCCTTGAAAAGCAGGGATGGGCATGTCTTCTCCGGCCGCGTCTAACTTCCCTGCCAGTTATGCGGGGAAGTTAGATGGGGTGGGGAAGGGGCGGAGTCTGGCAGAGTCTGGGCAGTCACCGGCCCTGGACGTATAGGGCCGATTCTAATGTCGGCCCTGTACATCCAGGGCCAGCGACATGTGTGGGGAAGTTATTCCACCTCCGAGGTGGAATAACTTCCCTGGACATTTTTTTTTGTACTGTCGGGGCACGGATGGGGCGGGGGGGGGGGGCGGTGGACATTCCCTGCAGCCCGACTCTGGCCTTAGGAGGTCAGATCAGGGGTAGGACTGCAGGAAGTAAACACTTACCGGCAGCCAGCATCGTGGCTTTTAAATGGAGCCACAGTGCCATGGCAATCGGACGCCATGGTGCTGCGGTTCCATTTAAAAGTCCTGACTGAGTTAGTCGAGCAGGTCATGTATGTGCAGGCCAGACTAAATCGAAGTCTCAGCCTGCACGTACATGACTGATCGCGATGCTGATCCCACGGGGCTAGACATTCCGCGCGGGATCAGAATTACGATCCCTTCTGTACGCCTGGTTCAGACCGGACATACAGAGGGGATCTACGTCTGGAACGGAATGAGCTCTATAGAGGCCAATTTCATGAATGCATGTCCAGCCCGCTGTACAGCCGGGCAGAATTGGGCGTGCAAAGTTAGACCCGATTCTGATCCCGCAGCTCCCATGGGATCAGAATCAGGTCTAGTGCCTGTTCGAGTCTATCCGGCTGTACGTCCAGAGTGACTACCCAGTTAACTCAGCCAGTCCAGTGAATGGAGCCACGGTGCTATAGTGCCCTGTTGCCATGGCACCACGGTTCCATGCACAAGCCACGATCCTGGCCTATCAAACCCGGATGCCTGTTCCCCGAAGCCCAATCCCTGATCAAGCCTTCCAAGGCCTGGGTCAGGCTGTGGGGAACCTCTGCACCCCCTTACCTGCGTCCCCGGATCCTACGCCATGATCCCCCTCCATCAAGGTGGACCTATTCCACCTTTGATGTGGAATAAGTCCCACGTCTAAATTTGAGGCCCCGACATACAGGGCCGACCTCTAAATCAGCCCTGTATGTCCGGGTCATGGCCTGCCCATGCCACGCCCTCTTTCCGTCTTTGGAATGCCCTCCCGCCTCTGGAATGCCCTCCCGCCTCCATATAGGCCGCCCCGTACAAACCTGCTATATGTATGGGGAGAGTATTGACAGAGCCGGCAGGGAGATGAATAGCAGGAATGGATGTTCCTGCTATTTGTGGGACAGAATGATCCCCATAGGAAGTAATTTTTTTAATCATTTTCTGCTCATGGAGCATATTTTCCGTAAATTCCATGAATCGAGGTTAGTGTGACAACTTAAGACATATGTGTGTGAACAGGAATTATGTATTTTAACCCAATTATTTTTGTTGACTCTGTTTGATTATCGTAATGCATTGTATGTTGGTCTAAAAGTTAAGGTGTTTAAAATGTTGGAGATAGCACCAAATGCTATAGCTAGATTCCTATAGGGGAAAATGAAGAACAAAAGTGCTTGTCCACTGTTGAAGCAGTTTAATTGGTTACCACTTAAAGAGAGACAATTTTAAATTGTTGGTGTTATTATTAAGGTTATAAAGAATGGGAAACCTTTGTATTTAAAAAAGAGATTACAACCTTATGTACCTAAGAGACAACTACAGTCTTCTCAGAGTAACCTCTTAGAGGTCTCTGAGGTAGCTTTTGTTCGTAAAGCAACCTGGAGATCAAAAGCCATTCGTGTGATACGGCCTCAATTATGGGATGCTTTACCAAATAGTTTAAGTATGGAAAACAATTTTCTATGTTTTAGGAAATGAGTGAAGACCATTTTATTCCCCTGTTCAAGAGTAATTGTGACAGATGGTCGTTGATGGGGGTCTGAGATATCTTGATTGTTTCCTAGTTCTGACTGTTATTTTTATGCTGTTATCCTTCTTTGATGGTATTCTTATTAATTGTAAACCATTTTGAATACCAGTTGTCACAAAGATGATATAAAAAAGCTTTTAAATACATAAATAAATAGCTTAAACACAGAATAAGGCTCTTACAAGATTGTCGAACGGTCATGTGTGTGTAGAATGTACGTGTGCCAAAAAATAGCTCCTACTTTTATGCAGACCACTCATAGGCATTTCCAGGGACATAGCTAGGATGGTACTGAGGCAGAGCTATGATGTGTGCAAATATTTCATTATATTTATTTTATTACAACTTGATATACTGCCTTTCAATTTTAATAGACAAAGCAGTTTGCAATCAAAATTATAAAAGAAAAGAATTATATTTTTGTGTAAGTGCCATTGGTGTCGACTCATGGAGACCCTCTGGATAGTTGTCCTAAACTGTGTTTGGTCTTCAGTCAGGTGGCTCATTGTTGATAGACTGGTAGCCATAGCTGCTGTTATTGTATCAATCCATCCCACTGCTGGCCTTCCTCCTTTGTGTTGATCTTCAACCTTGCCAAGCATGATTTCTTTCTCTAATGATCTCTCTCTTCGCGCGATGTGTCCAAAGTATGGAAGACAAAGTCTTGTCATCTGAGCTTCTAAAGAAAGCTTAGATTTGATCTCTTCTAGTACTGACTGGTTTATTCTTCAGGCAGTCCATGATATACACAGTATTCGTCGCCAGCACCATAATTCAAAGGCATTGATTTTCTTCCTGTCTATCTTTTTCACTGTCCAAATTTCACATCCATATGATGTAATTGAAAATACCATGGCTTGGACAAGTCAAATTTTTGAATGGAGAGAGACATCTCTGCTCTTGAGGATTTTGTCTAGGTTCTTCATAACCATTATTCCCAGAGCAGTGTGTCATCAGATTTCTTGACTGCTTGTTGTTTCTTGATCCAAGCAGGTTAAAGTTGTCAACTATTCCAATTTCTTCTCCATCGATGATGAACTTATTGATTTTGCCAGTGTCAGGATCTTTGTCTTCTTCATGATAAGATAGAGGCCCATTTTAACACCATGTTCCTTGATCTTGATAAGAAGATATTTCAAATTGTCTTAACCACATTACTGGCTAAAAGTTATCATCAGCATAGTGAAGGTTTTTGTTGCACCTTCCACCAATCTTCACACCTCGGTTGTCTTCATACAGTCCTGCTTCTCTGATTATTTGTTCTGCATATAAACTAAACAGGTAAGTATTCAGTCTTCTGGTATACCTTTGCTGATTTTAAACCATTTTGTTTCTCCTTGTTCCATTCAAACTGTTGCTTCTTGGTCAATGTATAGGTTGTGCAAGAGAACAAGCAGGGGTTCTGGTATACCCATGCTTCTTAATGTGGCCCAGCGTTTCTCATGATTTACATTGTCAAAAGCTTTGTGGTAGTCAATAAAATACATATAGATATCCTTCTATTCATTTACTTAATTTAATTAACACATTTTTTTACCATTTTTCTGTAAGTCAAAATGGTTAACAATAAACTAGATGCAGTCAGACGATATTCTGTGGCATTTTACAATTACAGATAACGTAACTGGTGCAAATGCAATAACAGTAACATTGAACTAAGACAGACAACATTCTATGCTTTTCATAGTTACAGGTAACATAACTAGTACAGTTGCCATAATAAGAACATTAATATAAGAACAATTATGCTAGCAGTGGGAAGAGTCAGCCTGTTGGCTAGGTCAACTAACTGTAGAGTAATGGTTGGGTGTGTAATGCTGCTGTATGCTAACAGTTCTGATGCGCTCGATCTGAGAGTAGGTAGTGTTTCAGGTGGGGGGATTCCTTTTGTATGTGGTGCTTCTCATTTGTTGGGTGGTTCCATTGTGGAGGTGATGTGGCAAGTATGAGTTCAGTGGTTATGCATTAGACCTGTTATGGGCTACACCATAGTATTCAAGGAAGAGGTAGGTTTTTAGTTTGTGGAAGTCTGTTATGGATTCAATAGTTTAGGTTGGGAGGTAGAGTTCCAGTTGGACGGGGTATAGAGATAGAATGCCCAGTTGCATGTGTTTTGTTTACTCTTCTGTTTCTGTAGTGGGATGACAAGGAGGTTTGTGTGCTGTGTCTTCATGGCCTATTCGAGTTGGGTCCCTATAATAGTGTTTGTAGGTATTCCGCTGATTGGTTGTGTAATACTTTGTAGGTGTTGAGGATGAATTTATATTTGATTTTGAAGATGATGGGAAGCCAGTGCAGTATTCTTTTGTCTGTTCAAGGATCCATCTCACATCCGTGATGTCTCTTGTTCCTTGCCCTTTCCTGAACCCTGCTTGCACTTCAGGCAGTTTTCGTTCCAGGTATAGTTGTAGTCACTGTTGAATGATCTTGAATAGAATCTTGCTGGCATGTGGCATGCACAATAATTTCCAGAGTCAGTTGGATCACCTTTTTTCAGTATTGATATAAATACAGATCTTTTCCAGTCAGTTGATCATGATGTTGCCTTCCAAATTTCCTGGCACAGCTTTGTAAATATGGTAACAGCCACATCCAATTGCTGTAGTACTTCAATGGGAATGCCGGCAATGCCTGGTGCTTTGTTCTTTGATATGCTTTCAATGCTGCTTCGACTTTTGCTTTCATCACTAGTGGTTCCTGATCATAAAGTACAGGTTGAAACAGCTGTTGGTCCACTAGATCTTTATGGTATAATGACTCTGCATAATCTTTCCACTTTTTCTTGATCTTCTCAGCATCATTCAACATGAATCCTTGAGTATCTTGTAGCATTCTAATTTGAAGCTGGAATTTTCTCTTTAACTCTTATAGCTTAAGGAAAGCCAATCTTGTTCTTCGTCTAATAGTTTCTATTTCCTTGCATGCATCATTGTAGTAGTTCTCCTTGTCTTGTCTTGCTGCATGTTGGAAATCTCTGTTGAGTGCTGTGATTGCCTTTCTTTCTCCTCTGGCTTTAGCTTCACTGCATTTCTGGGCAATTTTCAGAGTTTCTTCATATGTTAATAAAAGTGCTAGCACAGATAGAGATAAAATAACACATAACAATATAGATATAAAATTATCTGCCGCATTGAACCTTGCTGAAACCATACAAAGGTCCATTCCCTAGCACATACTTTGGTGTGCTGTCTGAAAGGAAAGAGTCTTTAGGGCTACTTTAAACATTTTAAATGAAGATTCCATGTGAATGTCCTTGGGCAATACATTTCCAACGGTAGGAGCTGAAAAAGAGAAGGCAGCTCGCCTAGGGGTCTCTAGCTGAGACCTAGTAACTGGAGGAACACATAAAAGATTTCTATTATGTAACCAAAGAAAATGAGTTGGACAATAAGTAGTAAGATCAGAAAACAGGGAAACCAGTATAAAATGCTATCTGGACATGACCAAAGAGTGAACCAAGGAATGCAATTCCTGAGAAGACACAAATGATTTGATTGCATGAATTTGATGAAGTGCCAAAAAAGATGTTCATACTACAATTGAAACCTATTTTGCAAAAGATAGTTTGGGACCTAAATGGATCCTAAGATACACTAAGAAATCAACTAATAGGATTGGAGTACCTGACATTGAAGGGAAAAGTGAGGGATAGAAAGAACTTCCTGAAATGACAGGCAAGATTCTTTTATCTCTCCCTATACCCCTCCTCGGGAACTCCACTCTTCTTGCAGATCCCTTCTATTTGTGCCCTTCTCTTCCACTGCCACCTCCAGACTTTGACCTCTGTACCTTGTTGCTCCTTATGCCTGGAACAAACTACCAGGGTCAGTACATCAGGCTCCATCTGTGATCCTGTTCAAATCCAGGCTAAAAACTCACCTCTTTGAGACTCCTTTTGGATCCTGATCCCCTTAGTCTCCTATTCACTTCCTATGTGTTTCCTTTGATAACGGTAGCTCATGGGGTCAAAAGAAATATTGAAGAGTAATGGAGATAACATAGATCCCTGTGGAATACCATGCATTAAAAGGAGCACAGGTGAAATTTTACCTCTGTCTATAAGAACTTTAAAAGAGTGATCTTCTAAAATAGAGGCAAACAAATTTCATATTTTATCCTTAATTCCTATTCCCAACAGATGGTTCAAGAGGAAACTATGATCCACCATGTCAAAAGTAGCAGAAAATTCTAGTGAAATCACTAGTTGAGCTTGCCTGGTATCAAGAAAACGATGGATCTCACTCAACAATGCTGTGGCGGCTTCTCAGTGCTGAGTCCAACACCCAAACCCAACTGCCAGGGATGTAACGCATTTGTCTAATCAAAGAAATCCGAAGGGACAAGAAGAAATGGAGGTCGACAATGGCCAAAATCTGATGAAAGCTCAAAACAAATAATAAATTTATTGAAGGACCTGGCTTAGTTGCCGTAAGTAGGCTATATTTCAGGTTTTTACCTAGAACAGCTCTTATGTTTATTTAAAGAATTATTGATGCCCTTCTTGACCCCTGATGCAGGCAAGTTTGCAGAAACTAAAGCGAGTCGGGTCCTTCAATAAATGTATTATTTTGAACTTTCATTGGTTTTTGGCCATTGTTCACCTCCATTTCCTCTTGTCCCTTCTGTTTTGCTTTTTTGGAAGTTGCCTTCTTCCTTTTGACTGTCAACAAAATCCACCAATTGAGAATAGACATTCTTCTCAATCAGTTTCACTATATAGGTCAGATTGGAGACTGGACAACAATTTTCTGGAACAGAACTGTCCAGACTACTAGCCTTCTTTAAGATAAATTTAACACGTACCTGTTTCATGGCAGAAGGAACAAAGCCAGATGACAAGCTATGGTTAATATTGGAAAGCTAGACAGAATCAAATTCCAAGTGAGTATGTGCTAACCAAGCAGAGGGCAACAGATCCAAAAAACATGTGGAGCCCCATTCCAGGAGGGGGACATCTGGGCCATCTGGATATCCCCACTAAAGATGGGGCCATTAGGACCCGATTCTGGTCCGCAGAAACAAAATGTTCCCGTGGGAGCCAGAATTGGGCCCGAGGATGGCCAGGCATGCCCCTCCTGCCTGCGAGGACATCCTCCCCGCAGGTGCCCCAGACATCCGTGGCTCCAGCCCCCCAAATCCCTGCTGCCTGACCCATGGCTATCCTCCAGGGGTGGCTCCTCTGCCCCGATCCAGCAAAAAATGCTGTTTATACCATCTCTGAGGTGGTATAAGCAGCACGCTCCAGCAGGCCCAGCAGCACATAAGGGCCATGACCTGAATCGGCCCTGTAGGTGCTGCTGGGCAGCCCGCCCCCACTCTGGCCCCCACCGGCTCTTCCCGTCCTGAAGCACAGGACCTATGGGGAGAGTCGTTGGGGGAATAAAGTCTAGGCAGATTGTGGGGCTGCATGTCCCGGCGGGATGTGCAGCCCCACAACCAGAGTTCTCGAATGAGGGCTATAGTAAATTTTGTACAGCAAATAAGCTTATGAAAGGAAAAATTTGAATGTGGATTGAAAGTTGACCAAGTACTAACACCTAATAAGTTAATTGATGAGATCAAATATCAATTTGATTCTCTTAGGACAACCAAGGGTTTCCCATGGAGTCAAAGGGGACGATAGAGAAAGAGAAGCAGTGGTGACTAAATTAGCCCTAATCTTCTCCATCTTACTCACAAAATACGTGGCAAGGGCCAATGGTCTGTGAGCATTAATTGGACATGCAAGTAGATGCATGCAGGAAATCTGCAAATTTACACCTTCAGAGTAGGTGGGAATTTGTGCATGAAGAACTGCGCAGTAGTGGGGCTGGTTCTGGAGACTTATTATAAAGCCACATAGGCACCTCTGTTGCCTTTATTAAATAGGCCTACAATAGGCACATTTCTCCAACTTTGACATAGGCACCCCGATATGAAATGACTACCACGATGTTGCTGTGATGATGCTGGTTTCCTATAGAAAAGGAACGAAGACACACTGGGCATGTTTGGATCATACAATGTGCATGATCTAAGGGCAAGAAAACAAAAACATCTGCCCAGTTTCATTCTCCACGCTGCCAGAATTGAATAGTGTGGCGACGGCGCCCCCACTAGGCGGTTGCCTAGTGAAAGCGGCGGGCCATCTTGTATCTTGTATGTTGCTTTAAGCTTCAGAGCTAAGACCTCTGAATGTGTAGTTGCATGCAAAAAGCAGTCCAAGTGGTATTTTTGGCCAACACAGGAAAATTTATTAAATTTTTTGTTTTAAATTTCAGCTTTGCAAACAGACCTTTGTAGAAGGCTCCAACCACAACAACAGAAAAAAGGATGTTTTCTCCAAATAAACTTTCTTTACAAAAAGTGTATTTCAGCAGTGTTATCGATGAGCAGTTTCTTCCAGCTCTTTAACAAAAGAATTTCTTCTTCCAGAAACAAACATAATTGAACTAGTATTTAACAGCAGAGTCCAGCAAACCTTTTAGCTTCCCTTAGCTGCTTCAGGTTTTAACTTTAAAACACTTCTCTGCTTGTCAGCACAGAAACTAAAACTGCTGTGTTTAAACTTTCACTCAGCACAAGTGTTCTTGTAGCTTTCACCATGAGATTTCCTTCTCTCTCTAAAGCTTCTTAGCTACAATAATCAGGATAACTGTTTCCTTCCTATTAAACCCTTAGCTTTTCTCAGTCAGAGATTATGCACAAAGAACATTCCATTTGGGAGTCTGTGGAGTCAGGTTCCTCTCCACAGAATTCCACCTCCATGTCTTCCTCTGCATTACATGACTGTGGGGCTTGGACAGGTTCAGGGATTTCAGGTTTTACTTCCTTTAGAAGCTTGAACAGTCTTTCCCACTGAACTTCCCTTCTTCTCCCCGGGATTATATTAGTGTTCTCAGACTTCTTTCCCTTTAGTAAAACATTTAAAGGCTTTGTTTACTTTACCTTATCTGTAAAAGCATTCTTCCTGGCATGCATCCCATAAGGTACAGCTTCATCCTCAGAATCGGGTATACTTATTTCTGAGTCAGAGTCACACACATTAACTCCCTCAAACTTTCCCCTCCTACCTCTGAGCTTGACTGTAGACCTTTTACAGCAAGGGCATCTCCTAGGAGTAGCGTCCTCTGAATCAGAGCTGCCTGGGGGATCACTGCAGTGTTTGTCTCTAGCCCTTCTAGGCTCTCCAAGCCTGAAGACTTGTTCCTCTTCAGATGGAGCTGAGACCTCCTGCTCCAACTTCCTCACAGCTAGCCTTCTCACTTCCTCTCTCCTGGAAGGAGTGCAATTAGCCTGGATTCTGGCTCTTTCCCGACTGCCGTCTTTCAAGCTGTTCCCGTGTCTTGCTTCTCTCCTGACGGTCTTGCTGACGCTTCCTGCTCTCTCTGTTTGCCTGTACTTAAATGTTTGCAAGCGTGCTCTCTCTCCTGGCCCCACCCACAGGTGTCTCCTATCACTTCCTATAGTTGCCCTGGAGTCTGGGTGTGGCCTCAGCCTAGCTTTGCAAGTGTGGGTTTTTCCACTGCTTTCATTTTGGAACATGTGCTTAGGTGAGCCCATCCCCCTTATGGAAGAAAAAGGTTCTTTTTTCTTTGTTTCCCAGGGCTGTGCTGCACCCTCCTTACCACAATAGTCACTGCCAACACCTGATCCCTGCTCCTGCAGGGATTAATGGGTAAAACTGCAGCACTCGCACACACATGAAAAGAAATAACATTTATTACGGTGCCAACATGGCCATCAGAAGCTTAAGAAGATGTCAAGCACCATGTGCAGCAATCTCAAGAGTAAATATGTATATAAATGTCATCTTTACCATCACTATATTGGACTAAAAACAGCCCTGGTCATGAAGGGTGAAAAGCAGCTTTATGTGCCCCTCGATGACATGTCAAGCAACATCTTCAACAAATAAACTCCTGAAAAAGGAAAATAGAACCCGGTCATAGCACTGCAACAATCCACAGATAAAATTCTTCTCGATGAGTTCATAATGACACCTTTCAGAGGCCTCTTAGCTAATGTTGCTGTGCATGCTGAAGGGGGTGGAAGCTGCAGGCCCTTGAAGTCAGGAACTGCAACACAGCGTGGGAGACTTTAAGGAGATGCTATGTCATGGTTTGAAAGCCATTGCAGAGAGGGGTGGCAGCAGATGCCCTGGGGATGCCAGCACTCCAGGCAACTGCCTAGTTTACCTAATGGTAGCACCGGCCCTGTACACATGCACTTAAGAAACAGTCCCTTCTCAAAATAGCTTAGAATCTGCAAATCCTGCCAAACCAAACAGGGGACTAGAGCTATTCTTTAAGGGAAACTATTAAGGGCGTAGACAGAACAATAGGGGCTCAGGATGCAAAAGCAGCCTTGAAGGGATGAGGTTTTAGCCTAGGTTTGAATAGTACCAGAAATGGAGCCTGACAAGGTCTCACCTGTATCATATAACCTCTTCCATCTGGGTGCATCACTGATTACAAGATTGTCTTTAAACCTAACTGCAGATGGATGGGTTTTTCTTTTCATTTTTCAATTTTCAATCAAGACTTTTTTTTGGCTTCCATTCCAGTGAAATGAGATGGGCTAAAAAGAAAATTAGTGGAAGGGGATGGTTCCTGTAATTCCCCACAAAAGAAAAAGGAAAGAAATAGTTAATTTATCCTAAGTGGGCAAACAGAAGATTGGACAGATTTCCTTCTGCTCTGACCTGTGATGATATTTGGGGTAGAAGCCTGTGACTAGCAAATAAAACCCTAGTATTGATGGAAGTGAATTACTAGGTGTGGGCCTCCCTAAGAGGACTCCATTTCCTACAAATGTCTGAATTCAGATCCTTCTACATATTTTCGGAAAAATTTGAAAACAGTTGACGTAGCAGCTCACTATCCACCTTTGTGAGAGAAGATCTCAAGGAACTCCTGACATTTATCCTTTATTCGTCTTCTGGTGGGAATCAACAAGCCTGATGCTTGCCATGGGAAACTGTAAACCAGCAAGTGACAGTGTCCTATGCTGGCCTGCAGCCTAACACAATTGCTACATGCTACACATCTCTGCCTTCTGCCATCAGCATCCTGGGGTTAGAATGTGAGGAGACAGGAAGCTGCTGGATACATTTCATTCTGATTCTGATAGAGAATTTGGCGTGTCATTTGTGGTTACTTATTGTAACAGACTCTCTGTTAATGTCACCTCCATTCTAGAACTCCAGAAAACAGTCACGTGCAGCTCAACGGTTCCTTAGCATAAGCAATTGTTTTCTGTTGCAGATATGGCAGTAACAGTCTATATAGGCCTATAAGAGAGGAAACTGGAGCTGCATCAGGTTTATGTTCCTTTCAAGTAAACCAATTGCATCCATACCATATAGGTCTGCAACCCAGAGTGATTAACACAGAAAAAAAGTGAAAGCAGTTCAGGTCTTATCCGATTCTTTAGACCATGGAAAAGGAAGTACTTTCCTCAGAGGAAATATAAAACTAGCAAAGTTTTGCATTTCCATCATGTTTACAGACTTATAAATTACATTCACTTTGAACAAAGCATCATCTTTTATCACCCGTCACTATCACCATACAGCCTTTCCTTATTTTTTAGGATGGCGTTTTTAACTCCATTTTAATCATCTAATCAGGAACTCAGAGGTTTTTCTATGGCCCTGAAGTTGAAATAAAATTGCACCTTGAAATCTGTGGGTAGCTCTCCCTTCAAAGCCCAAACTGAGCCCCTCTATGAATCACATGAACTCAGCCCCTGATGCCAGACCATGTGACTAGAAGTCTTCTTATTTCATTCTGCTTTCCAGATAAATAATGCTATAAATAACTGGAATTTTTACTGCACCTTTCATCAAAACAGAGTCCCAAAGCACTTTCCTGTATAATACTTTAGAACCGTATTTATAGTGGCAGGGATGGCCTGTCTCAGTCTCCAAGGAGGGGAAGGATCCCAACGTTCCTAGTCTTAAGAACTTAGGAGGGTCAAGGACATCCTTGCTGGGAGGAAGAGAAACACAGAGTAAGCCCTAAAAGGAAAAGCTATACAGGATCCTGGCCAGGATTTAGAGAAACCCCTGCAGATAGAAGCTGGAATACAGGTCAAAGAGGTGAAACTTGTGACTGGGTGGTTTCCTGTGGACCTGGAGAAGAAGGTAGGGTTGACATACCTCCTTAGGAGAATGAGGAGTTTATGAGGCTGCTCCAAACACCAGGGGGCTCCTGCCTGGAGTCAGTCCCCTTGTGAGTTCATCATTATCCAGGAAGCACCTGAACCCATGGAGATGGAAGAAGCTGAACCCTCTGACTGGATATCTGAGATGGAGTATCATGAGACTGGCACACAAGGTGTGTGAGTGAACATGCTTAAATTTTGGCTGATGTGTACAGGACTCTATGGAATGCCTAAGGGAGATCTGGGTGGAAGGGTTCCCCAACCCTACTCCAATAAATGAAGATGGAATGAGAGCAGGGTTGCCAAATTACCCAGTTCTAGGAGTAAGATTTTTTGTCATTTGTGGTTTTAAATTTGCATTGCAATGTAGTATGGTATTTGTAGTCCCTGATCTTACCCGTTGGAATCAGCACTGCAGGGTCCATAATGCATCAGAATGAGATTGTCAGAAATCCAGGACTGGCTTAAAATCTCACTCCTGGAACTGGGTACTTGGCAACTCTGCGAGGGTTTGTCCAGAAGTGAGGAGTGGAGTGGATAGCATTGATGAAGTGAACTATTGCTAATAGTGTATATTTGATCTGAGAAAAGGTTTGACAGAGGAACACTTGGAGAGCAAAGGATTGAGGGCAGGGGCCGCGGAATGCCTCTATGATTGGGGGGCAAAGCTCCACCTTGACTCTTCCCAAACTCCACTCTAACTCTGTCCCTAGCCCCCGCGGCCTTCACCTCCTGTTCTTCCTGCAGGGATCCCATCTCACGCAGACAAAAGAAAAGGAAATGGCTGCAATCGAGGTAGACTCTGTCTGCCCATGGGAGATTGGATCACTATAGGCAGGAGGGGAAGGCTGACATGATCACGGCAAAGATGCCTTCCATCTACCCACTGGAATCCGATCTCCCACAGGCAGACAGAAGGATGCAGATCAGGAGCAAGTGGGCATCTTCCCTGCCCCCAATAACACCAGGAATTCCCAGTAAATCCAGAGGGGTGGGGAGAGTGGATCAGGGGGTGAGGGGAAATGCTGGCAGTGACCTCAGGAGATCTGGTGCTGCCGAGGAGAAGGTTGATTAGTGCAAAGACGACGACGGTTGTGGGAGGGGGTGGGGGTAGGAAGATCAGATGCTTTGTGGGAGGAATGGGGAGGGATCAGATGTGGTGAGAGGTACAGGAGGGGCATGGACAAAGACAGCCAGACCAGGGGACATCGGGGGGGGGGGGGGGGCCTTGATATCTAGAGCTGCCTCTGCCAGGAGGCACTTTTACATGTTAACGCCTACAAATTTTGCCAGAAATGTGGATTCCCTATATGACATGGGAAATTCACATGTATCCTGCAGTGCAGCACAAACCATTCCCTCTCCCTGCCCTCACCACCCCTCCAGGAATTTTAGACATGGTTAACATCCCCACATCTAAAATCCCCACCCTGTTCTGAAATGGCATTTACAAGTGAAGGCCAATCTGCATATGTGAATGCTGGAGTTTTAGACAGAAGGATGCTTCTCAAATAACCCCCTTAGTGTGTGGTAGTGGTTAGTGTACTGCCATGGTACCAGCTACCACATGGCCATGGCATGTCCCGCAGTTTAGTTCATGTAGTAACCGCTTGCCCAGTCGGAGCAAGAAAGGATGGAGAATGTGTGAATTATGGGCATCGACAGCATTCTCAGTTAGCGCATGATAAGTTACCGTGTGCTGTCATTGCCGCGGATAGAGCACATACATTCAGTGCCTCCTCACGAGCACCCACACTACCGGCAACCAGTAACTGTAGCCCACGATTGGCTGTGAGCAGCACCCCAAACCCCCCACCCCTCAAAAAGCATTCTGAACCTATCTCCCAGGCCTGATCACCATATTCCAAAAACTCTAGCCCCCAAATCTAATCGCCATCTTACAAACCCCTCAATCACCATCTTCTAAAGCCCCCAAACCCTCAATAAGAAGCCTCTAAAGCTCCACACCAATCCCAATAAGCATCCCAAACCCACCCCTATCCCTCAACCTCCCTGGTAGTTTAGTGGTCAGACAAGGACTATCCCCAGATGCGTCTGCCTCATTACTGCCTGGGTTCAAAAGAACCCCCCTGGGTTCTAACCCCTAGTGGTAGTCCTGCAGTAAGAACGATAGAGGTCAAGCTGCCAAATAAATACCGCAGGATAATGCCAGGGAATCGGAGGGGAGGTTGCTTATACTCATCAGGGGTATTAGATGTGGGGATTATATGAAGCTCATCAGGGAGGAGCAGTGGGGTAATCCATTTGGAATCTTCCCATATCGCTGAAGTATTCATGTTTTCAATGTGTCATTTTGAAAAGAATAGAATCACTTTTAATTTCCTAATAAATCTAAACAGGTCTACCCTTGTCTGGAAGACATTGCATTTTTGGGTGGTAATAAATATTAAACCCTTTTCATTAATGTTAAACTCATTTCATTAATGGTAAGTTCTGCCTCTGAAAGACTGCCTACATCGTGATTTAAGCAAACAAGGGGCGTCTGAATTCACCCCTCCCTCTCCTCTCCCTCTGTGTGGATGACCTGTTCTCCAGAATTCTAAACTTTTACAAAATGAGATCTTTGATGTATTAAGATTCTTCCATATCTTTTCTATTTGAAATACCATCTTTATAATAATTATGGGTGATTTCATTAAATATCTCTTTACTATTTTTCTTGTTTCTAAAACTAACCTTCTTTTTCTTCCCTCCCTATCTGATATTCTTTCTACTCCAAGGATAAATTGAATCCTTATCATGCATACATTTTTAAAACTTAAACTTTTTTATCTCTTTTCTTTTAATATCCAGACTTTTATTATATTCCTCAATCAGCATATCATAACAGAGGTCATTTTTTTCAAAAAGTCAATTTCACTATCTCTTTTATAAATTTCTTCTGCCTTTCTTTTAGATGTATTAATAAACACGATTATTAGATCTAAGGAGAACTTCTATAATACTGAATTCCAATCTCTAATAAACATTTCATCTTCATTGAACATTTTTTGCTCCTTGAATATAGACAACCCACTAAGTATTTTCTTTGTTCTACAATATCCCAGGAGCATACCAGAATGTAGCCAGCTTTGCAGGGTCAATAAAGCAGTAAGTAGGTTAGGTTTCAAGACAAGACAAGCTACTGGATGAAGCTTCCCCAAGCCATGGGACTGTAGGTGTGTGGTCATCTATCTATAGTGCCTATGTTCCCTTCAGATTGAGTTTTCTGGTGCTGGTAGCCACTAGACCTTAGCTGCACAGAGTTGGCCCCCAGGGTGGGTTACTGGACTCCAAAGGAATTCAGCACCAGATAATTGAACCAGAAGGGAAGGTGGTCATTTACAGATGGAAGACCACGTATCTGCTATTTGTTCCAGCTAGTTGTTTCCAATAGATAGGTTGTGCTAAGGCGACGAGAGGCAGACCCCAAATAGTGTTCTCTAGGTTGGAAAATATTTTAAAAAACACCTTAACAGAGAGTGAAACCTGATAGCCAGTTCCACCTTGAGAAAAGGGAAGCTACAACGCAAAAGTTGGCAACAAAGAAGAAGGCAAAGTAGTTGCAAAATATGGACTTGGCAACAGAAATGAAGCTGGAGAAAGACTGATAGAATTCTGCAAGACCAATGATCTACTCATCTCAAACACCTTATTCCAGCAACACAAGCGGCGACTGTACACATGGACTTCACCCAATGGATTGTATAAAAATCAAATTGACTACATCTGTGGAAATCAACGATGGAAAA
Source organism: Ichthyophis bannanicus (assembly GCA_033557465.1). Taxonomy (NCBI): domain Eukaryota; kingdom Metazoa; phylum Chordata; class Amphibia; order Gymnophiona; family Ichthyophiidae; genus Ichthyophis; species Ichthyophis bannanicus. The sequence goes on along the minus strand of CM066043.1, from coordinate 201,555,451 downwards.
GTTCTATAACATCAACAAAGACAAAACCTGGAGCTGACTGTGGTACAGATCATCAACTACTAGTATGCAAACTCAAGCTAAAGTTGAAAAATAGCAAACCACTCATGAATGCAGCAAAATATGACCTTGAGAATATACCACTGGAATTTAAAGACTGCCTGCAAAATCGATTTGCTGTTTTAGATACAAATGACAGAGCTCCAGAAGAGTTATGGAATGACATCAAGAAGGTTGTGTTGGAAGAAAGTGAGAAGTCTCTACAAAAGGTTAAAAAACAAAAACGGCCAAAATGGATGACAGAAGAAACTCTGAAAATTGCCCAGAAATGCAGAGAAGCTAAAGCCAGAGGAGAAAGAAAGACAATCGCAGAACTAAACAGAGATTTCCAACGTGCAGCAAGACAGGACAAGGAAAAGTACTACAATGACACTTGCAAGGAAATAGAAGCAGAAACTATTAGAGGAAGAACAAGATCAGCTTTCCTAAAGCTACGAGAGTTAAAGAAAAAGTTCCAGCCTCGAAATGGAATGTTACAAGATGCTCAAGGTTCCATGTTGAATGATGCTGAGAAGATCAAGAAAAGGTGGAAGGAATATACAGAGTTTTTATATGATAAAGATCAAGTGGACCAACAGCCGTTTCAACCTGTACCTTATGATCGGGAACCATTGGTGATGAAAGAAGAAGTTGAAGCAGCATTGAAAGCCTTATCAAAGAACAAAGCACCAGGCATTGATAGCATTCCTATAGAAGTATTGCAGCAATCTGATGCAGCTGTTATCATACTTACAAGTCTCTGCCAATAAATATGGAAGACAACATCATGGCCAACTGACTGGAAAAGATCTGTGTTTATACCAATACTAAAGAAAGGTGATCCAACTGACTGTGGAAATTATCGAACAATCGCTTTGATCCCACATGCCAGCAAGATTCTACTGAAGATTATTCAAAAGAGACCACAACCATACCTGGAACAAGAACTACTGGAAGTGTAAGCAGGGTTCAGGAAAGGGCGAGGAACGAGAGACATCATTGCGGATGTGAGATGGATCCTTGAAAAGACTAAAGAATACCAAAAGGATATCTATTTGTGCTTTATCGACTATAGCAAGGCTTTTGACGGTGTAAACCATGAGAAACTCTGGGCCATATTAAGAAGCATGGGTATACCAGAACACCTGATCGTTCTCTTGCGCGATCTGTACATTGATCAAGAAGCAACAGTTCGAACAGAACAAGGAGAAACAGAATGGTTTAAAATAAGCAAGGTGTAAGACAAGGCTGCATACTTTCCCCCTACCTGTTTAATTTATATGCAGAAGCAGGATTGTATGAAGATAACAGAGGTGTAAATATTGGTGGAAGACTCATCAACAACCTTCGCTATGCTGATGATACTACATTAGTGGCTGAAAGTGAAGATGATCTGAAACATTTGCTTCTTACAATCAAAGAACATAGTCTCAAAATGGGCCTGCACCTTAATGTAAAGAAGACAAAGATCATGACAACTGTCATAATCAACAGGTTCATTGTTGAAGGAGAAGAAATTTAAATTGTGAACAACTTTAACCTACTTGGATCAACTATCAATAAAGAAGCGACAAGCAATCAAGAAATCAGACGACATATTGCTCTTGGCAGAATGGCTATGAAAGACCTAGATAAGATTCTGAAGAGCAGAGATGTCTCTCTCCATACAAAGATTCGACTTGTTCAAGCCATGGTATTTTCAATAACATCATATGGATGTGAAAACTGGACAGTGAAAAAGACAGACAGGAAGAAAATTGATGCCTTTGAATTATGGTGCTGGCGGCGAATACTGTGTATACCATGGACTGCCCGAAGAACAAACCAGTCGGTACTAGAGGAGATCAAACCTAAGCTTTCTTTAGAAGCTCAGATGACAAGACTTCAACTTTCATACTTTGGACACATCATGAGAAGAGAGAGATCACTAGAGAAAGACATCATGCTTGGCAAGATAGAAGGTCAACGCAAAAGAGAAAGGCCAGCAATGAGATGGATCGATACAATAACAGCAGCTAAGGGTACTAGTCTGTCAACAATGAGCCGCCTGACCAAAGACCGAACACAATTTAGGATAGCTATCCAGAGGGTCGCCATGAGTCGACTCCGACTCGACGGCACTTAACAACAACAATAACAACAACAACAGTTGAAGATTTTGATCCAACAGGCTACCAGGGGAGTCTGTGGGACAAGACCAGTGAGAGGTAGTAGGTGGAGACAGAGCAGATCCAGGTGATAGCATTAAGAGTAATAGTTCCAGGATAAAAGATGTTGTTCCCTGGGAAGATATAGACCAGTCTCTGAAGCCAAAGAAAGATTTTCTCAGCCTAGTCAGGAGGAACTTGGTACACAAGTGGAGTTCCATGAACAGGAAAATATGGAGACTGAGGAGCAGGAAAAACCCTAGATAGCATAAGGGCCCTTCTCACATACATTCATAGGACGGAACACACATGTAAGGGGTCCCATCTCTTCATCTCCTTTGACCCCAATAAAACTGGGGCCCCAGTGAATTTCACAGTGAATTTCTGATTGTATAGCCTTCTGCTATACTCCAGGAGGAATCTAGTTTGCCGTACAGTCAGCACATAACTCCTCAGAGTCATGGAGACCATGCTGGCCACCCTGAACTTGATACCTGTGGAGGACATATGCAAGACTGCAACACTGGTCCTCATACACACCTTTGCAAAACACTATTGCCTCTATCAGACCCTTATGGACAGCATCTTCAACCAAATGGTCCTACACATGGCCGTACTGCCATAAACTGCTCCGACCTCCGGTCTGAATCTCTCCTGGGACAATCAGTGTAACACATCATAGTTCCTCAGTGCTACTTGAGTCCCTATTTAGTTTTTGTTTTTATCATTAATCTGCATTTATGTTCCTATGCAAATGTTTCATTAGTTATTACATTGTTTACCCAGTTCTGAAGTAAAAAAAAAAAAAAAAAAGAAAAGACAAAACCAACTTCCCTTAATCTTACATTAATGGCAAGTCAGTCAAGTGTATCACACAGTTTAAAATCTATTCACTCAATGTAATTGTCTCTCAGGTGGTTATAACCAAAATAACCCCCCCCCCACCCCCACTCATCCTCATCCTACAATAACTCATCCCCTGGGCTGAAGGAAGAACACACATGACTAGATTGTAAGCTCTGATGAGCAGGGACCATTTCTTAGAAACATAGAAACATGATGGCAGAAAAAGTCCATATGGCCTATCTAGTCTCTGTACAGCACTGTTTCCACCTTGTCATGCTATACAAATGATTAGTAGTAGAAGACACCCCACCACCCATGACTAGGGAGTCACCAGTATATGTCTAGGGAGAAAGCAAAGTTAGTTACCTAAAAGAAATGGAGACTTGATCATTTATATTGTGAAGATAGCCATGAAGGGAGAAGTGATCCGACTCTGCAAATCTGGAAAGAAGTAAAAAAAGATTGTGGATGCTTTCCAAGAAGCATTGCTCAGACAAATGGTGATAAAGCTAATCAGGAAAAGTTCAATGCTAGATTTAGCACTCACCAATGGAGACAGCATGTCAAATGTCTGGGTGAGTGCCCATGTGAGCAGTAGCGATCATCACATGGTGTGGTATGAGGTAAAAGCAAAGGCAGAGTCCAATCCAAGCAAACTCAAAAGTTCTAGACTTCAAAAGTACCGACCAGTAAAATGGCCAAGTGCCTGAAGGAGGAGTTGACAGGGTGGGAGGAGATAAGGGAAATGGAATTGCAGTGGGCTAAACTAAAAGAGGCAATAAAAGGGGCAACATATAGATATGTAAGGTAAGTAAATAAAAACAAGAGGAAAAGGAAACCTATATGGTTCACCGAAGAAGTGGCTGCACCAATAAAGGCAAAAAACACAGCTTTCACAGCATTCAGAAGTTCACAAACAGAGGAACACAAAAAAAGAATAAAGGATAAAGCTAAAAAAAGACCAAGAGAAATAAAGATAGCAAACGCAAAGGCGGAAGAAATGATGGCTAAAGATGTGACGCATGGAGACAAAACTTTCTTCAGGTATATTTGGGAGAAGAGGAAGATCAGAGGTGGAATTGCAAGTCTCAACAGTGCAGAGGACAAATTCATGAAAAGTGATATTGAAAAAGCAAAAATGCTTAACAAATACTTCTGTTCTGTATTCATTAAAGAAAATCCTGGAGAAGGACACATATGTCTGACAAATATACAATTGGGATGGAGTAATATCCCATTCACAGAAGATGTTTTTGAACTGCCTGCAAAACTGAAAGTGGAGAATGCCATGGGACCGGATGGGATACATCCCAGGATACTAAAAGAGCTCAGAGAAGTTCTGGCAGGATCTTTAAAAAATGTTTTTAATAGATACTTGGTGACAAGAGAGGTTACGCAGGACTGGAGAAGGGCTGTGGTACCTCTTCACAAAAGTGGTAATAGGGAACAGGTGACAAACTATAGCCTGGTAACCCTTACCTCGGTGGCAGGAAAGGTAATGGAGGCTCTACTGAAAGAGAGGCTAGTGGACTTTCTCAAAACCAACAGGCTGCATGATCCAAGGCAGGGCCGACCCATCCATTGTGCAAGAATGTTCTTTGCAGAGGGCCCCGTGTTTCAGGGGGCCCCGCTCAAACAACATTCTGCATCTGCCGGTAAATTTAAAAAAAAACAAAAAAAAACTTGCTGCTGCTGCCGCTGCCGCCATGGCAGCAGCAGAATCAAGCATCCCAAGGGGCCCCCCCTGCCCGGCAGGGTCCTCCATATGGCCTCAGCTCCCTAAGTGCCGGCTTTCAGAACCGCGAAGGGAGAGAGCTTCTCCCTCACGGCTCTGTTAAACCGCTGGCACTGATGGGAAACAGGATTTCCTGATTCCCATCAGCCCCGCGGGCTTAAACAGAGCCACAAGAAAGGGAAACTCTCCCTTTGCCCGGCTCTGAAAAGCTTGCGCTGAGGGAGCTGAGGCCGCATGGAGGACTCTGCCGGGCATGGGGGGCCCCGCGGGACGCTCGATTCTGCTGCTGCCACGGCGGTAGCGGCAGCAAGTTTGTTTGTTTTTTTAATCTACCTGGGCTATGGGGGGTGGCTAAGACTGGAAGTGGGCTGATGGGGGGTAGGACTGGAAATGGGCTGATGGGGGGCTAGGACTGGTAATGGGCTATGGGAGGCTAGGACTGGTAATGGGCTATAGGGGGGGGCTAGGACTGGAAGTGGGCTCATGGGGGGTTTAGGACTGGTAATGGGCTATGGAGGGACTAAGACTGAAAATGGGGTGATGGGGGTTAGGACTGGTAATGGGCTATGGGGGTGGGGCTAGGATTGGTAATGGGCTGGGGAGCTGCTAGGACTGGAAATGGGCCGAGTGGAAGGGGGGCTTGAACTGCAAATAGTTGATGGGGAGGGGGGCTTGGAATGGACATGGTCTGTGAGGGGAGGGAGCTAGCACTGGAAATGGGGCTGAGTGTGGGGGAGCTAGGACAGGAAATGGGTTGATGGAGGGACTAGAATAGGACTGGAAATGGGCTGTTGGGGGGTGCTAAGAATGGAAATGGGCTGTGATGGGGGCTTGGATTGAAATGGAGTCATGGAGGGGCTAGAACTGGAAGTAGGTTCTTGGGGGGCTTGGATTGGAAATGGGCTGAGTGGAGGGGAGCTAGGATTTGACATCGGCTGATGGTGGGGCTAGGAAAGGACTAGAAATGGGCTGATGGGGGGCTGGGATTAGAAATGAGCTGATGGAGGGACCCAGATAGGACTGGAAATAGATGGGAGAACTAAGACTGGAAATGGGCTGATGGTGTGGCTAGGATAGGATTGGAAATGGGCTGATGGGGGCTAGGACTGGAAATGGGCTGATGCAGGGACTAGAAGCGAGCGGATGCTGGGTGGGGCTGGAACTAGAAGGGAGCTGATGTTGGGGGAGGATTAGAATGGAATGGAGCTGGGAGAGTGAAATGGAGAGGGGAAAATGTTTTTGTGTGGGAGGGAAGACAAATCTACAATTGGCCGGGTATTGGGAGAATAAGTGGGAATTGAGGATGGAGGGGTAAAATTTGAGTGGATGAAATAGGAATGAGGAAAGAGCAAAAGGAGAAAGATTAGTATGTTAAAGCAGATGTAGAGAGAGAATGGAAAAATAACTAGAAGAGAGAAGAAAGGACAAATGGACAGCAGATGATGGAGAGTTAGCAGAAGACACGAAGAAACCAGAAGAAAGTGGCTGGAGCAATTGCAACTGAAAAAAAAATGCACAAAAGGTAGAAAAATATCTCTTTATTTTGAATTTATTAACTGGAATATGTCAGCTCTGGGAAATGTGCATCATTAACGTCTGCACTTTGTTTAGTACAAGAGAAAATTAATTTATAGTTGTATTTGTACAGTGTTGTTGTACATTCCAAGTTTGGCTTTTGGGGTTCCCAGTGTAATTATTGTCTTCCTGTTTCTAAATTGTGATTCCTTGTTTGGTGACGGTCTATGTTCTGCATGTGTAACTGAGCTGAGGTATTCTGTTTATGCAAGTCCTATTTGACATTGCCACTTGTTCTCTTTCCCAGTAGGTCATGTATTGTTATTTTCTGAAATGTATTGGTTTAAAATTTGCAGTGATGCCTTTTGATAGGTAGAGTATGGTGCTTTGTGAGTCCTGGTAGTGCTATTACGATATAGCGGGTTTGCTATGGGTTCTAAGTGGGCAGTGTTTGTAGTAGTTCCTAATGTGCCTGGCGGTTGGCACTGGATTATAGTAATGTAGAAATCTTTTAGTCTTTCTCTATCCATACACTCATTTAGAGGCATGTTTACTAAAAGTTAGTGTATGGTAACATTATGCAAATATTTATGCAAATGAGGTTCCTTATGCAAATGAGGCCCAGCACCCAGTCTCCGCATATGGTCCTGCATCCCCTTTGGGCCGCCCCTGATTCAAGGCATCATGATTTTTCCCAAAGGATGATGATGCCAAACAAATTTGATTGAGTACTTTGACTAGGTGACCAGAGAACTAGATCTAGGGCATATGATGGATGTGCTATACCTAGATTTCATCAAAGCCTCTGATACTGTTCCTCATAGGAAGCTTATCAATAGATTGAGCAGCCTGGGAATGGGTCCAAAGGTGGTGAACTGGATCAGAAATTGTTTGACTGACAGACAACAGAAGGTGGTAGTAAATGGAGCTCACTTGGAAGAAAGGAAGGTGGGTAGTAGTGTGCCCCAGGGATTGGTCCTGGGATTGGTATTATTCAGTGCATTTGTGAGTAATATTGCTGAAGGATTGAACAGAAAAGTCTGCCTTTTTGCAGATAACACTAAAATTAGCAATATAGTGGGCTCCTCTGAGGGAGTGGACAACATGAGGAAAGATCTATAAAAGCTGCAAGAATGATCTAATGCTTGGCAGTTAAGATTTAATGTGAAAAAGTGCAGAGTCATCTATTTCAGATGCAGAAATCCAAGAGAATTGTATGCGATAGGGGGTGAGAGGCTAGTGTGCACTGACCAAGAGAAGGACCTCGGAGTGATTGTTTCTGAGGATCTCAAGGTGGCAAAATAATGTGGCAAGGTGGTGCTAAAGCCAGAAGGATGCTGGGTTGCATACAGAGAGGAATAACCACCAGAAAGGAGGAGGTATTAATGCCCTTGTACAAGTCGTTGGTGAGGCCTTACTTTGAGTATTGTGTTCAGTTTTGGAGATCATATCTCACACAGGATATAAAAAAAACTTGAAACGGTTTAGAGGAAGGTGACCAAAATTTATTTATTTTTTATACTGTGCTCTTTAGAATCAGTGTGGTTTACATATATACTATCAGGTACTTTTTATTCCCTTGTCCCCAAAGGGCTCACAATCTAAGTGTACCTGAGGCAATGGAGGGTTAAGTGACTTGCCCAAGGTCACAAGGCATGGCCATGGGACTAGAGACCCCAGTCCCTCTGGCCTGAGGTTGCTTGTCCCCATGTGGGAATTGAACCCCTGGCCCTCTGGCCTGAGGTAACTTGTCCCAACTACTGAGCCACTCCTCCCTCTTAATGATTTGGAGCCTGCGCCAGAAGACTTATGAGAAGAGACGAAGACCTAAATATGTATACCCTAGAGGAGAGGACGGACAGGGGAGATATGATACAAATGTTTAAATACTTAAAGGGTATTAATGAACCAACAAACCTTTTTCAAAGAAGGGGAAGCTGCAAAATGAAGTTACAAGAAGGTAAACTTAAAAGTCATGTCAGGAAATACTTTTTCACTGAAAGGGTATTGGATGCTTGAAATGCCTTCCTGATGGAAGTGGTGTTGTTTTAAGTGCTGTTGAGTCAGTATCAACTCATGGCGACTCTCTGGTAAGTTGACCTAAACTGTGTTTGGTCATCAGTCAGGTGGCTCATTGTTGATGGAAACGCACCCATAGCTGCTGTTATTGTATCATTCCATCTCATTGCCAGCCTTCCTCTTTTGCATTGACCTTCTACCTTGCCAAGAATTTTGTCTTTCTCTAACGATCTCTCTCTTCGCATGATGTGTCCAGAATATGAAAGTCAAAGTCTTGTCATCTGAGCTTCTAAGGAAAGCTGAGGTTTTATCTCCTCCAGTACTGACTGGTTTGTTCTTTGGAGAGTACATGATATACACAGTATTCGTCTCCAGCACCATAATACAAAGGCATTGATTTTCTTCCTGTCTATCTTTTTCACTGTCTAACTTTTGCATCCATATAATGTTATTGAAAATACCATGGCTTGAACAAGTCAAATCAATGTATGGAGAGAGACATTTCTACTCTAGAGAATCTTGTCTAGGTCCTTCATAGCCATTCTGCCCAGAGCAATGCGTTGTTGGATTTCTTGACTGCATGTTCGTTTTTTATTGATTGTTGATCCAAGTAGGTTAACGTTGTCAATTATTTCAATTTCTTTTCCATCAATGATGAACTTACTGATTTTGCCAGTTGTCAGGATCTTTGTCTTCTTTACATTAAGGTAAAGGCCCATTTTAAGATTATGTTCCTTGATCTTGAGAAGCAAATGTTTCAGATCATCTTCACTTTCAGCCAGTAATGTGGTATCATCAGCATAGCAAAGGCTGTTGATGAGTCTTCCACCAGTCTTCACACCTCGGTTGTCTTAATACAGTCCTGCGTCTCTGATGATTTCTTCTGCATATAAATTAAAGAGGTAGGGGGAAAGTATCCCCATACTTTCTGTTTCTCCTAGTTCTGTTCAGACTGTTGCTTCTTGATCAATGTAAAGGTTGTGCAAGAGAACAATCAGATATTCTGGTATACCCATATTTCTTAATGTGGTCTAGAGTTTCTCATAGTTTACACAGTCAAAAGCCTTGCTGTAATCAATAAAACACATATGGATATCCTTTTGGTATTCTTGTGTCTTTTCAAGGATCTATCTCAAATCCACGATGATGTCTCTCATTCCTCATCCTTTCCTGAACCCTGCTTGCACTTCAGGCAGTTCTCATTACAGATATGGTTGTAGCCTCTGCTGAATGATCTTGGGTAGAATCTTGCTGGCATGTGGGATCAGAGTAATTGTGTGATTATTTCCTGTCAGATCACCTTTTTTTCAGTATTGGTATAAACACAGATCTTTTCCAATCAGTTGGCCATGAATTTGTCTTCCAAATTTCCTGGTAGAGCCTTGTAAGTATGGTACAGCTTCATCCAATTGCTCTAATACTTCAATGGGAATGCCATCAGTGCATAGTGCTTTGTTCTTTAATAAGGCTTTCAATGCTGCTTCAACTTCTTCTTTCATCACCAATGGTTCCTGATCATAATGTACAGGTTCAAATGGCTGTTGGTCCACTTGATCTTTATGGTATAATGACTGTATATTCTTCCTTTCATTCCTTGATCTTCTCAGCATCATTCAACATGGATCCTTGAGCATCTTGTAGCATTCCAGTTCGAGGCTGGAATTTTTTCTTTAATTCTCATAGTTTTAGGAAAGCTGATCTTGTTCTTTCTCTAATAGTTTCCAATTCTATTTCCTTGCATGCGTCATTGTAGTACTTATCCATGTCTTGTCTTGCTGCACATTGGACATCTCTGTTGAGTTCTGGGATTCCCTCTCTTTCTCCTCTGACTTTAGTTTCTCTGCATTTCTGGAGTTTCTTCAATCATCCATTTTAACCATTTTTGCTTTTTCACCTTTTGTAAAGACTTCTCTCTTTCTTCAAACATAACTTTCTTGATGTTATCACATAACTCTTCTGGAACTCTGTCATTTATATCTAAAGCAGCAAATCAATTATGCAGACAGTCTTTAAATTCCAGTGATATATTCTCAAGGTCATATTTTGCCACATTCATTAGTTGCTTGCTCTTTGTCAACTTTAGCTTGAGTTTGCATACTAGTAGCTGGTGATCTGTACCACAGTCAGCTCCAGGTTTTGTCTTGGTTGATGTTATCAAGCTTTTCCATCATTGCCTTCCACAGATGTAGTCAATTTGATTTTTGTACAATCCATTGGGTGAAGTCCCCATGTACAGTTGCCACTTGTGTTGCTGGAAGAAGGTGTTTGAGATGAATAGATCATTGGTCTTGCTGATTTCTATCAGTCTTTCTCCAGCTTTGTTTCTGTTGCCAAGTCCATATTTTCAAACCACTTTGCCTTCTTCTTTGTTGCCAACTTTTGCTTTCCAGTCACCCATGACTATCAGAATATCCTGTTTGCATGTTCTGTCAATTTCAGCTTGTACTTGTTCATAGAACTCAATGTCTTCCTCTTCTGCAGTTGTTGTTGGGGCATATACCTTAACTATAGTTGTGTTGATGGGCATTCCTCAGACTAATAGAAATTAAGCATTCACTGACTGCACTATATTTCATTACAGTTCTTGCAGGTTTCTTTTTAATTATAAATGCAACACCATTTCTTCTTTGTCTTTCATTTCTAGCATAATAGACCATGTGATCTACAGATGCAAAGTTCATTCCAGTTCACTGACACCCAACAGATCAAGTTGTCCATTTCATTTTTGACCACTTCCAACTTCCCTTTGTTCATGCTTCGTACATTCCATGTCCCAATATGTAAGACATCTTTGCAATTTCTGACTCTCATTTCATGTGCAGTGCCATCAGCAGTCAGACGTCTCGAGGGCTTTGATCCAACCGCATCATAAATGCTGACTTTACTCTGAGAAGTCTTCAGGTCATCCCCAGTAGCCAGTTGAGTGCCTTCTGACTTGGAGGGGGGGGGGGATCTCATTTTCCAGCCCTATAATGTGATTTGTTTTGGCAAGATACAGAAGTAGATTTACCAGGCCTGTCTTCTAGTGTTGTTGCAATTGTCACAGAAATGTGAACCTCCGCCACCAACACTGTCCCATTCTGCTGCTGCCCAGATGGGTGGTTTGTCTTAGTCTGGCAGCTCAGCTGAGACCTGTCTGTCTTGGGAGACCCTGCCAGTAGTTAAGCTACTGATAGCTTAGCTCTCAGCAACACGGATGCACACAAGCGCTCACAGCACGATAAACTGCAAATCAAGTGAGGGCTGATGGAGGTGGTGGGGGCAAATACAATGACGGAGTTCACATGGCATAGGACACAGTGGATCCCTGTATAGTAAGAGGATAAAATCAAAATAAACTTAACTATTTCTTATACTTCAGCAAATAGAGAGGGGTGACCTGCATGGAGTAGCGGGTACAACCCTAAACAAAGGCATAAAAGGGGGTGGCCTGCATTGAGCGGCATGTACCCTTTATAGCAAAATGATAAAATCAAAATAAACATAACTATTTTGTATACTTCAACAAATTGAGAATGGTGTCCTGCACGGAGCAGCGGGTACAATCCTAAACAAAGGCATAAAGGGGACTGACCTGCAGGGAGCAGCAGGTACCCTTTAAAGCAAGAGGATAAAATAAAAAAAAAACGTAACCATTTCTTATACTTCAACAAATACAGAGGACTGACCTGTACGGAGTGGCAGGTGTACCTACTCTTGCCACCTTACTGGCCAGACTAGATAGCCCATGCCGGTCCTTATCTGCTGTCATATACTATGTAAACTATGTTAGTATAATGGGGTTTCTCCGTGGACAGCATGATAAATCAGCCACACACTCTCACCCATCTCCCCTACAGTTGAGCCTGCTACTAAAAGTGCTACAGCCACGAGATGTACTGGAGCAGAAGCAGATGGGCACTGGGTTGGGAGCTCCTGGCACATGCTCAGGAAGGCTAGAAAGCCTTTTTGAGTTCTAGGAGAGCTCTTCCATCTGTGGCACCATCAGATGATGTCACCAGTGTGTGGCTGACCTATCCTGCTGTCCACAGAAAACCCCCATTACAGGTGAGTAACTTCACTTTATTCAGTGTTTCACTATAGTTTTTGTCTGTATGTTTCTGTTCTAATTTCTAGTTCCTTATTCTATATTAGGTAAGGGTTAAGAACACGATAACAATATTTCTACTAACATGTAGATTAAGTGTAAAGATCTATGTCAGTCCAATGATTTCTATTTTCACAGTAGGATACATTGGGATTCTAGGATCTGGTGTAATGTTTGCAATGCTGCTGTTTCATAGGTAAGGTTTCTGCTGTTTAAGTCCTGAGAGATTAATAAACCATTTGCTTGTCATGAAACAAAGTGAAGGATATACACTAAATGATGATAATTTGCTTTACCATCAGATGGGATTTTAGAACATTGTGCAGGATGTGGTGTGTGTTGATGTGTTTGTCTTTAGAGTAGACTTGTGTCTGGTCAAGATTAAATTAATTTGTGAGATAGTTCCTCTTGAGATGTCGAAGTATAATTTAATTGTTTCCATATATGTGTATATAGTTTAGCATTGGTAAGTGCTTGAAATAATTAAGTCTAAAATATTTTTCGGTGTTGCAAACTGCTTGGAAATGCATTGTCAGGAGCATGCAAAGATATTAGAGGAAATTTTTTTTTTAGTGCCATCAAGTCAGTGTTGACTCATAGCGACCCAGCTACCTCTGGGTTTTCTTGGCAATATATCACCGGAAGTAGATTGCCAGCCTTTTCTTCCAAAGAGGCAATTTTAGAAAGGCTTTTTTGTGCATATATGCCATTATACACACATTAAAGGCTTCTGATTAATATGTAAAAATATTTTAAGTATGTGCAGTGCAATTATGACAATACCTGTATGCGACTGTAGAGCAAACATGTCAGGGGAGGAGTTTGGGTGGAACACAGGTGGAGTCATATTTTATAAAATACCACATACATGTGTATTTTTTTACATGCTAACATTTATGCCTACTCCCGAGCAAGATGGAAATGTCTGTGGCTTCAATAGAACACGATTTCTGCAGGATTTGTGCTAGTATTTTATAAAGACACATAAGTGCCTATGGGGGTCATTCTGTCTACGAATAGCAGGGATAGATGTCCATCCCCACTATTCGTCCCCTGCTGGCTCTGTCAATACCCTCCCCGTACATACAGCAGGTTTGGACGGGGAGGCCTAGACAGGGGCGGGAGGGGACATTCCAGAGGTGGAGCAAAGGCAGGGCATGGGCGGGCCATGACCCTGGACTTACAGGGCTGATTCAGAGGTTGGCCCTGTACGTCCAGGGCCTTGAATCTAGATAGAGGACTTATTCCACCTCAAAGCTGGAATAAGTCCCCCTGGATGGAGGGGGATTGTGGCGTGGGATCTGTGGACACAGGTGAGGGGGTGCAGGGTGTTCTCCGCAGCCCGACCGAGGCCTTGGAAGGCCGGATTGGGGGTCAGGCTGCGGGAAACAGGTATCCGGGTTTGCAAGTCAAGATCGCGGCTCATGAATGGGGCTGCAGTACCATGGCACCGTGGATCCATTCACAAGACCGGCTGAGTTAGCCTGGTAGTCGCTGGGACATATGGCCGGACAGAATCGGGTCCAGCCTGAACGTCCAGGTGCTAGAACTGATTCTGATCACGCAGGGGCTACGGGATCAGAATTGGGTCTAAATTTGCATGCCCAATTCTACTCGACCGTACAGAGGTCTGGACGTGCATGAATGGAATCGGCCTCTATGTGTCTTTATAAAATAGGCTCCTATTTTTAGCCTATGTGCTTATCAATAAAAGCATAAGTAACACAGCTCAGCTCTGTATACTTTTAACCTTGTGCCTCAAAAAAATCAGGTCTGGCTATGCCACTGCTTTGGTCTCAGATTATAAAACTTTCTCCCACATGCATCTACTGGCTCCTAGATGTTTCTATGTACATGCTACATGGCATAACATATGATTTTCCTTCTTGCCACCCTCCGATGCAGGTCATGTTTGCTGAATAATATTGAAATTGTTGAACAGTCAACATTTTACCTAGTCTCAGCCAGAGACTGCTGTAGTTCTTTTAAAGTAATCTTAGATTTCAGAGCAACCTCTCTCAGCAGTTTCCTTAACCCAAGGCTACTAACTTTGGAGGGATAGCCTGATAGAGACAGTATCTTGCTAGTGCCAAACTGCTTCCACTTTACAAGCAGTGCCCTAAGGAATATTCAAATATCCTGAAATTTTCTTATAGCCACACCTGATCTGTATTTGAATAACTTTATCCTGGAGTTTTCAGCAGCTTCATATTTGGCATGTTTGGACCTTTGCTTCAAATTCACTTAATATCATAGAGGAGCTTGATTCTTGATCTAAAGAATATTTGAATCAGTTCAACTACTGTGATTAAACACATGTGAGCTTATTTAATTTCTAGATCATGTTAAGGTAATTTTTGGAAATGGAACTCATATGAGTTTGCTATGACAAGGGATGTGAAGACTTATGCAATCAAGACAGTTTTTTTATTTTTCTTGATTACTTTTGAATACTTCTATTATTGTTCTCATACATTGAAACTCTAGAATCTGTTGTGAAGAAACTCCTACTTTAATACATTTTGACTATTGGGCCAACGCAGAAAACTAGCATTGCCTTTAAGCACAGATAACACCACTTTTAAGCACACTTCCTCCACTGCCAAATGCAAAAAAAAAGATGGACGCATGCGTAAACAGCAAAGGAAAAACTAGCATGCAATTAACACCAAGAGTATTTAAATTTATTTAAAGTAGAGGCAAATGAGCTGCACATAATAAAATAGCATGCAAATAATGCCTATACCTGATGCAGAGAAATGCGTAGAGGGTTTCACAACCAGCCTTAGCGCCAATATCTCTACACCTAGTATTGAGGTGGCTTAAACATCTAGCACGTGCCCCGGACAGCATTTTGATGGCATCAGGTGCTTTCCCCGATGCCTGGATCATCTGCGGGGAAATGTCCAAGATGGTCAAGGCATTGGGGAAAGCCCCCAGTGCCATCAAAATACTGTCGGGGGCCAGTGCCCCTGAAAGAAAGCTAATCTCTGGTGGCCCTGCAGGGGTTTGGGGCTGCTGGGACACCAGGGTTTTTTTCAATTGGGTGGGTGGGGGATCGTGGCCACAGGACCACCAGGGATTATTTTTCATTCATTGGCGGGGGGGATCAGGGCCACTGGGTCACTGGTGTTATTTTTGGTTGGGCAGGTGGGGGGATAGTGGCTGCTGAGCCACTGGGGATTTCTTTCTGTTGGGGGCACTGGCCCCTCTACGGTATTTTGATGGCATAGGAGAAAGCCCCCGATGTCTTCAAAATACTGTTGGGGCTCATATGCAAATTAGCCATGCGGTGCCTCAGTTTCTCGGGAGAGCATGCCAAACTTTGCGCTGACGTCTGTGCACATGTGTTTGATTTGTTCTCACAGTTTAATGCTGCCATTTGCGCACAGTTTAACACATGACTAATGCGCATATAGGCTCCTTTCTGCATGCCGGCATTAAAGTTGCATGCTATTGGTGTGCTGCAAATAGATGTAAAAAGTTGATAACATGCAACTTCAGCGCTGGCCTGTAAATGTTTTAGACAGCAGAATGTGAACAATGTACAAGGGTGTGAAAACTACTACTGCTACTACTACTATTAATCATTTATATAGTGCTACAAGGCGTACGCAGTGCCGTACCCTTACAAGATACTGTACACAGTCCTGTTTTCATAACTAAACTAAACTGCAAATCCGTTCATGCAATGCAGGGCTGGTGCTACCATTAAGCAAACTAGGCAGTTGCCTAGAGTTCCAAACTTTAGGATGCAACAAACCCCCTACAGCGGCAACCTTCATCTCCCTTCCAGCCCCATTCTCAGCATTACCACATCTCTCCAGGATCTGTAGTGGTGCCAGTGAGGTGCAGAGCCTCTGAATCCCTACACACTGTACTCTGAAAGTCCAGCCCTCCCTAACCCAGATGTCTTGTTTTCGTGGAGGGCAGGATGTAACTGGACTGTCAGAACACAGTGTGCAGTGACTCAGAGATCCTGTGTCATGCATTTTTCCTGTTTTATCACCATTGCGTCTGCTGCAGGTCCCAAATGGGACATGGAAGAGGTCGCAGGGGGGGTGCTGAATCAGGGCGAGGGCCTGGAAAGGAGATGCTGGACTTGGAGGGAAGGTGGTTGATATTGGAAGCGGGATACTGCACCTGAAGGGGGATAACAGAAGGGGATGCTAGACCAGGAAAGGGGTGTGAGGGTAGAAATGGAATGTGGGACAAGCGGAGTGTGTAGGAAGGAAGATGGTGGACTGGGGGGGAAGAGGGTTAGAGGATGCTGGGTCAGGAAGGGGAGGTGCATCATTCTTCCTGCTGGCCATGGGGACACCAGATAAAGTGCTGTTTTTAGGACAGAGCCACTGGGGTTAAGGGGAATAGTAAAAATTGAAGTATCATGAATTGGGGAGGGGGTTGACAGAAAAAGGTGGAGAGGGGAGAGACAACATATATAAGACCTACATGGGGTTGGAGAGGAAGACCTCATGACATGGTGGATGAGGGAAAGGGAGAAGGAATCTTTCATGAAGTGGTAGAGGAACAGAGAGAAGGAGATTACATGCGATGGGTTGTAGAGATAAGAGCATAAGAAATGCTATACTGGGTCAGACCAAGGCCAATCAAACCTAGTATCTTGTTTCCAACAGTGGCCAATCCAGATTACATGTACCTGGAAGGTTCCAAAAAAGGCACACGGGTTCCACATTGCTTGTCTTGGGGTATGCAGTGAATTTCCAAGGTTCTCTTTAATAATGGTTTATGGACCTTTCTTCCAGGAAACTTGTCCAAACCTTCTTAAACCCAGCTACACTAACAGCTTTTACTACATCATCCGGTAATGAATTCCAGAGTTTGTTACACTTTGAGTGAAAAAAATATTTTCTCTTCTTACCATCAGTGTTGGGGGAAGATCTAAATGGGGTGGCAGAGATCAAGGAAAGTGAAACTATACCTGAGATGGGGTGAATAGGATGGAAGAGGAAGAGGAGACACAGAATGGTAACAGAAAGTAGGAAAGAGGGTCCA
The DNA here is from genome assembly GCA_033557465.1 of Ichthyophis bannanicus. Taxonomy (NCBI): domain Eukaryota; kingdom Metazoa; phylum Chordata; class Amphibia; order Gymnophiona; family Ichthyophiidae; genus Ichthyophis; species Ichthyophis bannanicus. Next base: position 201,538,050 of record CM066043.1, on the reverse strand, counting down.
GGATGGCAGAAGAGAGTGACCAGATCCAGGGAAGAGGGTGAGTGACAGAGAAGGAGCTTGAGCTGGTGACAAGATGAAAGGCAGAAGAAAGTAGATGAGGGCTGGCATGGGGAGGAGCGCAGAGGGTGGAAATGGCAGGCTTGGAAGTGGGTGCATGGTTTATCTTCCTCTAGTGTCGCTATGCTCATATAGCCCCTCTTATCAAGTCACTTCACTGACTCCCTATCCATTTCTACGTCCAATTCAAACTTCTACTGACCTACAAGTGCATTCATTCTGTGGCTTTTCCACTCTTATCTCACTCTACACCCCTCCTCGGGAACTCTGCTCCTGTGGCAGATCCTTTTTATTTGTGCCCTTTTCTTCCACCTTGCTGCTCCATATGCCTGGGATAAACTACCCGAGTCAGTACATTGACCTCTCTCTCTCTAGCCCTATTCATATCCAAGTTAAAAACCCACCTCTTTGAGGCTGCTTTTGGATCCTGATGTTCCTCACTTTCTTGTTCACTACTTATGTGTATCTTACTACACTCTGGTCCCCTGTTTTGTGGTGTTCTTTGTCTTGACTAGATTGTAAGCTCTGATGAGCAGGGACTGTGTCTTGCATCTATATGGACAGCGCTGCATACGCCTTGTAGTGCTATGCAAAGGATTAGTAATAGTAGCAGAGAGAGGAAGATATGAGAAACTGGAGAAGGAATAAATAAGGAATGGATGAACTGCAGAGGAGATGAGAAACGAAATGGGCTAGATCCAAGTCCAAGAAATATACAGTAGGGGAGGAAATGAAGCGAACGGGAAATGGAAAAGGGAACCTGAAAAAAGGGAACAGTGATGCAATTAATGCAGAATAAAAGACCATAACCAACATGCTTAAAAAAATAAAATGCCCTGACATACATGGGATGGGGTGGGATGAAACATGCTCCCTCAGAGCTTACGAGCCATCCAGAACCTACTTGACTTCCATAAGATATTGAAAGCTCACTTGTTCATCGAGCACTTTGGTAGAGAGGACTAGCACAGAACTCTACCCTCCGGTTAGCTATTCTGAGCACACTGTACAATTTACTCTGTCGCATTTCCTGGTTCTGCTCCCCCCCCCCCTTCCCATTCATCCACGTTGATTCTCCAGCAATATGCATATTGTTCCTCGCTTTCATTTGTTCCTGTTTGTTCATATGCAACGTCAATGCTCTTGTTAATTTATTAACATGTAAACTGCCTTGACATTCTGATAAGGCAGTATATAAAAGCAGTTAAATAAATAAATAAATAAAAATTATTGATTGAAATGTGTCAGCTTTGGGACTCTATTTTGAACAATAGGGAAGGAAATCTATTTCTCTTTCTCTTGCTCCACTGTTGTACTGCAAGCAGGGCTTGGGTGCTTGGGGTTTCTACTCCCAGTATGTGGTTCCTTGTTTGTTTGGTGATAGGGCTGCCACTGGCTCCAGATTTCCAGGATAAACTGATCTATCCCTAGGTTTATCCAACAGCATATATGGACTTGCAGTCTCAACTTTCCTAGGGAATGCCAATGGGGTAAAACCAGGACTGGATCAACCCATTTTGGAATTACAGAACCAGTTGGTAACCCTATATTTGAGGGTTTGTCTGTACTCTCCATGTGTGACTGAAGTGAGTTACTTTACTAGAATTTTGTTTTTATGTAAGGATCTGACTTGTTTTGTTTTTCCCAGTAGCTAGGAGGTGTATTGATAGTCTAGGGCAGTGGTTCTCAATCCAGTCCTCTGGGACCCCCCAGGCCAATCAGGTTTTCAGGATATCCACAATGAATATGCATCAGACAGATGTATGCAGATCTGTCTCATACATATTCATTGTAGATATCCTGAAAACCTGACTGGCCTGGGGGGTCCAGGAGGACTGGGTTGAAAACCACTGGTCTAGGGTTTGGTATAACAAATCTTTTAGTATTTGAGTCCTGGAAGTTAGTGATGTTTGGGTATAGCAGCTTTGCTATATATTGTAGACTTGGAATGTGGTTTTTTTTGCTGGACTTTGCATTCTCTCCAAAATTCCTGGTAGTGGAGAGGTTGCGTTGCTCTTACTGAAGTGACTCCAGAATTTGTATAATTATCTCATTGAACATTGTACTTTATTTATAAATGTATAATTGTATATGACAAAACTGCTACCATTAGGCATATAACCGGCAGGGAGAGGGAATAAGAATGAAGGTTTACTTAGGGTGCCTAATATCCTTACATTGGTTCTGACACAGTGGCATAAAGAAAACAGGACTGGATCAATCTGGATCACAAACAAAATTGAGCCAGTTGGCAAAACTAGTAACTCATGCTCACATCCACATTTTCAGTTCTGTAAGAGATAGGTTAGAAAGCATATAAAATTAAGGAAGATTTAAAGCTTCCCATTTGAAAATTTTGAAGCAATAAGTTTGCTGGACATCACCTAAATAAAAAAAGCACTTTGAGGGGAGGAGGTGTTTATGTCCATGCTGCTACTGGAATAAAAGATATTATGCTTCACACATCAGACCCTGATACTCTCAGTTTTAAAAATAAGGGTTTGTTGATAAGATAGAATTCACAATATCCCCCACAAAGACTTGTAATGGTCCTAAAGACCAATCCCTTTCCCAGCATGCCTGCTGATTTCTGGCAGGGGTCCCTGGGCAGGAAAGGCAAAATTCAGTGTTACCCTCAGCTCTTATTCTATCAAGTGAAATATGAAGAAACAAAGACATCCAACATTTATAAATTTAAATAAAATCCAAAACCTTACATCTGTTTCATTCACTTTATCAGTTTGGAAATGTTAAAGTGGTTGGGGGGAGGTGGGGTTTGAATTACATTTGGCACTGGTAGACAAGCTGCTCAATCTCACCTGACCCCTTCGTTTTAGTGTTAACGATGGAACTGAGGCCAGTTAAAACCAGACTTTATAATCTACCCGAGTTTAGTGAATTTTGCACTTCAAGGAAAAGTTGAGTTGGTCTCTCTTCAACCAATGGCCGAATTGAGAATTTAAGTTGGTCCTAGATTTCTGACAACCTTATTGTGACATATTACAGAACCTGTAGCACTGATCTCAATGGGTACACAACCAGGGACTACAAATCCTACACTTCTTTAAAATGTTAGTTCAAAAGCAGGACTGGCCAAAAAGGAACTGGGCAACGTGGTAGCTCTGCAGTTTTAGACTTGCCTTAACTTCGATTCAATTAGAACTGCACACCTGCTGATCAGGAGCCAAGAATTTGGCTCTGTGCCACTCGGGAGGGGGGGGGGGAGTTCCTTCCTCTGCAGCCTATTGGCTGGCTAAAGAATATCTGACCAATGAGTGGCAAGGGGAGGAGAGAGGAGCAGCAGTGCAGACATGAAACAGGCCAGCACTGAGGAGGGGGAAAAGGGCAGGACCATCCAAATCATTAGGCAAACTAGGCAGTCACCTAGGACAGCAGCTTTGGGGGGAGGGGGAAAGCAAAGAGCAGGACATTAAAAACTAAACAATAGATTCTGACAGCCAGGGCAGACATAAGACTTACGTTTTGCCTAGTGTGCTGACAAGTTCAATGAATTCTGGAGCAGGCTATGAAAAAGGATCTAGAGAAAGAGAGGGGCAAAGAGGGGCTATGAGATACATGACAGAGCAGCCAAGAGAGGGGCTGGGAAAGGGGCTGGAAGGGGACGTGAAAGCGCTTACTGCCTGGGAGACAGCGATAGGCTGGAAGAAGAGGAGAGGAGCTATAATGTAAAGACAAGATGGAAAAGGAAGAGTTACATAATGGGGCTAGTATATATTTACTTGTCCCAAAAGGGTTTGCAATCTAAGAGAGATCTGGGTGTGGAGCTATTGAAATTAAAGAGAGAGGAGTAGATACAAGGTATAAGAGGAAGAGGAGCTAAGAGAGATCTAAAATACTTGGAAGAAAGGGATAAGAGCTGGGACAAGGGAAGAAGGGCAGGGAAGGAGCTGAAAGATGGGATAGAGGCTGTGAAATATGAAGGAACTGAGAGAGGTGAAGAGGGCTGGGAGAAAAGCTGAGTGAAGACTAGGAAACAAGTGGGGCTTGGGCTTGTAAGGATGAGGAGAGAAAAGGAAAGAAGAGACAGGAGATGTAAGGAAGTGGTAACATGAGATGAGACTGGCACAGAGTGAGAAAAGATCAGATGTGGAAAGAGAGTTTGTGGATAAAGACACAGCGAGATAAAAATGAGAGCTGATAAATGTAGAAGGCCTCTTGCTAAATAGAGTAAGGGTAGCCCTGGCGGCACTTCATAAATGAACAAAGCACTGTTGGTATTTATGAAATAAAGGGGAAAACATCTGCAGAAAATGTACCTCTAGGGAAGCAAAACCTCAAGGCCTAAGCTGAAGAAAAATACAAAGCTCTCAAAAGGACACATGGACATCAATGATATTTTAATATAAAACATATGAATGTTTTGCACTAATACAATGGAATATGTTGCCTCTAAATATATGCAATTATTTCAAATTTAGGAAATTGTTGAAGGCATGGTTCTTTGAAAATGTTAGTTGATCTTGTATATGGAATATCTTATGAGAGAAGTGATAGAATTATAATTATCTTACTTATCTTAGGATCCCACAATGGTTTTAGATTAATTTTATTATCTATCTGAAAGATTTTGGGGTACGTTTACTAAACAGCGATAGCAGACTCCGTGTGATATCAGTTGTCTAACTGATGATATAAAAGTGGAGAATTTTTATTTTTCACCCCAAAAGTGTAAAGATAAAAAATTCAAAATTGTAAAATTCTCCAACAGAGTGTTTGGGATGTCCCAAATCCACCTATCCCAAGCACTTCATGTTCTGGGTCTCTCAGTGGCCATGATGGGAGGCAACTGTCCCACTCCCCTTACTGAGGAAAACACCAGTTCTAGGACAGATGAACCTTCTGACACTCCTAAGCTGAGTTCTTGATACCTTCTGTTCCTGGGATTTCTCACAGCTTCTTTTTCAGCCTAGACCCCCTTGGCTGTCTCCGACGTCTCCTTTAATTCAGCCTTAGTTATGGTGGTATGACTCAGGTTGTCTCTCTGGCTGCAGGCTCCTATAGCCTCTCCTCCTTCCCCAGACACAAGAAGATGCCTGGCCCCTAGATGCAGGACTATTTATTCTTCCCTCCAAAAGTAATGATGGAGATGCCCCATGACCAGTGACTGACAGGCCTCATTGCCTCACACTGCAGACAAGGTCAGACTACGAGCAAGGTCTCTGGACTACTTCTCTGTCTGAACTGTATGCTCTCCTGCTACATAAAGAAATGAGGAAGACAGAGAAAAAAGGGTTACAAGAGCATGAATGAAGCGGTAGAGAGGAAAGTTAAGAGAAGACCAAGAGCGGGAAAGGACAGAGGATAGAAAGAAAACTACAGACACAGGCTGGAAAATGGTGAATATTTCTGTGTTGAGTGGTCTAGGTCAAAGGTTAGGGCAGCTGTGAGGTTACCATCTGATTCTGTCGTAAGGAACAGGCTAATTTGGTTCTGGTTTTACCCTGTTGCATGTATGGACTCCTAGTTTTGATTTCCTTGGGAAACTTAATGGCACAGTCAGAACTATGTCCATGCCGGAGCCTCGATCAGCATCAGTCTGGAGAGAGGGAAGCAAAACCCCTCCTGCTCCCCAGCACATCGCCAATTGGGCCTCTGCAGGACAACATTTAAATTCACAGCACCATCAGGGGCATCAAGAGCACTGCACACCACAACAGAGCCTCGATTAGCATCGGGCTGGAGAGAGGGAAGCAAAACCCCTCCCTGCTCCCCAGCACAATGCCAATTGGGCCTCTGCATTACAGCATTTACAGTCACAGTGCCATCGGGTACACCCACGCCTGGGGGGTCTGCACCTGAGGCCTTGCCAGAGGGCCCTTGGGCATGGCCTTTAGGTGGGGACCAAGGGTGGGGTGGTCTAATATCCAGAAAGTTCAAGCAAGGAGGTACACCAAAGCAAATCATCCAACTCTCCAACATAGAGGAGCAAAGATATGGGATTAACCCCCCTCCCCTCCCCGCAACACAAGCAAAATGAAAACCACGACCCGGACTCCCTCATCGGGCTAGAAACAACTGATCTCCAGACTCTCCACTATCACCACTACCTTGCAAGACCTCACAGCACCGTACAGACTCTCACATGTCAGATGCTCTCCGGACACAGAGCCTCAACAAGAAAAGCCACCAGAAGGTAATCCCACCGGCACAAACACAGACCCTTGACCACCATATCCACACAGCTAACCCCAAACCTGTGGAATAACCACCACTCAACATGCTCACTGTATACCCACTGCTCTACATGCTGCTGCACTCCTGTTGCTCACCACTGCACATAAACCTCACGCTACCTCAACACCCCTGCTATGGCCCACCAACCAAGCACCCAATCATATGCTTACAACGCATACCGAATGCCACGTCACCAACCAAGCACCCAATCATACACTTACAATGCATACCAAACCCCACATCCCCAACCAAGCACCCAATCATACACTTATAACACATACTGAGCCCCACATCCCCAACCAAGCACCCAATCATATGCTTACAACGCATACCGAACCCCACGTCACTTAATATATATAAAGAGCTCCTCTCCCCAAACTACCCCAATTTCACCCAGATCTCCACACGTGCACACTCTACACTGTGCTCTAATAAACTCCCGATCAATCCGAAACAAGATCCAGGTCGTCAGAGACCTCCTAGTATCCCATAACTTAGCCCTCATCATTCCTCACCTGGACTACTGCAACGCCATACTACAAGGGTTACCTAAAAAAAACCTCAACATCCTCCAAATGGCGCAAAATGTGGCAGCTAGATTAATCATGAGGAAAGGCCTAAAGGAGCATATCACACCAATACTAATGGACCTACATTGGCTCCCCATCATTGCACGCATACAATACAAAATCCTAATCACCACATTCAAGCTCATGCATAATATAGCACCCTCATATCTCAACGCCCTTATCACATCACAGCCAAATAACAGAAGCAGAAGAACCACACACCTCAATACCCTCATCGTCCCGGCTAGCCTGAGATCTGTCACTGCAACCACCAGTAACCGAGCATTCTCATTCATAGCGCCACTGCTATGGAACCAACTACCATGCGAACTGAGAGCAATTAGTGACCTGTTGGTATTCAGAAAAAAGCTAAAGATGCATCTTTTCCAGACACACTTCAATCCCACATAACCTCTTTCACCATGCTCAAGGAAATAGCACTACACGTCAAACACCTATAGATTCTGACTACCTGTAAATATGTACATACTTGTGAAATCAATGTCTTGCAATCAAGTGTAAACCTGTAATCTGAATGTTTGTGTCCTGTACTGAATCATATGTATGTTTTTAATCCATGGCCTGTACAACCATACTGTTATGTATAGCAAACCGCTGCTGATCGCTGGAAGTAGCGGGATATAAGTGTACACTAAATAAATAAAATAAAATAAATACTTTACATAGCCAAAACATGGATCACAGAAACAGACAATATACTACTGAACCAACTCACACCAAACAGATATACTGTATACCAATGCCCAAGAACTCAATGCACAGGTAGCAGCTGATGATCCTAGCCAGGAAAAAACTCAACTTTCAATGCCATGCAAATGAAAGCTCCATTGAATCTGATTCCATCACCATCACCAACAAAACGACTACCATCTGCCTCATATACAGGACACCTACCTCCAACACCAATGACCTCTCAATAATCCTGGACACAATAGCAGCAGCATCAAAAAACAGAAAGGACCTCCTAGTTCTAGGAGACTTTAACCTCCCCTCGCTGCACCAAAACCACACACATTCCTCCTCCAAACAATGTCTATAATGTGCCTAACGCAACTCATCAACACTCCCACACACACAAAAGGCAACACCTTGGACCTAGTCTTCTTCAATGACCATAATGCTCAGTTGAGCCCCCTTACTCTATCTATCCAGGCCTACCCAGTCCCATGGTCCGATCATAAACTCATCAAGTTCTCCCTACCACAGAGCATCGGGAAAAATCACAACCAACGCTCATCAACCAGAAGGTGTAAACCTTTCAACAAGGAAATTTCATTCAAGACACCCTCGCACAACTAACTGAAGACTCCACCAATCTGTATATCCTCATTGAGAACTGGAACATTACCAGAAATTCAGCCATCGCCTCCAATACCATCGCACACATACACACATAAGGCAACCTAAGAGCGACTGGTACACATCAACCCTCCGCAACCTGAAACGGCAACTCCATGGACATGTAAGGAAATGGCGCAGAACCAAACACAATGAAGACAAACTACAATATCTACAATTGCTAAAAGACTACCACACCGCAACAGAGAAAGCCAAACATGAACACCACACCAAACTACTAAATTCTGCAATCAACCAACCAAAAGAACTTCTCAACATTATGAAACACCTGACTAAAACACCTTCCACTGAAAACCAAGAAATTACACTCACCCCAACAACTAGCTCAACACTACAAACAACTACATCCCCAACCAAAGATCCACCTCCCATCCCCCACCAAAGACAGCTACCCAGATCCCTGAATTTCCTTCAACAAAATTACTGAAAGCCAAATAGAAAACACCATAACTTTTCTAAACACAACAACCTCTCCCCTAGATCTCTGCCCTGTATCATGGATTAAAGCAACCAAAAAGGAACTAAGTGGAGTAATCACCAAATTCATGCAGTCGATACTTCAACAGGACATCATGCCCTCATGCCTGAAAATCTCTTCCATATGCCTAACACTTATTAAAAAAAAGAAACAATCCTGGACCCCTCTGACCCAGCATCATACAGACCCATTGCAAGTCTACCTTTCGCAGCAATGATCGTTGAGAAAACAGTACAGCACCAACTTCAAGACCATATCGACACATAACCTTCTAGACCCCCAGCAACATGGGTTTCACCCATATCACAGAGTGGAAACATTACAAGGAATCTTCTTAAACATCTTGTCAGCCTTTGACACCATAAACAACCAAGTGCTATTGGTATGTCTCTGCACCAATGGAATTCAAGGCACTGTACTCAAATGGTTCACATCTTACCTCAGCAATAGACACCAACAGATAAAGATCAGAAATACCTCCACCCAATACAAGCAAATGCAAGGAGTCCCCCAAGGATCCACCCTCTCCACAATACTCTTCAACCTCTTCCTGCAACCTCTGCATAATTATTTATTTATTTATTTATTTATTACAGTTGCTTATATACCGCACTATTCGGCATCAGCGCGGTTTACAGTATAACAAAGTGACCAATACACACATTCTGTTTGGTTTTACATCGAACAGGAATATAAACTTGGATAAGATTACACAACCTAAACATCCATGTTTATGTTGATGATATTATGATATATGGATCAATTAACACAAACCAACCCACTCTATCCATCCAACAAGAAGTAACAAACTGGCTAAGTGACAATAACCTGCAAATTAACTACAGCAATATGGAGGCCTTCTACATAATGAGGGACACCTCATTTGTCTCCCCCCCCTTCTACAATAACACTGAACAACACTACAATTAAAACCAAGACTGAAGTCAGATACCTTGGGGTCGGGGATACCACCCTCGACCAACATCTAATATTCAAAACCCACATAAACAAAATCACCCGAATAGTTTATTACAAAGCAAAGACACTCCAGCGCCTCCGACCACTCCTCAAACCAGAAGACTTTTACTGTACTACAAGCCTCAATAGTACCACACCTGGACTATTGCAACGCCGTCCTCCAAGAACTACCACAATCCACACTCCTACCACTCCAAACAGCTCTCCACTCGACAGCCAGAACCCTACACACAGCAGCAAGAAAAGATCACATTACCCTAATACTCAAACAACTCCAATGGCTCCCACTACAAAGCAATATAACATACAAAACCATCATGCTAATTTTATTTATTTACATTCTCTTATATACCGCGCTATTCTACATCAGTGTGGTTTACATTGAACAAACTGAAATTACATTGAACAGGGCATTATAACTTGGAAATAACTATTTTACAGGGAACATGGGCTATGGAGGGTTAAATGGCTTGCCCAAGACCACAAGGAGCACCTGTGGGACTAGAAACCCCAGTCCTTCCGGCCCAAGGTTGCTGTCCTCTAGTGGGATTTGAACCCCCGACCTTCCGGCCTGAAGTACCTTGCTAACTCACAAAGCAATCCACTCGGACCCCCCACACACCTCTGCACACTTCAGCCCTTCCAACCACACAGATCTAGACGAACCTCTACAATGAACACCCTCGTCATCTTTATCTTTATTTAAAAACGTAATATGCCACTGAAACCATAGGCATATGGCGGTTTACAATACAACCATAGAAGTACTGCCAGGAATAAAAGAAAGGAACTCCATATTACAAACAGGAAAGAGATAGCGAAGGAAGAAAAAGGGGGGGGGGGACAGCCAGAAACAAAAAATAAACAAGTAGAACTAGGCATCAACAGGGGGGAGAGGAAAGAGGAGAAGGAGGGGAAGGGAGATCAAAAGCCGTGCAAAAAAGATGAGTTTTAAGTTTAGCTTTAAAAGTGGAAAAAGAGAGCTCAAGATGAAGTGCAGACGGTAGGGAGTTCCATAAGCGGGGACCAAGAAAGAAAAAAGCAGAAGAGCGTGTAGACTCCAAATGAGCCTGGGAGGGGGAAGGAAGAAATAACCGATTAGTGTAAATTGATCTAAGAATTCTGGGGGGACAGTGAAAATGAACTAGATCAGAAAGGTAGAGCGGGGTGCCAGTATGGAGTGATTTGTGTATGAAAATGAGAATCTTGTATTGAATCCGAAAAGGAATAGGAAGCCAGTGCAAACGAATGAGAAGGGGGGTGACATGATCAAACCGTGAAGCGTGGGTCAGAATATGGGCAGCAGTGTTGTGTACCAATTGAAGCCTACGCAGTTGGGTGAGGGCGAGACCGGCCAAGGAAGCATTACAGTAATCTAGACGTGAAACAACAAGAGAGAGAAGCAATGTGGTTAAAGATGAGGGGAAAGGAAAGCGCGAACCGCACGAAGTTGCCTTAGGGTGTAGAAAGAGCGCTGAATGAAAGAAGAAATGTGATCTTTGAAGGTCAGAGCAGAGTCAAGAGTAACACCAAGATATCATAGTGAAGTGACAATAGCGATAGGGGCAGCTGATAGAAGCGGAAAAAGAGAGGGGACGGGATTACCAGCGGTGAACCAAATGGCTGAAGTTTTTGACAGATTAACATATAAGAAATTATCAAAGAACCAGGAAGCTACAGCTGGGAGACAGACATTAAGTGGACCAATATCAGGAGTGGTGGAGTCGGTGTGATGGAGGAGAATAATGTCATCTACGTAATAATACGCAGAAATACCATGTTGCTGGATTAGTACGGAAAGGGGGGCCAGAAAGATGTTAAACAATAAAGGTGCTAATTCAGAACCCTGGGGAACAGCACAGTGAAGGGGTGTTGAGGGAGAAGAATCAGTGCCGGAAAGAACCGAGAAAGACCAATTGAAAAGAGTGAAACCAGTGAAGAACTGTGCCAGAAAGACCAGTGGTACTGAGACATGAAAGAAGGGTACGATGATCAACGACATCGAAAGCAGCAGGGAGATCAAGCGAAACAGCAATAGATGTCATCCCCCACAGCAGAACCAAATCCATCCAGCAAGCAAGTAAAAGAGCCTTCCAACTATATGCACCCTCCGTATGGAACAGGCTACCAAACCATCTCAAGAACATCCCTGACCTAAAGACATTCTGAAAGTATTTAAAGACTCACCTTTCACAGAACATTTCAGCCCAAATGCATAACCGTCCCCCTCCCCGAAGTGCATGATACCTAACACTACTATTGTATATAGTCAGATATGTATATATTAAAGCCCTATTGGTTTATAATTGCATGTTGTATGTAGTTTTGATGCCACTGTTTTAATGTATCTTGCATTTGTTCCATGTAAACCACCTTGACCCGTTGAAAGGTGGTATATAAATATAGCTAAATCAATAAATAATGCATGCAGCAGGGTAACACCAGGACTGGATTAATCTGTTCCTTATGACATGGAGTCAGTTGACAACCCTGAGCATTCTGCTCTTCTCCTCCAGTCCTGCAATCACCAGGGTAAAGAAGACATTTTACTGGAAAGGCATGCAGGAAGAGGAGGACCTGCAGCATTATGTGATGGCATGTGCTAAAACTTTCTCTTGCTCCACCTTGACGGTTCCATTATTGAGGAGAGCACGGTCAGCATTCTAAGAGAGAATGAAGGCAAACAGTTGGCTTTGTTTATAAACAATGTTTTAAAAGTCCTCGCCCCTCACAGCTATATTCCATAGGAGTCTGCAGCGACAGGCTCAGCACATGCATCTTGCTACATGCATGCAAAGGAGTAGCACAGCAACAGCAGGAAGAGAGGACAGGAAAAGTGGGTGGAGCATGGAAGATGGCAAAGGGTGCACTGCCCCTCCAAGCTATATGCATTTCTATTTTCAACATCCCTCCTGGCTTGTCTCACACTCCAGCGCTGCTCTGGCTCAGGTTCCCAGGCTGGCCATTGGAACTGTATCGATTGTGCAATGGGTCTTCCATGTCTGTAGATGCTAGAGCATGTGATCTCTGGGGGTTCCAGGCTGAGAGTGAGAAGCACCATGTGCAACTGAAGCCCCAGGGTTAGGGAGCTGCCGATCTCTGAGCTGCCAGGGCTCAGGGCATGTAAACAGATAAGTAACTCACCACAGCACGGGAGGGCCACTGGCCTGGAATCCAGAATTGCTGCAGGGGATGAAAAGCCAGGCAAAGACGAGTGATTCAAGCCTGTAGGGGAGGAGGAATTGCTGAGAGAGGAGTGAGGGCTATGGAGCAGTGAAGGGATGGGTGAGTTGAGCCTGCAGGAGATGAACCTGGCCAGAGAAGAATGGGGAGCATCCTGATGGGTAGAGAAACCAAGAGGGGAGCACAGAAGGAAGTGGGCAGCAGATTAGTCACAAGGGTATTAAGCCCTCTGCCCCAGATATAAGTCAAACGATGCCTATGCATAGGGGAAAGGAGGGAGGGGAGATTAGGAAAAGAGAATGTAGAATGTGGATAGGCTGCAGAGGGAAAATAGACTTTTGAGGAATGACTGAAAAGAGAGCATGTGGGCAGTGTGGCTGGGTCAAGCTTGCCTAGAGGAGACAAAGTGGTGCGAATTGGTTGGTGAGATGAGAGGGAGGGGGGAGATACTGGTGGAGATGAGGTCCGGGTGGGGAGAGTAGAGAGAACGAAGCAATTTTCAGTGTTTTCAAAGCTTTTCTTTGGGGGCGATGTCTCAAAATAGGTTAGTTTTGCCTATACCATGTCCGTAATGACCCTCACTCCTGGGTATGAGTTCAGTCTGAGTAGTGCTATTTTTTAATATTGCCATGTGAGTCCTCCCAGATCTGTACTGCCAGTTCCATTTAAATATGACCTATGGCCTCCATGATTTGTCTTTTTCAGCCAGGGTGGGGTAACATCTATTGAATTCTGCATCCCAAATTATTTTAAAAAGGTAGTTTATGATTTGGTATGGTGCAAATCATTGAAAACTCGACTGAGCTGCCAAAAAAATCATTAAAGTACAGTCTCCTCTTGTAAGAGGTGCTTTTTTTTTTTAAGCAACAATGTGAATGTAAACAGTGTTTTTCAGATGCTGGGGTTGATTATAGTTTTTACTTTAAAGGATTGGCTTGAAAAAAAGGAGTTCCATGCTTCCTGTCTTTAAAGGAGAATTACCTTTACCTCAGGCTATAATCATGTATGCTGTTCACAGGATCCTAACAACAGCCATCAGACCAAAATGATTTGCTATCTTTTACAAAGATTTTGTATCCCATTCTTATGACATGACTTCACTGAGCCATTTGCTTTATTAGCAATGCAGCCAAAAGCTGATGAACATTGTCTCACTTTAGTTTAAGAATATTAACCTAGTCAAATTTTGAAAACTTCAGGCCACTGCAAACATCTGCTCCATATTCAGTTCAAAGGGGGCAGCTTGAGCAGAACAGAAAAACAATAAGCCACTAGTTCAAAGTCAAAGGCTGACATTGGTGATAGGCAACAGATGGTTCATGAGCCACATGTGGTCTTGCAGAACCCTCGGTGTGCTCCTTTCAACCCACAAAAATGTTTTAGCCACCTTGGAATAAAATGCGTGAAGCACTTATTGTCCCAATGAGAAAGGAAAATTCCATGTGAAAGTCAGTCTCTGAGGCTCAGCTGTTTCTAGAATGGCCCTCCAAGCAGGGCCATCTTGCTAAGAGGTTATTGGAGAAAGGCTGAACTATGCTGTGCGTTGAGTTATTTATATATTAATTTCTTTGTTTATTAGGATTTATTAAGGATGTAAACAACAGGTATCATTTGACATAGACAACTTTTATTGTAGTAACGGCATAACCATCGCAAAAAAATATTCTGTTCATTGTAAACCGCACTGATGTGAAATAGCGCGGTATATAAGAAATGTTAAATAAATAAAAATAAAAATAAATAAAAGGACACATGGCAGCATAAGAAGCAATCAGATAGTGAGAAACTTGGAGAAAGGCAAATTTAAACCTGATAATAACAATATGATACCGTGTCAATAATGCACATCTTCAAACAGCACAGTAGAACATTGACATAAAAGAAATATGATACAATGTCAGCATGATAGAAATGGTATACCTTAATAGGTTATATGGTAGAGCGTTCAGACAACAGACATCTCCCCTGACTCCTGACCTCAGTATCCATAGCTGAACCCCAAAGATAGGCATCTCCATCTTTACCCCAAAGAACACTGATCTGCAAGGTGCTTTGTCCTTGAATGAATGATGTTCAGTACCACTTGCAGACACTAAAGACAAATGGAAAGACTGATTGTGACATCTCAGCCGCACTTTAATAGAGGAAAATGGCTCACCAAAAAGACAAGCTTTTAGTAATTTATGAAAATGACTAACCTCCTGTTAAAGGAAAAGATTGGTTAAAAAGTATTCCAGAGCATAGGAACAACCACACAAAAAGCAGATGCCCGCACCCTAACTAATCTTGCTTTACTCAAGGTAGGAACTTCGAAAACTGCAGAGTTGCATAAGTGCAACACGTGAGAGGGAGCATACCATTTCATGAGACCATTAAATAACGAGGCAAAATGGAATCAAAATGCAATATACAAAACACTAAACAACAACATCTTAAAATGTAATGCTCTGATCAATAAGAAACCAACTCATGCATTTGGGCTGCAAAAATCCAAGAGAGCAGTACAGGATTTATTTATTTTATTTATTTAGACTGATTTATTTATTTTATTTATTTATTTAGACTGATTTGTATACCACCTTATCCTACAATCAAAGGGATAGAGGGGGAAGTATTCCTGTCCACAGAAGAGCAGGACCTGGACATGATTGTGTCTGACCATCTTAAAATAGCTAAACAGTTATAAAAGGCAATGGCAAAAGCGAGAAGAATACTTGTGAGCATAGGCAGAGGAATGGCCAGCAGGAAGAAGGAGGTGATAGTGCTTCTGTATAAGTCACTAGTGAGACCTCATTTGAAGTATTGTGTGCAATTCTGGAGACTGCACCTTCCAAAGGATATAAACAGGATGGAGTCAATGCAGAGGGTGGCTACCAAAATAGTCAGTGGACTTCATTATATGGGGCAGACTTAAAGAGTTCAGTATGTATACTTTTGGAAGAAAGGTTGTAGAGGAGGGATATAACAGACATTTAAATACTCCCATGGCATAAATACACAGGAGAAGCAGGGCCGGCCTGTCCACTAGGTGGTTGCCTAGAGAGGCTGACCCTGGTGGGCAGCATGGCGATTTCCTCTTCTTCAAAGTGGCAGTCAACACTGCAGCAGGCCTTAAAGAACATGTGTATGCTTACAGCCTGCTGCTCCTGCCCCCTCTGACAGGAAGGAAGTTGCATCAGAGGAGGCAGGAGCGACAGGCCATGAGTGTGTGCGTGTGCTTTGAGGCCCGCCGTGGCTTCAAATAAGTGATCTCCATGACGTCCACGTCCCCCAGGTGAGAGGTGGGATGTTGGGGGCAGCATGGTGATGGTGACAGCATGGTGGGCCAAGTGGCATGGAGGGGGCAGCACATCGTGCATGCCTAGAGCAGCAGAAACGCTTGGGCCAGCCTTGAGGAGGAAAGCTTCTTCTGCAACAAGGGAGCATATAACAAAGGTGAAAGGAGAACGACTCAGGAGTCGTTTGAGGAAATATTTTTTTATGGAACGAGTGGTCGATGTGTGGAACAGTCTCCCAGTGGAGGTGGTAAAGACCAGGACAGTAGTTGAATTCAAGAAGGCAAAAAATGACATTGAAGCTTAGTAGGCAGTGGAAGGGCAAACTGGACAGGCCATGTGGTCTTTATCTGCTACACTTTTTTCTATGTGTCAAAACATAATGATTCAATTTATACAACACAATTTTCTCTAAAATCTTCACTAAGAATGGCAAATTGGAGATCAAAAGATAGTTTATTAATGGAAGTGAGATCATCCTTTAACTTTGTCAAAACGGGACAAACTGCAGCTCGTTTAAGGACTGATGGGACCTCAGATAGTAAAGGATTGTGGATTTCAACAACAAAATTGGCACAAGATCCTTTGGGGGAATCAAGAGTCCAGTATGACAGAGAGAGAATGCAGAGTCCTTGTGCTTATTAGTCAAGATCACATTAATAAGCTTATCTAAAGACTCCTGCTGAGCACCACTGGTAAATGCTCCCATCGCCTGTTCCCGAAGAGAAGAACTACAAACTAACTTCTCACAAATTTCACCTGCACAAGTTTCAAAATAGCAAATGAAGACAAAGGAGGGAGAACCAGGCTCCATCTCTGGCCCTATTCATATCTAGCCTAAAAACGCACCTCTTCAAGGCTGCTTTTAGATCATGATCCCCCTATTCTCTTGCTCACCACCTATGTGTATCTTTATCATTCCCCTGCCTAGATCTACTCTAGTCCCTAGTTGTTGCGTTGTCTATCTTGACTGGACTGTAAGCTCTAGAGAACAGGGACCTTCTCTTGCATGTATATGTACAGCGCTATGTACTATGCAAATATTAAGTAATAGAACCATGATAAAATTACAATGCAAAGTAGACCTTTTAACTAGATGGAACAACTCACTAGGACCATTAAAGGCTTTCTTAAGTCTATCAGACCAAACGTCTTACTTTCTCAGTTGAACAGCTAACTCAGAGCCATAGAGCTTCTTTAAATGAGGCTGGTGTTCAGGAACCAGATGTGCGCGCCAGTGACATTCAAGATGACATAAAAACCTCCTACGCTGTGCTAATTCTGCAGTATACCAACCCCCTTATGATGATGATGGATTGGAACAGAAATGCACTTAACAAGCACAATACATTCAAGAGTGCCTCACAAAGAAGCGTCCCAAAGATCAACTAGTTCATCAACACAGAGGGAGGCAATAACAGCATCCATTTCCCACCAAACCCAACTGAAGTGATCTTATTTAACAAACAGATGAAAAGAATAAACATCCCTGTGCAGTTCTTGTAAAATTATCACTGCCTGTCTGAGAAAAATCCAATAAAACATGGTTGGACCATGTAACGGCCTCAGAAGTGACCAAGGTTGAAGACCAGTGTAGCAAACCTCCAGCAGACAAAAACAGCTGATTTAATAAATGTCCAATGGAATGAGTAAGGCCTGATACTTGATAATAAACTCTAATGTACAGTGCAGAATAAGAAACAATCATTATAATTTAACTGCATCCCACAGTCATTACAGCATGGGTTTCCACAGCCAGTTGGCTTTTCAGGATATCCACAATATTTATACTGTGCAGTAGATAAAGTTACATATACCGGATCTCAAATGACTGCAAATTTTTGTAGCTCACGCTTTTTCAGTAGTACTTTAAGGCAAGTTACAGTAGGTATTTCCCTGTGCCTTGAGGGCTTGTAATCTAGGTTTCATACCTGAGGCACTGGAAGATTAAATGTTTCGCCCAAGGCCAAAAGGAGCATCAGTGGAATCTGAACACTGGTTTCCCTAGTTCCCAGTCCATTGCTCTAATCTCTAGGCCTGGAAACCTAACTAATTTGGAGTCACTAGGGTAGGTTTGGGAAATACTGGGTCACAGCTCGAATAAAAAGAAGCTGTCCCTAAAAGCAGAAGTATTAGCCAAAAGATTTTAAAATAGCAGCTTGACCACTGATGGGTTTAATTGTATCTTCTTGTCTTTTCCAACCTAACACTTTTACACATTTTCATATATATAAAATTATCTATTAAGAAAGCATCCTGAATCAACTTTTCAGCTCCTTGCGCTGTATTTATTTATTTTTTTTTACATCTATCAGTGTGATACTTGTCAGGGTTTCTCTTAGATACCAGCAGAGTAGCGTTGGTGGGAGGAACAAACAGAAGTCTCCAAACATTAACAGGATTTCAGAAAGGAAGGTTTCTGAATGATTTCATTATTTTTAACTAACAGAATTATCTAAAATAAATACAGATGAGGTCAATAGTCAGTTGTGTAGTAAATGTATAATTTCAAATATCTAACAGGCATTTTCAGATCATACGTTTTTTTAGTGACACCATTAGGCAATGCTACTGATTATTCACAAAGAACTTGTATCATATTGTAGAACTTGTATCATAGCTTGTATAACTCACATTGTATCATATTAAGTTAATGTATAATGTTTAAGTTACATGTTACAAGTTACATCTAATTTTAGGCACTCAGAATGCACCTATCTGAAGCCTATTTTATAAAGAAAAGCAGTCGCCTATTTTTTGTTATAAAACAGGATAACAAGCTGCTGAATACACACATTCAATCTAGACATAAACACTTACAATGGCCATACAGAATTTTTAAAAAGGTTTTTATGATTGAATTGTTAAAGCTTACAATATATAGTATGCATAAGATACAGAAATATAAAAAAAGAAAAAGGTCCATATTTTATCTACAAAAAAATAAAAAATAGTAAAAACAAAAATTCTAGCCCACCTCAAGGAGTACCAGTTGCTGAAATAAATTGAAGAGATAATACAGTAAACTAAGTAATAACTGATAGGATCCCTGCAAGCTAATATTTACGAAATCCTAAATACAAGCCATCATATAAAGGAATCTTCAATCAAATACATCTATCTCTCTCTCTCCCCCCCCCCCCCCGAAGGAAAATTTCCAACTGGGAGGACTCATAGAACATATACTGAGCCCCCTGAAGTGTAATCAGGCATTTTCAAGGAAATTTAAGGAAGAAGGCAACCCTAATGCCAGCACTCTAGGTTTAAGCACCAGGAATGCCCTTTGTCTCAACTGAGTACCTCTTAAAACATACAGAAACACATTAACTACCTGACCACAAAAGGGGATAGGCATCTGGAAATATAGAGCCCTATTCTAGCAGGGGCATGTCCAGGCTGTCTGGACAGCCCCAAGCAGGATGGGCCCATTAGGAGCCGATTCTGTACCGTGGGAGCAAGACGTTCCAAAGAACTGCCCAACGTGCCCCTGCATGCCTGTGGGGACATCCTCCTCGCAGCCTCCCCTGGCTCCCACAGCGTCGACCCTCCTTTTCCCCGCAGCCTGACCCACGGTTGGCCAGCCAGGGCCTGGATCGGGCATCAGGGACCTCACTGCACCCGGCTCCCAGGAGTTCCAGCCCCAATTGCACCGTTTCAAGGTGCACTTTGAAGGTGAAATAAGCAGCACATCCCCCATGACCCTGCAGGACATACAGGGTTGTGACTGGAATCAGCCCTGTATGTCCTGCCACCTTGGCCCACCTCTGCTCTGCCCAGACTCTGCCCCCTCCCACCCCCCGCCAGCTCTCCTGCTGCTCTAGCCATTGGGGGAGAGATGGAGGGGGAATAGGGGCAGGGCAGCTTGTGCAAGGTGCATCTCGAATCAGACCCATAGTCTAAATATACTATTTTAAGCCACTTCAGAACAGAAAGAAACTAATAAAGTAGTTTGGGGCAAAATATCTTACTTTGAGTTTTCTAGAAAAACAGACAAGTCAAGACTATCTACTCTCTCCATGGCGTAAAAAATAATATTTTATAATTTATGCACATAACTTTGCACTCCTCCAAAATGCTGTCCCTGTGCTCGCCCACTGTGAAATTGCACACTATCAGCCTGATGCGTGACCAGCTAAAGTGTGCACATAAGGACCCATCTATGTGTGCAGGTCACTGAAAATAAGATGATTTCTGCACGCTGATGCATGTACCGTTACGCGGCTCCTTTATAGAATTACCACTCTAATGCCCTTTAGCCTGAGCAGTATAGCAAGAAATTGTATAACTAAACATAAACCTCTAACTGGGTGCCATGATTAGGGACTATTTTATAGACAAGCCGATGCCTACTTATCTTTATAAATTATTAGCATATGTGGGAGAGAACGCTCCTGGAATGTAAGAGCGATCATTTACGCCTCTTCGTATGTACTTTATGTACGAACGCATGTGCATTAAGGTATTTTATAATCTACGTGCATATATGAAAACTCTGCCCATGCTTCAGCCAGATCATGGCCTACTGGCAAAGGACACACACCTTCATGCCAAAACGCATACCTTTATGCCAGTCAATATTTTATAAGAGCTCCTTTACGTGTGCATTCGGCTGCATACACACAGAAATGACTTTATAAAATTATCTCCATAAGACCCAATTAAGATAGGTCATGGAGAGGGGAACTGAGACATTGAGGTCAGGATGTGCACAAAGGCTCTCTCACGCATGGAGCCTCTTGTAAAATATGTATTAGGATGTGCAGTAGTGCTTGGGAATTTGCTACCACACCATGTGGACAAAAAAAAAGTGTCCTGTTCATGCCCAAATATGTGTGGGAGCAGCTTTTTAAAACTGATGCTCCCAACATCCACATGTCCTCTTGCCCCGTGATCCCCTCCCCTCCTAGACAAGAACCTTCATGCCAGTCCGGACCCTCTAGACCTCCTTGCACCAATCAAAACTCCTCCCAAATTTCCCTCACATTAGTCAAGCCTCTTCTGGAACCCCTACACTAATTAAGGCCCCCTGGACCTCCTAAACCTTCAAGACTACCACACAGCCCCTAACCCCTAAATCCATCAAGAAACCCCACCCCCTGATACCACCTCCAGCACCTACTGAAGATCTCACTGGTGGTCTAGTGGAGAACAGAAGCAATGCCAGTCACTCCTGCTCCATTGGACTCTGGCTTTCAAAATGCTGTTTCTGGTCATTAGCAGTGGACTGGCAGTACTACAGCTAGGAGTCAAGCTGCCAAATAAGGCCATGTTGTGTGTGTCTGTGTGCATACGTAGGGGTGGGGGTATACATACGTGGATGTATTTATGTGCCTGTAGGTGTATGAGTGTGTGGGGGGGGGGGGGGGAGAGGTGTCCATGGGTGTGTCTGGATGGATGTGTGGGTCGATGTGTATCTGTGTTAGCTCTATGTTTGTCTATGAGCAAGAGAGTTGTGAAGAGAGCTTCAAAAGAGCAGTTCCTCAACTGCCATAGTTTGGAGTATCAACGTTTCTATATTGCTAATGCTGGAATTGCTTCTCCAATAGAACTGTATTGAGTCATTTTTGATGGGGGAGGCTATATTTCTCTGGAGCCCCCAGTCCTATCTGACCCATATTCAAACTTCATTAGATTTTTTACCGTTTTCCCCAAGCCAAACAATATTCCCACAATGCAGAGCCTGCGCCTCGACAATACAACTATGATATCGCAGCACTCCCCTCCCCCCCCCCAACTGCAGCAAAACAGGCAGAGACCTCTTACATAGATCCATGAGAGCATTGATGGAAAACTTGATATCATTTTGGTAAATTTCAGGGAGTTACTTTGCCTCCAGACAGACATTCTCGACTCCTTATGCATAATTTACTTACGTCTATCGGGTTGAAAATAATAAAAATGTTTCTGTGATTTGCACCGCAAATGACCACATCACTTCTTTTGAATATCAGACCCAAATATTTCTTAAGTGCTGCTACATTATGGAGGAGACTGATGGAAACCCTGGAAGTGTCTTCAAAGGCCTCACACAGTGTAATGGGTTTCTAGAATGAATCTAACAAATACCTATCCCTGCTTATGACACTAAAATTGTAAAGAAAAGCCTTGAAAATTCTGAGGTTGACTATTTTAATTCTTTGTGACTTATCCCATAGTTTTGCTGTAGCAGAAACATTTAAGCAGTAGCTCCACAAGCATTCTGATGTGTTTGGGTTCCTCTTTTCCTGGTTCAAGTAATGTCTTTACAAATTTTAGATGTGTGTTGACATCTGTGGACTTGAGTGATGTGTGGTGATTGGATTTGCAGTGAATATTATCCTGATCTAATATGTAAATTCAACCAATTATTCCTCTTTGCAAATATATGTGATAAAAATATTATATTGGTCATTGCTTGATAAATATGACCCAGATCACATAGCTGAGAATGTCAGCAGTTCATTGCTGCATATCAACCACCCTGAAGTGTTTCATTGATCTAAAGTTTTATCAAGTGGAACTTTGGGATTGCAAAAACTCATTTACGCTAGTAAGTGTCTTAGTCTAGATACAAAGGGCACAATATTTAAAAACACATATTTGGATAGCAGCACCTGTGGTCTAGAGAAGTGCCGCTGGCCTGATCTATAGGGCAATTTTTAGAGGCATTACTTCAGGACCAGCCCAAGGTTATCAGTTTTCCTAGGTGCCCATCAGTCATGTGCCCCCAGACTCCCAAACCTCCAGCATCTTACCTTCCCTAGTCCCACTCCCATCACCCTACCTCTGTCAGAGGCCCAATAATCAGGCTGGGGGGAGGGGGGAGAGCAGCAGCACGACACTGAACAACCCCAAGAAAAACCCTTTAATACTGCTCTCGGCAGTGGGCTCCTTTGCTGCAAACTTTGCACCAATTCTCAAAGAAAAACATACGAGGTGTGACAAAAAGAAACAAGACTATCCCATAAATGTTTTATTACAAAATCTACAGAGAAATTACGCATTGTCCCCTTCAAAGGAATCCCCCCCCCCCCACCAGAGTTGGTATTCATGGTGTTGTTCTCAAATGGTTTCAATCGTACCTTTCTGACAGAGAGATCAGAGTAAAAGTAGGATGTAAGACTTCACAATCTATAAAGGTACTGCAAGGAGTCCCTCAAGGTTCCGCCCTCTCTTCTCTTCTTTTTAATATATACATTCAACCAATTTGTGATATAATAAAAGCCTACAATATACAATACACTATTTATGCAGATGACATTCTAATTTTTATGCCTTTTTCAATTAACAACCCTCTATATTCAAATATCTCTCGTTGTCTAACTGAAATGACAAGATGGTGTAAGAAGAATAATTTTTCAATTAATTACAGCAAAACAGAGGCCCTCATTATTACTCGTAACATGGAATTCATACATCCTCCAAACATTACAGTTGATAACGCAACTATTCCAATTAAAACAGAGGTTAAGTATCTTGGTGTTACTCTAGACAGTGAGTTAAATCTCAAATCGCATATTAATAAAACAATAAAAAATTCGTATTTCAGAATGCGTATTATAAGGAGACTAAAACCACTGCTTTCATATGATCTGTTTCGTACTGTCTGTCAAGCGCTAATAACCCCTTTGCTGGATTTTTGCAATCCAATATTCCTTGGATTAACACTGCAAGCTTTAAAACCTTTGCAATTGGCTCAGAATACTGCAGCACGAATTATTTCTGGATCTTATATTCATGAACATATTACGCCAGTTTTGAAGGATCTTCACTGGCTACCAATCCTAACTCGTATCAAATATAAAACAATTATCAACATCTTTAAAATAAAACATCACATTTCAGCCAATAGTCTTTACTCCCTCATTTTTATTGACCCCAGTTCTCGACCAAGAAGAAAGTGTACATCTCATAGATTAAGTTCTTCAAGTAACTTCAAAAATACACTCAAGGTCACTACAGAGAGAGCATTTTCATTAGCTGCACCAATTTTATGGAACTCTCTTCCAGATGAATTAAGATCATCAACCGAACTCAAAGACTTTCGGAAGCAATTAAAAACTTTGCTTTTTATTGAAAATTATGGGCACATTACTTAATTTTATGATTTACCTACCCACTACAAATAATTATATTAGTGTTTTTGTTATATGTTATTTGAATTTTAAATTTGTAATTAACAAACGTTTATTGTAATGCTTATTGTGTTGTATGACTATATGTTACAATGTTTGTATTTTTCTTCTTCTTACAAGATGTTTTCTTTGTTTTGTACTTTCACCGCCTTGATTTTATGATAAGGCGATATATAAATACAGTTAAATAAATAAATAAATAAATAAATAATACACTACTGCATTTGCTTCTGCCACGTACGGAAGCACTCTGTAAAGTCCTCCTCTTTGACGTCCCTCAGCTCCCTCATCACAGTGGCCTTGATCTCTTCTACAGAGGCAAAATGAATTCCTTTGAGCACAGTCTTCAGCCTGGGGAAGAGCCAAAAGTCACACGGTGCAAGATCTGGGGAATAAGGAGGGTGGTCGAGAGCTGTGATCTGTTTGTTGGCCAAGAACTGCCTCACACTGAGCACAGTGTGCAGGCACATTGTCATGGTGGAGCAGCCATGACTTGTCTCTCCACAGAGCCCACCTGCTGCGCTGAACCCAGTCATGGAGGCGATTGAGGACTTGCTGGTAGAAGTGCTGGTTGACTGACCCTCAGGCACAAACTTATGATGGAACACTCCCTTCTGGTTGAAGAATGCGATCAGCATGACCTTGATCCTTGATTTGGACATGTGCGCCTTCTTGGGTCTGGGTGACAGTCGAGTCTTCCACTGTAGGCTCTGTCTCTTGCTTTCAGGGTCGTACTGGAAGACCCAAGTCTTGTCTCCTATAATGACTTGGCCAACGAACTCTTGATCTTCTCCTATCTTCTCTAGCAAGTCTCGACAAATATTGACTCAATGCTCCTGGTCATCTGATAAAAGCTTGGGCACCATCTTGGCACATACTTTCCACATCCCCAGCTCCTGCAACAAGATGGTCCGCAGTGACTCCCTGTTCAGGCTGAGCTCCTCAGCTATCATCCACACCGTCAATCTGTGATCACTCAGCACCAGCTGGTTCACTCTGTCAATGTTCTCAGCTCTCTGACTGGAAGCTCTTAAAAGGGTTTTTGTATATTTTTAAAGCAAAGTTACTTTCTTTTTGGTACTTTAGTAGAAATTTCCTTGAGCAAAGTAGGTTGTAGGTTTCCTTGAGCAAAGTAGGTACCTTCTCAGCTTTTGGGAACTGCTGACACCTAATCAGGTGTTAGTTCCTTCCCTACCCATCCTGACTCCCACCCACCCCTAGTGAGCAATCTTGCTTTATAGGGCACTTCCCCATTTAACAAAGCACAGAGACTTGGAGCAGCACATTTTGAATATAATTAAAGAGAGTTAACTGCTTTTTCCCTGAAAGGACACCTGGAAAACCGGCTGGTACTTGGTAGATCTCTCTCTTTTGCTTTAACAGATACCTAAGCTCCACGAACAGAACAATGGCTGGGAAAAATTGTATCGCTAAAGCTGTTGCCCCGTTACAGCTTCTGCCTCTGTCCAGAAAGAGGTCCTAATGTCAGTTGAAGGACCGGTTCCATGTGCAGGGTGCCTGCATGCTGAAGCTCTGAGGAAACAAGTGGAGGAACTCAGAGAGGAGGTGGCGAGGCTGAGGAGCATTCAAGACAGTGAGAAGTACATTGATGAGATGCTTTTTGCAGCAACCAAGCTCTCCAACAGAGGAGAAGATGGTGCCAACACAATATCGATGGTTGGACACAAGTCACCAGGGCCTGCAGAATCACCAATCCAACTTCTCCAGCCCTTGAATTGAATAACCATTATGCAGCCCTGGAAGTGGAGGAGGTGAAAGCATCCCTGGAAAGGGATGAACCAGAGCTCAAGTACCCCAAAGTTGCAGAATCAGTGACCACAAGGAAGCGAAGGGTAGTGTTGATAGGAGACTCTCTTCTGAGGGGTACTGAGGTGTCCGTCCATCTGCCAACCAGACTTGATGTCCAGAGAGGTATGCTGTCTGCCTGGTGCCAAAATCCAAGATGTTACGGAGAGTTTGACGAGACTCATCAAGCCCACTGACCATTACCCAATGTTGCTAATCCATGTTGGAACAAATGATACTGCCAGGTATCATTCGGAACATATCAAAAGTGACTTCATGGCTCTGGAACAGAGGGTGAAGCAGTTAGGTGCACAGGTGGTGTTCTCTTCAATCCTCCCTGTTGAGGGTAAAGGCCAAGGCAGAGAGACTCACATCCTGGAGATGAATGCATGGCTGCATGGATGGTGTCATTGAGAGCATTTTGGTTTCCTAGACCATGGGATGCTGTTCTAAGGGTTGCAGAGCAGAGATGGCATCCATCTGTCCAAGAAAGGTCAACGCATCTTCGGTAGTAGACTGGCTAATCTACTGAAGAGGGCTTTAAACTAGATTCGTTGGGGATGGGTGAAGAAAGCCCCCAGGTAGGTGAAAGCCCCCAGGGTAGGTGATACATTAAATACCTTTATGGAAATGGGTAACAGGGGTAACATATGGAAAGCAGTGTGTATAAATGCCCATAGCATGGGAAATAAGATCCCTGATGCTGAAGTTTTGGTGGGAGTGGCTGACTTGGATTTAGTGGCAGTTACAGAAACATGGTTCACAGAAAACCATGATTGGGATGTAACTATACCTGGCTATGCTTTATTCAGAAAGGACAGGGTAGGAAGAAGGGGAGGAGGAGTGGCATTATATGTAAAAACTACTATTAAAACTTTGGAATTACAGAGCTTAAAGGGAGAGAGGAGGCATTGTGGGTTAAAATAGTAAGAGGGAAAGAGAAATCTATTTGCATTGGTGTGATATACAGACCTCCCTCACAAGAGGAAGAAGTGGACAGAGAGTTAATTGAAGACATACGCAGCATTGCTAGGAAAGGGGAAGTGCTACTGCTAGGAGATTTCAATATGCCAGATGTTGACTGGCACATTCCTGCTGCAGTATTGTCTAGAAGTAAGGAGATCCTGGATTCTCTACAGGGAGAACTATTCAGGCAATTGGTAACAGACCCCACACGTGAAGGGGCCATACTGGACTTGGTGCTTACCAATGGTGAAAGTGTTTCTGATGTAGTGGGAGATCATTTTGCATCCAGTGATCACCAGATGGTGTGGTTCAGTATTAGGACTAGGGCTGTTAGAATCCATTCAAAAGTGAGGATCTTAGACTTTAGGAAGACTAACTTTGCCAAGATGGGACAATACCTCAGGGAGTCGTTAGTGGGATGGGATGTAGAAAAAACAGTGGGCAAAACTGAAAGGTGATATTTTAAGGGCAACCAACCTTTTTGTTAAAATGGGAAATAAAGGTAAAAGGAAAAGGAGACCGCTATGGCTTTTGAAAGAAGTAGCTGAAAAAGCGAAGAAAAAGAGGGAGGCCTTCATGAAATACAAGAGATCACAAAGAGAGAAAGACAGGCATCTATATTTGGGGAAAAATTTAGAGAAGCTAGCAAAGTAGTCAGGAAGGCAAAGATTCAAAAGGAGGAGGAAATAGCCAATGCAATAAAATGGGGGGTATAAGACATTTTTCAGATATGTTAGTGAGAAGAGGAAGGGCAAAAGTGGTATTGTCAGACTCAAGGGTGCAGGGAAAAAATATGTAGAAGCTGATAAGGATAAAGCGGAATTGCTTAACAAATATTTCTGTTCTGTGTTCACAGATGAAGAACCAGCAGCAGGACCTCAGAAAACACCCAGAAACAAGAACAGAAGCGAGGGACATCTTGAACAATTTTCAGAAGACTGTGTTCGTGAGAAACTAGTTCAACTTAAAATAGACAAAGTGATGGGACCAGATGGGATACACCCTCGAATACTAAGGGAATTTGGGGACGTTCTAGCAGCTCCACTGACTGACCTTTTCAATGCCTCGGAGTCGGGAGTGGTGTCAAAGGACTGGAGAGAGGCTCATGTGGTGCCTTTACACAAAAGTGGAAGTAAGGATGTGGTTGAAAACTACAGGCCGGTTAGTTTAACTTCGGTGGTAAGTAAATTATTGGAAACGCTGCAGAAAGAGAAAATAGTGAGGTTTCTGGAGTCCAGCAGATTACAGGATCCGAAGCAGCATGGATTCACCACAGGCAGGTCTTGTCAGACAGATCTGATTGATTTCTTTGACTGGGTGACCAGGGAGTTGGACCAAGAGAGAGCCCTAGATGTGGTGTATTTAGATTTCAGTAAAGCTTTTGACACTGTTCCTCACAGGCAACTTATAAACAAACTGAGCACCCTAGGGATGGACCCCAAAGTTACAGCTTGGGTTAGAAATTGGTTGGGTGGGAGGCGACAAAGAGTACAAGTAAATGGAGCTCACTCTGAGGTGAAGGATGTTACCAGTGGTATGCCCTAGGGATCTGTCCTTGGTCCGATTCTTTTTAACATCTTTGTTAGTGATATAGCGGAAGGGCTGTCGGGTAAGGTTTGCCTATTTGCGGATGATACCAAAATCTTCAATAGAGGAGACACCCAGGAATGTGTAGATAACACGAGGATGGATCTAGCTAAGCTTGAAGAATGGTCTAGAATTTGGCAGCTGGGATTTAATGTTAAAAAATGTAAGGTCATGCATTTGGGCTGCAGCAATCCAAGGGAGCAATATAGTATAGGGGGTGAAGTACTTTTGTCCACTAAAGAAGAACGGGACCTAGGAGTGGTTGTGTCTGATGATCTTAAAGTAGCTAAACAGGTAGAAAAGGCGACGGCAAAAGCTAGAAGGATGCTTGGGTGCATATGGAGAGGAATGGCTAGCAGAAAAAAGGAGGTGATAATGCCTCTGTATAAGTCTTTGGTGCGACCTCATTTGGAGTATAGTGTGCAATTCTGGAGACCGCACCTTCAAAAGGATGTGACCAGGATGGAGTCGGTGCAGAGGGTGGCTACTAAAATGATTAGTGGTCTTCATTGTAAAGCATATGAGGACAGACTTAGAGGAAAGGCGGGATAGAGGTGATATGATTGAGATGTTTAAATACCTCCGTGGCATAAATGTTCAGGGAGAGAGCCTCTTTCAATTACAAGCAAGTTCTGCTACGAGGGGACATGGGATGAGGGTGATGGGAGATAGATTCTGGAGTGATATGTGGAAATATTTTTTTACGGAAAGAGTAGTGGATCAGTGGAATAGTCTCCCAGTGGAGGTGGTAGAGATGAGGACAGTAACTGAATTCAAAAAACGCATGGGACAAACACAGAGGATCTCTAAAGGTAAAAAGGGGACTGTTGTAGTTGTTCATAAGGAAGGACAGATTAGATAGGCCAGCGATGGCGAACCTATGGCACGCGTGCCAGCTGTGGCACGCGAAGGCCTTACAGCTGGCACGCGTGAAGGTCCGCAAAAAAAGAAAAAGCGGGCTCTGGCTGCTGCCGCGGACGCGGCAGCATGCAGTGTCCCGCGGGGCCCCCTCCGCCCGCTAAGCCCCTCTGCAAGGGCTTTCAGATTCGCGAGGGAGACAGCGTCTCCCTCGCGTCTCTGTTAAGCCCGTAGGGGTTAATGGGAAATTTCCCATCAGCCCCTTTAGACGCGAGGGACTGATGGGAAATTTCCCATTAGCCCCTGCGGGCTTAACAAGAGACGCGAGGGAGACGCTGTCTCCCTCGCGAATCTGAAAGCCCTTGCAGAGGGGCTTAGCGGGCGGAGGGGGCCCCGCGGGACACTGCATGCTGCCGCGTCTGCGGCAGCAGCCAGAGCCCGCTTTTTCTGTTTTTAAATTTGCCGGGGGGGGGGGGGGGGTGTTAGGACTGCTAATGGGCTAGGGGGGGGGGGTTAGGACTGCTAATGGGCTGGGGGGGGGTTTGGACTGCTAATGGGCTGGGGGGGGTTAGGACTGCTAATTGGCTAGGAGGGGGGGGGTTAGGACTGCTAATGGGCTAGGAGGGGTGGGGTTAGGACTGCTAAAGGGCTAGGGGGGGGGGTTAGGACTGCTAATGGGCTGGGGGGGGTTTGGACTGCTAATGGGCTAGGAGGGGGGGTTAGGACTGCTAATGGGCTGGGGGGGGGTTTGGACTGCTAATGGGCTAGGAGGGGGGGGTTAGGACTGCTAATGGGCTAGGAGGGGGGGGGTTAGGACTGCTAATGGGCTGTGGGCTGATGGGGGCTGTCTGGAAATGGGGTGATGGGGGGTTAGGACTGCTAATGGGCAGGGGGGGGGTTAGAACTGCTAATGGGCTGGGGGGTTTGGACTGCTAATGGGCTGGGGGGGTTAGGACTGCTAATGGGCTAGGAGGGGGGGTTAGGACTGCTAATGGGCTAGGGGGGGTTAGGACTGCTAATGGGCTGTGGGCTGATGGTGGCTGTCTGGAAATGGGGTGATGGGGGGTTAGGACTGGTAATGGGCTATGGGGGGGGTTAGGACTGCTAATGGGCTAGAGAGGGGGGGTGAGGACTGCTAATGGGCTAGGGGGGGTTAGGACTGCTAATGGGCTAGGGGGGGTTAGGACTGCTAATGGGCTGGGGGGGGGTTAGGACTGCTAATGGGCTAGGAGGGGGGGGTTAGGACTGCTAATGGGCTAGGGGGGGGTTAGGACTGCTAATGGGCTGGGGGGGTTAGGACTGCTAATGGGCTAGGAGGGGGGGTTAGGACTGCTAATGGGCTAGGGGGGGTTAGGACTGCTAATGGGCTAGGGGGGGTTAGGACTGCTAATGGGCTGTGGGGTGAGGGGTGCTGAATGGAAATGGGGTGATGGGGGTTAGGACAGGTAAAGGGCTAGGGGGGGGGGTTATGACTGCTAATGGGCTAGAGTGGGGGGGTTAGGACTGCTAATGGGCTAGGGGGGGGTTAGGACTGCTAATGGGCTGATGGGGAGGGGTTAGGACTTGAGGTGGGCTGTTGGGTGGGGTTAGGACTGGAAATGGGCTGATGGGGGGTTAACACTGGAGGTGGTCTGATGGGGTTAGGACTGGTAATGGGCTATGGGGGGGTTTAGGACTGATAATGGGCTATGGGGGGGCTGGGACAAGAAATGGGCTGATGGGAGGGGTTAGGACTTGAGGTGGGCTGATGGGGTTAGGACTGGTAATGGACTGTGGGCTGATGGGGGGGTTAGGACTGGCAATGGGCTATGGGGGGCTGACTGGAAGTGGGGGGTTAGGACTGGTAATGGGTTATAGGGGGGGGCTTAAACTGAAAATGGGGTGATGGGGGGTTAGGACTGGAAGTGGGTTGATGAGGGGGGGATAGGACTGGTATTGGGTTGGGGGGCTGCTAGGACTGGAAATGGGCTGATGCAGGGACTAGAAGGGAATGGATGCTGGGTGAGGCTGGAACTAGAAGGGAGCTGGTGTTGGGGGAGGATTAGAATGGGATGGGGCTGGGAGAGTAAAATGGAGAGGGGAAAAATATTTTGTGTGGGAGGGATAAAAAATCTACAATTGGCCGGGTATTGGGAGAGTAAGTGGGGATTGAGGATGGAGGGGTAAATTTTGAGTAGATGAAATAGGAATGAGGAAAGAGCCAAAGGAGAAAGATTAGTATGTTAAAGCAGATGTAGAGAGAGAATGACAGAAGAAAGGACAAATGGACAGCAGATGGAGAGTTAGCAGAAGACACGAAGAAACCAGAAGAAAGTGGCTGGAACAATTGCAACTGAAAAAAAATGCACAAAAGGTAGAAAAATATCTCTTTATTTTGAATTTATTAACTGGAATATGTCAGCTCTGGGAAATGTGCATCATTAATTTTTGCGCTTTGTTTAGTACAAGAGGAAATTAATATATAGTTTTATTTCTACAGTGTTGTTGTATATTCCAAGTTTGGCTTTTGGGGTTCCCAGTTTAATTATTGTCTTCCTGTTTCTAAATTGTGATTCCTTGTTTGGTGATGGTCTGTTCTGCATGTGTAACTGAGCTGAGGTATTCTGTTTATATAATTCCTATTTGACATTGCCACTTGTTCTTTCCCCAGTAGGTCATGTATTGTTGTTCTCTGAGATGTATTGGTTTAATATTTGCAGTGTTGCCTTTTGATAGGTAGAGTATGGTGCTTTGTGAGTCCTGGTAGTGCTGTTAGGATACGGCGGGTTTGCTATGGGTTCTAAATGGGCAGCGTTTGTAGTAGTTCCTAATGTGCCTGGCGGTTGGTACTGGATTATAGTAATGTAGAAACCTTTTAGTCTTTCTTTATCCATATACTCATTAAGAGGCATGTTTACTAAAAGTTAGTGTATGGTAACATTATGCAAATATTTATGCAAATGAAGCACCTTATGCAAATGGGGCTTTAATTGACGTGCTGGCACTTTGAGGAAATTCTTTGGTTTTGTGCGGCAGTTTGGGCACTCGGGCTCAAAAAGGTTAGCCATCACTGAGATAGGCCATGTGGTCTTTTTCTGTCGTCATATTTCTATGTCTTTGTCATCGAAGGCCGTCCTGACATGGGGTCATCCTCCACCTCCTCGTGGCCAGTCTTGAAGCGTTTGTGCCACTCGAAGACTCGCGGCCTTGACATTGCATCTTCTCCATAAGTCTTTTGGAGAAGTTGGAGACACTCAGTTGGTGCCTTCTCCAAATTAACCAGAAATTTCAAGTTGATTCTTTGCTCCATATTTCTGCCACCTCCAGTTGCATGACAAAGCGATGGAGCAGTGTTCTACAAAAAACCTGAAAAAGAAAAGCAGAGTGAGAGAGATGAAAAATATTATAGCAGAATAGTGGTGAGATGTTGCACAACACAGTGACATAAGCAGTTAGCCAATTGGCATTGAGTCATGTGTGTGGCTGCCACAGTCTCATTTCTTTTTTGGCACACCTCGTAGAAATGGAAGTGGAATCAGAGGGGGACAAAAGCAAGAAGAGTACCACGGTGGCTGGGTGAAGGACAATGCTACAATGCTGGTTTAATAGTATTGCCACTGCTACAGCTTCTGGAGAGGAACAGCAGCGGTGGCAATGGGTCACTCATGGACCACTGGTGTCCATGAGTGACCACCTAATTCACCAAATTGACCACCTAATTCACCAAATGGTAACACTGGCCCTTGGTTCCTACTACACATTCAGCCCCAAAAAGGAGCATGGAGGTGGCACTGGAAACACGTTAACAAATGGAGGTGTGCTCAGCATGTCTCCATGTAGCTAGCACGGTTTCCATGTCACCCCTGCACTATGTTGTTCAACACAATCAATGCAGGCACACACTTAATGCCACCCATTGAGGTGGTGGTAAGTGCAGCTGTGCTGAGTGCAACATTGCTGGTGAGTGCGCATTACAGACACCCACACTAGCCACTAGGTGCATGCTATACCCCTGAACAGCATGGGACTTCTGACATGCAGTAAATGTTAGTGTGGAGCGCTTGGCCTGTGCTAAATCCCACACTAACCATTAGTGAAAATACGGCTTATGCACATTATTTAGCAATACCACCAAAATCCCCATGAACACCTCCTCTAAATGTTCCTAAACGTAGATGGGCGCTTTTAGCCATATTAAGGAAGGACAATATTTCTAGACAGTCAGTTCACAGCTGCAAACTGCTTTTTACTTGCAGAAAGCTAAATGAAAGGTCCAGGTAAAGTTGCAATGATAAACATGCCACACACGTACAGGGCCTGTTTTCAAAGTCTTTCCTATGTTGTAAACTTTTGGGAATAACCTTTTTCTAAAGATAGTTTAACAAACATATCCCAGAAACAGCTAGAATAACCAATAAAACATTCACACAAGAAACAAATTTATTGGAGCAAAATACAATTTAAAAAAAACATTAGAAGGGTGCCAATTCTTCACAGCCTCAAGTGGGTTGGGGGAGGGAATCGTAAGAAAATTACAAGGAAAGTATAATTGCAAAATAAAAAATCATACCAATATTAAGCAAAGCTGATTTTCCCATTTCATACAAATATTTGACCATGTAATATGATGGATAACAGGACACCTTTCTGTAACTACAGACTGGCTATGAGAATCATGAAAAGGCTTAGCTGAAGCAGTCCATAAAATTAAACCTACTTCCATCAGATTGTATCAGGAATAGTTCAAGAAAACTCAGTGCCTAAGGCACAAACATCTTGACACGTAGCCAAAATTTGTTTCCACTTTTTCAATGTCACTTTACAAAAATCTGAGACTACCCAGATTTTATGGCCCAAAATAGTACCACCTGGGACAGGCAGCAGGAAACGCACCCTGTGTGTGTGACGGTTAGGATTTCAACACTCCCATAAAACAGCTATGGAAGGGCCCTCCAAAGTATGGCATCCCTCCCAAGCCCCAGTAAGCCTGCACTAGTTTCAGCTTTGGCCCAAAAGCAGCTTACCTTCATTTCTAGAAAAGGTTTAAGGCTCCAGTCTTAATCTAGTTCTTCTATCCAAAATACTAATTACTTGCTCGTATTCAAAGTTCCTCCAGTGATTATTTTCCACGGCTTGGGACAGACAGTCCATTGGTGGTCCTCGTTTTAATTCCTCCCCTTCTTCTCCAACCCTCTTCCTCAATGGAAGATATCACCTGGTGGTTGGGGGGAGTACTGAGGACGTCGAGGGGATTTTCCATCATCTCTTTAGGTCAGACTATTGGTGACATAGGAAAATTCAAAAAGCTTTACAGGAAGAGATAAGTGCACCTGCGCTAAGTTTAGACCGCATTAGGGAAGAGTGCACCACGTTATGTGTGGGGAATATGCTTTTCATGCCCCTAACAGTTCATGCACTATGGTTTTGAGCACTATTGGTATGTTAGATGCAACACTATAGTGCCCTTCAGTAAAAAGGCCCCTAAATCATTTTAATGTGTATTAAATTATGTATGGCATGCTTTGGTGCATTCTAAAATGATTTAGCCTACATTAAAATGACCAAATTAAATGAAACAACATTTGGAGGGGGGGCAAGTGGTTTGTGTCATATTGTACTGGAAATTACATAAAATAAAATGATGGGTTTTGTTCTTTTTTTTCATATTTTAAAACAGCACATCTCTACAAATTATCGTCACCATTTCAATGTCTGACCTACATCCATAACTCTGACTAAAGACGGAAGATTCTTTAGCCAAGTGTAAAATACAAAGTTGAGGGCTGTCGTGTGCAATACAAACAATAATATTTTGGAGGAGCAGTAGAATGTTTTAGTACATATATAACATCGACCAACCATGAGCACCCGCGACCCCAAAAGTCTAATATTCAAGAAGAGAGTTCTTTCAATAAATCTTTTGACACTCAATAAGCCACGGATGGATCTGAACTACAGTTTTTAATTAAAATAAAAAAATGGCAGGTGTAATGTGCACTGCAGTATGTGCTAGAACCCCCTGCTAAAAGCCCAAATATTAAGACATTTTAGGTGAATTTTCAGGCTTGAAGCCTTGCTCCCCCAATATATTTATATGTAGTTAAGTGCCTTCGACTCATGGCAACCCTCTGGATAGCTGTTCTAAATTGTATTTGGTATATAAGGGTCAGTATTTAAAAGAACATATTCAATTAGCAGCCCCTGCTAACCCAATAAATTCTGCTGCCAAGAGAAAGATTTGGTTGCACTTCACAGACCACCTTGACACTATCCAACTTAATGGCACTGCCATCCAGGGCAGAGACTTGAGTTATTCGGAGACAAGCAATTTTCAGTGTTGCTATCCAGGTAACTTAAGAACTATCCATATAAACTAACCAGATAGCAGCTGCATATCGCCATTGTTCACATACCGGTAGTACTGGCTATTCAGTGCACTGTCCAGATACTCAGCGGCAACCTGCTACCTGATTACTGTCGCTGAACATTTGAATTTTTTTTGCACATGGTGACCAGCATTTTAAAAAATGCTGACAACCACAGACTCAATTTCAGCCTGCTATAATTTTCTATTTATGTGCTACGGGGGACATTTTCAAGGATTTTAACAGGTTGGCAGGTCTGCAAACTGGTTAAAATGTGGGCATCGCGATAGTCAGACACACTAACCAATTAGTGCTGTTGACTAACCCCACAGACTGCCGAAAAAACACATGGGTGGAGCAAGAGAAGTGATAGCTGCTATCCGGTTAGAGGTGGCATTCAGCCACTAATCGGATAGCTTAAGCGGTTAAAGTTAGGAAAAGTGAATTCTGTCACAGTTAGTAGTTGAATATCTTTGCTAATGGGATAATGTCTCTGCTGTCAGCAGTGGAAAGCGGTTATGTTCTACTGATGATTACCTGGTTGTACTATTACTATTTGTAAAGCACTAGGATATACCACCGGAATTTGAAGACTGCCTGCAAAATCTATTTGCTGCTTTAGATTCAAATGACAGAGCTCTAGAAAACTTATCAGATGACATCAAGAAGGTTGTTTGAAAGAAAGTGAAAAATGTTTACAAAAGATGAAAAGCAAAAACGGCCAAAAGAAACTCTGAAAACTGCCCAGGAACACAGAGAAGCTAAAGCCAGAAGAGAAAAAGAGGCAATCGCAGAACTCAACAGAGATTTCCAACATGCAGTGAGACAAGACCAGGAGAAGTACTACAATGATGCATGCAAGGAAATAGAATCAGAAACTATTAGAGGAAGAACAAGATTGGCTTTCCTAAAACTATGAGAGTTATAGAAAAAATTCCAGCCTCGAATTGGAATGTTACAAGATGCTCAAGGATCCATGTTGAATGATGCTGAGAAGATCAAGAAAAGGTGGAAAGAATATACAGAATTATATGATAACAATCAAGTGGACAAACAGACATTTTAATCTGTACCTTATGATTCGGAACCATTGGTGATGAAAGAAGAAGTCGAAGCAGCATTGAAAGCCTTATCAAAGAACAAAGCACCAGGCATTGATGGCATTCCCATTGAAGTATTACAGCAATCTGATGCAGCTATTATCATACTTACAAGGCTCTGCCAGGAAATTTGGAAGACAACATCATGGCCAACTAAATGGAAAATATCTGTGTTTATAGCAATACTAAAGAAAGATGATCCAACTGACTGTGGAAATTATTACACAATCGCTCTGATCCCATTTGCCAGCAAGATTCTACTGAAGATTATTCAGCAGAGGCTACAACCATACCTGGAACAAGAACTGCTTGAAGTGCAAGCAGGGTTCAGGAAAGGGCGAGGAACGAGAGACATCATCGCGGATGTGAGATGGATCCTTGAAAAGAATGAAGAATACCAAAAGGCTATCTAAATGTGTTTTATTGACTACAGCAAGGCTTTTGATTGTGTAAACCATGAGAAACTCTTGGCCACATTAAGAAGCATGGGTATACCAGAACACTTGATTGATCTCTTATGCAACCTTTACATTGATCAAGAAGCAAAAGTTTGAACAGAACAAGGAGAAAAAGAATGGTTTAAAATCAGCAAAGGTGTACGACAAGGCTGCATACTTTCCCCCTATCTGTCTAATGTATATGCAGAACAAATCATCAGAGAAGCAGGACTGTATGAAGACAAGAGGGGTGGGAAGATTGGTGGGAAACTCATCAATAACCTTCGCTATGCTGATGATACCACATTACTGGTTGAAAGTGAAGACATCCTGAAACATTTGCTTCTCAAGATCAAGGAACATAGTCTTAAAATTGGCCTGCATCTTAATGTAAAGAAGACAAATATCCTGACAACTGGCAAAAGCAATAAGTTATTCGTTGATGGAGAAGAAATTGAAATAGTGAACAACTTTAACCTACTTGGATTAACTATCAATATAGAAACAACAAGCAGTCAAGAAATTAAATGTTGCATTGCTCTTGGCAGAATGGCTATGAAGGACCTAGACAAGATTCTCAGGAGCAGAGATGTCTCTCTCCATCCAAAGATTTGACTTGTTCAAGCCATGGTATTTTCAATAACATCAGATGGATGTGAAAGTTTGACAGTGAAAAAGATACAGGAAGAAAATTGATGCCTTTGAATTATGGTGCTGGCAATGAGTACTGTGTATACCATGGACTGCCCGAAGAACAAATCAGTCAGTAGTAAAATAGATCAAACCTAAGCTTTCTTTAGAAGCTCAGTTGACAAGACGTCAACTTTCATATTTTGGACAGATCATGCAAAGAGAGAGATCATTAAAGAAAGACATCATGCTTGGCAAGGTAGAAGGTCAACACAAAAGAGGAAGGCCAGCAATGAGATGGATCGATACAATAACAGCAGCTATGGGTGTCACTGTCAACAATGAGCCATCTAACTGAAGACCAAACACAGTTTAGGACAACTATTCAGAGGGTCGCCATGAGTCGACACCAACTCGACGGCACTTAACAACAGCGCTACAAGGCATATGCAGCACGTACATATACACATGAGAGACAGTCCCTGCTTAATAGAAATTACAATCTAAGCAAAACAAACAGGAGACAAGAGACATTTGAACACACATGGCTGATAAACAGCAGCGTAAAGTGTCAGGATCCAAAAGCAGACTTACAGAGTTGGGATTTTAGTCTGGATTTGAATAGGACCAGAGATATGAGACCTGATGCACCGACTCAAGTTTTCGTTATTGTTATAAGCACTTGATATACTGCCCTTTACTGTGTATATCAGAGCAGTTTACAGATATATTCTAACAGGCACCTTTTATTCCCTTGTCCCCGAAGGGCTCACAGTCTAAGTGTACCTGAGGCAATGGAGGGTTAAGTGACTTGCCCAAGGCCACAAGGAGTCATGGGACTAGAAAGCCCAGTCCCTCCAGCCTGAGGTTACTTGTCCCTATGTGGGAATTGAACCCTGGCCCTCCAGCCTGAGTTAACCTATTCCAAACATAGGGTGCAGCAAGGTGAAATGCATGAAATCTGGAGTTGGCAGTGAAAGAAAAGGACACAGATGGAAAGGATTTGCCTGATTAGTGAAGTTTCCGAGGTGGGATGTAGGGAGGTAATGAGGACCAGCAGAGTGAATGCATTTGTAGGTTAGTAAAGCAAGTTTGAACTGGATGCAGAAATGAATAGCGAGCCAATGAAGTGACTTGAGGAGAGGGGTTGTATGAGCATAGCAGCAATGGTGGAAGATTAGTCTTGTGGCTGAGTTCTGAATGGACTGAAGAGGAGAAAGATGATTCAGAGGGCCAAGAAGCAGGTTGCAATAGTCTAAATGGGAAGTGACTAGAAGTGAATAAAAATCTTTGCTTTGTAGGAGGGAAAGGAGAGAAAGTGTAGTTGCTTACCTGTAACGGGGTACTTCAAGAATAGCAGGTCAGACAAATCTGATTGATTTCTTTGACTGGGTGACCAGGGAGTTAGACCAAGGGAGAGCCCTAGATGTAGTGTACTTAGATTTCAGTAAAGCCTTTGACACCGTTCCACACAGGCAACGTTTAAACAAACTGAGCACCCTAGGGATGGACTCAAGTTACTGCTTGGGTTAGAAATTGGTTGAGTGGGAGACAACAAAGGGTACAGGTAAATGGAGCTCACTCTGAGGAGAAGGAGGTTACCAGTGGTGTGCCCCAGGGATCTATCCTTGGTCCAATTCTTTTTAACATCTTTGTTAGTGATATTGCGCAAGGGTAAGATTTGCCTCTTTGCAGAAGATACCAAAAACTACAATAGAGTAGACACCAGGAAGGTGTAGATAACATGAGGAGAGATCTAGCTAAGCTTCAAGAATGATCTATTTGGCAGCTGAGATTTAATGTTATAAAATGCAAGATAATGCATTTGGGCTGTAGCAATCCAAGGGAGTGATAGCTATAGGGGGTGAAGTACTTCTGTCCACAAAAGAAGAATGGGACCTAGGCATGATTATGTATGATAGTACTACTACTATTCAGCACTTCTAAAGTGCCATGCACACAGCGCTGCACAGCTAACCTACAAGAGGTAGCCAACATACAAGAGACAGTACCTGCCCGTCAGAGTCATGCTCATCGGAGCTTACAATCTAGTTAGAACAGTACATTAGCTAAAACAGTACAGAGCATTAGTCAGTTCTGCGCAAGGTACGGTGTGGTACAGTTTAGTCTGTAGTTTGGTCATAAACGTTGACGGGGGTTAGGATGATATGAGGAAGGAGTCAGGATCTGAATGCAACGGTGAAGAGGTGGGTTTTCAACCCTGATTTGAAGAGGGCCAGGGAGGATGCCTGGCACACAGATGCAGGTAGGCTGTTCCAGGCGTAAGGTGCAGCAAGGTGAAAGGAGCGCAATCGGGAGTTCACGGTGCAGGTGAAAGGCATTGATAGAAGTAATTTGTTAGCGAAGCTCAAATTTCGAGAGGGGACATAGGGAGAGATAAGGGATAAGAGGTATTGAGGGGCCATAGAGTGAATGCATTTATAGGTCAGCAGGAGAAGCTTGAATTGGATGCGGAACCGGACAGGAAGCCAGTGAAGCGAATTGAGGAGTAATATGGGCATGGCGAGGCTGGCAGAAGATTAGTCAAGCAGCGTGATTTTGTATAGATTGAAGGTGAAGGAGGTGGCTCACGGGAAGACCAGCGAGGAGTAGGTTGCAGTAATCGAGGCGAGAGGAGATTAAGGAGTGGATAAGCGTTTTGGTAGTGTGTTCAGAGGGGAAGGGGCGGATTTTGCTGATGTTTTAGAGAAAGAAGCGGCAGGTCTTAGCTACAAGCTGGATATGAGCAGAGAAGGAGAGAGAAGTGTCGAAGGTAACCCATAGATTGCGGGCCAAGGGAACAGGAAGGATAGCAGACCCATCCACATGGATTGAGAGATGGGGAAGTGGGGGGAGGAGTGAAAAGAGGGTGGAAAGACAAGGAGTTCAGTCTTGGCCATGTTCAATTTAAATCGTCGATGAGACATCCAGGCAGCGATGTCCAAAAGACAGGCAGAGATCTTGGACTGGGTTGCCGGAGAAATATTAGCTGTAGAGAGGTAGATTTATGAGTCATCGGCATAGAGATGGAACTGAAAGCCACGGGAGCCATATGACTAAAATAGTCTCTAAAATGCTTGTATGCAAATTCTAGAAGTCTAAAAAATAAGATGGGAGAGTTAGAATATATAGCACTAAATGAAAGGTTAGATATGATTGGAATATCAGAGACATGGTGGAAGGAGGACAACCAATGGGACACTGTGATACCTGGGTACAAACTATATCATAATGATAGAGCTGATCAAATTGGTGGAGGGGTTGCGCTCTATGTTAGAGAGGGCATTGAGTCAGAAAGGATTAAAGTTTTGCAGGAAACAAAATTTGCCGTAGAATCTCTATGGATTGAAATTCCATGTAAAAAGGGGAAGGCGATGGCAGTGGGGGTGTACTATCGACCGCCTGGCCAGAATGAACAAATGGAAGATGAAATACTCAAAGACATCAAGGAAGCTAACAAATGTTACAGTGCAGTAATAATAATGGATGATTTCAATTACCCCGGTATCGACTGGGTCAGTGTCACGGCAGGACATGCTAGGGAAATAAAGTTCCTAGATGAAATAAATGACTGCTTCTTGGAGCAGCTGGTTCATGAACCAACCAGAGGGGAAGCCATATTAGACCTAGTCCTTAGTGGAACACCAGATCTAGTGCAAGAGATAAGGTTGTTGGGGCCACTTGGCAATAGTGATCATAGCATGATCGCCTTTGATTTAATTAGTGGAGGACGGATAGTAAGGAAATCCACAGTACTACCTATTAACTTTTGAAAGGGAGACTATGATAAAATGAGGAAAATAGTTTAAAAAACTAAAAGGAGCAGTTGCAAAGGTTAAAGACTTACATCAAGCTTGGGTGTTGTTGAAAAATACTATCTTGGAAGCCCAGACCAGCTGTATTCCACGCTTTAAGAAAAGTAGAAGGAAATCCAAAAAACTGCCAGCATGGTTTAAAGGTGAGGTCAGAGAGGCTGTTGTTGCCAAAAAAGCATCTTTCAGGAAATGGAAAAAAGAGCCAAACAACGAAACCTGGAAACAGAACAAGCACTGGCAAGTCAAATGCAAGGCATTGATAAGGCAGGCAAAGGGAGAATTTGAGAAGAAGCTTGCTGCGGAAGCAAAAACACGAAACAAAGACTTTTTCAAGTACATTCGTAGCAAACAACCTGTGAGAGAGTCAGTTGGTCCATTAGATGATAGAGAGGTTAAAGGGGCACTAAGAGGCGACAAGGCGATAGCGGAGAGGCTGAATGAATTCTTTGCTTTGGTCTTTACTGAGGAAGATATAGGGATGTTACCCATGACTGAAGTGGTATTTAAAAGTGCGGAAGAATTGAAGGCAATATCGATACATCGGGAAGATGTATTACAACTATTAGATAAACTGAAGAGTAGCAAATCACCTGGGCAGGATGGTATACATCCAAGGGTGTTGAAAGAACTGAAATATGAGATTGCAGACCTGCTATTAGTAATCTGTGAACTATCATTAAAATCATCTCCAATACCTGAAGATTGGAGGATCGCCAATGTAACACCAATTTTTAAAAAGGGTTCCAGGGGTGATCCGGGAAACTACAGACCGCTGAGCCTGACGTCAGTACCAGGAAAAATGGTAGAAACCATCATAAAGAATAAAATTACTCAGCATGTAGATAGTCATGGCCTAATGGGACACAGCCAACATGGCTTTAGACAAGAAAGATCTTGTCTTACTAATCTGTTATGTTTTTTTGAAGGTCTGAATAAACAGGTGGACAAAGGTGAGTCGGTTGATATAGTATATCTGGACTTTCAGAAAGCCTTTGACAAGGTCCCTCATCAGAGACCTTTGGCAAAACTAAAGAGTCATGGGATAGGAGGCAGTGTACTACTGTGGATCAGGAACTGGTTAAAAGATAGAAAGCAGAGGGTAGGGCTAAATGGCCAATTTTCCCAATGGAGAAAGGTGAATAGTGGTGTACCCCAGGGATCTGTGCTGGGTCCGCTGCTTTTTGACATATTCATAAATGACCTGGAAAGTGGAATAAAGAGTGAGGTTATCAAATTTGCAGATGACACAAAACTATTTAAAGTTGTTAAAACCCGAGGATTGTGGAAAATTGCAAGAGGATCTTCATAAATTGGAAGACTGGGCATCAAAATGGCAGATAAAATTTAATGTGGACAAGTGCAAAGTTATGCACCTAGGGAAGAACAACGCAAACTATGGTTGCACGATGCAAGGTTCCACATTAGTAACCACCACCCAGGAAAAGGATTTAGGCGTCATTGTGGATGACATGTTAAAACCATCGGCCCACTGTGCAGCGGCGGCCAAGAGAGCAAATAGAATGCTGGGTATGATAAGGAAAGGAATGGAAAATAAAACAAAAGATATTATAATGCCTCTATGGGGCTTGTTTACCCGGCTTTGTAAACAAGCCCCTATATTGTTCCATGGTGAGACCGCACCTTGAATATTGTCTGCAATTCTGGTCGCCGTATCTTAAAAAAAGGATATAGCAATTTTAGAAAAGGTTCAGAGAAGAGCCACCAAAATGGTAAAGGGGATGGAAGGATACTTCTATGAAGAATGGCTAAAAAGGTTAGGGCTCTTTAACCTGGAAAAGAGACGGCTGAAGGGAGATATGATAGACATCTATAAATTAATGAACGGAGTGGAACGAGTAAATGTAGATTGATTGTTTACGTTATCAGAATATAGAAAGACTTGGGGACATGCAATGAAGCTACAGGGTCAACTATTTAAGACTAATAAAAGAAAATATTTTTTCACTCAATGTGTAATCAAACTCTGGAATTTGTTACCGGAGAATGTAGTAAAGGCTGTTAGTGTACAATGCAATGTGTGCCTTTGAGTCAGTCCTGACTCCTGGCGACCCAGAAGCTCCTGGGTTTTCTTGGCAGTGTCACCGGAAGTAGATTGCCAGGCCTTTCTTCCGAGGCAATGGAGGGTTAAGTGACTTGCCCAAGGCCACAAGGAGTGCTAGTGGGAATCGAACCCTGGTTGCTTGGTTATCAAGCCAGTGTTCTAACCACTAGGCTACTCCTCCAGCTGGGTTTAAAAAAGGTTTGGACAAGCTCCCGGAGGAAAGGTCCATAAACCATTATTAAGAAGGGATCCAGGATATCAATGCTTGACCCAATACAAGCATTGTGGAACCTGTGTCTTTTGGGGAAACTGCTAGGTACATATGACCTAGATTGGCCACTGTTGGAAACAGGATACTGGACTTGATGGACCTTGGTCTGACCCAGTATGGCATATCTTATGCTCTTATGTTCTTATGAGATAAGCGCACCAAGGCCTTGGGTATAGAGAGAAGAGGAGGGGGCCCAAGACAGATCCCTGGGATACACCTACATGGAGCGGGGTAGGGGAGGAGGAGGAGCCACCAGAGCATACGCTGAATGAGCGTTGGGAGAGGTAGGAGGAGAACCAGGATAGTACGGAGTCCTTGAAGCCAAGCGATGAGAGGGTGATGAGGAGAAGGTCGTGGTCAACGGTGTCAAAGGCAGCAGAAAGGTCAAGAAGGATGAGGATAGAATAGAGGCCCTTGGATTTAGCCAGGAACAGGTTGTTTGTGACTTTTGTGAGTGCCGTTTCAGTGGA
This sequence comes from Ichthyophis bannanicus, assembly GCA_033557465.1. Lineage (NCBI taxonomy): Eukaryota > Metazoa > Chordata > Amphibia > Gymnophiona > Ichthyophiidae > Ichthyophis > Ichthyophis bannanicus. Next base: position 201,493,475 of record CM066043.1, on the reverse strand, counting down.
GTGTAGGGGACGGAAGCCAGATTGAAGTGGGTTGAGGAGGGCCTGGGAGGTGAGCAAGTCGAGGCAGCGACGGTGGACTGCTCGTTCTAGCAGTCTGGATATGAAGGGAAGGAGGGAGATGGGTCAATAGTTAGAAGGGCATGTGGGATCAAGTGAGGGTTTCTTGAGGAGGGGTGTGACAACAGCATGTTTGAAGTCAACAGGGACAGTTGCAGTGGCGAGTGAGAGGTTGAGGATATGAGTGATGGAGGGGGGACAATGGTGGGGGGGGATGGAACGTAGGAGATGGGTGGGTATAGGGTCTGATGAACAGGTGGTGGGCAATGTTCCCTCTAATTTTCTGTAGGCTGTGTGCGCATAAAATATCAGCTGTGTGCAGCTTTTGAAGGAAGGTTAAATTTTTGTGCGCCACATAACGACACTTGGAGTTATATACTTTAAAATTTCACTACACATCAGAATACAGTATGTACACCACATTGATTTTAATCAAATTAAATGAAAATAGACGATTACTAAATGAAGCGGGAAATTTCTAGTAATTACAATCATAACTTTTAAATTTTAAGACGTCTGTGTTGTTTTCTATCAGAATCAGAGCCGTAATTTTTGTGCGCTCTGTTGTAAAGTATGTGCGCTCGCTCGGCGAGGTATGTGCGCGCGCACACGCGCACAGCTTAGAGGGAACAGTGGTGGTGGGTTTGGAGGAGGACAGAAGGAGTGCAGTTTCTTCCTCAGAGTTCGGAGGGAAGGAGGAGAGGGTGGCAGAGGGAGTATGGATGGGGAGGAGAATTGGGGAGGAGGGGAGCTAGATGGGGGGTAGGTAATTGGAGGGTAATCTTGTGGATTTTGTCGTGGAAGTAGTCAGCTAGGGTTTGGGCAGAAAGGGAGGGCGGGATCGGGGCCAGGGGGACCTTGAGGAGAGAATTGAGGGTATTAAAGAGACGGCGAGGATCAGAGGCAAGGGAGTTGGCCAGATGGATATAGTAATCTTGTTTGGCAAGTGCTAAGGCTGACTGGAAGGAGCCAAACATGAATTTGAAGTGTAGAAAGTCTTCCGGGGAGCGGGATTTGGACCAAGCTCATTCAGCAGAATGGGCGCAGATGTGTAGGTAACGGATTGTGGGTGAAAGCCAGGATTGGGGAGTAGATTGTTTGACAGGACGTGGGGTAGGAGGGGCAAGAGTGTCAAGGGCTGAGGATAATGTAGCATTGTATGAAGATAATGCCTCGTTGACGGACTTGGAGGATAAAATGGCGGAAAGAGATGGAGAGATGGTGGAGGAGAGAGTCAGGGGATCAATATTATGAAGGTTTCTAAATAGGTTGGAGGAGACAGGACGAGGATGGGACGGCAGAAGTTGAAGAGTAAATGTTAAGAGGTGATGGTCAGATGAGGGAAGGACTGATTTGCGGAAGTTTGAAGGAGAGGAGTTGGAGAATAGTATTAGGTCAATGCAGTGGCCGTGTAGATGTGTGGGGGCAGTGGAGCAAAGTTGGAGGTCGAACAAGGAGATAAGAGCGAGGAACTTTGAGGCATGGGAGTCGGAGAGGTTGTTGATGTGAATGTTGAAATCGCCAAGAATAAGAGTGGAGGAGGAGGGATCCATAAAGGCAGAAAACCAGGAGTCAAAGTCGGTGAGGAAGGTTGATTTGGATTTGTCCGGTGGGCGATAGATAACAGCTATTCGGAGGGGAAGTGGTGAGAGGAGGCGAATGGAGTGGACTTCGAAGGAAAAGGGGGAGTGTGATTGGGGTGGCAGAAGGGGTTGGAATTGGCAGGAGGGAGAGAGTAGGAGGCCAAGACCAGTAGATTGAGGTGTATGGGAGAACTGGTAGCCCCCATAGCAGAGAGAGGCAATGCATGCGGTGTCATCTGGGGGGAGCCAGATCTTGGTCAAGGCAAGAAGGTGTAGGGCATTGGAGATGAAAAGGTCATGAATAAAAGGGGGCTTTTTGATGACTGAGCATGCGTTCCATAGGGCACATGAAAACGGGAGAGTGGAGGGGGGGGAGGGGGGGATATGGATAAGGTTGGATAAGTTACGTATAGATTTCTTATCAGAGTAGCATGGGGGTCTATTTCTAAGGTAATGCTGAGATTTAGAGGGAGCAGGGTGTGGGTGGGTGTGTCTGGGTGAGTGTGCTCTCGAAGAGGGACATGAGGGAGGGGAAATGAGGGGTAAATTGATGGTATCGGGTAGATTATGTGAGGGATTATTTTTCAGGGTAGGGTAGGAGTTGATATCTATGGATAAGTGATTGTGGGATGAATGGTGGAAGGCGGAAGGAGGGAGGAGCGGGATATGGATGAGATTAGATGGGGTACGTGAGGAACTTTTTTTAGTATGAGAAAGAAATCGAGGGGGGGCCAGGGTTGGGATTGATGTTACCAGATGAGAGAAGGAGAAGGAGTATTAGAGAGCGAGGTATAGTGAAGATAGTACGGCGGAAGCGAGGGTGGGATTGCCTTAAAGAGAGGGGGCTGGTTGAATGCGGGGGATGGTGTGAAGAAGCTCAAGAGCCGGTGCAAGGCTAGGGGGCAGGATGGAAGGAAAAGTGAGGAAGGTAGAGAGGGGGGCTGGTTGAATGTGGGGGATGGTGTGAGGAAGCTCAAGGGCAGGTGCTAGGCTAGGGGGCAGAGTGGAGGGGGAAGTGAGGAAGATAGGGGAAGGGTAGGGGAAGAGGAGGGGGCAGAGTGGAGGGGGAAGTGAGGAAGGTAGGGGAAGGGTAGGGGGAAGAGGAGGGAGGGTGTTGGTAGGAGGGGAGGCATTTGGGGAGGATAATGAAGAGGAGGACAATGAGATGTGGGGCCATGGTAGTGGGCAGCAAGGTCTGAGCAAGCAATGGGCAGCAAGATCTAGGAAGACAACGGGTAGCAATTGATAGGCAGACAAGCAGGCAGTGGGTAGCAGTTCAATGCAAGCAATGGGTAGCAAGCAGAGGATAAGCAGTGGATAACAGTTCTAAACAATGGGTGACGGCACTATGCAACAATGGGTGGCAACAGTATGCAATCAATGGGTAACAGTACTATGCAACAATGGATAAGCAAGGGTAACAGTTCAATGCAACAGTGGGTAGCAATACTATGCAAACAATGGGTGGCAACAGTATGCAAAACAATGGATGGCAACAGTATGCAAAACAATGGGTGGCAGCAGTATGCAAAACAATGGGTGGCAACAGTATGCAAAACAGTGGGTAGCAGTACTATGCAAGCAATGAAAAGCAATGGATAACGGTTCTATGCAGCGATGGGTAGCAGTTCTATGCCCAGCAGTGGGTAGCAGTACGATGTAGGCAATGGGAGCAATGCTAAGCAAGCAGAGGGTAGTGGTGCTATGCAGGCAGTGGGTAGTAGTTCAATGCCAACAATGGGTAGCAGTACAGTGCAGGCAGTGGGTAGCAAGTTCTAGGTGGCTAGTGGGAGGAAGAACAATGCCAGCAGTGGGAAGCAAGACAAAGGAGAGTTACTTGAAGGTACCAGGGTGCAGCTTGTGAGATGGTTTGGTCTGGAGACGATGTATGGAGGAGCGATCAAGCCTGCTCGACCCCAGCAGCTACGGAGCACCGGAGCTTGCGCCCAAGTTTGATGATCTTATACTAGCTAAACAGGTAAAAAAGGCAACAGCAAAAGCTAGAAGGATGCTTGGGTGCAGGTCTGTACCGAACCCTGTGCGCGCGGTGCAGCCGCACAGGGCGCAAAGACTTAAGGGGTACATTTCGGCTCTCTGCCGTTGCCTGCCACTGACACTTTAGCAGTGGCAGGCAGTGGCAGAGAGCCGAAATGCGCCCCTTAAGTCTTCTCGCCGGCACACTAAGCAGGTCTGGTCTCTCCAGGAGGGTCCAGACCTGTTTAGTGTGCCAGCGAGTTGAACATCGGGTGCGCACCTCTTCTCTCCCATCCCCATAAAGTGGCTAGATGGAGGTGCGGGAGGGGGGGCGCGCACCCGATGTGCAACTTGCACAGGGCTCTTTTCACCGTCGGTACGGCCCTGCTTGGGTGATAGGGAGATGAATGGCCAGCAGAAGAACGGAGGTGATAGTGCCTCTGCATAAGTCTTTGCTGTGACCTCATTTGGAGTATTGTGTGCAATTCTGGAGACCGCACCTTTAAAAGGATATAAACGGGTTGGGGTCCATGCAGAGGGTGGTTGCTAAAATGATTAGTGATCTTCGTTATAAAGCATATGAGAACAGACTTAAGGATCTTAATATGTACACCTTAGAGGAAAGGAGGGAAAAAAGAGATATAATTGAGAAGTTTAAATACCTCCATGGCATAAATGCAGAGGGGGAGAGCCTCTTTCGTTTGAAAGCAAGCTCTGCTATGAGGGGACATAGGATGAGGGTGAAAGGGAATAAATTCAGGAGTAATATGTGGAAATATTTCTTTTTGGAAAGAGTGGTAGATGCGTGGTATAGTCTCTCAGTGGAGGTGGTAGAGATGAGGACAGTATCTGAATTCAAAAAGGCATGGGACAAACACAGAGGATCTCTAAAGGAAAAAAGGGGACTGTTGCAGTAGTTGATATGGAAGGGCAGACTAGATAGGCCATGTGGTCTTTTTCTACCATCATGTTTCTATACTTTGATTATGATGTCACCGATTGAGCCATGATGCTGGAGCCCTCCACAAAGTAGCACAGCAGGGCTAGTAGTGAGGCGTTAGGCCCTGAGAGAGGCTGCTGAGGTTCCATTGGAGTAAGGTTGGACATTGTTAAGCTGGCCTCCATCATGGCCCATTTGGTCCGAAGAGAATCTGTGTCTCTCCTGACAGCCTCTCTTTTATAGGAGCTTTGAGTTACTGGCTTACCCTTGGGTGCGGAAGAGCTGTGCTGATTGTGTTCCTGCTTTGCCAGAGGTAAAACAATAGTGGCAGAGGCCTGTTTATATTTTGTTTTACTTTAGCCTTTGCATGCCGATTTGACCCCAGATGGGGAGAGATGGAAGCAGTCAGTGTTTCGGAGACCTTCAGATGGATGGCCTGCAGGCTTGCCAAGGCATCAGGAGGTAGAGGAGTGGTTCCATCTCCTTTTGGTCGTGTGACAGCAGCATGGCCTTACATTATTGTGCCTGACTTCAGCAGTGCCTTGTCTGGGCCCAGCAGAATGCAGGAGAAGGAGCTCATTGGACACGGCCTGGCAACCATGAGGAAAACAAAAAAGAACCCTAATCAGACCAAATGAAACCATAGAAAAAGAGTCCAATTAGAACACCAAAATTCCCCTTATGTTGCCTAACTATTTTTGTCGGAGCAATGTCATCCCAGTATCCCAAATATTTTATCAAGAGATACCGCCGTGACTACTCCCTTTTATTAATAACTTTGTAAAAAATTGGGCCGTAGCCCAAAACTTAGCTGTATAGGCACCCAACGCCAAAACTTCTGAATACACGGGCGCTCGTTTCGGGTTTTATTCTTATTTTTCCAAAAAACCCTGCTTCAGGTCAAAAAAGATCAGCACAGGTTGCAACCTCAAGCTGATCTTTTTTGACCTGAAGCAGGGTTTTTCGGAGAAATAAGAATAAAACCCGAAACGAGCGCCTGTGTATTCAGAGGTTTTGGCGTTGGGTGCCTATACAGCTACGTTTTGGGCTACGGCCCAATTTTTTACAAAGTTATTAATAAAAGGGAGTAGTCACGGCGGTATCTCTTGATAAAATATTTGGGATACTGGGATGACATTGCTCCGACAAAAATAGTTAGGCAACATAAGGGGAATTTTGGTGTTCTAACCATGAGGAAAGCCATTGAGATGAGCTTGAGTCATTTCAGCAGCTTGTTTCATTAACAGTGCTGCTGCTGTGGGAAGTGGAATCAGGCTTTTGTTTTTAGTGACCAGGTGAAAATTCTTTGTGATCCGCTGGACAGTGGCAGAGTTGCCCATGGTAAGAACAGACCGAAGAGGGCCCAGTCCCAGCAGAAAAGGCAGGAATTGACACACATGCTCAGAGAAGTCAAATGATCTTCTCTGAGCTAGGAGAGGGCTCCAACATCATGTTTCCATCAGTAATGTCGCCAACAAAATATGCCAGCATACCCCTGCTTGTCTGTGGAGAAAGGGAGTGCCAGGAGGGGGGAGAGAAAGCGAAGTGTGCCAGGGAAAGGGACACAGAGTGCCTGGGTTTGAGGAAGTTACTAATGCTGATGCCACCACAAATAGTTTGAGGGTGTTGGTTAGTAGTTTCTGTATTTTTCTCTTTTCTTATTTACTAAGATTAGAGTAGGAAAATGGAGAGGCATTTTTTTGTTATTGCCTTGACTTTCTAACCTGTAATTTGTTATTTGTAGATTTTAATTTGTTTAATTTTTTGGCTCTGGTTTTATGAAGTTTAGTTCTTTCGGGCTTCTGTGGTGGTTGGTATTTGTTTGTTTGTGATGCATTGTACCTTACTTAGAGTGTCTTTTTGATAAATTGGCCTATGCTCAATTTAGGAGGAAACATGCTAAGATATTCAGAGAAGAAACTGGACCGCTCTGGTAGTCTGGTGTCTCGAGGCCGGTATTGCATGTGCACTGCCATGTAAAAGGACTTAGGTTTTGAAAAACAGTAACATTCAGTCTGAAAATATGGCATCATTTGGAACTATGCTTGATGTTTTTTATAAGAATATAGATAATAAATGCTATAGTATAGTACAGTAAATTCCAATGACTATTGTGCTAAACACACAGATGCTTTCAAATGATATGATTTTTAAAAACTACTTATCTTAAGCATGTCAGAAGTGTGCGCTGCTAATCGAAAAAGTATAATCCTCAATTTTTATTTCTAAACAAGCCTGTTCCCTGCTTTGGAGAGGAAAAGATGAAAACATAGGAAATAAATATATAGATATTAAAAAAGTGAAAGTGGATATATTTTAAAACCTGATGACAAAAGGTAATTTTAGAATTCGAAGAAATCTCCCTATACTAAAGCAATGCAGATTAGAAATGGTATTACAACTTGCAAAATCCTGCGTTATGAATAAATGGTCTCAGATCTTCCATACTAATAATTTACCTTTAGTACAAGAGATGTAACGAGTACCTAATAAAAGTCATTGATTTAGAAGCTGCGACCACACGCTCTTGGACAACGTGCTCATGCTAAAAGCCACTGCCAGGCTGGGTAAGGTGAGAACATAAAAGTATTTACAAGTGATACGGCAGCAAATGCATGCAGAATGCAGCAACAGAATTGGCCTATCCTATTAAGCTGGTTTCTGTGGAGGTGCCGTTAATATTCCCATTTCGATTGCATGGGAGTCCTCTGCCGGCGCTACACTGTGGGGGGGGGAGAGGGGGAAATGGTGCAATATCACATTTTTTAGTTGACAGGAAGAGGTACTTAAGCAGCAGGTGATTGTCATTTTACTTACATTGGAAATGACACCCAGATTTTGGAAAGCGCGCTCTCTTTAGAATCCATCCAGTTAGTTGGGCTTTCAGGGTGTCCACAATAAACATGCAGAGCAGGAGTTTCATGTACATTTTGTTGTGGGAATGTGCATGCACTGCTCTGCCTTAAAAGCTATAGGGACAGGTCTACTAAAGAGCAAGAGTTGCTCTTTCGCTTGCTGTGTACACCTTGTAGCACTATGCAAATGATCAGTAGTAGTACCACATGACTAACGCAAAAATATCACCCGGTGGTAGCAGCTAATGCAGTTGAAATGGAGATATCACAGGATTTTTCTGCTTTATCTGCATTCCGAGTGTTGCACTTGGGGGCGTGGGGTCAGGGCAGGGAGTAGACTGCTGATGTCAGCAGCCATCGTGTGAAACTGACCCCATCGCAGCTGCAGATGACGCTACTGAAAGAGGTGGCATTACCTGCAGCCCGACCCCATCGCAGCTGCAGTTGACGCTACTGAAAGAGGTGGCATTACCTGCAGCCCGACCCCATCGCAGCTTCTGCTGATCGGCAGCAGCCAACATGCCTGGAGCCGGCGACCGCCCTAATGTCCCAATTGTAGCCCCTTGACCAAAGAATATTGTTGGTGCTGTGGATGTACAGATCTGTAGCATTAACAATAAAAACAAAGGGTGGCCTCACCCCACCCCCAACAGCACCGATCACCCTGGACAGCTCCCGATCCCCATCGAGAACTGTCTGGGTGGGATTGGTCACACCCTGACAAAGAACAACATCCCAACTAGTCAGTCAGGTGCCCTAGCCCCCCACTCCACCTGCTTAAAAAGAAATCCTGGCTAGCCAGTTGGGTCATGACTCACCTCTCCCTCCTTTTCAGAACATAAAATCCCAGCTAGTCAGTCAGCCTAAGGGCCCCCCCCCCCCCCGAGTCCTGCCCAAGCCATTACCTTATTCATCCTGGTTGTCTAGTGGCCACAGGGGGCAGAAGCAGTCCTACCCACCCCTGCCCCCATGTTTGCCGCCAAGTACAATGGAGGTGATCACAGAGTGCTGTCCCCTAGTGTCCTGGCACCAACAATAATGACAGATCAGGAGAGGATCAATAGTAATCAGAGACAGAGCTAGGAAGAGCTCTGCCCACCCGAATGCTACCTGTCCTTCCCTCGCACTTACCGTGTAGACCCACGATTCCTGCATCAGCAGGCACCATGGGACTTCCTGTGTGATCTGCCAATGCAGGGATCGCGGGTCTCTTGCTAAGTCCAAACCTCCATGGTATCTACAGCAGGAAAGTTGGGCACACCCCCTGCAGATATTGCAGCCCTTTTGCTCCTACTATGGCTCTTTTGCAGCTATCCCACCATGATAGCTGCAAAGGTCTACCACTGTGCAGTAGAGATGTTACATCAGTGCGGTTAACAATACTAGAAAGAAATTTGAGAGTGGCCTGATTTAGCATGTCCCTTAGTGCATGCTAAGTCAATATAATGCATGCTCATCTACAATGTTACATTGATTAGTGCATAATGAAAAGTTTCAACACATTAAAGAATTTTTATTATATTGAATGTATGAAATGAACTTAAAAAACTCCAAAAATCAGCAAAAAAAAGGCCAAATGAACCAAAAAGGTTTGCCTTGTGTATATCCCTATTCATTATTTTAGCAGCCCAGAGTTGTGACAACAGAAAAATGTGCTAGGTTCCTCCACGTTTAACACACAAATTTTAAAAAGACTGCGGTTAAAATGTTTTGCCCCTGGCACATCCATATAAATGTTTGACCAGGGGGCATTTCCAGGCATTGCCTGTGCGGAACAAAATTTTACGTGGGTAGCCCGTTTCATAAGGGGATGGATAGGTATAACTAGAATTGTCCGTGTGTGAAGTTATACCTGCCCCCAGACACAAACAGGGTTTCTAAATGTGCTCCCTTTGTCCATCCTGTTACAGAAAGGCTTAAAGGGGGATTTCCCCTTCCAAAGCACACACTGTAAACAGAGTCCTCCGTGGTCTATTAGGTAAATTAGCAGCATCTACATGGTTAAGTTTTCAAAATGGCCGAGATAAACAAATGTCAGAACTTAAATGTGTGTGTGTTTATGTTTATTAAAAGGCTTACTATATCGCCCATTCCTAAAGAGTTCCAGTCCGGTTTACAATACTAAAAACTGAAATAAAAGGAAAGCCATTAAAAACAGGAAAGGATAGTAACACCGACTAAAAAAAAAAAACAGAACAAAATGAAACAGACAAGATTAGTACCATGCACGTGTAAATTACAGCTAGAAGTAGCAAAGTACCAGAATTTAATGTGTATACACAGCAAGAGCTCCTCTGTCCATTTTTCACACAAGATCACTTTTCCCACTGTATCTGAATATGTATTTCTAGAAATGTCTCCACCTCATGCATATTCACTGTGAATATACCTGAAATACTAGCTGGCTAATGTGTGGCCCGAAGATTAGGTTCAGTGCTGCTGCTCAGTGGCCTGCTGTACAGACCATGCATTTTCATGGGGTGGCATGTCACACAAATGAGCTGATCGGGAAAGCGGGGACAGATCTAGAATCAGAGCAGCCTACAGTGATGAAGGCCCAAGGGATGCAACTTGGCTTATTCTTGGGCCAGTAAATGAAACGTTACTCAAGGAGCATTACTTTCTTGTACCCCGTGAGCCCAGGCACACAGCAAGAGAGTTGCAGGGATCCATACAAAAAAAAGCTGGTCCCTCCTCGCATAGAAAGTTGACCCTGCTTCTGATGCCAGAAGGCATGCAAGCTGGGAAGGATAGGCCAAACCACACTGGGCATCAGGGATAGAATAGAATGGGGAAAGGGAGACCAGACTGTACTGGGATCAAGTGGAGGAACATAGGGCAAACAGCATTAAAGATCCAATTGTGGGGAGACAGCTTTCCTAGGAACATGCTAGGGTAGGAAGACAGCTTTCTGAGGCCCGAAGAAAGACCAAACCTGGGATGGACTAGAGGACAGGGAATGCAGGGGAGCTGGGATGCAGAGAGATAGTCTAGAGATGAAATGGGAGATTGTCCCTGGTGTCTACGAGAGGACTAGAGATTAAGAGATGGATGGAAGACTGTTTAGTGGGTAGCAGGAACGAGGAAGGACGGTATAAGATGGGAGAAAACTGCAGGAGTGAAAAAGAACACCTTTATTTGGAAGGGGGAAAGAATCCAGGAGGATAAGCAATGAAGAGAAGGAATGGGCATCAGAGGAGAAACAAAAGGAAGAATGAAAAAAAAAAGAGAAGCAGGAAAGAAGTATTGAAACATCCACGCTGAAAGAAACAGAAGGGCAGCAAAAAACAAAAAGAAACAAGGCCAAAGAATGGGGGAAAATAAGAGAAACACACAAAACCAGATAATCAAGCCATTCAGTATAAAACAGCCTGCAACCCAGATAATTTATATTTTGGAAACAACTTTTTCTGGTACGCAGGATCCATCTACCAGCCTTGAGGCTTTTGTATCAGGTCTGAAATCTTTTTCCCCAAGGACAACACTTAAAGAATATGCTCTTAGGTATATTTTGAGAATAGACTACCACCATTTTCCATGGCAACAGTTCACTCAACAACCCCTCCTTCCCCACCCCATAAATCGATCTGCTTGCTCCCTACTGGTACTATGGGGAGCAAATGTCCCACATTCACCCACCAGAAATCTGGTAGCCCTACTCCAAACCTAACTCCACTCAGAGAGAGAGAGAAGCCCCCGGGCTCCATTATAATCCCCTGAGAAAGCAGAGGCGGTCATAAAGCAACAATTATTAATCAAACCTCCTCAACCACTGCTGGCCTGCACCATGCAAGGTATAAAAATAAAGCTTTAAAAATGAAACTGCAAAATTAAAGCACTTCTACAATAAAAAAAGACCATTCAGAATAAAATATTCTTACTAGAGTATCATGCTCATACTGTGCCCTACTAGCAAAATAATGGTTTCTAAAAATAGATTCTTTACAAATACAAAAAAGTCTGCATCCTTGGGGGAAGGATCCTTGAGATCCTAACAATAAAACAGTCATTTAAAACACAGGTAAGAGTTCCTGAAAGGTCTGCCTACACCAATCAGATGGACACTTGGGCCCTTTTATTTACTGTTACAGGAAGGTCCATAAACAAGACTTAAAGTACTTTTATTTATGATGTAAATCCTTCAAGAAACAACAGTCTTTCACAAAAGAATTTGACAGACAGTTCAGCGGCTTTGAAAGCAGCACATAACTAAATATATGAATAAAATGGAGATTAAAGATATTTCCTTCAGTTAGACCATAAGCCTCTCTCTAATGGTTAAAAACAAAATGTGATGCTCAAAAAAACTACCTTGTAACACTGCCACTGGTTGTTTAATCGTAAAAAAGGCTAGTCTGCCAGAAGTCCCAAGGAAAGGCATCCTAATAGGACAGAGAGGTGGAGTCAAAACTCCTATATTGATTCATAACATTTTTGCATACTGGGAAAGAAGCTGTCAGATTTTCAGGTTCTCTTTACCTTAAATGCACTTGTAATGCTGCTTAATAATGCAATGATGGGCCTTAAATAATAAATATACACATGATTTAAGACTATATAGGAAAACAAAGTTTGAATCAACCTAACACGACACCAACATGAATGCATTCAGGCCCAAAATACCTGCAAACTGAATTCAGCAACATAATATAAAAGTAAAGTTAGAAATTAAGACCACATAGGCCCACCCAATCAAAAACCCACAGACATGTTTATTTCTGTAATATTTTATTTGATTTATATAGAAATACTTAAAAAACATGAAGTAGCACCATTACTTAAGTTTTACCTTTATTATGTAGAACTTTAAATGTCAGAAAAATAAAACTCTTGATACAATTTCAAATCTTGTCTCAGCAAATATAATATTAGTATTTGACCATGAGGTTAAAGGCCCTTTATCATAAAATAAAATATATTTTGTTTTTAAACTTTGCTCAGTAAAGTACATTTACGCTCAAACAACATCACCTACATATACAGAAACAAGTGGTAAACAAAATGTATTAAAATAGAAAATACTAAAACTATTGTGGTGCAACAGAATTTTTGTAATTTCCACTGAATTTTATTTATACAAATGTTAGAAAGTTTCAACGGTTTTGTTTGACAACTTAATATGTTTTATACATTTCCATTTTGTAATAATATAGAATAAAATATGTTTTATAATCACTGAATAGAAAATTTGCTGGGTGAAGCAGATTTAAAAGATTTTTTTCTGAACCTATAAAATCTCCATCCCAACAGAATACTGTTCAAAGCATTACGCATTTTATGGTTTCTATTCCATTCCATAATTGTGTGATATTAAAATAATACAGTGTTCTTTGCCATAAGGCCATACTAAAATAAAAAGATTTAACCCAGCTACAAAAAAGTTCACTGAACTTAAATTAAAATACTTGTAAACATCTTTGCAATATGAAATATAATTTTTCAAGTCAAAAAAGAATAAAATACTTCCATCTGTATTAATGCAATTTCTCTTTAAAACCTTTAAAGGTATTTTTATATATAAGATATGTTACAGATTCATTTACTTTGATAAAGCTGCAGTATCATGGTTTTTCACAGGAACTTCTTGCCCTTTCAAAAGACATTCAGAAAGTATCCACCCAAAGTGTAATTTTTGTAAGAAACATTCTAGGAACTACCAAAAAGAGGGGCACGTTTACTAACAGTCCACACAGATAAGCATTTTCTACTTTAAAAGTTTTGGAAGCTTCTTATTATAAAGTACAGTGTAAAACTACTATTACTAGAATTGTAGTCGTTCGTATTATTTATAGCATGCATTAGATGTCACAACTATTTCCCCAGGCTACAGTACACTTAATGCAAAGATCCTGCAAGCGAGGTCCCTTTAAAATGTGCGGATACTGCAGCTTTAAAAGCTATCCCTTGTACGCAGTATAAGAATTCGTGTCGCTTTGTTTGTTTCCTTAAGAAAATATACGTATAGCCTGAGTAACTGCAGTATGGCAGACGGGGCACTGCGGCTCGTTCTTCTCGCAGATGCGGTTGGCACACTCCATACAGAACAAGTTGTGCCCGCAGGGGACCAGGGCCGCGATCACCTCGCTCTCAAAGCAGATGGAGCAATCGCGGCTGCCTTTCCGCCTCATGCCCGATGAAGAGGAAGAGGAAGACGAGCTGGAGGAAGAGCTGGACGAGGACGACGACGAGGAGGAAGAAGAGGACGACGAGGAGGAGTCGGAGGCCACCCCGGGCAGGTGGGAGCCCGCGGGGTAGCCCGGGTAAGCCAAGCCCCCGCTGGGGTCGCTGCGAACCCTGCGCACCAGGGGGTGCTGCTCGGCCACGTGCAGGGGGGGAGGAGGGGAGAGGCGCGGCACCGGGCAGCCCCCTCGGTTCGGGCGCCTCTGGTGGCCGAGCAGCCCGTTGGCGTTGGCGCCGCTTGCAAAGGCAGAGGGCGGGGCGGCGCGCTCCAGCTGAGCCCAGATCAGGGGGGTGGAGGTGCCGGGCGGGGGCGCCGGCGCCGGGTCGAAGGCGAGCTCGGTGCAGTCGGGGGAGAGGAGCTCGCCGCTGGCGTACACGTAGCCGTTGCCGTTCACGTTGTTGTTGTTGTTGCCGTTGTGGCTGAAGCTCAGCGCCGGGCTGGGGGGGCTGTAGTCGGCCAGGCGAGCGCTGCCCCCGCCGAAGTACGAGTCGGTGGAGGCGCTGCCCAGCGAGCTGGAGCTGTCGTTGCGGTAGCTGGAGAAGGTCTTGCGCCCGGGCGTGGGGGTGATGCTGCTGCCGCCGCCGCTGCTGCTGCTCGGGGGGGTGGCGGCGGTGGGCTTGCTCCACAGGCTGCCGGGGCCGTGCAGCAGCTCGAAGCCCACGTCCGTGCCGTTGGCGTGGAAATCGTTCTCGTCGGTGAGCTCGATGATGCCGCCCGTGCGCATGGCGATGTGCGCCTCGATCTCCTCGCGGGCCCGGTCCACGTTTTCCGGCATGCCCGTCACCTCGAACACTGGCTCCTTGTCCCGGCTCGGCGTCACGATGTACGTGTGCGTCTGCTGCTGGATGCGCTTGATGGTCGCCCCCTTGGGTCCCACCACCAGCCCCACCACGCGGTAGGGCACCCGCACTTGGATGGTGGTCTGCCCCGGCAGGTTGGGAGGCCCGGGCACGGTACCGCCGCCGTTCAAGCTGCTGTTCTTGTTGCGGGAGGCTCGGATCATAGAGAAGTGCTCGGCCGCCGAGATGATTTCCCTCCTGGCCATGGCTACATCTTCCTTTCTGCCAGTCACAACAAAGACTGGCTCCTCCCCGCGAACCGGGGTCTTGATGTAGGTGTTGGTCTTTGCCCGCAGAGCTTTGATTTTACAACCTGCGAACAAACAGAAAGGGAATCGCGATTACCACGGACCATTCCATTAGTGCAACACGCGGGATTTAAAAGCCAGGGGCTTGCAAATGTTAAGACATGAAATGGGATTTTACCCTAAACTGCCGCCCCAGCCCCCTAAAAGAAGCACAGGGGCTGCATAACAATGTCACCGATGCAGTAACCTAAAACCACCACGGGAATATAAAACAAAAAAAATTGCATTCTTGCTAAAACACATTTCTGCAAGAAAATAACTGGAAATGCTGCCGAATAAACAAAGCCCCGAATTTAAATAGCTAGATTCACTTTTCCTTTCCTGACCTGCCAGTTCGTATTTAAAGCCCATTAATTGCCACCGGCATAGACTGGCATCTTCATCCTTTGCAAGCTGCAAGCAAATTCGCTTTCTCAAAAGGATGTTATCGCTGGAAGTGCAGCAGAAATTGATGCATAATGCGCTGGGAAGAGCGTGTCTGCACTTTCTTTGTCTTGCAACCAGCACTCACCATAACATTGCTGTTTTGCTCTGACACTCACTCGAGCCTAGTTCGGGCTTGATAAATAAAAGAGCATGGAGAAGGAAGGGATTTTTTTCTTCCCCCACCCTTAAAATTATATATAAAAATAGAAGAAATCAGACATACTACTCACCTTGCCTGCCAACTATTTCAGCTACATGCTCAGAGCTGGGCACGGGAACACATTCGGTCATGTTCACGCTCTTTTTCCGAGGCTCATTATCGTAGATGGAGCTCTCGTCGTTGTCCAGCCCTAGCAGTGAAAGTTGATCGAGTGCGATTTGAAGGGCTCTTTGGTCATCCAAGGTTTCGCCGCCGCTCCCACTCCTATCCATATCGGCAAAAAGCGAACTAGGCATAATTAAGGTCTCCACGCTCCTCTCGGCTCAGTAGTAGGAACAGACACAAAGGAAAACCAAAGCAGATGGCCAGGACTAAGGGGAGAGGGGAGGGAAGGAGCGTGCTTTGTAGACGATCAGTGCTTTGCTTTGCTTTTTTTTTTTTTTTTTTCTTGTTTTTGGAGGGGGAGGGGGGGTTACTTGTTCTAAAATCAGTGCAATCCGATTTGAAATGCTTCGGAACCGGGGTCCCAAGTTTCTCGGGTGGGAATGGAGCGCAGATCCCGGAGTTCTTGATGGCCAGAATGCCAGCGATGGCAGCGTTTCTTTAAGGAGCCCCTCCCCGGCTCACTCAGCGTTTTTCTCCCCTCCTGTCTGAGCCACTGCAGCCAGACGGCACTAGAGGGGGATAAGAGGGCCGTGACGTCACGTCAGGGGTTGACAGCACAATGGGACTGACACTATCGCCGAGGTGAATGATTGGCCAGATTGAGTGTGGAGGGGCGGGATTACCGCGTCTGACCCCTCCTTTCCCCTCCTCCCTTCAGCTGCAAACTCTTTTCCTTTGTTGTTTAATGCAGAACAATAAAGAATCGAGACGCTTGTTTGTATCTATCAACCTCGGATAAATCATTCTTCCGAAGATTTAGCTGGCGGGGTATTATTCTAAGGAAGACGTGTCAGAAATTTTGCATTGATTGTACAAGCTCAGCGGCGGAATCATTGATCATTCCCCTCGCAAACTACTTTTTAGCGGTTCATAAATCACACGAGTTAAGGTGCTTTAAGGCCATTCAATGCCCTGATAATTGAAACCTTCGAAAAAAACAGGTAACTGAGGCTAATAGCATGCTTAATTACAAAACACAAGAGGACAAGCAATTGCAAAATATCTCAAAAGTTAATAAGAGCAGCCTATTTCACTTACACTTGATTATGAAAAATGAAGCCAAAGACTGTAATAAAAGAAAACTAGTTAATTATATTTTAATTGTAATTGCATTAGGAAACCCACAACGAATAGATTCCCCCTGCCCACCACCATCACCTAATAGTGGCAGTGCCTATACCAGGTGTGATCAAAAAGTATCAAGACTTCTTGTGTAACTATATAACAATACATTGCACCACGATGCTATTCAGCATGCAGTGATCTAGTTATGTGCTCTGCATGCAGAGTGTAGCATGGCTGCAGCACACCTGTTCTTTTTTTTAAGCAGGTGATGTTTGGTAGGTGTAAAAGCAGTTCATTAGATTTACCATGAGTAAAAAAAAAAAACTGAACAGCGAATTTGCATTAAATTGTACCAGAAACTTGGAGATTCGTGCAAAGAGACTTATGACAAGTTACAGCAAGTGTATGGCGACAAATGCATGAGTCGTGCTCGAGTTTATGACTGGCACAAACGTTTCCAAGAGGGCCACCAAAGTGTTGACAGTGATGAAAGTTCTGGAAGGCCATCCACTAGCAGGAATGAAGACAAATTTGAAGCAGTGCATGCCGCAATATGCTCAAATCGTCAATTGACTATCAGGGAGCTTGCTGAAGACTTCAATTTTGGGTCAGTACAGTCCATTCTTACTGTCAATTTGAGGATGAGATGTGTATCTGCAAAATTCATGCTGAAATACCTGCCCCAGACCAAAACGAAGATCTAGCCAGGGAGGAGTTGCAATCTGTTGAAAATGACTCAAGATTTCATCAGAAAGATTATTGGTGATAAATCATGGGCTTATGGTTATAACCCAGAAACTAAGGCTCAGTCGTCACAATGGAAGACTCCAAACTCTCCTAGACCCAAGAAAGTCAGTCAGGTGAGGAGCAATGTCAAGATCATGCTCAGTTTTCTTTGATCACCTGGGTATTGTTCTTCAGGAGTATGCTCCAAAAGGCCAAACCATCATTAAGGCGTACTAAATCCGACTCGTTTGAGAGATGCAGTTTGTCGTAAGAGGCCAGAGTTGCACAGGAATGGTGAATGGTTGCTTCATCAGGATAACGTCCCAGCTCACACATCACATCTTGTTCAGCAGTTCTTGGCCAAACACCAAATCGAGCAAGTCCATCAGCCTCCGTACTCACCTGACCTCAGACCCTGTGATTTTTTTTTTCTCGTTTCCAAAAATGAAATTACCACTGAAAAGATGGAGATTCAACGATTTGGAGACCATTAAGCAAAATTTGACACAGCAGCTTCACAGCATAACGAAAGAGACATTTCAAAATTGTTTCCAGCAGTGGCAGGGATGCTGGAGGAAGTGTGTTTTATCGGAAGGGGACTACTTTTGAAGGAGACTGGGTGTAATAATAGTCAGTTATTCTTCTTGTGTTATTGTACAAGTCTCAATATTTTTGATCGCACCTCGTATTGTCTCAAACAGGTTTTGTGCATTATGGCAGGTAGGCCTATGAAATTGTGAAACACAAAGGAATCAAACATTATAATATTTAAATAGCCAAGCTGCAGTATCTCCCGTGATCATTCTTTTGCTCCAACTGTGCAAGCTATTGAAAAAAAAACCTCTTTGGCAGGTGACTGCATATACACATTTGTTGATATTAAAGTATTGTAAGTTTTGGCTATGCTTATTATGCTTTATATTTTTTTATACAAACATGAGAAGAATTTTGTGACAAGTCTGTCTTATGTTTGAAGTCCTTTATACTAATTTTTACTGAAACATTCTTGGTTATTTACTGATACTCTGAACATATCCAGCCTAGAAATGTCACCTGAAGAGCTACTGGACAGCAACTAAGAATCCAAGGATATGGAACTAATCTTATTTTCTGTGTAATTCAACAGAAAAAATTACAATCATGGTTGTAGTGTATGGATCTTAAGCTAAAGGTAAAAGGTATATTTATCACTTTGGACATTAAAGAAGCACAGACTATTAGGAATGTGCTTTTATTTAAAATAAAAGCAGGGATCCTGGCAAAAATCACCATTTCCTCTTTGCCATCAGTAGGGTGCACTGTCACACAAAAGCGCGCTCTATTGTGCAATAGGCCAATACCAAGACAAACCCCCTCCAAAAAACCCACTAACATAACATTTTTGGGCCTGCACTTCCCTACAGAATATAATGGCAGATGAAGGTACCGAGGCCCAGGTAGGAACCTTGAGTTACAGCCTTACACTAAAGCTCAACACACAGTTTCCTAAGGTAACCCTAATGCAAAACATTTCCTCCCCAATGCTGTAATCAAACACTATGCAAATAAGTTGCATATAAAAGGTTTGCACTACACAAGGAAAGGATGCCAGGCATGCACATGTGGGTCTGTGCTAGCCATGGCCATATTTTTCATATAAAGCTTACATCACTTGTATGCATGTGCTAGAAAGCTATGTCGCACATAAAGATCAATATTTTGCGCAGAAATGTAATTTTATTGTGTTATGCCAGCTGCTTTCCGTGCAGAATATTGATGCTTATGCCTTAAATAGCATTTCCGCACATGCGTATAATACTGTTTGTTCCAGCACACCAGCTCCATCCCCCCAATTCTTTTTTTTTTTTTTACCATTTCCCATCATCAAAGTTAGAAAAATGCCGGAGATCCTGTATACTGGACATAAATATAAGAAACGAGCATAAGTGCTTCACTAGCGCTGACCTCGGAAGAAGGAGCCAAACCAGACTTTGTGTTAAAACCTCTTCTGGTCATCTGCGCACTTGTCTGCATCTGCCTTGAATAGTTAATTGCTTTATTACTATACATTTAAATGGTTTAAAATGTGCTGTGTTCCTTTTTCCCTTTGTATCTCTTGGTCTCCCTCATATTGTTGGCTATAGTGATGGTGGTCTTTAATTTCTGATTGTTTTTTTTGTTATAGCCTATTTTTTATTTGCATTGTGAACTTCCATCATTTCTGTACAAGTGTTTTACTTGGATGTATTTGATCAAATTCATAAATAAAAAATTGAAAATACATAAATAAATGAATGTGCTGTGTTTTTATATTAGGTGCCACGGTAGCACACAAAATCATGTGCTAAAGCCAAGCTAACCTGTGTGCAAAGCCTAGCACAATGGATTGCATGGGTCTTCTGCAATGTGTGCCTTTGAGTCAGTCCTGATTCCTGGTGACCCAGAAGCTCCTGGGTTTTCTTGGCAGTGTCACTGGAAGTAGATTGCCAGGCCTTTCTTCCTTGGCAATGGAGTGTTAAGTGACTTGCCCAAGGCCACAAGGAGTGCTAGTGGGAATTGAACCCTGGTTGCTTGGTTACCAAGCCAGTGTTCTAACCACTAGGCTATGCCTCCACTCTGTGGGTCTTCTAGTGTGGTCATATTTCCATCTGGTTGGATACCATGGACTATGTGAGATTTAGATTCACATTTGCTATGCCCCATCTGATGATTTCTTATATTCTAGTACTTAGATATATGTTGGGTTGTTTTTTGGGGGGGTTTTGGTGGAGGGGTGTTTTTGCTTCCACCACTTCTATGGTAAGCTTTTTCACTATCCCGAGTCTTCATAATGTACTACTATCGTAGAATATAGGGGTCGATCCTAGATATCAAACCAAGTGTCCATGATAAACAAGGCTAAAGCCCACTATGGATTTGCTATTAGTGCATCGATCTCACATGCATTAATGGCAAGGACCGCAGTGTTCAGTATGTCCCCTATGTGCACTCCACTAGGTTGGGTTTACTTAACGACTCCAATAGAGGAGTTGTTAGGTGAACTCACATTAGGAGCCGCATTGCCACAGAGCACGTGGCAATTGCCCTGGAGCCACAGCAGTGCACTCTCCATACCCACTCTCCACCCATTAACGTGCATTTTAGCATGCAAAAGCACGCACGATCAGGCATTAGTGTTCCCGACTGCCTATAGGCGTGCGTTAAAACGCCCGTTAACCAGTTTACAGGCTTTAGTAAAAGAGGCCCTGATATGCGCAATTTTGTGATGCAGGCTTGATCTCATGCTTTTGGTCGGGCTAGCGGTTCTCTGCGCCAGGCACAGCCCAGAGGTTCTAATTCACTTCTCTGGTCCACTGTTCACAGTCCTGGTGACCTTGACTAAGCAAGTGGCTTAAGCTTGGCTGTGCTCAAATTTATGGGCCTGCTTTACTAAAGATTTTCCCTCATTTAGTAAATAGGGTCCTTAAACTGCAAGCTCTTAAGTGCAGAAATGTAACTACATAAATCATTTTGTTCAGTGCTCACTGATCTAAGGAATGCTATACAAATTAATAACGCATTAATCAATGCCTACTTAAGACTTCCGGGATATTTTGTTTTGAATCAGTGATGATAAACTTTACAGTTGTCTTCCTCTTGCAAAATAAACAAATTTAAAAATGCTGCAAGTTGTTTTCGTCTGTAGATTGTATTTGAAATTAGAATTCGATTTTAAAAAATGGACACGCATTGCAAATTCAGATCCACCCCCTAAGAGGTTCTTAATGCCGAACAAAAAGTTTAGTACCAAAGTTATGGCAGTTTTGACTCGAGGTCAAAGAATGGGAGAAAGCTGAAGATCTGCGTTTATCTAGGTTATTTTAATTCCTTCACTTGATATATAAATGGCTGGATATTTCCTGTAGGGTGTTATGTCAGAGAGTCCCCTGGCTAGCATTACAGCACTTTATGATAAGTAACCAAACGTGAGGGACGCTTTTATCCCAGCGTTACCACATTCCCTTTCACACTCAAACATTTACAAGAAAATGATACCATGTACCATTTCGTTTCATGTCTAGCACTACAGCCCAAGAGCCTCCGACTACCTCGCTGGTTTCAGGATGGCGAGATTCTCAGGGATTTGGCTTTGTTGGAGTTTGTTTTCAGCCCAGCTCCTGCAAATAGGAGAAACAATTTACAGATAGTTGTTTAACCCTAGTGTTTATTGCACCAAGTTGTCATTTCCTACGGATGTTTACTCTGTCTTGCCGGGCTGCCTTTTGTTGCACCTTCCCCGTTGTAAATGGTCAAAGCTTTTTCTCCCCCAGAATACCCGTCACAGGGGTTGTAGCGCTTACACTCCAGTTAATTGGCTTATTTTGCTCTCATACTATTTTTTTAACGTTCTTCAAGAAAACTAGTATTCCAGAAACGTTTATAGCGGTGCTAATCCCCCTATACTCTGGTTTCAAAGCTCTCCTCTCCCCGTAGGCCCTCAGTGTCTCCAAATATTGCCAATATAAGGCCCATTCACTGGGAAGGGGTTTTTGTTTTTTTTTTCCAAACTGCAACGTACAACAACCACCCCAAATATGTGATGAGTGCAGCAAACCATGATGTCTCGTAGGAAGAAAAGTTCCGAAGGAACAGAGTAAAATATTAGTATATAATCCGATGACTCAGAGCCGACGTGACATTGCAGCAGATGCCCCTATGAAACAGTTACGCACCCCATAAACCCCCTTCTGCCCCCTTTCTTATTTTCCCAAATTCTAGTATGTGATCAAGGGAACCGTGGCCACCTTTTTATCATTCCGAAATATAAAATACCGTTTAAGAATTTCTGAAAACGGACAGCTGCGGCTCAGGGTGAACATTTCCTATAGTTGCAAGACAGCCGCCAGTTCACGTGCAAACCGGAGTCTATCGCACATGGTCTGGAATTAACAATAGACGTTTTCAGAGCAGGGTGTCGGGTGAGGTAATAATAACGCACAAAAGTTCATTCAGGTGAAGCTGTTCATACAGTCAGACGGGACCCCAGAGCCTGTAACAGCGCCTCTCTCTATTCCTATTGTGAAGGCACTCCTAGCAGAGAAGTGCAGGGTTTGGGACGTTCTCGTTTCTATGGTGATATGCATGCATTGCATGTTTCAAAGCTCTACCTGATTTTATTCTGCTTGTTGCTAAATAACCTCCTCCAAATGATAAGTGACTTTCACACCACCAAGGAATGTGGATCCCCGGTACGGTTCACGAATCCTTTCTTATGGAAGGGTTTTGCATGAATGGAAATAAAGGTACAAAAGGCTATGGTTTCATGCAAAGGACCCACCAAGATTGGATTCAGAGTCGTCTCTGGCATCTTCTTAGACGGACATCTGTTTCTGTTGACTGAATGCCTTCTGCATTTTTTTAAAAAGGGAATTCAAGTGTTTATGATCTCCTGTGGCGTATTCTGCCTAGCTCGCTTTTCTCCTCCCATCTCTAAAAAGATGCGGCTCAAAGCCTGCTTTTGAGAGTTCAACTTGCCAGGAATTCAAATTCCACCGAATATACCTTGCCCATACCTTGCAGGCCTTCTTTCAAAAATAAAGTTGTCTGCTTTCTAACAATGCAGGGGGATGTCTAGGCCGTTTCTCACGTGGCTCGGCTATCTTTCAAGAGTGCTGGGAAAGACCTGGGGCGCAGACGACTCATTGTCCGATCTTGAAAGCACAGGCGAGAGAAACAGATGCAGGGCAAATTTTGTTCAGCTGAAATTCCCCAGGAGCTTCTATGGCAGTTTTGCCAGCGTTATAATATTTGTTGTCTTCAAAATAAGGCCATGCACCTCCTGCACATGGTCTGATCCCTATTTAAGTTTGGGGCCTTTTGAAATGCAGAGGTTTTTGCCTTGCCAGCACTACAGTGAAACTTCACAGCTTTAAGACAATTAGCCCAAGTGCAAAAAAAAAAAGCTCCGGGGCAGGGGGGTGGGGGATGGGCAACAGCACCATCAATACAAAAGCTCCGCTTTGTTCCTTTGCTTTTCACTGCCTTACATATGTTAATATAAACTATTTCGACTTGTTAGCCTGCTGGCCAAGGTAGGCCTTATTTTCATTTGACTGAAACTGACAAATATCCCCTAACACTAAAGGTCCTATGAATTCCAGCGTTATTCAAGTAAACAGTCTTACGATTTTTGTTTGTGGTGCTTTTTTTTTAAGGGTTATTTGACACACAAACGTGGAGCCTACTGTGATCAAGCATGCCAATGGTAGCATCCATTTTCACTGGGATTTTAGTGTACATTTTTGAACACTAATCTAACTCCTCTATTTACTACGTTTTTAGAGCTGCACGTGTGTCCTAAAAGAGGCTCTTTGAGTTTAGTACACTTTCGTTGCAAATGCACAGGGGAAACCTATCTATGGAATTATTCCAATGTAAGAAAGTATGCCAAACCTAATTTAAAATGACACGAATAGCCCACTTCTATTAAATACAGTTGGACGTGGGTTACAAGCACTGTACCCTCTAAGCTGTGCACGTGTGCGCGCGCACACACCTCGCCGTGCGAGCGCACATACTTTACAACAGAGCGCACAAAAATTACGGTTCTGATTCTGATACAAAACAACATAGACGTTTTAAAATTTAAAAGTTGTGATTGTAATTACTAGAAATTCTCCACTTCATTTAGTAATCGTCTATTTTCATTTAATTTGATTAAAATCAATGTGATGTACATACTGTATTCTGATGTGTAGTCAAATTTTAAAGTATATAACTCCAAGTGTCATTATGTGGCGCACAAAAATTGAACCTTCCTTCAAAAGCTGCACAGCTGATATATATATTTTTTTTAATAACATTTATTTAGAAAGCACCCATAAACAGCAAGCAAACAGAACATACACAACCTCCCTCCGGGGTTGTTTCTTATCCCCAGAACGGAGGAGACACTCACAGTTACAGTTACAGGTACATTTTTTTATGCACACACAGCCTACAGAAAATTAGAGGGAACATTGGTTACAAGGAGACCCTATCCAAGGATCAGCGACACCCTAGCTGGGCCTCAATTCTGCCACCCCTCTCCAGGGTCTGCAGCAGCAACTGCAAGGAAACCCTGACCCAGCACTTTCTTAAACTCTCCGCTGCCGCATCATGGCCCCCTCCATCTGTTATCTGCCCTTCTCGGATGACAAAGGGACAGAAGCGGCAGATATTAGAAGACAGGAACCACGAGGCAGTGCCAGGGAATTTAGGTAGGCGCTACATTGCACTTTCCAAACCATTGCTGCAGGCTCCAGAGAGGGGCAGTAGTGGGCAGCCCGCCTAGGGCACCTCCAGTCTCCTTACCAGCCCTGCTTGTAAACAGCCTCCAGCTGTATTTGGTAGACATGGGCTATAAATGCCATTTTAAATTAGGTTTGGCAGACTCTTGCATTGGACTCATTCCACAGGGCACCCTCGGAAGTCCGGTTCTATAGGCAGTCACCTAGTTTGCCTAATGGTAGCTCCCAGCCCCAGCTACAAGGTAAGAAACAATTATATAATAACAGTAACATTACCTATGTCTGCACTTTGCCTAATACATATTCATCTACCTTTCCCTAAACCTAATCATCTTCATAATTTGAGGCTGCAGCCCTTGAATTCAAGTATCTCCAATAACCTACTTAATATTATACTATCCATCTAAAAAAATAATCAAACTTCAGAAAACAATAACACTTAGATACATACTTTCTAATCCAGTTATCCTCAATCAGTCAATTCATTTGTTTCAAAGGCAGCAGCCCTTCTAAAGATTAACATCTACCACTATTGGTCAGAATTAATAAAGTACTTTTTTTTACTTCAGCCTTTAGCTCTTGAGGTAAAATGCATGTTTTTTAAACATCCATTTAGTTCAATATAGTAACATAGTAAATGACGGCAGATAAAGACCAGTTTGGTCCATCTAGTCTGCCCATTAGATAGTTCAGTTTATTTTGATTTTATCCTGTTGCTGTAAAGGGATCCATGGTGTCTGTCCCAGGCCATTTTGAATTCTGTCACTGTATTTGCCACTACCACTTCCATTGGGAGGGCATTCCAAGCATCCACCACCCTTTCAGTGAAAAAGTATTTCCCGATATTGCCTTTGAATTTACCCCCTTTCAGCTTCGTGTTATGCCCTCTAGTTTTACAGCTTCCCCGTCTTTGGAAGAGGTTTGTTTGTTCATTATTTCTCTTTAAGCATTTAAAGGTCTTTTAAGTATTTAAGTTTCAATGGAAATCTTTTTAAAATATCTTGAGATCCAGGCTCCGTAAGCTGGGGACTCCTGAACAAGAGATCCCTAATTAGGATCCCAAGACATCCACGCCTGGAACCCTTCAGTCAGTGGGATTCTGACCCAGCACCCCTGTTAGAGATTCCCTGTTCAGGACCCTGTAAGAGAGAGCCTCTACCTTGGGACTTCCACCTCCTCCCCCCCAACACACACCCACACCCATTACTTCACTGATTTGCCTACCCCTACATTTCCCACTATATACTCAATGGTTACCCCATACTTGCCTCTCCTTTTGATGTCTCTTCGTCCTCCTCCTATCCCTTTGCTGCCAGATTCAGCTGAGGTCACTTATGGCTGACTGGCAATTAGAGAGAAGGCAGCCAGGGCAGCGGAAGTCATAATTTGGTACATGGCACAGGTGAGCAGATGCTAGAGGGCGCTGTCTGTGTTGTGTTGTCTGTCTTGAGCAGATTGTAAGCTTTTATGAGTACAGACTCTCTTACATGTCTCTGTACAGCACTCTGTACACCTTGTAGCACTATACGAATCCATAGCAGCATGGAAAGGTTACTGCAAGCAGCCAGAGCACTGGGACCAGCAGCCAGCCACATCAAGCAGGATGAGGGCAGCGTCTTCTAAAGAGCACTGTGGTGAAGAACAGTGGGCAAGTTTAGCAGAGCTAAGGAGCTTGCCGTTAGCCACATGGAGATGCCCATCACAGAAAGGGGAGATATATCAAGCCAAGCCTACCAGGGAACGAGCACCTGTTCTAGCCATACACCCCCGAGGGCACAGTCCTTCCAACTTAATAATGGTGGTACAGGTCTTCTCAACCTCATTTCAAAGGTGTAAAGAGGCACGTAAAAAAGAGTTTTGCACATAAGCAGAGTAATTTTAGACACTGTTTCTCAAGGAAGGGATAGGAAATTTAAGCAATAATCAAGAAGAAAAATAAGGTATTTCAAGATGCACAAATGTCACAAAAGAAGAGCTGGGGGGGTTTCACACAAGCCTACCCACTTACACAGAAAAGAGTCTATCCCTAGTCCCCAATTCTGTTATAAACTCTGTGCACTAGAGAGGGTCCTGCCACCAGCCTCTGAGTTTCATCACTGTGCCACAGAACTGAAGTGGGGATTTTTTATATTTATTCTTGGTACAGGATCATCAGTAGTCAAGCTAGGCTTGCAAGTTAGTACCTTAATTTATAATTATCGGTGAAGCCTTTGCCCGAGAATATTACCACTATTATAAGATACAATGGAAGAGTTTGACATTAGCATTCTAAAAATAGTATAAGTAAACTGAAAAATGGTTGATTACCCACATTTACTGTATATACCATATGTACCCTAGGTGTACATGTCCATAGGATGCAAGTTACTCTGTAGATGAAAATTTAATGATTGTCCCTCTGCAACCTTTTCTGTAGATGCCCCCTCCCCAGACCTCCAGCCTGCCTGATAGCTTTCAAGAATTACAAAAAATGTTGGCTCTCTCAAAATGCCGTCTTTCAAACAGAGCGGCAGACATACTGTGATCCCCTGAAAGTCCCACTGTTTTTAAGCTACTGCTGCTGTTTAACAGAGGAATCAAAGTCAACTCAATTTTATAAAACCAGGAGCCAATTAATCTTAAAAAATAATTATTGTATTGTGGGGTAGAGAGTAAGGCTGAAAAAGAAAGGGCAGTTAGGGATAAATGGAAACGGAGAATACTCGTATGACAGCAACTAGGGTCCATAAGACCCAGCCAGTCTGCCCACTTTAATTCCTAGTGCAATGGCTGCCACTGAGCTCTGGCTTTTCTCTCAGTTCCAGTTAGTCCTGGGGGGGGGGGGGTCTCGCCTTCTGATTGACACATCAGACTTCAGTGGTTTTAGCAGTCTCATGGACTGAAAACAGACCTCCATCCTTTGAGTTTAGGCTTTTTCTGTCTGTGAAACCTGCTGCTCTGGGTACATCTAGAGCACTGCAGAAATAATAAATAGTAGCATTATGATAAATCATATCCATGTGCTCATAATTATTCACTTGTCTCTCAGAATGTTGTTTGATGGATACCACGTGATACACTGCAGTACTAGGCAGACGTTTCGGCCCATCAGTCCCATCAAAAATGGAGTTTGCCCTTACAAGCAAACCGTATTTCCCTTTGTATAGCCTCCAGTTGGGTCCTCCTGTTTTCCAAATTATCCTGTGCAAATGTATGATACACTTACTTTTTAAACGATTGCAAACAGTCAAGTATATCACCTTTCACTTCCCCCCTCTTCAGAGTAAACACTCCTAACATTGTTCCTTTCTTGTACAATAAATATTCTAATCCACTAGTTCCTGTGGTGGACAAAATTATTTTGTCAGCACCCCCTTCAGATCATGACTGCAAGGCGATGTCACGAAAACTGACACGAATCAGGAATTGTGATCCACAGATCACAAATTTCAACTAATTTCTCAGAAAAATATGGCAGACGTATCACCCAGGAAAAGCCATAAGGAGCTTTATTACTGTTACCCCCCCCCCCCTTCCTTGTGTTCTTCACATTATCTCCTTTAAATACATCCATAAAGATAGGACCAGAAGGGACCTCCAGAGGTCATCTGCTCTGCCTGCCCCCTGCCATCAGTCCTAAAGGCCTACTAATCTGAGAATTAGTCACACAAAATCCTCCCCCAATGATTCAACAAACCACAAACTATGATCCACCATCTAGGACTCACAGTCTGGGATCACAAGCAGCCACATAAATGGTAGACTACTCATATAAAGAGCTTGGAATGACCCCTTTACCATTTATTTATTCAGAATTTGTATTCTGCGAAACCAACACAATGTTGTCCTATGAGCATTGCATCATATACAAAGCAGAAAACAGACATCTCTCTCAATCACTCTTCCTAGTTCTCTTGTATCCCTCTAAGACAGACCCCCCCCCCTCCTAATAATAATAATGATAATATTTAGCTCTGTCTTATTTTATTGCTTATTCTGTGCTTGTAGGTACTAATGCCCTATATGTTATTATGGAGGTCATTTTAATTAACATCTATACATGTAAACAGTGGCATTGACGTGTAGATTGACTACATATGCAAATGGTGATTTTAGAAAGTTGTATGTGTACATGTGCAGCACACAGATTTTAAAGAGATGTGCTTTGGGTTAGCTGAATGTTTATAGAAATATATAAATTATAATATTAAATTAAGTTACTCACCTGTAGCAGGTATTCTTCGTGGACAGTCGGATAAAGTCCTCACACATGGATGATGTCACCAGTGGTGCCCCATGTAGGAACTTCTCTCAGATTCTTTTAGAAACTTTTAAAATAGTCTCACCATATATGCACATGTATTCCTACCTGCTGTCACTATGCCTTATCCACTCAGTCTGGTAACCAGCTTAGCAGAATACAGCTCCGAGGGGAGGTGGAAGGGTTGTGAGGACTTATCCTGCTGTCTACAGAGAACACCTCCTACAGGTAAGTAACTTTGTTTTCTTCATTTACAAGCAGGATAAGTGTTCACACATGGAATTTCCTAGCTACCAGCTGCCTTGAAAAGAAAAGTGTAAACCAAAGTGTTGCCATTAGCAGACACTAACAGATGCATTCTACTTTCTACATGATGGTGATACGTATCAGTTGCACTGAGCTGAAACCAGACCAAGTTGGTCTTTAAACCTGACTCAGACAAATATAGAAGGCGTTCAATCAGTTTTTGAGTGGGACACGAGAAAAGGTCTAGAATTCATCCTTCACATCAGATGGCAAATCTCCTCCATTTGAAGCCATATGATCTCCATGTGGAATCCCTTCTGGAGGCCAGAAGGATGGAGGTAACACTAACTGGCAGGTTAAGATTTGAATCCAAACTGTGAGAGCTAGGGACTTGATGTCGGGGTGTAACAGAGTTCCTTGATCCTGCATAATCAGAGTTGGTAAGTCATCCAGGTGAACCGAGTCTGATAGAAAGCTCTTGCAGAAGAGGGAACCACAGCTGCCTGGGCCAATAAGGCACTATGAGAATTAGCATGCTCCCATCATCTGAGTTTCAGGAGAGTTTTTGCTATTAGAGAAATAGGAGGATATGTGTACAGAAGAGCCTCTCCCCAATGTAGTAGGAAGGCATCCAAGGTTAGTTTGCCATTTGTCCCTTCCATGGAGCAGAACTGAAGCACTCTCCTCTTCCAAGAAGTGGCAAATAAATCTATCAGGGAGTGTCCCACTCTCAAAAGAAGGACAGAACCATTTCTTGGTTCAGGGTCCATTCGTGAAGTTGAATGATGTGGCTCAGCCTGTCTGCCAAAGTGTTCTTTCCTGGCAGGTATGTGGCCCTGGGGTCATCCTATGATTAATTAGGAAGTTCCACATCCTGACTGTTTCCCAGCACAGGAGGCAGGAGTCACTTCCTCCCTGCTTGTTATGTTGTGCATTGCAAACAGATTGTCCATCGGATTCATGATAAATTGATTGGCTAACTGATTTATGAAAGCTTTTAGAGCATTCAATATTGCTCTCATTTCCAGGAAATTGAGTCGGTGAACATTTTTCTCAGTAGACCTTAGATCCTGAGTGTAATGCCCATCTACATGAGCTCTCCAATCCAGTTTGGATGTGTCTGTCATCAACATTTAGTAAGGGGGAATTTGAAAGGGGAGACATTTTTCTAGATTGGAATGATCCATCCATGAGGGAGTCCCAGAAAGAAGAAGTGACAGATGACAATATTAAGTCTGTAAGTAGACTGTGTGCATTGGGTCCACTGAGCTTGTCTCATGTTGTGATGTGCCAAGGGAGTTATATGTGGCATTCAAGCCATGTGGCCAAACATTCTCAACATGTCTCTCACTGACATCTACTGTCATATACTTTCCACTATTGCCCCCAGTTGGGTGAACGTCTTAAAAGAAGGCCTTCACCCGCATCATGTCTATCGGGGTTCAACTTGAGATAATTGATGAGAAACTCTAGTAATTCTAGCACCTGGGTAGTAAGGCATATAGAATCTTGAATGCATTCCTGAGTGGCAATCTTGATAGCCAATCATCCAGGTAAGGAAACACCCCCCCCCCCCCCAGTCTGCATACAGTAGAAACGCTGCAATGATTGCAAGGCATTTCATGAATACACGAGGAGCAGAAGCAATGCCAAAGGACAGTATGCAGTTCTTGATGTGGTGTGTTCCTACAATGAATCTTAGATAATTTCTGTGACTGATGTATATAGGTGTAGGCATCCTTTAGATCCAGAAAATAGTCAATTCCCTTTTTGAGGGAAGGGAAGCAAGATGCTCAGGGAAACCATTCTGAACTTCTCTGAAGAGAAATTTGTTTAGATCCCTTAGGTCTATAATGGGACAGTATCCCCCTGTTTTCTTTGTCACCAGGAAATACCTCAAATAGAATCCCAGCCCTTCATGCCCGAATGAAATGGGTTCAGCCACATTGGTGGCCTGACGAGTGGAGAGTTCCTGCCAAAGTATTTCCTGATACTGAGAGATTGAGTGGACTCTCAGTCGGCAACTTCATGGGACTTTGAATAAGTGTAGTCTGTACCCTCTTTACTATTTTCAGGACCCAAGAGTCAGAGGTTACAAGGGGCCTCCATCTGGTAGATTATCCAGGAGTAGAACAGGGTGGGGACTATGTTCTCTAGGACCTAGTCAAAAATCATACCTCCAATTTTGTCTGGGATGCCAGTTGGAACTTCTAAATCTTCACCTGTGAAGGGCAGGAATGCAAAGGTTGTCTGCTCTGGGAGGAGTGGGAGGGAGGGAGGAAGATACCTACAACTATGAGAGTAGTAGGATCCCCACTGTCCCCCACTGAAGAATTTCCTAATTGAGGAGGTCTGGTCAGAAGTGGACCTGGAGAGCATTTTCAAGGTGTCAGTATGTTGCTTGATTATGGTCAGTCTCCTTGGACTTTGTCTCCAAAGAGGTTGTCGCCACAAAATGGCATGTCAGCAAATTGATCCTGCATACTAAGCTGTAAGTCTGAGGCCCAAAACCAGGAGAGTCTCTGGGTGCCAGTTCTCATTGAGGAGGCTCTGGATGCCATATCAAATATATCATATATTGTTTGGACAACATATTTGCATGCTCCTTACCTTGTGCCATGAGGGAGTGGTATTGCTCAAATTTTCCTAGAAGGAGAAAGTAGGTTGATTCATCCAGGCTCAAATGATGTTCCAGAAGGGCATGTCCATGAAGATCTGGTAAGACTCTAGGTGGGATGTTAGCATAGCATTCTGAAAAATCTTTCTCCCAAAAGAGTCAAAGGTCCTAGCCTCCCTCCCCAAGAGCAAGACTAGGAAATCTTGGCCCTTTTGAGATCATGGAGTGGTGCGACAGCTGAAGCTACTTGAATCTGGGAGCCTTCTGAGCTCTATATATCGAGTCAACATTCTTGCTGACTGCTAGTCCACAGAGAATTATTTCTATACATATATTGTGTGTTTAAACGTACACATATTCTTATATATATAAATAAAATATATTTTAGCACATTTCCCCATCAGCATAGGTTTTAAAGAACTGCTTGTTTCAGCCAAGGCTGCAAGTAAGGGATTAAGGGGATTATTATCGGTGGTGGGATTCAAATCCTGTCAGGAACTGGTTTGATCCATTGCAGGAATCAGCTGGGTCGCACTAGTTTGCGTGAACCAGTTCCTAGCATTTCCCCTCGTTCGCCGAACTGGTGCCTACAGGTAGTGTTGCTGCCACAGCAGCACTGGCAGGCTTCAAAGCACCCAAAAGTATGTTGATGGCATTGGGGGCTTCTCCCGATTCCACGATCCCCCCGATGCCATCAACATACCTCCGGTTGCTTTGATTCCTGCCAGTGCCGCTATGGCAGTGACACAACCTGTTGGCACCAGTTTGGCGAATGCAAGGTATGGTAGGAACCGGTTCGCGTGAACTGGTGTGAACCGGCTGAATCCCACCACTGGTCATTATCCATAAGTCCCCATCTTTTATATCTTCTTCAAATGTACCAAAACAAAACCTTTGGCGGATTAGCTTCTTAACTGCTGCTGCTTATACATACAGTTTTGTGGAATGAGGAGACTAAAGGGGTCATTCTGAGGCACGAATAGCATTGTACGGGGAAGAGACGGGGGCAGGAAAGGGGCAGATCAGGGGCGGCGTTAGGGTGGGCAGTGGATAGTTGGCTGGGGATGGCGGGCCTGGGGCTCAGAAAGTACAGGAGGGGCAGAGGACATTCCCCGCAGCCCAACCCTGGCCTTGGGATGGGAGGCCAGATCAGGGGTCAGGCTGCGGGAAATGAACTGTTTTGTCCGGCGGCCAGGAATCGCGTTTTTTGAATGGAGCTGCAGTGCCATGGTAACCGGACACCATGGCACCGTGGCTCCATTCAAAAGCTCTGACTGAGCTAGTTGGGCAAGGCCTATACGTGTAGGCTGACCTGAATCATGGTCCTGGCCTGCACATATAGGCCTGGACGTGATTCTGATCCTGCGGGGTTAGATGTGCACCACAGGATTAGAATCCCAGCTAACTGTGTGTGTCTGGTTCTGACCGGGCACAGAGAGGGCCGAGACGTCCATGACTGAATCGGGCCACAAGTAAGGCATTTAAGCAAATTAATAATTCATCACAAAGAACAAAAACATCTCCCCTCCATCTACCTTGAAGGTAAGAAATGCAGAGCTCCCAAGCAAGCCTTCCATACATTACCTGGGTGTTACGCTGGACCAACAGCTGGACCTCAGGAAGCTCATAAAAAACACAACCAGGACCATATACAATAAAATCAGAACACTAAGGCACCTAAGACCCATGTTACCCCCCGATGATTTCCGAACCGTATTCCAGGCGCTGGTAACGCCACACTTTGACCATGCAAACATCAATCTACATGGACTCCCCAAGAATACTCTCAACCCACTACAACTTGCGATGAACATAGCTGCCCGCGTTCTCTGTGGACTATCCAGAAGAGACCACATCACTCCCATCCTCAAGGAACTTCACTGGCTACCCATAATCTGCAGGATCACATACAAGGCTCTACTCCTCACCTTTAAGATCATCAATAAATTAGCTCCCTCATCACTCACGGGCCTCCCCACCCCCAACAGGTCGAGAAGGACAGTAGCAGACAACACGCTGATTATCCCCAAGGAATCCATAAAATGTACTCAAACAACTAGAAATAGAGCATTCGCCTTCTACGCCCCAAAGTGCTGGAATAACCTCCCACCGAAAATAAGATCGATCAGAGACCTCACACAATTCAGGAAAACAATCAAGCATCACCTATTCCTCCTATACTTCTCGCAACCAAACAACCCCTCCCCACTTAACACACCCCAATCCTTTCAAGCAGCGCTTGACACTACACAAACAAATTAGGACAGACTTAATAGCAGAACTATCCATTGGTATGTGCAACAATACCAATCTGAGGTGTATATATTAGATCAATGATGGAATATCATGTTTTATGTCTAATATGTAAATAGTTTACCCAGTTAATGCTCCAAGTTACCTATCCTGTTAAAATGTAAGCACAAGACAGTTTCGAATGAATTGAGCAATAATTGTTAATTGTAAACCACACTGATAATAAAGAGCACGGTATATAAAAGCTGTTAAATAAAAATAAACTAAATTAAATACATTTATTGGCTGTTAAAGCAGCTGAATCATTGAACTCTCCTCATGTTCATTTTCTAATTTTCTTACAGGGAAATTGACCTTAGGAAATCACGTGTCTCTTCCCTACCAGATAAGATAGTTGCTGAGTGACCCAGTACAAGGAGTCGTCCTTTGGGCCAATTCTAGATTCTGACAATCCCATCCTGATGCATGATGGGACCCACAGCATTGATTTCAATAGGTAGAAACAGGGGCTACAAATACCACACTTTGCTTGCATTTATGTTTGAAACCAAGAACGGTCCAAAGTTTCCCCATTTTGAGCTGGTTCACTTAGCAGCTCAGCTACAAGCCCACCCCCCAATAATTTTTGAATTATTCCTATGATTCATTGCAATTTCTATCACAGATCAAAAAGTACCCAGTGCCCCCTTATCCCTCACCCACTGTAACAGTTTTGATGTGGTCTCAACATCCCCAAGCAATCTGTGCATACGCAAATGCCTGATATGCACTCTCCGCAGGCGGTGTTTTTAAATACCAGCAAAAATCCAGATATCCAGCACTAGTAGGCAGATAGTGAATGGTGCTAAATATTCAGATAGAGCGGTGACTGCCAGCGCTATCCAGAGCAGCAGCAATATTTATTTATATTCTCTTATATACTGTGCTATTCTGCATCAGTGTGGTTTACATTGAACAAACTGAAATTACATTGAACAGGGCATTATAACTTGGAGATAACTATTTTACAGGGAACATGGGCTATGGAGGTTAAGTGGCTTGCCCAAGACCACAAGGAGCACCTGTGGGACTAGAAACCCCAGTTCTTCTGGCCCAAGGTTGCTGTCCTCTAGTGGGATTTGAACCCCTGACCTCCTGGCCTGAAGTACTTTGCCCCAACCACTAGGCCACTCCTCCACTCCATTCAGTGCCTTTATCCAGAGAACTTAATGACTTTTTGCTTAAGAAGCATTGAATATCAGCACCATCTGGCTAATGGCTGGGACAGCCGATGCACCATCCCGGTACTATATGGATAGTTCTGGCATGGTCAGTATGATTTTCAGCAGTACTATGGATAAATTGTCATTGAAAGTCACCAGATAGACCCAGCCAGTGGCATTTATCCAAAAAGCCAATGCTGCTTTCCAGATCAGTGCTTTTAAATATTGGGCCAAAACCGGTATTTAACTGCGGCAGTCCGTGTTTTTTTTCCCTAAATGCTAGCCACTGCAGTTAATTTAAATCGAGATATTCAGTGCCGGTTTCCAGATAGTAACTAGTGCTGAATATCAGATAGCACCTGCGCTGACCCAGTCCATCCAGAAATCAGCAGTTTCTCTGCTGTACTAAGTTATGCAGATAGTTATCCAGATAGCAGTGCTCAAAATGGCTGCTATCCTACTTCTGTCTGCAGACTGCCCCAGCACTATCCGTATAGTGTCGAGTCCGAGGAAATATTCAGCGGCACTATCTAGATCAGAGGTTCCCAACTCTAGTCCTGGAGGGCCAAACACCATTCAGGTTTTCAGACTGTCCCTCATAAATATGCATGAGATGCATTTGCATGCACTGCCCCCATTGTATTCAAATGTATCTCATGCATATTCATTAGGGACAGCCTGAAAACCTGAATGGTGTTTGGCACTCCAGGACTGGAGTTGGGAACCTCTGATCTAGATAATGCCATTGAATATCCCACTCAGCAGCAATTTTCTGAATAACACGCTCTATCCATATAAGTACCTTTGAATATCAAGCTCAAAATTTTAATGTGCCAAAACAAATCAAATGCATGCTAAAGAATGCACACCCTTAGTCTCCTCTATGGTGTAGCCCTCTCTCTTAAATGTAACTCGGCCTTACCAGTGCTGTCCCATCGGACATGCACTTTTAAAGAGCTGCAGTGGGTTGGCAGCATTGACTTATTATAAAAGGGCTGCTGGCCCCAGGGCTGGTGCAAGGAGATAAGGCGCCCTAGACAAACCTCATCCCATGCGCCCCCTCTCCTGCACTGTCACCCAGCAGACCTGGTTGAGAGAAAAGAAAATGCTTTAAACAGAGAAAAAGATACATACAAGCTGCAATATCTGGAGGAGCCAGCTAGAGGGAGCAAGAGGGACTTCAGAGTAACTGAGGAACCACGCCCCACTGGTCATGAGGTAATGCCAGCCAGCTTCCAATCCTCGAGCGCAGGAGGACTTCTGAAGGAGGGTGTGGAAGACTGGAAAGGAAGCAGCGAGGGAGGCAGCTGGAAAGGCAGCTGGAAAGGACGCAGCAGGTGTGAAGGCAGCAGGAGTGAATGCAGCAGGAAAGCGTGCAGCAGGAAAGAAGGCAAAACAGAGGAAAAGAGGTTAGAATGGAAACCTGATTATTCCACTGCTAGCAAATCACCCAGAGTGAAAGGTGATTGCCTGTGAGCTAATGAAGAACCTGGGAAGGTCTCAGCTCAAAGAGGAGTAAGAGCTGTTTGCCCAGAGGGGCAAAAGCATTGCTGCAACGGTTGGCCAAAACCAAATGAGAGACAGCCCGAAGACCTAAGCCGTGCTGTACGGGCAAGCCAGAAGAGAAACTGGTGCAGGCCTCAACCTTCACTTGAAACAGAGAAGCCAAATTCACAAGGTAAAGCTTCTTATGATACAAGCTATAGAAAAAGTTTACCTGATAAGAGAGTTTTGAATAAGAAGTGTTTTTATAAAGCTGCTACAAAACCTCTAAGTAGAGAGGAATTTTCTCAATACAAAACAGCACAGAGCCGACGCCCTACAAGTCACCCAGAACATTGGGCAGTGCTAGAGGAACTATATAAGAAGCCTGACTATAACTTTCCTGAAACCAAGGACTCAGAGTCAGAGGCTTCGGGCTATGAGCCAATGCAAGTGGAACTGGCAGATGAGGTTTCAGATACAGAAATGGACTGTACGTACTGTACTACGGGAAGCCTAGAATCCTTGCCAGGCTTGTAAGCTATATGTATTGCTGCCTAGAACATTCTTGTTTGTGTGAATATCATCGCTACTGTGAAA
This sequence comes from Ichthyophis bannanicus, assembly GCA_033557465.1. Classification (NCBI taxonomy): domain Eukaryota; kingdom Metazoa; phylum Chordata; class Amphibia; order Gymnophiona; family Ichthyophiidae; genus Ichthyophis; species Ichthyophis bannanicus. The sequence goes on along the minus strand of CM066043.1, from coordinate 201,456,309 downwards.
GTAACAGTTTTGGCTTTAAACTTCTGTTTTACTTTTTCTTACCTGAAGTAAGGACATTTTGCGTTGTTGTTGTTGTTGCCCAATCATTTGAACCTTTGCAAGAAAGGGAAATAAAAGCCTTTATTTTCCCACCACTTTGTGCAGTTGATTTCATTGAAGATTAGGACCCAGGAAACTAATAGGACCAAAAGTGAATTGGGCCTCTGGATTACTGGCCAATCTCATCCCTATATAGTTGTGTCCGACCTGCCCTGACCTCTACTTGCCACCAGGGTAGTGCTCGCGACAGCACCCATTGCCACTCTGCCAGCCTTTTCTGGGACTTGCAGCAGTGGCAATGGCCCCAGACAGCCCCAATGGACCATTCTTGGACCACTGGAGCTCTAGGCTACTGCCTAGTTTGCCTGATGTTTTTTTCCGGCCCTGGATGGCCCCCCTGCACCTTTAAGGAGGCAGGTCCAATGAAATGTTGCTGCCAGCAGATAAGAGAGCTACCCTGCAGAAGAGAGGGCATCGCTTTCACAAAGGTGCATCACAGGAGGGACCTTCTACCCCTCTACAGCTTGATAGGTTGCCTATATGTGTCACAGAATATGAACTCCAAAAGGGTGCCACCTTTGGCATGATTCAAGTACTCCGGCAAGCAATAATAAACATAAAGTGAAAAAAAAATATTGCTAAGTTTTGGTCAATATAAATCAGAAACAATCAAATAAAATATACAAAGGAGTATTATAATACAATATTTGTGGAGCCCGATTCCCTAAGGGGCACGTCTGGGCTGTCCGGATGGCCACAAGCAGGATGGGCCCGTTTGGACCTGATTCTGAACTGCAGGAGCAAAACATTCCCATGGCAGTCAGGATCAGGTCCAAGGATGGCCCGAAGTGCCCCCTTCCGTTGCTGTGGTGACCCACATGAGCTGTGATCTGACTCGGGGGGGGGGGGACCTGAAGGCAGGATCGGGGGGGGGGGGCAGCCTGTTCTTATTCCACCTCTGAGGTGGAATGGAATCGGCCCTGTACATCCTGCCACCCCTGCTCTGCCCAGACCCCACCCCCTCCTGCCCCCCGCCGGCTCTCCCCATCCTGCTGCTCTAGCTGTACGGGGAGAGTTGGAGGGAGAATAGGGGCAGGACAGCTTGTGGGGCTGCCCATCCTGCTGGGACAGGCAGCCCCACAAGCCGTGTCTCATAACCAGGCCCATAGTAAGCAAATAAAAAAAATAGCACCCCAAACCTCAATTGGAAAAATGGCGAAGGGACACTTTTATCCCAATACCACCATAAGGAAAAATGTTGGCTACATTCATAGTCAAATAGACCAAACATTTAAATACCTAAAATAGCCACCAGAGTCGAGAAAACAAAAGCAACTTAATTTAATCCTTTTCTTGACATACAATTTACATTGCTTGACCCCAAATCAACTCTTCCATTTGGGAAGGTTCAAAGAAAACAATGTTTACCAGAGAACTTAATCATACAATGTCTAGAGTATTTTAGGAAATAAGACATGCCCAAGGTTAAAGCTTTAGGTCAAACTTAAAGCTCTCAGAATTTCCAATGTTCTAGGAGCGAGATCAGGAAATGTATAAACTTTGTGTATGGAAAGTAGCCAAATGTTCTTTATGAAAGGAAATTTAATATTAAATCCTGTCTGCGAGATCCCTAAAGGAAGCATTCACCATGCTACAGTTAGTTGTCTCCTGAATAGAGGCCTCCAACATCTCTGTTAATTCCCCTCTCTCCTCCTGGGTTGATCAAAAAACAACTGTTTAGTTGACCCAGGGAAATAAGCCTGTTCTAACCCAGGGAGAGAAATAAGGTCCAAAGGCAAAACTATAGATGACTTCTTTAACAGTTCTGAGGTAGAAATCATACTACCTTGACCCTTTATTCTTCTATTTATCACCCTTGTGTGTCAAGACCATCTCTAGTCCCCTCTTGGTTGGGTTTCTGCCTTGCATAGACTAAGCTCTACTGAGAAGGGACTGTCTCCCACGTGTATAGGTCAAGCACTGTGTATGCCCTGTAACTCTATACAAATGATTATTATAGTAGTAGTTATCTGCCATCATTTTCTATGTTGGTACCAATAGGTTATAACTCTACAAACATCAGTTGGGTCATCAGTAACAATTTGGTAGTGGCCCTGCTGCTACTGACATTATGTGACCGATGCAGAAGGCTGGCATTAGAGCTGCGCGTTAATAGCCATGCGCATGGATTTCTAGTGAGAGTGTAACGCAGATGTGTGTCTGTATGCAGCAAGCACATAACATGCAGATGAAATAGGAGCAGAAACTCTGCGCTAAAGCAGCAGGCACAGGCACACAGGCATCTGCATAAGCGGCGCCTAGATCTCGCGTACCAAAAGGCGCCTGTGCGCATGTGCTGGAAGTCTCTGTAGGCTTGATATGCCTGATAAAGGTGACTTGAGGTCCTCTGAATTTAATGAAATATTTGCATATGGTGTGAATTGGAAGAGGTTTTTCGGACGATTCTTGGATATTCTACTCTTCCTATTATATAGATTATTGTATTTTGTCTTTGAACACCGATCTTATTCTGAGCAATATTCTGAGCAGAATGGTTGCTGTCATGTGCCACATAAGATTCCATCCTATGTGCATACATTTGTTCCAGCATGATCCCCCGGCGTTTTTATTTCAGAACTCGCTTTGGAAACAAGCCCAGAAAATGCTACAGGGGGACTTGTCCAATCATGAAACAGACAAATTCCTCCTCAGCACTGAGCGCAGACTCTTTAGGTCTCCTGTGAGTAGGCATTAAAGTTCAGACTTTGATCTTCTGTGCACTTCTCTGTATCTGGGTGGAATAGTTAATTTCTTGATTATCGTGTAATTTGAATGGATTTGCATAGGCTGTGGGCTAGCACTGGTACTGGCTTCTACACAGTGATTACATTCGCACCAATCCCTTTTCTGCCTTTCGGCACGATGTCTACGCATGAAAAATATGCACAGATGTTGCACTACCTATGCACAGACTGTGCGTAATGTTTTTGCAGCGGCCCCAATGTTAATCTGCTAATCTGCAGTGTGTAAATGCTTTGTATTTAGCTATCACATGACAATAGGTACATCATTTGGATTTTCTTTAACTGAGATCCATATGTTACTGTGATTTGAAATGCTAATGAATGCTTAAGTATCTAGTTCAATCCATTCTGGTAATGTCTTATAGAAATTATAATAGTAACATAATTATGTATCTTAATTGCTGTGTATCTGATATTCTATAAAATGATTGCTGTTGTCCAATTACATTTTTTATCAATAAAGTTTATTCTGATTATTACAAAAATAACAATCTGTGTCTATGAGCAGCAAGTTGCCGATTGTGCCAATTAGGTCCCATAAATGGTTTGCAGCGTGCACCGACCAGTAAGTATTGATATGGCACCACTGGGTGTTTTCTTGTGATCTGTAAAGTAAATTTGGTACCTGCTGTTGCAGTGAACAGCCTGTGCTTTATCTGCTTGGAAAATGTTGCTGTATTCACCTGCTTTCCCCTAAGCTCTCGATTCTCATCAAAAGCAGCCAAATTCTACCTTATCCCAACTGGCCAGCTTTCTTCCTCTTCTTTATAAGTTCAAAGGAACAAGCGGGTGTTAGTTTGGTCCAAAACCTGCTATGCAAAATTTCTCCTCATTTTGTAGCAGATCTATGTACGTGTCTAATGTGACAAGACACAAGGTTGTGACACTTCATCCAGGCAGGCTACAGAACTGGCAGATTTAGGTTTCTTATCTGACATCTTAGCATCACTTTTCCCATGCAGTTTGGGATAGAAATTTCCTTTCTGTTGCAAATTTCCTGATCCCATCAGCAAACAGAGTGCTATGGAAATTTGGCTCCTTGCTGTTTGGTGCTACACAAGAATGGTACTCCATGGGGTGTCCAAACTAGCTGATCTCTGGCCTGTGATGGGATGCCACATGCTTTGTCCTTGGAGAAGGGCAGCCCTGCAAAAGAAAGCATTGTATGGTCTTGCTCCTGTTCTTCAGCCATGAATGGGCTGCCACCACGAGAAGGATGTATAGACCTTAGGCTTTCAACGCTGTCTAAATGCTTGCAATTCTTAAGGCAGAATGGATCATTTGGATAATGTCAAAATGCTCTGGAACAAGCAACGCGCATATTCTAAAGATTCAAGATTTTTAGTTTATAGATGCAAATCATACCGGTTTTGGTAGCTGTGTAGATTTTAATGATCGAGGATGTGTAGTAATCTTCTGCAGACAGATGTGGTGGGAAACAAATTACACCATTCCGAATCTGACATTTCCTACTAGGATCCTCTTGACATGGCTTCCAGTATAGTCAATGTTGAATTGTCATGCCGCAGTTTATTTTAAACACCACCAAAAACCCCATCTGTTTAAAAAAAACAACTCAACAGATCGAACAAGTTATTTTTGTCAGAGTAATTTTAGCCATTTTAAAACAGATTGCAATGGAAATTTGCTATACAAGTTTTGCCAGCCCAGCCAATTTAAATGTTAGAAATTCATTTTTCTTCCCATTTGAAATTTTGTGGTGTTTTCCAAAGCATATGGTGAAGATGTTACAATTTAGTCAAATGCCCCAAGGAATACAGTACAATATTCATCAATAAGGAACAAACTATAGGCCCATCACAGCAATGTCTGGCCTCCCCTTTCCTCCCCAAAGTCCAGGACGTTCATAATCCTGCTCCGGTGTAAGGCCATTGTTGGGGAGGGGTAATTTTGCAAATGGCTTCAGTGTGTAGAACAACATTTTGGGGTTGATTCTACAAAGGGTCATGGAAAGTTATGTACTAGTTACGCCCATAAGGCCCTATTCTTAAGGACTTAAGCACATGGCTGGGCACTTATGCACATGCTACAGGCAGTCATTCTGTAAACGCTAGGGTTCCCAGATTTTTGGAGAGCAAATCCGGGACACGGGCAGGGCTGAGCTGGGCTGGGCGGCAGGGGGGGTTTCTGCATGTATTTCAAAATGACCACTCTAGTCGTCAGTCATTTCAAAAGTTTAAAAAAGACAGCAGCAGCTTTTCTTGAGTTATAAGCAAGCATATGTACAGGGTGGCCCAAAAAATGTGAGAACATCCCGTAGCATATAAGTTATTTAAAAACTCAAAAAGATAGATGTAAACGATTGACAAATTTAAAAAAAAAAAAAGATGGCGACCGGAAATTGTCGAAATAAAGACGTTATATAGCTAAAAAAGGTAAATAAGTAAACTATTTAAGCTTTTAATTTACGAGATGTTCTCACTTTTTTTGAGCCACCCTGTACATATAGGCTTAAACTTTCTTTTAATATTTACTGATAAGTATTCTATATGTTTCTAAAAATCCTTCTTTTTTTCAGAAAAGAAGTTATTTTACATCTTCTACCAGGATTGAGAGGACTGCATCCGAGGGATATATGAAGGAGAGGCAAAGTCTTTTGCCTAGAATCTATCACACTGAAATCAGGGACAAGAGGTGGAGCCTGAGACACTACCTCAAAACCAGGGACAATCCCAGAAAATCAGGGACATCTGGGAACCTTAGTAAATGCGCGTGTACAAGTATGTCACGCGGTTATTCCTCCCGCCCCCTTCCCAAGCTCACCTTGAATCTACACGTTCTGCTGCCTTTTTCTTCATTGGTCCCCGTCTATGGAACTCTCTGTCGTCTGCACTTCGCCTGGAACTTTCTTATCCTTCTTTCAAAGCTAAGCTGCCTAGCCTTCGATCTTCCTCCCTCCCCTCCTCTTTCCGATAATTAATGGTATTTCTCCCTCTCCTGCTGTCTTTTATCGTTTCCTCTCCTGACGCTGTCCCTTTCCTATCATTAAATGGCGTTCCTTTCTGTTTTCTTTTCTCTGCAGCCTCCTGTTGTTTTAATGTAAACCGCCATATGCCGGCTGGTCCTGGCGGTCTATCAAGTTTTAAATAAAGATAAAGATATGTCCCATTGCGTGTACTTTCAGTTTGAGTGGGCACAGGGGTGGAGCTTGGGGAGAGCATAAGCAAGGCCTACATTTATGCATGTATGTTATAAAATAATGTAACTTATACAACTTCTTTACAAATCTAGTTGCAGGCATTTATACCAAATCTAGGACTGGTGTCAGGGTCCACACCTAGATCTAGTGCACATATCTCAGCACTCACATCCCTATTCTGTAAAGTAAAATACACTTGTACTTTATAGAATAGGCCCCACATACACACGTGGCAATGTGCATTAACTGCGCGGGAGTTTATAGAATCACCCTCCACATGTGCTCACGTTGGTGCTTATAAAATTGCTCAGGAGTATACCCATCAAACACCAAGAACACATAAGGAGTCATTTCATTGCATAGCGTCTGATAATCGCCGCTATCCAGATAAGGTCAGCACTTATCTGGATAGTGGCTGCGCACACCGTATATTCAGTGGCCAATGCTCTCCATATACTGCCGCTGAATACCCAGTTCATATTTAAACACCGCAGCAGTAAGTCTGGCTGAAAATATGCAGGAGGTTTTCAACTTAAATTGATTAAGGAACGTAACAGTTGTGCTTATAAATTTAGGCCTGGCATTCATTTGCCTAGATGTCTGAGCCTAATTTATGAGCCTAAGCTCCTACATTCTTTCCCACCCCTGTTGCCAACCCACTTTTCATGGTCCTAAATTTAGGAGCTTAGTGAAATTTTGAAGTTAAATTTAGACACCCAGCTAGTAAATTTCCAAAACGACAATTTATGAGCATAACTCCCAAAGTTAGGAGCCTAAATCCTTGCATTTTGGGTCCGAAATATATTAAGTTGTTTACTGAGCTTTATTCCACACTACTACTGTACAGGGATATGAAACACTGCAGTTATGTATTTCTTTAAAAGGTTCATTGCAGGCAGGCTTCCAGTTTTAGAAAAACTATCAGCTAAAGATGTTTTAATTTTTAAATTATTTTCCATATTCTCAGTTTTCTTCTTGATGAAACAGTATCCTTAATTAATATCTTGCAATTTACATTCACCTGTTGCCTTTCCAGCTCATCAACCTTTTCTTAGTTCTTTCAGTACAGGCTTCCCTTCCGGCTGCACCGAAGCCGCTGAGGGATCAATGCTCACACTTGGGATCCTCAGGTCCTGGGCAAGCTGCTGTGTTGGGACTTTTAGGGACTCCTTTATGAAAGCAGGTAACAGTTGCCATGGGTTTTAGTATGCTTTAATGGCCCTGGTAGCCTCTACTGCTCGTTAAAAAGAAGCCGGCATGGCACAGATCCCGCATTAACTGCTCTCATGGCAACAGGGCAGTTTCGGGGTGTGCATGTTGGCCATGACAGCTAACTGTCACAGCTACCGATAGCGAGGCTGCACGATGCCACTTCAAGAGGTGGTGTTAAACTTATTTCTAAAACGGAGCAGGAGCAATCATCCTTTGCTTCTGCTCTGTTGCCGCCCAAGGTCAAAATGACAGATCTGCCCTTAGCCGTAATCTTGTAGTATTGCCACTAAGGGTCAGCCCACTAGGGGTCTGATCTGCCATTTTGAACCTGGGTGGTAACAGAGCAGGGGAAAAGGAAGATCACTTCTGCTCTGACATCAAGGGCAGTATCTTAGCGAGTACCAGGGTGGGGGAGGGTCTGGAGGTGGGTAGGCAAGCATGGGGGGGGGGTCTTTTAGGTGCAGGCAGTATGGATTGAGTGTAGCAGAAGTGGTGTCATTTTTAGGGGAAGATCAGATGCCAGGGAGTACCTGTTGTGGGGGGGGGGGGGGGCAGGGAAGCTGCCATGCGCAACTATGCACCACTTGTTAGAAGCCAGTTTGTTTTCTCTGCCAGGGCTCGCATTCCCTGCCTTGATAGAACATGCAGATGCTCCTGTGCTACCTGCTGAGGCACAGAAACATGGCTCCCATGCAGTAAGGGGGTCATTCCAAATCACATTTAGCAGGGATATATGTCCGGGTTGGATGTATATCCCCAATAAATGGCAGGGTGCCGATTCCAGTCAAGGAACTCCCCACACTTACTGTAAAGATGTACAGGGAGCTCTGATCAGAGGCAAGAGGCAGTGGGCCAGAGGAGGAATGAGGGAGGGCCAGAAGCGTGACTCCTTCCCTGGACATACAGGGCCTATTCCGATGATGGCCCTGTACGTCTGGGCTCAGGGATTTAAATGGCAGTAGGCAGCAGATCTGGACGCCCCGCCCCCCCTCCCCGTTGAGATGATCATGGTAGGGGTTCCCTGCAACCCAACCCTGGCCTCGGTAGGCCCGATTGGTGGTTGAGCAGCAGGGAACACAGGATCTCACAGCAGGTGGACGATCGGGGCTTCTGCATGGCGTCCCGGTGCCATGGCAATGGAACACCACGGCACCGCAGCTCCATGCTGGAGCCTGGCTGAGCTAGCCAGGGAAAAATGTGTACAACTTGCGGGCTGGAATCAGGGTACGTTTGGGATATCCATGGACCTATGCCCTGATTCTGCTCCCACTGAGCCATCTATCTCCTGCGGGAGCATCCGGGCCATCCAGATTGTGGATGTCCGGACAGCTTGGACGTTCCCCAAATGGAATTGACCTCCACGTGTCTATCCTGTGCCATAAATGCAGGGCAGATGCTGGGCACACTTCGTACATTTACATCCAGGGTTTACGCTTACCATACTTTAAGTGCAAAAGCTAAGTGCAAACACTTACCGCACTTTAGTAAAACAGTCCTTTAATCAGTTGCACAAAAAAGGGATATTTTTCTTCCACAGTATGAGTCAATCACGAGTATAAACATTACCTTTACACTTTTGGTTTAAGGTTTAATAACTTGGTGTACTGCTCTGGTTCACAGAACATAGGTGGTTTACTGAGATAAAACTCATAGAATACAAGTTGAAAAGTGTACACTTGCAGTGTGATGCAATGCCTCGTTCCCCCCATTTGCAGAATTAGGCATTTAGGGGGTTAATCTCTGTGTGTCAGCGGAAGTATGTTGTGTGTGTGTGTGTGTGTGAGGATGGAACGTGCGCTTGTGTGTATGTCATGGGGCGTTTCAGGGACTGTGTGCTGGGGATGCGTGCATATGTGTGTGTGTGTGTGTTTTTGTGTGATGGGGATATCAGGAGCTGTGTGGATGTGTCTGTTTGTGAAGGCAGACTGTGTTTGTGCATGTGTTAGGGACTGTGCATGCATGTGTTTTAGTGTGTTTGTGGGGGAGGGGGGGACTGGCCCCAGAGTTGGTTCAAGGTGTTGGTGCCCTAGGCAAACCTTAAGCCTTACATTCCCCCCTCCCCCTTCCCGGCTATCAAAATCTATTGTTTAGCTTTAAATTCCCTGCCCTTTGCCACCACCCAGGAGCTGCCACCCTAGGTGACTGCCTAGTTTGCCTTATGGTTGCTCCCTCCCTGATTGTACATGTCTCTTGGGGTGGTGGGTATATCAGGGGGGATGGCTATGTGTGTACATGTGTGTTTGTGTGTCACAGGAAGGTGGACGTGTGTGCATCTTCCCCTGCCTCCAGTCCCTTGTCCCTCCCACCCCTTTTCCTATCCTTCATTGTCCTCTTTTCTCTGTCCACCCACGCATTCTCTCAGGCCTTCCAGACCCTTCTCTTCTCCCTTACGAGCCAATGCAGAAAACTAGCATGGCCTTTACATGCAGATAACGCAACTGATAGGCACAATTACTGCAACAGCCAAATGCAGAAGAGACAGACGTGTGCATAATCAGCAAAGGAACCCTAGCGCACACAATGCCAAGAATATTTAAATTAAGTAAATCAGCTGCACGAATTACAAAGGCATGCAAATACTGTCTGTGCCCGATGCAGATAAACGCGTACAGGATTTTGTAACCCGTCTTAGCACCAATATTTCTATGCCTGGTCTTGAGGTGGCTTAAACATCTAGTGCATGCCTCTGACAGTATTTTGCTGGCATCAGGGGGGGGGGGGAGGCTTTCCACCATGCCTGGATCATCTGAAGGGAAGTGTCAAATTTCCCTTCAGATGATCCAGGCCATTGGGGAAAGCTCCAGATGCCATCAAAATACCGTCGGGGGGGGGGGGGGGGCGGGTGCCCCTACAGAAAGTAAATCCCTATTGGCCCTGCTGCCCCGATCCCCCCACCCACCCAACTAAAAATAACCCTGGTAGCCCAGTTATTTAGGGACTTTCTTTGTGTCATTTTTGTTTGCTTTAAGACAAAACTAAAGCTAGAGAACAGAAAGAGAAAGCAATGAGCTGAACAAAATTCACATCTATTTACATTTAAAATCTATGGAGAAAAGACCTCACCACAGCGCTGTATGTACCAACATGTTTGCAGGGTTTAGGGGGAAGTCAGTATTCCATCATAGGAAGGAAGTATCCAACTAAACGCATCTTCACAAAAATGCATTTCTTAATTTCTTATTGAAAATACTACCCCCACCTATCTGTATAAGGAATATTTAATCTCACAATTTAGGATAGCTATCCAGAGGGTCGCCATGAGTCGACTCCGACTCGATGGCACTTAACAACAAAAAAATCTAATTTAAAATTTAAAGAGACATTTACAGTTTGCTTCTATCTGAAACACAGGATCCACAGCGGATTACATAAAACTACACGTAAGGATGGTAAAACCAAATAGTTGCCAAAAATCCTTACCAATACTATAAATAACTAACGATCTTATCCAGACATTTCCATCAGTCCTTACTAGTTAAACTGCAAGGCACTAACCCCATTGAGCAAAAAGGCATATTTTTAACATCTTATTTTAGGACTTCTTTCAAGTTGCAATAATCTCAGTAAATTATTGCACTCTCACAGCCCTTCCTCTTATAGTTTTCTTACTAGTCAAACTAATCTAGGCATCCGATTTCAAGGAACGTTGAGAAATAGGTAACTTCACATACTGTATCTATTCAGATAATTAGAAGCATCACCCCCAAAGAATCTCATGGCTTCTTGTCAACAGTTTACATGTTGCTCTTTGTTCAATAGGGAACCAGTGTGGCTTCTTTAAAACGGATGTAACTTGATCTCATTTTTTAGCTCTTGATCATCTGTATTAATTGTAGCCTTGCATTTTCTCTAATCCTAAACAAACATCTGGTTTTCCATCGTCAATGACAAGTATGATGTTACTCCTAAATGTTTAAGTTCTGTCTGAAGCCATATCTCCACCTCATTAATAACAGGACTCTTTAATGTATCTTAGGGCCACAGACCTGAAGAATCTTTGTTTTACTTGGATCAACCTTTAAATAATTTGAACTCATCCAGGTTTGTATTAGTCCCATTGAATAACTGATTTCCCCATATGTTTCTTCACTAGGATCCTTTAGTGGGAAGAACATTTGAATGGCATCTGCATATGAAATAAATCCAAATCATCTAACAACTTATAGATATCTTAAAATCTGCTAAAGTGAGGTTACTTACCTGTAACGGGGTTCTCCGTGGACAGCAGGATAAGTCAGCCACACCTGGTGACGTCCTCCGGGCGGCGCCGAGATCGGAAGTGCTCTCCAGAGCTCAGATTTCTGAGCATGCTCAGGTAGCCCACCTCCCAGGCCCGCCCCTACCCTGGCCAGTGTGTTCCTAGCTAGACTTTCCGGCTAGGGAGCGGCTCTTTCAGGCAGACCTCCTCCAGGGAAGGCGGGTGGGATTGTGTGGCTGACTTATCCTGCTGTCCACGGAGAACCCCTGTTACAGGTAAGTAACCTCGCTGTCTCCATGGATTGTAGGATTGCGTCAGCCACACCTGGTGCCTTCCTAGCTGTGCGGACGCGTGCTGAGGTGGAGGAGGGAGGCGTGAACAGAAGGCTACCATGAGTCAGGGAATGCATTTAATGAAGAAAACAGTTCAACAAGCAACATAAGGTGCAGCAAAGGAACAAGGTGCAACCTAAGAACAAGGTGCAAGTGAGGTGCAACATAAGAACAAGATGCAACGTAAGAATAAGGTGCAACAGTGAAGTGCCAGTGCCTGCTAAGACCGTAGCAGTTATGTCCCAGGGTACAGAGTACCGATTCAGGTTCATTTATGTCCTTTCTGGCAGCGCCGGCTGTGGTGGCATAGCCAAGGGTGTCTCCAAAGCAGTGGCGAGGACGGCATTGCCAAGCACGCAGTCCTCCTGAGACCTGAGGTTGAGGCAGTAGTGTCTCTGGAACGTGTGTGTAGAGGACCATGTGGCTGCTTTGCAGATGTCAGCCAGGGGGACCGAGTGCAGGTTGGCCAGGGAGGTGCCCAATGCTCTCAGCCGGTGAGGCCCCACTCTTGGCTGTGACTGAGTTCCGGTTGGGTCGAGGCAGTAGGAGACGCAGGAGGCAACCCAGTGGGAAAGAGTCCTTTTTGTGATAGGCCTTCCAGGCCTGTTGGGGTCGAAGGAAATGAACAGCTGTTTGCCCTTCCGGGCAGGTCAAGTCCTGCAAAGGTAGATTTGGAGGGCACGGAGACAGTCCAAGGTGTGCAGGTGGCGCTCCTCGTCCGAATAGTGTGGCTCCGGGAAAAAGGAAGGTAACTCGATGGACTCATTGACATGAAACGCAGATGGCACCTTGGGTATGAATCTGGGGTTGGTTCGCAGGGAAGCACGATCATGATGGAGCTGCATGTATGGTGGGTGCGCAACCAGCGCTTGCAGCTCGCTGATCCTCCTGGTGGATGTGATGGCTACCAAGAATAGCATTTTCCAGGAGATGTACTTCCTGTCTGCGGTCTGGAGTGGCTCGAAGGGGGCCTGGGTTAGGCGATGGAGGACCACACAGAGGTCCCATGGCGGCACTGGGGCCCTGATCGGATGCTTCAGGTTTGTCAATCCTTTCATGAAGCATGCCGCCAGGGGCAGCATTGCGATGGAGTTTGCTCCATTGGCCGGGACGTGGAAAGCTGCGATGGCGGAGAGGTGGACTCGGATGGATTGTGTCTGAAGTCCAAGGTTGAAGAGGGAACTCAGGTATTGCAAGACGCTGGTGACTGAGCATGAGGTTGGATCTAGCCCGCGCGCAGTACACCAGATACTGAACCTCTTCCATTTAAGGCCATAGGACTTTCTGGTGGACAGTCTCCTGGATGCAAGGACCATGTCCTGCACCTCCAGAGGCAGGTGGAGGGTGGAGAGGTTCAACCGCTCAACCTCCAGGCAGTGAGCACAAGGGCTTTGAGGTTGGGGTGTCTCGTGCAGCCCGCGTTTTGTGTTAGGTCTGGCCTGAGTGGCAGGCGCACTGGCCCCTCATGTGCCAGGCATCACAAGAGTGCAAACCACATCTGCCGCGGCCAGTGAGGGACCACAAGGATGGCATGTGCTTTGTCCTGGATAATGCACTGTAGTGTCACAGGAATGAGGGGGGGGTCGGAGGGAAGGCGTACACCAGAGACCACCCCACCCCCCAGCACATGTCAAATGCATCCCCCGATAATCTCCTGTCTGACGGGTGCCTCGAGCAGAACAGGGGGCACTTGGCATTCTGCTCGGTGGCAAAGAGGTCAATGTCCGGAGCTTCCCACCGCTGGAAGAGGGTGTTGGTGACCTCCGGGAGGAGAGTCCATTTGTGGGACTGCAACTGTCTGCTCAGTTTGTCTGCCAGGATGTTCATGTTCTCAAGAAGATAGGAGCGCGCAGCCAGCACTTGTTCTTCAAGGCCAGTGTCCATATCGCCAGCACCTCCTTGCAGAGGGAGCGTGACCCAGTGCCCCCTTGTTTGTTGATGTAAAACATGGCCACCTGGTTGTCGGTCTGGATGAGGACAGACATGCCCTGGAGGTGTGGTATAAATGCCTTGAGGGCATATCTGATGGCTCTCAGCTCTAAGAGGTTGATGTGCAACTGTCATTCTCTTGGAGACCAGGCCGCTTGTGTGCTGAACTGAAGGAGGTGCGCCCCCCAACCAGTGCAGGATGCGTCTGTGGTGAGGATCCCCTGGTGTTGAAGCTAATGGATATCCTTGCCTACCGAGAGATTCGTTTTTACCGTCCACCAGCGCAGCTGTGCCTGGACTTGGGAAGTCATTGGGATGTGGGCGGACATTGACTGCGAGTGCTGGTTCCAGTGGGTCTGTAGATGCCACTGGAGCATGCACATCTTCATTCTTGCCACCGGGATGACCAAAGTCATGGCTGCCATGTGTCCCAAGAGGCGTAGTACCAACCAAGCTGAGGTGTTCGCTGATGTGGTTAAGCTGGACGCCAGCGAGGTGATGGCTAACAGCCTGTGATCTGGAAGGTAGGCTTTCGAAGACTGTGTCAATGACAGCTCCAATGAACTCCAGTTGCTGGGAAGGCAGAAGCTGTGATTTGCTGTAATTGATGACAAACCCCAGGGTGGAAATCAGGGCCGTGGTTGTCTGCAGGGACACTTGCAGTTCCTGAGCAGAGGGAGCTGTGAGGAGCCAGTCGTCCAGGTAGGGAAAGACAGTGATGTTCTGCTTGTGGAGGTGAGCTGCTACGACGGCCACACACTTCGTGAAGACGCATGGGGCTAGTGATAATCCGAAGGGAAGGACTCTGTACTGGTAGTGATGTCCCAGCACATGGAAGCGGAGGTACTTCCTGTGCGCTTTGTGGATGCAGATGTGTGTATATGCTTCCTGCAGATCCAGGGATGCCAGCCAGTAGCCGATCTGAATCAGAGGGAGGATGGAATTGAGGGAGTACATCCAGAATTTCTCCCTGGTGACGAATCTGTTCAACCTGCGCAGGTCCAAGATGGGGCGTACTCCGCCCGATCTCTTCGGGATGAGGAAGTATCTGGAGTAGAATCCGGTATTGATCTCGGATGGTGGTACCTGCTCAATGGCGCGGGAGGACAGCAGGTGTATCAGCTCTGCTGTCATGGCATGCTGCAGGTGATGAGGGGTCTCCTTGAGAGGTTTGTTGCATTGGCAGGGCAGTGCAAAGAAACGTATACGGTATCCTTTCTGGATGACCTGCAGGACCCAGGAGTCCGAGGTGATCCTTTCCCATTCTGGTAGAAAAAGTGGCAGGCGCTTCCCGATCTGGGAGGGGGCCTGCAGGTGCCCCCCCCCCCGAGGTGCCCCCTGATCTGGGAGGGGGCCTGCACATAGTTGTCAAAAGGAGGGGCCACATTTGGCCGTCTGCGTGTTGTTACTTTTCTTTGGCTTACGGTCCTGATGGGACTGGCACTGGTGCGAGGGTCTGTGATAAGATTTGGTCTTGTATCTGGGACCCTGCCACTTCCAGTTTGAAGGATATCTCTTGTTGTAGTTGTAGTAAGATTTCCGTTAGTAGCTATTCTTTTGAGTGCTGTTATTGCGCTCAAAGCTGTCCTCTGCCAGGATTTGCAGGGTAGTGCAGTCCTCTTTCATGTTGTTTACCATGTCTGTGACTTTCTCCCCGAAGAGCGATTCGCCCTTGCAGGGAGCGTCAGCAATCTTGTCGTGGGAGTTGTCCCACAGTCCAGACGCTCTCAGCCTTGCCCACCGCCTGGCAGATATCGCCGTACCTGCTGTCCTTACAGACATATCAAAGGCATCAAAGGCTGTGCTCACCAGGTGTTTGTTGCATTCAGTCATGTCCGTAAGCGCGGTGGAGAGTGACGCTTGTGAATCTTTCGGGAGAGAGGAGATGGCATTTTTGATGCTTGCCTTACAGGTGTCTTGAAACAGGACATGTTGAAATTGGTGTGCAGCAATCCTTGCACTGAGCATGGCCCCTTGGTAGACTTTTTTTCCGATGTCATCGAGAAGCTTGCGATCACGTCCGGGTGGGTTGTTAGCATGGGTGTGGGAGGACTTGACCTTTTTCAGAGCAGAGGACACAATTATAGACTGGTGAGGCAGCTGTGATTTCTCAAACCCTGATATGGGTTGAATTTGATACTTGGAGTCTAGCCTCCTGGAGATTGCGTGGCCAGATGCAGGGGTCAACTAAAGTCTCAAGTGGCTATCCCGTAGTTTGCGGTGCAGAGGCAACATGAACGGGGTTTTGGGAATAGTGAGGTACTTCAGGACCTCTAGCTCTGGTTCCTCCGAGGCATTGAGTGCGGTCAGGACCAAGGTGGTGGCTACCTTATTGAGGAATTTCGGGTACGTCAGGTTCTCCGGGGGGGGGGGGAGGGCGGAGGTCCTTCAGGTTCAGGAGAATGCCTGTTATCCAAAGCAGTCAGTTTGTTGGACACAGAACCCACAACTGCAGCTTCAATTTCTTGCTCCTCCGCGGTGCTATCCAGGGAGGGAACGTCCGGAGACCGTAGCGGTGGCGTGTGAGGTCTGGTGGGTTCTGGAATCCATGTTGCTGGTGGCAGGGCAAATGAGTTCGGTATCGCTGCTGGTTGCGGAGCTGTAGCAGTAGCAGAAGGGGGTGCTGTTTGCTGTACAAGCTGCGTGAGCAGCTGTAGGATAGCTGAGGCGTTCGCTGGGTCAGAGGCATGGATGCAGGACCTGTTGCGGTTGGAAGAACTGGAAGAGTTCCTGTCTCTACTCCTGTGCGATCTGTGATGTCTGGATGCATGACGTCTTGAGTTGTGCCTCCTGTGATGCCTGTAGCTGGAGCCGGAAGCGCTGCTGCCGCTGGAGTGCTCTCTGACATGTTTTCTTTTCTTGTTTGCACTCCGGTGACTGCCGCGTCCGGAAGCCTTGCTGTCCATTCAGGTCCGACTCCTTTTTCGCTTGTGCGCACTGCACCAAGGAGCCAGGAGTACTTCTGCGCCGAACGGGCTTCCTGGAGTCGAGTGGTGATGACGCGGAGCCTGGGCAGAGCTAGGACGGCCGACGCTGTGGCTGTTTCCCAGGCAGCTGGGGTCTCGGCAAATCGGAGGATGGTGGGAGGAGTTGGAGGACTTACTCACAGTGCCATCTTGAAGAGCAGCATGGCCGGGAGTATGAGCAGCATGGCCGGGAGTATCTGCATGGCCAGATGAAGAGAGGAGTGCAGGCCCCAGAGATGTGGAGAGCCTGTTAGTGTCCTTAGCAGGAGAAGCCGTCGCCGGGGCCGTCGTAGGCATCAGGGAGGCGTCCAAAGCTAGGCAGGGGGTGGAGGCCCTGTTGGGCACATCCCGGGCCGTAACAGCAGCATGTGAAGAGGCTGTCGGGAGAGCCGCTGAGCCGGCGTTGCTCTTTGAGGCAGGAGGAACACCTGTGCCAGAGTTGCTCTTGGTGGCCAGATAATCCCTTAGAGCATGCCCTCTGGACTTCCGGGCCCTCGAGGACATCCTGGAGCAATGAGGGCAATCTTCCACATTGTGTGCCAGCCCCAGCAGTGCACACACAACTCATGTAAGTCTGTGCTGTTCATCTTCATACCGCAGAGAGTGCATGTCTTAAAACCCCGGTTTGGACATCGTAGCAGGTAATTTGATGTTCTTGATGAAGAGGGAGAGCAGGGTCCATCTTGCTGGCAAGGCGAAAGGAAAAAGACTGACCAGGTTAGGCAAGGAACAACTTTCAAAGTAACCATGCAGACAGACAAAGGAACTATAGTCTAACTGGGTCCTTTATGGACATTGGCAGTTTGAAGAACAGTTTCTTTACATTCTCCCATTCTCACCCTCCCCCACCACAAAAATAAAATGTGCAAGATAGAAGCAGGGTGGCCATCTAATTCTGCTTGGTAACGATCCAGTGAGTCATTCCTGGTTTTATAGCTCCTTGTTCAATGTCTTTCCTGTGAAGGGGCTTATAGAATATTTTAAATGAAAATCCAGGACCGATATACCTACTTCCTTGGAAGCAAGCCGGCAGCCAGATCCTCGCCTTATGACTTATTTTCTTCAGAAGACATTAAAGACTCAGTTCTCTAAAGTTCCTGAGCTGTGCATCGAGCAGACTCAGGATAGGGAAACACGTGTGTTGACCGCGTTACTGTTTTTGAAGAATAGAGATTATGAGATCACCATGCTTGCATATGAGTGTTTCTGTATGGGGGTCCATAGGCCCCCTCAAATTGCTTCTGTCCAAGGACATTGCAAGGTGATCCTTCAGCCTGCCCTACCCTGAATGATGTTTCAGAGGCCTACTATGACCCCTCCCCCCCCCCTGGGTTTTGGATAAACTCAACAATCACAATTAGCCCAACTTCAAGTCCCACAACAATGCTGTAAAAATGCATAATTGAACATCAAGGGGGGGGGGGACATTGAATATCTGCGATTATCTTAAAGCGGCGACGGCTAGCTGTTTTAAGTGTGCTGACCTTTGCTGCTGAATATCGGCCCCTATATGTTTAAACTTTAAACTTTGTTTTGGTAAATATTCAATAAAACATATGGGGAATAATGTGAAACATTTAATCTAAATGTTTCAAATTATTCCTGTGGTCAATATATTCAGTGGCACTATGGGGCAATTGTATAAGAGAGCATTTACTTTTATACATGACAGTAACAGCCTGATTCCATCTGGGATATGCAGGCCCTCTGTGCGCCCAGTCGGAACCAGACGCACAGAGGGTGTGGTGATTCTGATCCCTTGGGGCATGTCTAGCCCACAGGATCAGAATCGCGAACAGGCTGTATGTGCAGGCCAGGACAGCGATTCCGCCCGGTCTGCATGTATTGGCCTTGCCCAACTAAGTCAGGGCTTTTAAATGGAGCTGTGGCGCCATGGCGTCCGGTTGCCATGGCGCCATGGCTCAATTTAAAAGCTGCGATCCCCTGCCGCTGGCCACCAAATTGCTTTCCCCGCAGCCTGACCCCTGATCTGGCCTTCCAGGGCCAGGGTTAGGCTATGGGAAATGCCCTCTGTCCCCTGCTGCCCCTTCCCAGCCCTGGGCCAGCCGATCCAGCTGAATCGGGGGTTATTCCACCTCGATGTACAGGACATTAGACATTAGAATCGGCCTTGTACGTCCGAGGCTGGCGACTGCCCTCTGCCCGCCCTAATACCTCCCCTTTCCTGCCCCCATCTAACTTCCCCATACAACCGGCGGGGAAGTTAGACGCTGGCGGGAAGGGGCATGAATAATGGGGATGGACGTGGCAACTTGTTCTTTTTGGTCGTCCAGTTGGGACGTCCATGCCCGCTATTCCTGGCTCAGAATGAGCCTCTAAGTGTCTAAGGTGGAATTTAAATCACTTTTACAAGTAATTAAACTTTTGGAAACCTGACAGGTACTTAGGATTGGATTGGCAGCTATTGGAAACAGGATACAGGACTTGATGGACCCTTGGTCTGACCCAGTGTGATGTTTATGTTCTTATGTCTTTATGTTCTAAGTTCCGGTGGGAATTGGCCTAGTGACTATCTTCTTACGTAAAATCATGCCCAAAGAAAAAGTGTGCAAGTCATTTTCACGGTCCATAAACCATTATTAAAAGGGACCCGGGATATCACTGCTTGACCTAATACAAGCATTGTGAAACCTGTGTCTTTTGGGGAAACTGTAGGTACTTATGACCTAGATTGGCCACTGTTGGAAACAGGATACTGGGCTTGATGGACCTTGGTCTGACCCAGTATGGCATATCTTATGTTCTTATGTTCATTTCAGACGTGCATAGGGCTGGAATTTGGGAGAAGCACAGCCTGAGCCCACAAGTATACACACAGTTTATAAAATACTATAATTTACACATACATGAAACACATCGGCACGCTGTAGGGCTGGTGTAAATCATTGTGTCTTAAATTAAGACATGTTTCCAGTCACTTATGCTAGGCACCTACTTTTCTTTATAAAATAAGTACATCTTGGATGCCTTAAACTTGGTGGCTGGTTATAAAATGACCTTCTATATGTATAGCTAGAGCCACGTAATATATCAATAATCAAAATCTGGAATTTGTTACTGGAGGATGTAGTAAAAGCTGTTAGTGTAGCTGGGTTTAAAAAAGGTTTGGACAAGTTCCTGGCGGAAGGGTTCATAAAGAGGACCCGGGAAATCCACTGCTTGCCCGGGGACAAACACTGTGGAATCTGTGTGCCTTTTGAGAACCTGTCAGGTACTTGTGACCCTGGATTTTAAACAGGATACTGGGCTTTATGGACCTTGGTCTTACCCACTATGGCATTTCTTATGTTTTTATGTTCTTAAATTATGGGCCCAAAATACAGCGGCAGCGGCTTGCACTTGTAAAGCAACTAGCTGTCGCCACTGAATACTAACCCTGGATATTCAACGCTGGGGCCATATCCGGCCACTGACATTAAATATCCAGGTCACCGAACAGCCCAGAAGCTAACCAGACAGTGGCGATATTGAGCCAGCCTCTGCCACACCTACCTTTACCTATGGGTGACTAACCAGGCAGCCGTTCAATATCACGGCTGCCTAGTTAGCAATGGGTACCACGTCCACTCCATCCTGGAATGCCCACCACATGCTCCACTGCTAACCGCATAGCAACAGGGCATGTAGCAGTGCCATCCAGAGATATCCAGAAGCACTAACCATCTTAGTGCCATTGAACATCACGCTAACCATCTAAATGCCTTTGAATATCTGGCCCTATATGCATAGGTATATGTCGACCATAGTGCCCCATGAGGCCGGTAGTTGCAAGGAAATCCTTCTCAAGAAGAAAGTACCTCAGTCAAATCAAACTTCATAAATTAATCCCAAACTGTCACACAATCCAACACAATTCAAGCTTATCCAGCCAGGCTAGTTCTGCAGGACTCTGGTTTCTTGCTATCCCATGGAGCTCTATAAAGTTGTTACACAGTACTGTTGTCTCACCATTCAGAATGTTGCAACAAGCATTTAGAGTCTCTTCAGTTATTCCTCTCTCACATGAACAGGCACCTGGCTGAAAACGACAGGGCCACCTCCCTCAGTAGCATTGCTTCAACTCCTGCTACCCATTGCCCACTTGACCCCTTGCGAGACTTTATTAATGAAAGTCTAGTGTCCTAGTATGGCAATAACCACTGTTCATGTAGGCAGCAGTCCAACAACAAACAATTTCTCTTACCTGCTGGGTTTTGTTCAGGGCACAGAGCATGCCATCGTGATACAAGCCTCCATGGCTTCCTCCTGCAATTCAATCTTCAAGAGCCCCCTTGCCCCCCGGGTCTCTATTGCTATTGACTGTGTCTGAAGTCCATCACTTTAGCAGCAGTTCCTCAGTCTCCTTCTCTCTAGCCAGAAGCAGCTCTTCTCCTCCAGAGTTTATAACCTCCTTTTGACTGGAAGCCCCACCCACCCTACTCTCAGGGCTTCTGCTCAAGGACTCCACCTATCCCAGACTTCCTTCTGAGAAACACCCCTGCCCTGTGGGCGTAGGGAAATGTAATTCTCTCAGTCCTTCCAGTTCCCTCCACTTCATACAGCTTAGGGCAGGACCGGATTTACCTATATGCCAGGTACGCCGTGGCGTAGGGCCCACAGCTGGCAAGGGCCCACAAAAATTGAATAGTTAAAAAAATTGTTAGTGACTTTTTAGGTTTGTAGCGCCTGAGTTTGAAATAGTTAAATCAGAATGACATCAAAATCAACGTTATCACTCATGCTAATATCCTGAAGGCACTAGCTTTCGGAGAAGGTGAGAACTAACGTACAGACGTGCCTGATACACTACACATACTTAGTTAATGGTGAAAGCCTATGCGCGCCTACTACAGTGTAGTAGGCGCGCATAGGTTTTCACCATTACGCAATATCGACCTCTCCACAAGACTTAAGATATCTATACTGACGAGGAAGTTCGAAGCGAAAGCATACATAGCTACATTTGCCTAGTTGAGGATGGAAGAGCGCCTCCTGGCTCATTCCATATCTTGGAAATTTCAAATCTTCGCTGTCCAAATTTCAAATCTTTTTAGACTTCATACTGCCTTCCAGAAATATAACGCTGATAAGAATTTGTCTGCTTTCGATAGAATTCTATTCATAACTCTATGGCTTTTTACACCGGGTATCGATTTCACTGCCAACCATAACGCTGCCAATATAACGCTGCTCAACAATAGCGTATCATATCTACTCTTTCAATATCTTTGGCCCGACCTGACTCCGCCGCTATTCCATCCGCTGTCCTCCGCTCTCAGTCTCTCTCAGTCCCCCCTTACAATAGTCATGAAAAAATATGAAAGTGGCGCATCTAAACGAAAAATGAAAATGCTAGAAAACGAATCGACCGCCAAAATTCCCAAGATTACCAGCTTTCTTCTTCCATCGACGAAAATTCAAGCTGTGTCAGAATCAGAATTTTTGAATCTGAATGACGCGGCTACTCCACAACTTTTGGATACTACTGACACTACTCCTCAACCTTCCGATACTGCTGATGTTACTCCACAATCCGATGTACCTGAGGAGAATATTTCTAGTTCTCCACCACCACCACCTCATGATGTGGGTCTCTGGAAAACATTCCTTCCAGCTTCCGACGTCGATTATTGGATTCTTAATGGTCCAGCTGCATGTCAACATCACGATGATAGTTTCATGTCATCAGAAAGAACTATAGGAAATAGAACACGCCGTTTTGCGAAAGAATTTCTTTACGGACGAAAAGCAAATGATGAGAAGTATTACCGAGACTGGCTGCTTTATTCGCCATCAAATGGGAACATTTATTGTTTTTTCTGTAAGTTGCTTTCAAGGTCCACGTCGCAGTTTGCCTCATGTGGATTCAACGATTGGAGCAACTGTGGTAAAGTGATCAAGTCTCACGAAAATAGTGCAGAACACCGAGCATAAGTCAGCTCCTGGTTAGCACGTGTTTCAGCGAAAGGGTGCATTGACGAAAAGCTTCAGAAAGAGATGAAGGAAGAGAAGATATATTGGCAGTCAGTTCTTCGGCGTGTTGTTGAAGTGATAAAGTTCCTTGCTCAACGTGGCCTAGCATTTCGAGGAGATACCGAATTATTTGGTTCTGTGCAAAACGGAAACTATCTGGGAATTTTGGAACTTTTAGCCAAATTCGACCCCTTCTTTGCCGACCATATATCTCGTTTTGGAAATAAAGGAAGTGGAAAAATTAGCTATTTGTCTTCCACTATATGTGACGAACTCATCGAGCAAATGGGACAAGACGTGTTGGCTGTCATTTTAAATGAAATTCACGACGCAAAGTACTATTCCATATGTATTGATTCCACTCCAGACGTTAGTCACATCGACCAACTAACTTTTATTGTGCGCTACGTTAACAAGTTTGGTGAAACAACTGAACGGTTTCTAAAATTCTTTCCAATTGAAAGTCACAAAGCCGAAAGCCTTTACCAAGATGTGTTGAATATACTAAATGAAATGTCATTGTCTCCGGATAACTGCCGAGGACAAAGCTACGACAACGCAGCAAACATGGCTGGGAAATACGCCGGTCTCCAAGCAAAACTGAGGGAAATGAACCCAATGGCTGACTACATACCTTGTGCGGCACATTCATTAAATTTGGTTGGAGTTGCTAGTGTAAATTGCTGTCTGGACGCTGTTAACTTTTTTGGTCTCGTCCAAGAACTTTTCGGTTGGTTCAACAAAGCGGTGGAGTTCATTGACATCAGGACTCACACCAAACGAAAATGGATGAATTCTGACTTTGAAAGCTTTATCATCTACCCGTTGGCATTGCCATTCAGAGTCCGTGAAAGCACTACATCTCAACTATGCCAACATCTATACTATGCTGAATAGTATTGCAGAAAATGAAGATGAGAAGGGTGATGCCCGACGCTTAGCAGCAGCCTTGGCGGGTAAAATGTGTCTGTTGGAAACCGCATTCATGTGTGTTCTGTGGGACAAGATCTTGCAGCGATTTCAAAAAATCAACACTGCCTTGCAAAGTGTGTCTATTGACATTAGTGTCGGTGTTTCTTTGTTTACTTCTTTGCAAACATTTGTTGCTGGAATGCGTGATGACTTCGACAACCTGGAGAAAGAAGCAAAAGAGCTCATGGAGGACATCCAACAAGACTACACCTCTCGTTTAATTCGGAATCGACAAAAAAGATGCCAGGTTGTTGAAGAAGCAGGTGAGCCGAATGCTACTTTACAAGGTGCACAAAAATTCCGTGTTGAGAGTGTATATGTCATACTTGACAAACTGCTTGCATGTTTATCTCAACGCCAGAATGCTTACAAGCAGATTTCTGAAGATTTTGCTTTCATCAAATCACTGAAGGAGAATGATGTTGGCTCTCTCAGAGAAGATGTAACCCATTTGCAGCAAAAATACAATTGTGATCTGGAAAGCGGGTGTGATGAGGAATTTGTGGCGTTTTCTGGAATGGCCGCGGATTTGAATTTGGATCGTGAACCCCAAAACCTACTGAAATGGCTGAAAAGAAATCCTGTAGTGGATTCAACATTTTTGAATGTTTCCACTGCCCTCCGCTTGTTTTCAACGCTTCCCGTGACTGTCTGCGAAGGGGAACGTTCTTTTTCAAAGCTTTCCCTGATAAAAAATAGATTTCATTCTACGATGATGCAGAAAAGACTGAATTCTCTGGCAGTCATGTCAATTGAAAATGACGTTACTTCTGCATTGACTTTTGATACAATTATTGAAAAGTTTTCACAAACTAAATCGCGAAAGAAAACATTTTTGTAAGTGGTAACTGGTAAAAGTGGTAAGTTGATCTCGTTTTTATTTTTTCTGGGGGCCCACAATTTTTGTTGGCGTAGGGCCTCACTCAAGGTAAATCTGGCCCTGGCTTAGGGGATTTCCTTTCCTCCTCACAACTTACATGCAGAAATGCAAATATCAGAGTTTCTACATACAGAGTGTCATTTTATAACCAGGTTTACAGCACCCAAAATGCATTTATTTGGCCTATTTTATAAAGAGAAGTAGCTGCCTGCTTTTCTTTATAAAATACTAAGCTAAATGGCCAAAAACACACCTTAAGTTAAGGCGCATCCCTAGAGATGGTGCACTCTGCCAATGCACACGTCCACAGTGAAAATACGTACCATTGGGGTGAGACAAGTACTATAAAACAGCGGCCACGTCATTTATGCACATAAATGCCCATTTATCAGTAGTGTAGATCTCTAATATACCAGGATTTACATGCATTGATGGCAATGCAATTTTAGGAGGCTCCTTATACAATTACCCCCGTAAGGTACACTTCTAAAGGCTTGAATATCATTGCTCTGCATATAGCTTATACGTCTAATACTGACATCCACCTCATGCTTGGGTTTGGCACATCTGAGCCAAACATATAGGGGTTGATATTCAGGTCCTGCTAACCAGCTAAACAAACCCTAGCAATCCTGGTATTCAGTGGCATGGCTGAATATCCCCACAGACTGCAGGAAAGATGCCTGGCTAAATCCAGGGTGGTCCCAAATAAAGTAAGGATAAGTCAATGTCTCTCCTACCTTTATTGCTGTTTAGCCATCCAGTTAGAGGCTGAATATCACCGTGGACCGGACAGCTGCTACGATCATGGGCGAAACTGAACATTCAGTGCCAGATGCCATACAGTGAATATCTGGTTTTAATTTCAGAAGCAGTGGCCCGGCCCCTAGAATGCCGTAACCCTTCCTTCCCTGCTCTATGTATAGCGTTATATGTGTTTCATGCTTCTTATATAAAGTAAAGTACATGCATATTTCAGAAAATAGAGGCGTAAGCTGTCAAAAACAGCATTAATTGAAGCCACAAGCACTTCCGCCAGCCCTGTGTTGGGTATACATTTCTGCACCCAAAACTTTCAAGAACATACTGCATTCTGCCCAGACTCCACCCACAGTGAAAGTCCAGAATAGCAACCATGTCAAATACACATGTAAATGCCCATCTATGCACATATACGACCAAAGTACCTAGATTCATGCACATAAACACACATAAATATAGGCACTATTTATCACCATAGCAGGATAATCATATTCCACAATATGTATAATGGCACAAGATTTTTTCTAAAAAAAAAGCACTTATACGTTCAGCACAATGTGGAATATGTAGGGTTTTAAAAAATATTGACCTTGTTTTGTTTAAATACAGCATGGAGGTCATTCTGAACCACAAATAGCAGGGATGGACGTCCCAACGGGACGTCCATCCCCGCTATTTATGCTGGTTTCAGTCCCCGGCTAACCTCCCCGCTGGTTGTGCGGGGAAGTTAGTTGGGGCGGAGAGTGTGCGGGCAGTGGGAGGTTGCCAGCCCTGGACGTGCAGGGCCGATTCTAATGTAGGCCCTGTATGTCCAGGGCTGGCAAAATGGCTGGGGAAGTTATTCCACCTCCGAGGTGGAATAACTCCCCTGGACATTTTTTTATTTTACATTTGGGGCATGGAAGGGGCTGAGGGGGCCAGGGGACATTCCCCACAGCCCGGCCCTGGCCTTCGGAGGCAGAATCGGGCTGCGGGAAATGTACCGCTTTGGTCGGCGGTCAGCATCACGGCTTTTAAATGGCGCTGCAGCTCCATTTAAATGCCCTGACTGAGTTAGCCAGGTGCAGTCCTACACATGCAGGCCAGACAGAATCGCTGTCCCGGCCTGCATGTGCAGGGCTGTTAGCGATTCTGATCCCGTGGGGCTAGACGTGTCCCGCGGGATCAGAATCGAGATCCCCTCTTGTCTGAACCGGACGTACAGAGGGGATCTATGTCTGGGACAGAATCGGGCCCTATGGGGTCTATTCTTTAATGCAAATAGCAGGGATGGACGTCCTTTTGGAGTTTGTATGGGGAAGCTTAGTCGGGGGCTTTCTGAAGGTGGAGCGAGGGCAGGACATGGGCGGTCCACGAGCCCAGACATACAGGGCCGATTCTGATGTGGGCCCTGTACATCCGGGGTCGGCAGATTGGATGAGGGACTTATTCCACCTCGGAGGTGAAATAAATCTTCCTGGACATTGGGAGATGTCAGGTCTGGACAGTACCAGTTAGGTGAAGGGGTGAAGGGGGTTCCCTGCAGCCCGACCCTGGCCATGGAAGGCCAGATCGGGGGTCGGGCTGTGGCGAAAGGAAAGTGTGCTCAGCAGCCGAGGATCATAGCTCCTGAATGGAGCCATGGTGCCTTGGCAACAGGATACCATTGCACCGCGGCTCCATTTACGAGCCTGACTGAATTAGTCGGGCATGGGTCTGTACATCAGGCTGATCGGAATCAGGTCCTGACCTGCACATACAGACCCTAGACTCGATTCTGATCCCGCGGGGCACATCTAGCCCCTGCGGGATCAGAATCAGGTACAATTTCCAAAATCCATTTACCTAGTTAAAAAGCTATTTATCTAGGAAAATGAGCTATTTAAAAATTGTCCCCCCTCTGCTTGCCACTGACAAAAGGTACCACTCTAGGGTGCATGTTGACTAAAACATGGGGGCCTTTTGTGCATTCCTCCCCAAACATGAGTATAGAGGTGATGCTCGATCAGTGCTAAAAAATGGAGGCATGCCTGTCATGTCCTCATGTAGTCAGGATGGGTTTTGTGCCACCCCCATGTTCATTCTGCTTGACATGATCAGCTTAATGCCTCCTATTGAGGTAGTGATAAGCGCACCCACATTAAGTGCAACATTTCCAAATACAATGAACTTTTCTTTAAGTTTCTTTGTATGTTTGCTCATGAAATCTGAGAGTTGCCTCCTGGCGATACAATACCTGACAGGTAATAGGACATGTAATTAAGCAAAAAGGTAGCTTACTTAGCAATCTTATTAGACATTAAGGCTAAAAATTTCTGCCTAAGAATCTGTGTCTTTCTTTCAACATCTGGAAATTTCTAATGATCTGTCTGGGGGAAAATAACTTGACAATCCTTTACTTTTTGTAATTTCCAATTTAAAAAAAAAAGATCTAACTATAGAAAAAAAATCCAATCAGGATGGGATTCCAATGAGTCCGGCAAAAGCCCTCCGTAGAAATCTCTGAATCGACACTTTTATCCCTATTAGTTACAGCTTTCCCATTTTCTATTTTCCTTCCAGGTTTATTTAGTAAATAACTTGCAGTGACTAGAAAGGGAAAATCTGCTTTAGGAATTTCAAAAAGCTTAGTCATATAATTTTTTTTTTTTTTTTTTTTAATTAAATTTTCAATTTTACATCCAATGAATATATTCAACAAGAAACAAATAATATGAACAAACAAATTTACAAATAAGACAAAGAAAAATCTCATAAACATATCATTTCTCCACCCACAACAAGGAGAGAACAGCTGAAAAGAGAGCCGGAGTAGAAATTTATAAGGCTACAAACACCCAACCAACCAAGTTGTATAATCCTAACTACAAAATATACAGTAATATCACTCAAGCGTGTAAGGAAGCCAAAAGAGATTCCAGTAAAGAAGGATCAAAATATTCATAACTGATTCCTTGAATGGTCACAAAACATTTACATGGAAACCGTAAACAGAAAATACCCCCTATAGCCAAAACCCTAGCTTTCAATTGCAGAAAGGACTTTCTACGTATTTGTGTCTGTCTAGAGACATCCGGAAATATGGACATCTTTTGGCCATAAAAAAGGAAATCTTTCTTAGGAAAAAAAGCCTTCAAAATAGAAGACTTATCTACAAAATTGGCCAAAGTGACTACCAAAGTAGCACGAGTAGAAATGGGAACCTGGGAGTGTTCTAATAAATCAGTTAAATTTAAAGAAGTACCCTCCTCCTGCCGCGGCTCACCAAGTTCCCTAGAAGCCGCTGGAGCAGACAAGTAGAAAGTCCTCTCCAAAACAACAGTATCTGCATTAGGTAGAGACAAAATTTCCTTACAATATTGACGAAATAACAAAACAGATGTCAATAAACGGTGCTTTGGAAAATTAAGAATACGTAAGTTTTTAGCCCGAGAGGCATTATCTAAAACTTCTAATTGCTGATAGAACATCAAAGTATCCTTGGAAGTTAACATATTAGCAGACTGCAATGATGCCACCTGCGTATCTAGCTGATCAGCACGCTGAGACAATTGATTAATAGAAACCTCAACTTTTTCAAATTTACAAGAAACCTGTTTTGAAAATACAGCCGTTTGACTCATAAATTGAGATAACATTGAGTTAGTTGCAGTAACTTGCTTCCAAATGTCCACAAGAGTAACAGTCTCTGGATTTTCAATTTGAGGAACTCGATTAGCATCAAAACTAGCAACCATAGGAATGGGAATTAATGAAAGTACCTCATGCGAAGACACAGGAAGGGAAACAGGAATCTCATCTTCCCCTCCGGAGGAGGAGGACGACAACCCAGAAGCAGATGACATTTCCTCAGACACTTGAGAAGATCCTGGGTTGGGTGGAGGAGACCTCTCGATGGAACTAAGGGTTATGCCAGACCCAGGTGAGGAAGAGCATTGAGCTGAGGAAAGCGCTTGCGAGAGAACTATCACATGATGATCCATAGGACCAGTAACAGCTGACGGGGTAGATGTAACAGTAGCTGCTTGTTTACCAGATTGACTTCCCTGAAGCTTTTTGCTCTTCCTCTTCGCGTGGCCTCGTGGCATACCAACTGCGACGAGGGCACAAGCCCCAAATTGGCACCGAAGGGGCACCAAAGGGGCGTTCCCCCTTTGGTCACGCCCCCTTCGGGCGCGCGACCGCGGGCCGCGACCGCGGCCGCAAGGCAGCCAACGCTGTAATATGCTGCCAGGAGCAGCCGGGGCAGTCGGGAAGACTATTGCTGCAGCCAATCAGATGGAAAAGGACTGCCTCACCGCACCGGTTCCGATCTCCAGCTGACTCTCAACCCCGCAAGGCAGCCAACGCTGTAATATGCTGCCAGGAGCAGCCGGGGCAGTCGGGAAGACTATTGCTGCAGCCAATCAGATGGAAAAGGACTGCCTCACCGCACCGGTTCCGATCTCCAGCTGACTCTCAACCCCGCAAGGCAGCCAACGCTGTAATATGCTGCCAGGAGCAGCCGGGGCAGTCGGGAAGACTATTGCTGCAGCCAATCAGATGGAAAAGGACTGCCTCACCGCACCGGTTCCGATCTCCAGCTGACTCTCAACCCCGCAAGGCAGCCAACGCTGTAATATGCTGCCAGGAGCAGCCGGGGCAGTCGGGAAGACTATTGCTGCAGCCAATCAGATGGAAAAGGACTGCCTCACCGCACCGGTTCCGATCTCCAGCTGACTCTCAACCCCGCAAGGCAGCCAACGCTGTAATATGCTGCCAGGAGCAGCCGGGGCAGTCGGGAAGACTATTGCTGCAGCCAATCAGATGGAAAAGGACTGCCTCACCGCACCGGTTCCGATCTCCAGCTGACTCTCAACCCCGCAAGGCAGCCAACGCTGTAATATGCTGCCAGGAGCAGCCGGGGCAGTCGGGAAGACTATTGCTGCAGCCAATCAGATGGAAAAGGACTGCCTCACCGCACCGGTTCCGATCTCCAGCTGACTCTCCAGTCATATAATTTTTAATAAATCAAGTCCTGAGACATTTGTCATGCATGGAGAAGTCACTAAACAGCATATTTTCTTTTTCAGATTATTCTTGGTGTTTTCCAGTTTATGACAAAATGCTAGATTATGTCTAACTAACATCTCCCCCTCATCTGCTCCCTCTCCACTCAATACCCCTCCCCCCTTCTAATAGGATAGATACACTATCCGCATAGGAGGTCATTCCATAACACGAAAAGGCCATTTGGATGTGTGCAGGAGATGTTTTTCTCACAAAAACATCTACAACCATATTCTTAAACCCTGCGCCCATACACATCCACGGCGCTAGCATGGAGATCTAAGAACATGCCCGAGAGGGAAGGAAAAGGTGTATGGTCAGCCACAGAGATGTGGGTAGCGTATTCCAGAAAGGCCCATGTATGTTTTCCCGACATCCCTGCAGTTGTCCCCATTATTCCTGAGGATACATGGAACAAGGTCAGGACTTAGAAAATATTCTGCTGTACTCTACAATTCATCCCATATTGAAGAATGATTGTGACAAGTATGTTGTGAACTGGTGTGACTGCAGTCTGGAAAAACACAAGATGCAGTTATAAAAAAAAACAGAAAACAAAGGTGAGGGAATGTTGTAGTTAAAGAAACATTAATAAACACCCTTACAGAAATATTAAGAAGAGCAATAGTGTTTCTTCTGGCTATGCTGAAATGTGCTGTTTGTGCTAAAAGAGCTAATCTAGGGGACCCTAACAAATTCTGTCTTCTGAAAACTAGGATTCTTGATGTAAGAACAGTGCTAGAGTGAGAAAGGGAGATCATATGTGTAGTCCTGGGACGTCATGTTATTATGTAGTTCTGGGACGTCATGTTATTATGGTATAGCAGCTGTTATTTATAGGTTCTGTTTGGCAGAATGATGTCTTTTGTGACTGCAAGTGAGAGTGTGTGGTTTGGGGGTAGCACAGAAGGATCTGGTGTGCTCATCTGCAATTCAGGGAGGCCATGAATGCCTGGCTGGTACCTGGACCATAAGGATGACTGCAGTGTCACCAGATGCCACTGTGATAGGGCATCCATACAGCAGCTGTGCCAGGCACTGGGAGACATGACTGATGTTGTGCCAACATTCCTCATCTTGCGCCATGAGGCCACCATCCTTACCCAGTCCAGGATCTATGCAAGCTGCAAGAGTGGTGATATATCTGGAGGCTGGCTGCTTGGTATGAAGGCATAGGGATCCCACCTCCCATGCCCACACAGGCCTGAGCAGGGGTGCAGTGCCACAAAGCAGACTGTGGGAAGGCAGGCAGGGTTGCCCCACAGATAGCAGTTGTATACAGACTAAAATAAGTCAAGACAGAGAGTAGACATTGACTGGGACCTCCGTAGCCACATGTAGAAAGATGCAGTTATGTGGGAAAAGATGCCATAACCAGAAAGCCATAGTCATTGGAGGAGCATAGTTTTGTCACCCAGCTATGTAATGCATTCCTTAGGGAATTGGAAAGTTAGTTTAGGTTGTTGTGCGGTTGGTAAGGGTCCATATGTAACATTTTAAGGAGTGTTTGTATAGAGATGACCTATGTAAGAATAATGGAGGTAGTGTTCTACTGCCAAGTAATGTGTGATGCAAGGTATGTCATGCGATAAGTTTGCAGTGTTCTGGGCATGAAACAGACTGGTATATGTGGTTTGCTTGCATCAGTATATAGGTATCATCACTATTAATGTCTTGTTTGCATCAGCACAACACTGTCAGTGAGATCAGCAACTTAAGAGATGCATGTTTTAACTGAGAGGCGTGGCATCCATGGGTTTATCACGGAGATGGGCGCAATCAGAAACATGCAGTTTTCCAGAATAAGGTGAGTACGGGAACATCTAATATGATTTCAGCATATACCCATGCCACATATTAGAGGGGACATGTTTCTCCACTGTTCATATGCACAGGCGCCGGACTCATCTACAACATGCGAGAATGCCTATGCACGAGCCCAATTTAAACATTTCTGCCAGAGCTAGCTGACCTCTATGGAATCTGCCTCAGTGTGACCAGGTTCTGCTTCGATAGGGCAGCCATACATCAGCTGTGCCTGGAGCTGGAACCCCACCTCACTGCCATAACACACAGGGGACAGGCCCTGCCTATGCATCTGAAGGTGACAATAGCACTTGCCTTCCTGGCAACAAGTACCTTGCAAACTGTGCTGGCAGCCACTGCAGGTCTGAGCCAGATGCATTGCCCAGTTTGAGCATTTTCATGATGCATGCCTCAGATTATATTGCATTACCACACACAGCACAGCAGAGGCATCAGACAATATTTCAGTTCCATGAGGTGACTGGGTTTCCCTCTGTGCTGGGTGTGATAGACTGTATGCATGTGGCCCTCAGGCCTCTTCGATGGAATGAGGCCACATCCTGCAACCAGAAATCCTTTCACTCCATGAATATGAAAGTAATGTGCAATGTACTGGGGGAAATAACCATTGTTGTGGCAAGATTCCCTGGATTGTGCCATGATTCCTATATCCTTGGCCAGTCCAGGATCCATGCATGCTTCCAGAGTGGTGAACTCTCCAGAGGCTGGCTACTAGGTAAGATAACACAGATACCTCTCTCCCAAGCTCACACAGGCCTGACCAGGGGACCGTATTCTCCTTCAGTGTTGAAATACACCTGACCACCAAGCAGTAACCCTGTGGTGAGAATGGAAAGGTAAAGCACAGGATGCACAAGCTCCTCAACAGGGGTGGGGGGTTTCAGAGGCCCTGTAACAAGCAATCCTACTCTGTCTCTCAAAGGGTAGAGTCCCTTGCTGGGGTGATGGATGGCAAGAATCACACACTCTGTACAAGCATACACGTCTTTCCCTTTAGTGATGTGGGTCATCAAAGATCTAGGTGCTACCGTTTCACTTGGCGCTAATCAGGAATGGTCCAACCACTATGCAAACCAAGTGGTTGCCTAGGGTAGCAGCCTCTGGAGGATAGCAAAATCAGACTATTCAAAGCTACATAAAAGATGTCAACAGCCATAGGGGGTTTAAAAGCTTGAGGTTCTCCTAGGACTCCAACCCTTTGGACCAACTCTAGGGCTGGCCCTGGTGCTATTGCTGACCTCACTCACACACATCATGATCCTGCTTCTTCTACATGTGCTCTTCACACTGCTTCTCAATTGGCCTTGCCACAGATATTGGCGCGCAGGGACAGGGAGAGCAGCAGCCAGACAGCATCGGAGGTGTGAGAGCGGGAGCTAAACCTCTTTCCTTTCAGCTTGCCCATACCAGCTGCCTTTAACGGCTTTAAAACCGTCACTTCCACTGGCGTGCCGGTGCCTTGCGGGCCCGCGCCTGAGGGCCTCGCCAGAGGGCCCTTTGGCATGACCCTTAGGCGTAAGACCGTGCGGGGCCATTTAAAATGCTGCTACATTGGTTCTGCTTGCTGTGGAGATCGGAGCGGTGGAGGGGTGATGTCGACAGCGGAGGTTGTGAGTGAGAGCTTAAACACCTGGTGGTATGATATCTACCTCTTCAGATGCTATGTGGAGCATTTCTTCTTGTCTCCTCTATTCCTTAACTATCACTGTATCTCTTATTCTGTCCTATCTAATTAATGGTGTTCTTTTCATATTTTCTGTAACTTTTATGTAATATTGTAAACCGCTCTGATGCTTTGGCTTGAGCGGTATATCAAATATAATAAACATAAACATATCACTGATGCCTGTGTGTTCTCCCCCCCCCCCCCATCTATGCAGGTGACAGAGGATACTCCCTGAGGCATTGGCTGATGGCCCCCATCATGCATCCCAGCTCACTAGCAGAGGAGTGATACAACAGGGTACACTGGAGCACTAGGGGAATCATCAAGTGCACATTTGGGCAACTGAAAAGCCATTTCAGGTGTCTCGATCGCTTGGAGGTGAACTGCTGTACAAGCCTGCCAAGGTGTGTGAAATATTCATGGCATGCTGTCTGCTGCATAACTATGCGCTACAGTGAAGGCAACCCCTGCTAGGTGGCCCAGAGATACCCATGGTGTATGGTGACACTGATATGGAGGTAGCTCTGCAAATGCTCATTGGCCAAGCTTTCTGAAGGGGAGTGGCAGCAAGACAAACCCTGATCCACACACATTTTGCCTGAAGGTGTGTTTGTTACCCACGAATGACATATTTCCCAGGTCAATACCTACAGTATTGGCAGGATGCAGTATTGTGAGTCTAATTATGATGACAGGTAACTGCGACATTACAGGATAGAAATGGCCAAGAGTGAACCAATGGCTAATAAATCATTTGCAGTAGAAGTGTTCATCATTTTTTTGTTGCAATGGGTTTTTTTTCTGCATAAATAAAGGACATCATGCCCCTTCCCCTGCACCCCCACCCTGGCTCACCCACTCCCTCACACCTCTCACACCCCCACACTCCATATCTTACAGCGAAACCCATGTGCACCCATCACACTCCTTGCTTACTTCAGCCCCACAAAACCATGGCTCCCCCCACATCCCCCACCATCCCCCACACATAATAAGCACCATAAACCTTCCCTCACACAAACATGGTTACAATTACTTGGCCCGCCAACGGCCCCTCCCCCTGTCCCTCCCCCTCACAGAGCGCACATGCACCTGTGCCTGTGTCACAACATGTTCGGGGTGTAGGGTGGCGTGCTACTGAAATCTGAGCTGTCACTCTGGCCACTCACCTCCTCAATAGCATCCTAAAATGCAGGAAATGTCATAGCGGGCCCCATTGCCCTGAGGAATAGGCCCCAGAATATTAGAGGCCTGTGTGGTGGCTGTGGCAGACGTGGAGACCTTTCTTCTGGTGGCACATGTGGTCATAGAGGTGGAGCTTCGCTCAGAGATTGTTGTTGCAGTGGTTGTAATAGAGGTGGCAGCTGGAGTAGAGTCACCATGGGTAGGGCTTATGGTCATTGGCTGGTATGTGCAGGAGGTTAGACTTGGGATGTGGACCGGGCTGGTACAGGTCAGCCACATCTCCCTCAGGAATTCAACCAGTTTCCCACAGGAGGCAAATTGATTGGTCCAGGTGTTCCATGTCTTCAAGCAGGCACCCCTGCAATGCCACACTTTGCTGCAACAGCTCCAGCTTGGCATGTGCCCATACCTGGTATTCCTTGTTTTGTGTCAGCAGCCTCTCTGCACAATTGATTAGCTTTCTTGAGGTCCTGGTGCTGCTGTGTGGCTCCTGGCAATTCCAGTCCTGCTGTTCCCATGGACCTGGTGAGGGTGTGAGGAGCTCTATGTCATCAGCTACTGTCTCCTTGTCTGCCAGCAGCTACCTGGCATGGTCTGAGGCATCATATTCCTCTCCCTGGCAAGTGGTCAAGAGCCCTGCAACAGAGGTACAGTCAAACCTCGGTTTTCATTTGCCCTGGTTTTCATACGCTTCGGTTTTCAACGTCTTTTTTGACTGAGATTTTGTCCCGGTTTTCATACATCGCTTCGGTTTTCAACGTCTTTTGACTGAGATTTTGTCCCGGTTCTCGTACATCGCCTCGGTTTTCGTAAAGTACAGTACTGTAAATACATACACCCTCGCGCTGCACACCATTCTGTATACACTGCCAGAACGCCTGCCCGGTCCCGGCAGCACTGCCCCCCGGACTCACTGATCGCCAGCGTGATGAGAAGCCAAAAGCCAGCTGAGCACGTAAATGAAACACATCCTTGAGCCTGGTCAGAGTCAGAGAGGCAAGGATTGCGCGGAGAGGAAGGCCCCGATCTCGTCCACCGCCTGCCCGTTCTCTGGAGCGTCCCCTCAGGCTCGGAGGTAGCAGGGAAGAAAAGCTGTCAACGTAAGCAGGAGATGTTGCATGAATGTGGGAGGCAGTTCTCTCTCTTGCATGGTACGTCTGAAGCTATATCATTAAGATTTTCTGCCATTCTGAAGCATTGAGCAGATAATGTAAAGGTATTTTAATGGGCTGAATCCAATGTGATTCCGAAGAGAGCTGGGCACAGCAGCTTGTCAGGGGTGGCTAAGGCCAGATGTTAACATACTGTACTGTACAGTACTGAACTTAGCTTGCTTTCAGTGATGTTAAATGTTCATTTATCCATTTCATTAGTCATTTATATTTATTTCTCATTGTTTTCTTTAAGTAAAATATAGTTATTCTCTATAAAATGTATTTTTGTGAATATTTTTGGGTGTCTGGAACAGATTAATTGGATTTACATTATTTCTTATGGGAAATATTGCTTCAGTTTTCATACGTTTCGGTTTTAGTCAGACTTTTTCGAACGGATTAATCATGAAAACCGAGGTTTGACTGTATCTGTATCCTGTAAAGTGTGTGAGAGAGGATCAGCAGGGGTCATGCCCAGATCTGGCTCAGCAGCATCAGCACCTGTGAATACACAGAGCAATTATGTTAGCCACAAGGTATGATCTGTCTATCACCCAAGGAGGGATGTCAGTGTATCCGCTATCAATATGATACAGTTGACCCCATCAGAACAGGGCCAAATTGTTAGCTTGGGGCTTCTGTCCCATTGTGCAATGCTGCTCTCTGAAAAAAGGAAACAGAGATTACAACATGCCATCTTACAATCCACACAAATTGTTATCCAATGTGCATATGTATATTTTACAGCACAACAAATACATGCCCTGAGCAGGCCTCAAACCACTAGCCCTCAGATTACAGGGCATGTATTGTGACAACTGAGCCACAACAGATTCCCACTGTGCAACCCCCAAATATCTGTAACTGAGCACGATTGCTGTGTCCACATTGGTAGAACAGCTCTTAGCTCTGTACTGGAAAGAGGTGGAAAGCGCTGCATGCATGGCAAGCCCAGAATGTAACTGCCACCTGCTTTAGACAGTTACTCACAAGAGTGACCTTCTCCTAAGAAATGTAAGCAAACACTAACTAACTGGAGGTCTAGGTATGCCCTTGCAGCCACTAAGCCAGGTCCCATCCTGTCTGTTCTGTCATCGATGAACGAAGAGGATATGCAGTGGGGCTGTAACATCTCTCATATCACTCTCCCATACATGCTGTCTCTGCATTGCAATGAAAAGGATGTTGGGAAAGGGGATATGGCAATGCATCTGAAACACACAGCAGGGAGCAGCAGGCCTTATTGCTCATCTGATATCATGCTAAAGAGCAGACTACACAAACCCTGTGTGACCCAGGAATGTAACACATAGTAACATAGTATATGACGGCAGATAAAGACCAGTATAGTCCATCTAGTCTGCCCAGCAAGGCGGCAAGAGTAAGTGGCCTTTGTCGCAGCATCAACACTCACCTTGCACCCTCTCCATCTGGCAGTGGAGCATAAGAACATAAGATATGCCATACTGGGTCAAACCAAGGTCCATCAAGCTCGGTATCCTGTTCCCTAAAGTGGCCAATCCAGGTCACAGGTACCTTGCAAGCTCCCATGCTTGTCCCGGGGTGGGCATTTGATTTCCCAGGGCCTCTTTATTAATGGTGAATGGGCCTTTCCCCCAGGAAATGGTGAAGACCTTTTTTTAACCCAACTACACTAACAGCTTTTAATACATCATCCGCTAACAGATTCCAGCATTTAATTACACAATGAATGAAAATATTTTTCATCTTATGAGTCTTACATGGGAGGAAGTGTAGCTTCATTGCATGTCCCCAAGTTTTTGTTCTTTAGGATGGTGTGAAAAAACCAGAGTGGAAGGCTAGCCTAGTGGTTAGCGCAACAGCTTAGTACCCAGCAAGGAAGGGTTCATTTCCCACTGGTTCTCCATGGGCAAGTCACTTTTAACATCCATTGCCTCCGTAGAAAAGGCCTGACAATCTAACTCCAGCTGCACAATCCATTTTTACTATAGCATATGATTATAGATTGCCTCAAAATTATTTTTCTCTTATTAGTATTAACTGGGTAATTTGCTTGGTTGGTGCTTCCTAATGTGGAACCTTGCATCCTGCTACCCACATTTGAGTTTTTCACTGGTGCTGCTGTCCTTGGTATCTGCCCTTCTGTCACTGTCCCACATGCATGCATGTGTACTTTGGGCTATACAGTGGTACCTGCTGCATATAACACGTCCTTCCCATTTCTGCCCTCTCTCCATCACTTTGTACTTGCCAGGTTCAGTCTCTCCATATGTGCCACCATCTTCTAGCTGCACTTCTTCTGCATCCCTGCCATAGTACACAATCCATTCTGGCCTGGTGCTGCCTCTTCCCATATGTGTATTGCTATTCATTTACTCACTGAGCAAGGGTGCAGCAGATCTGCTTCTAGTCCTTGCATACAGATGCCTGAGCTGGGCATCTGTGCCCTTGAGGCAACAGGAATCCTCATCCTGGAGGACCAGTTTGCAGAGGTGGTATGTCTCCTCTTGGGAAAGGTTTGGCTGCCTGGTGGCCATTCTGATCAGTGTGATATGGGTTTTGCGATGGGGGGGAGGGGGCGCTACTCCATCCTGTTTCCTGTTCCACATGCTGCACTTCAAGGTGGTGGGCATGTTTTCAGACATTACACAGGCATGGGGCCTTCATGGGACCGGCATGGTTATGGAGTCTAGATGGGGACAATCCTACAAGTTGTGCCGCATGGTCTGGCACTTTACATAGGCACGGCATGGCGTGTATGATTTTGTTTCGATTCCAGAAACACAAATACATCTATATGCGCGGATGTGGAATTTGGAGTAAAACATGCCCTTGCCCAATTTAAATGTCTCCACTGCAGTGAGATGTCCTATATGGAATCGGACTCATAATGTATATATGTTCAACTAGATACTCCACTCTTTAGCTAATTTGATTCTTGCTATTATTCTGAGTTTTATTTCACTACGTTCCATGTACTCTAATATTTGTTCAACTTGTTAACATGTAAACTGCCTTGACACTTTGATAATCGCCCCAGAGAATTATTCAACATCATCAAACAGCTCACAAAACCTCCACCCAGCTCAACCTCAGACCTCAGCATCAGCCCACAAATGCTGGCCAATCACTATAAACAACTCCACCCCCATCCCAACCTCCCCCCTCCACTCTTCCTTCTCACAAACCACCTCCACTCCACATGATCCTCCTTCGATCCCATCATCAAAGACAACATTGAGTCCATCATATCATCACTAAACACAACCATCTCCCCTCTCGATCCATCTAGTAAGCTGGATCAAAACGCTCAAACAAGACATCAGTCCCATACTCACAAAAATCATCCAATCAGTATTGCAGCAAGGAAAAATGCCCGACTGCCTGAAACTATCCTACAACTGCCCAACCCTCAAGAAACTCAACCTCGACCCCTCTGACCCTGCATCTTACAGACCAATTGCCAGCCTACCCTTCATAACCAAGATCATTGAAAAAGCCGTTCTACCACATTGACAGAAACACCCTTCTGGATCCCCAACAGCATGGATTCTGACCCCTACACAGAGTAGAAATCCTGATGATCTCTGTCATAAACACCATAATAAAAGGAATTTAGGACACAAAACAAGGATACCTCATGATCTTCCTTGACATATCTGCAACATTCAACACTGTCAACCACAACATCCTTCTTCAACGCCTACAATCCACTGGTATCCAAGACATCATACTACAATGGTTCCAATCCTATCTGACCAACAGACACCAACAAATAAAAACTGGAGTCAACATATCCACCTCCTACTCTCAAACTCAAGGCATACCTCAAGGATCCACCCTCTCATCACTCCTCTTCAACCTCTACCTCCAACCACTCTGCTCCATCAACAGATCACACAACATCAACTTTCACATCTATGCTGATGACATCATGATATACAGACCATTCAACACAAAGCAACCCACATTCACAAATCTCCTACAATGCTTCAATGAAATTTCCCAATGGCTAACAATCAACAACCTGGCAATCAACTTTAAGAAGACAGAAACTTTATTCATTACAAAAGACAATACCTTCACACCGCCAACATCCCTCAGCATAAAGAACATACAAATAAAGGTACAGACTGAAATCAAATATCTCAGCATCACCCTGGACCAACACCTCACCCTCATTCCAGAAATTCATAAGACTGCTAGAGCAGTCTACCACAAAACTAAAACCTTGCAACGCCTATGCCCCCTCCTCAAACCACCAGACTTTTACTCCGCTTTTCAGTCCCTTCTCCTCCTACATCTCGACTATTGTAACTCCATCTACCAAGGCCTACCGCAATCCACATTACTTCCTCTATGCACAGCCTTACACACCACTGCATGGATCATAAAAGGAGCAGCAAGGCATGATCACATCACACCCATTCTCAAGCACCTACATTGGCTACCTCTCAACAGCCAGATCAAATACAAAACTCGCGACACACAAAGCCATCCACTGCCATCCCACATCATACCTGCATACCCTACTCCAGATCTTGCATCCCAACTGACCAAGAAGACAATCCACAAAGACCACTCTCATCATTCCTCATGCAAGAGCAAAATCCAACCAACAAGCATGTGCATGATCCTTTGAACTCTACACACCATCTATCTGGAACATACTCCCGGACTTAATCAGAAACATATCAGATCCACATAACTTCCAAAAACACCTAAAAAGCCACCTCTTCACCGAACATTTTGGCCCCTTTCCTACCCCCCCCCCCCCCAATGCTAACATTCATAAGAGCATCTCATCATATCTCATTCTACACTCACATTGTCTATAGCTGAACAATGTGTATAACTACTAACACATCCATATATCCTCTACTCTTGTACATAAGTTACTTGCTTCATGCATATAAATTAATATGTCCATGTATATAAGTTAATCATTTCATGTAACCTTTATTAAGCAACTGTTCTATGTAAACCACTTTGACCAGGTGAAAAGCGGTGTATAAGCCTTGCTAAATAAATAAATAAAATAAATATAAAACCAGCTAAATAAATAAACTAGAGTAAAACAAGTTTCCTGACTTGACAAACTTGTTCACAATATCTTCACAGTTAACAATCATTCTTCAAACCTCACCACATCATTATGTGGGAGCTCAGCTTTTGCAATTACCACTGCCTACGTCTAAAAGAGGCATGCAGTAAAGTGTCCAGAGATTTTCTTTGGGACAAGAAGTCAGCAGAATGTTCTTTACCCTCTTCCAAAACTGATGTTCACATACCCAAATAGACTGAAGAACAATCAGAAGGGTTCTTGGCTTTTCTTGCTGGGTTTGAGGATAACATAGGGGGTCTTTTACTAAAGGGTGCTGTCGACGTGTGTTCTGGCATGTACTGAAGGCGCGCTGGGACACGCTTTGATGGCTAGTGCAGGGTCATGATAGTTAACGGGCTGATTTCTGCACTGTGAATCATGAGTTGGGGTGGTATGGGGGTGGGTTAAAATGG
This sequence comes from Ichthyophis bannanicus, assembly GCA_033557465.1. Lineage (NCBI taxonomy): Eukaryota > Metazoa > Chordata > Amphibia > Gymnophiona > Ichthyophiidae > Ichthyophis > Ichthyophis bannanicus. The sequence goes on along the minus strand of CM066043.1, from coordinate 201,414,723 downwards.
AGAGTGGATATGGTGAGTGCTGCACAGTTAGCAAAGGGATGAACACCGTTCACTAACTGCAACACTTACAATTAGCATGGATTCTCCTAACACCACCTTGATAGATGCACCCACGGTAATTGTGCATGCCACTGTGGTACATTAGGGCACCAAACAGTGTGCTAATTGCAGGAATATGCTGTACATGCTCCCGGTAGTTGCAAAACCCCAGCGTACTTTCGTAAAAGGGCCCCATAGCACTGGAGGGTGTTTGGGAAAGAGCATTTATTTATTTATTTATTTATTTACAGTCTCTTATATACCGCACTATTCAGCATCAGCGCGGTTCACATGGAACAAAAAATGCTCAGTACAATTAACATGTAAGAGTTTACAGATAACAGGGATTTCCATCAGTACACACTGGAGACCATAAACCTAACCAGTTCTATACCTCCAACCCTTCTGCCAAGTACATACCCCCTACTCACCCTGACTCTCCTAGGAATAAGAATACCGAGATTCAAAGGGTGCCCGAAGGACCGCAGAGAACACTCCAGCAGGGGTTTGTGTATCTTTTCCCTGGTAAACAGCCTTTTGCACCAGTTGAAGCTGATGTCTCCAGCCTATCTCTGGGTCTTTGTGATAGAGTTTCAGATATCTCCACCTCAGTTGGTTGAATTCTCCTCCTTAGCTTTGGGTCTCTCCTCCACAACCAGCCACCATTCATCCACTCACACATGCGCAAATATAGCCCTAACTCCAGACGCTAGGGACGTGCATTCATGTGAGCACACATTCAATTCATGTAGGTGCCTAAAAATTTAAAGTGTGTGCAAGTCACTTAAACGCATATACACCTATAAATTAATGCATGTTGGAGGGCACATACAATACATGCCTAAAGAACGGATGTATGAAACAAACATGAAAAAATGTTTTAATGGATACAAACCAAGCTCTCTTTGGCCATGCACACCCTTATCCACTGCACAGCCAACATCCTTCCACAGTCTCTTCTCTTCTCCATCCTGGAAAGGGCCTTGGCAGCCAAAACAGTCCCCATCAGACTCAGAGAGAAAAGACTGACACTCCTCCACCAAATCCTGAGAAAAAGAAATCACACACGGAGAGTGCAAAGAGACATCAGCGATTCTGCTTCAGAGTCATACTCTGCAAATATGCATGACTGGGAACCAGATGTAAAAGGGAAAGATGAAGGGCAACAAACCCCCAATACCCTAACTCATGACCTCATAGACCCCATCTTCATAAAAAAGGGGAGGAGAGATGACTAGAGACACTTAACTGAGGGAGAATTGTTCTTTTTTCCCTTCTCAAATTCTGCAGCAAAAAAACTACATGTGCCGCTCTCCTTATAAATACATTCTCTTGTGAATCTATTTTTTTATATATAAAAAGAGAGAAATAAAAAGAGAAAATACCTGAGAATAAGCTTAGCCCAAGCAATTGAATTAAGGCTTCAGCTTGACACATCACAGATCTACAAAAAACTCCTTTAATTTTGTATGAAAATCTGTGCCTGATTGTGTAATAATGTCTATATAAACTGTGCCACTGCCTGGAGAATTAAGTTACATAGGTTAGCTCATTAAATTCATTCTTCAATGTGGTTTCTTCTCTGTTGCCACTGAATATATAAGCTTATTTTATTCCAGCCAATATATGAGTTGTTTATTTGTCTATCAAACGTACTCATCTTGCCACGATGCCTTCTTTTATCAGTTTTCAGAGTAACCATTGCTCTAGTCCAGTGTTTAACATATCTGAGCCTGACAGGAGGCCCCTCATTTTGCTAAAGAAAGCTTCATCAGGGGTAACTATAATGAAATAAAGCATTTATTATAAACAATCCTTATTTCTCTCTATATTAAACCTTTAGTCATAAAAAAAGGTTTACTTACTGCAGTCCAAAACTGCTTCAAGGAACCACCAGTCTCTTACAATTCAACCTGGCAGCTATGTGTTCTTTTTTTTTTCTTTTTTTTTAACTTTTTATTTATCAATTATCAATTAACATTCAGATATCATACCATGAACGACATAGAAAAAGCAATGGAATTCTCCCAATACAATTATCCAGGAAATAAATCCATAACAAATCATATCTCCATCTTATTTAGACCCCAACAAAACATAGGAAATAGGGGAGTACTAGGTAATTCATATACTGCCAAGAGATCCTAGCATTAACACAAATATATTAAGGGCGGAAGAGAGACTTACACATCAGCTGTATGAGAAGAAGTAACAACCTCAGTATCACTCCCCTCCCTAGTCTCCAGAAAAGCCAGCAGCTGCTTGGGGTCAAAAAACAAATACATCTTTTGCTTATAATTAACAAAACATTTAACAGGAAATTTAAGTTGGAAGGAGGCGCCCAGGGCCAAAACCCTAGAACGAAGAGCCAAAAACTCCCTCCTCCGCAGCTGTGTAATTCGTGAAAGATCAGGAAATACCCTCACCCTAGACCCCAAAAAAGCTTCATTAGCATTTCAAAAAAACATTCTAAGAATAAACACTTTATCCGTTTCTAAAGCAAATGTAACAAGCAGGGTGGTCCTCTCCATTACAATCTCCAGAGAACTCTCAAGGAGACACATAAGATCCTCTAGCCCAGGCTGTGGGCGAGGGGGAGCAACTGTTCCACCCCTACTCCCCAGGGATAGATACACAGCCCTGGTTATAGGAGGGAACTGTTCCGGCGGGATTTTCAATACCTCCCCAAAATATTTTCGAACCATTTCAATCGCTGACAGCACTGGTGACCGAGGAAAACTCAGAAAACGGAGATTATTTCTCCAAACCTGGTTTTCCAGGTATTCCAATTTTCTACCAGAGACATTATTATCCTTTATTTGGGCATTTACCAAATCCCAAACCTCTCCCATCTCCCTTTCCAAGCTGGCTAGTCTACTGCATTGTACCTCATTAGCCTTAGTAAGGAGCCCACAAGAGTCTCTAACCAGATTAATGTCTTTTTTAAAAGTCCCACAAACTCTATTCATGGAGTTATTCAAGGTCGCCAGTCCTTCCCATAGCGTTTGCAAAGTAAATGCCGCGGATCTCACCATAATGGGAAAATCAGGAAATTCTTCCCAGACCACTGAGGGTCCAGACACAGATCGTTCTGCTGAAACCACCACTTCTCTCAACCGACTCTGGCCCGCTTCCCCAAGAGGAGGGTCTAACTCAGCCAAAGCACCTCCATCTCCCTCTGAAATTGTGGTACTCGCCAAAACCAAAGCCGAGGGCAGAGCAACAGCTGAGACCAAACTTCCTGGCCATGGCGGGGGTGTCCGCTCAACCGAAGACAGCGAGACACCAGAGACGCTCTGGGGCGAAACTCCTTCCACTGCCCCAGCCAAAGACGCTGCTCCAACGCGTGGATCAAAACCGCACCCCCCAAGCGTTCGCTGGCCGGCCAAGCTTGAAGTTTTCTCGCCCGGAGGTAGGGCGGCTTGTTTTCGCTTCCTCCGTCCCATTCCGACGGCAGCGGCTCAACAGAACAGCAATACTCAGGAAGGCAGCTCACCCGACCACGCTCACATCCGCCATCTTGGTTACTTCCCTCACAGGATCGCTATGCATTCTTTATAAATACACTTCTGGTTACTTAAAACAGTTAACCAGCATGCCAATTAACTCTTAATTTATACTTTTCATCAAATGCACCTTTAAAGTATTTGATAATTCTCAGTACTTTCAATTAATTATGTAACCTGGGAGAGGAAGAGTAGTCTAATGGTTAGAGCACTGGCTCAATACCCAAAAGACCACCATTTAATTCCACTAAAATGCCTTCTGGCCTTGGGCAAGTCACTTAACCTTCTATTGCCCAGAAGAAAGAACTGGCAACCTACTTTCAGTCACACTGCCAAGAAAACCCAGGAGCTGCTGGTTCACCAGGAGTCAGCATTGATTTGCACACATTGCATTTGCAACTTCATTTGATCTTGATTATTGTATTATGAATTAATAAATCTGATTGGACAGAAGCTTGAAACCTTTCCATATTCATGCACCAATTTAAACAATTTATGTACAACATTTTGTGAACTGCAATTGATGTAGACAAACCCCAAAGGCTTTTTCAAGAAATTGTTGATCTTCCAAAAACATCACGGCTCTTAACTGATGTGCAAACCTCTGGGTACTACTGTAGTTCTTTTCTACAGTATCCAATTGAAGTTGTGCCTTGAAGTTCTTATCGTGTTTGCATGTTATACAGATTTAAAACGTCTGTGCAATCAGATAATTCAATCTCTTTACTATGCATCTGCTTGTGAAATTTCACCGAGATGGAGAAAGCAACAGTGCAACTATGCCTGATATTGCTGCAAAACACGACAGTGAAATGTTTGTGATATAAGTTAGGAGTATGATGACTCCAACATGGCAAAAGACTTTTATAACTCTACCGAGCAAGTTCATGAAATTTTACAAGTAACATCATTGTTACAGATGAACAGCAAGGGATTGAATTATCTAATTGCACAGAAGTTTTAAATCTATAAACAAGGCAGACAAGATTAGAGCTTCATGGCAGAACTTTAATTGAATATTGTAAAAAAGAAATAGTGCAGAGGTTTGTGCATCAATAAAGAGCCAGGACTTTTTTGGAAGATTGACAATTTCTTGAAAAATGGAATTCAATTCTAAATAAATGTGCGCTTGATTTAATGTTATTAATTATTCAAACTGTCAATAATTCAGCAAACTGAGTGAAACAATCCATTGGTGACCATTCAAAGACATTACAGAATGCAAGTGATTATGAGAAGCAATTTCAAAAACTTCAGAAGAAAATTGAAAAATTCTAAAATGAATTAAGAACTAATAAAATTAAAATATTAACGGGGATGAGAAAGAATATAAGGATGGATACACCTATCCATAGATGAAAGAAGGTTGCACACAAGCAATACACAAGTGAAGAAATATTATTTCTAATGAGTTTTCAGATAGTTTTGAGAGCAGTAAGGAATCATCAAATTAAGGTAGCGGTAGCGCTTCAGCTTCTTTAGTCAAGAAAAAGAAATATAAGAAGAATGGGTGGAAAGGGAAATCAAACTCACTCCATCACCATGTCACAAAAATGGAAGACTCATAGTTCTAAATTTATCATCTTACAGTCTGAGTAAAGATGAAATGTCACTAATATCAAAAGGTTTGTTATTCACACCAGACAGAAGACATGTAGATTTTAAAAAATATTTTCCAGAAAATACAGCTGGGGTTATATTTTACAAATAAGAAAGAAGCGCCGGACAGTTCAATAGAAGAACATAAAGCAGAGTGGGATCCGCCAGATCCTATAGACCCTGATTTGCTAAGGTTCAAGAATTTAGTACTCTAAGATGTTTTGAAATTAGAAAAGGGCAGGCATTTTCAGAAATACAAAATTGCATGTCTATACAGCATTACAAAAATTAACATCTGGGAAAAACATTACAATTACAAATGCAGACAAAGGAGGGGCAGTAGCAGTCCTAGGCACTGATGAACACATTGCGGAAGTTAGCCGGCAATTATCAGAAACCAATTGTTAGCCCCATTTCCTTCAGATCCAAGAAATTTCTGCAATCAAAAATAGAGTCTAAAGTAGCTGGTTTTCTTACTAATGCAGACTTTTCATTTTTGCTTCATAAATATTCTAAAGTTCCGGTCCTCTGCATTCTTTCTAAAATTCCTTAAACATTAGAAAAACCACCTGGATGTCCCATTGTCTCCACAAGAGACTCTTCATTGGAAAGATTCTTCATCTATGTTGCTACATTTTTACGGCCTTTGAAACTTAAGATTCCTTTGCATCTCAAGGATTTCACACATTTTTTACAGATCTGTTGAATCAGAATTTATCATGGTTACTTTAGATGTTGAATCATTGTGCACATTGATTCCTCAAGATGAAGCAACTGACGTTGTGGAGCTTGTAATGGAAACACATCCACACCCACACCAAATTCCCACTGAGCTTTTAGTACAATTAACAACTATTGCACTTAAACATATTTTTTATCTATCTGGGGAAACTTTTCCAACAAATTTCAGAAACAGCATTGGGAACATCTTTTGCTCCATCTATAGCAAACCTTTTTATGGAAAAGTTTGAATTTGAATGGATTTCCCATTCTTCAGTCAGTGAATTTATTTTCATGTCATTGGTCATTGATGAGATTTTTATGTTATGGATAGGGAAAGAAGAGGCTTTAATAGCATTTATTTCTTGGTTGAACTCATGTAATTCTTGCATTCAGTTTGAAAAGCAATTTGACATTCAACAGATTTTGTTTCAGGACAAGGAGATCAGTTATGAGGATCATGTATTTGGAATTTCAGTTTATGTAAAAGAAATCACAGAAACATAGTTTTGAATTATGACAGTAGTGATCTATATCATCTTAAAAATAGAGTTCCTTTTTTACAATTTTTGCATTATAGGATATGCTCAACTATGGAAGAATTCAAATTAAGAGCAAAAGAATTGTATCGTAAAATATTGAATGGAAGATATTCAGTGGAAGTAGTCAACAAGGCATTTAAAAGAGCCTTATTCAACAAGAGCTTTATTGTTGAAATATGTGGACAAAAACACAAAGGGACCCCTTTTCCCAAAGCCCAATAGGTGGTTAGCGTGCATTTTAGAGCATTCTTGCTGTCCGCGGTGACACTTGGGGGCATGTTTACTAAAGAACGCTATTTGCGCCGCGTCCCGTTATCGCACCGTAAGGTACATTACTGCGCAATAATGGTGCTTTAACGCACGATAAGGTACCTTATCGCGCATTAAAGCACCATTATCACGCGGTAATGTACCTTACCTCGCGATAACGGGACGCGGCGCAAATAGCGTTCTTTAGTATACATGCCCCTTAATGTATGGGCTTGACAGCAAGCAATTGCTACGATATGCATTAATCGGCCATCACACACTAGGGCAGCAAGTAGTGGGTTAGGGGAAGAATGTGAGCACAATGCCGCTAGGACTCAGTGGCAATGTCGTAATTAGCATAGGTACACCTAACAGTACCTAGATGGTATCTTTAAGCGCATCAATGCTAATTGCACCATGGGTTAGCATATGCATCCACATGTTAACTTCCAGGAATATGCTGGTCACACCTCCGACAGTATGCGTTAAAAATGCATATTAAATGCACAGCCTTAACGGGATTTAGCAAAAGGGCCCCAGAGTGTAGCAAATGAAGAAGTCTGTGTGATGAGATATTTAAGATTGGCCCCCAAAGTTTGTAAAATAATTTATAAACATTGGGGAGTTTTGAAGATGCATGAATGTTTTCATAATAAGAAGTTTATTCTAACTTATACTAGAGGGAAGAATTTAAAAAGGATTTCCTTGTCCGTCTGAATTATGAAATGATTCCATAGAGTTAAACAGAACTATTGGAGGTCATCCTTAAAAGGGTTATTTTAAATGTGGAGGCTGTATAACATGTCAGATCATCTTACAGACAAAACAATTTGTGACTTCTACAGATGGACACATTTACAAATTACAGCATTTCAGGTCGTGTTACACAGAATATGTTGTGTATGTCATAGTTTGTCCATGTGATTGTGTTTATGTTCATTAAACCATAAGACAGTTAATTAGCAGAATGTCCGAACATCAGCACGGCATTTCCAAAGAGAAACTGGAATTATTTCTTCCTTCCCGCTGTCTGACTTATGAACCATATGTTTGCTTCATTGGGTTACTGCGTTATAGCAGTTGGTCTAAAAACTATTTGAGGCAGCAGTAGAACGCGTTTGTTACAGTCGGAACACAGATGAATCCATAATCGCGAGGCCGCAGGCAGGGTCCCGGCGGCCGGCTTTAACCAGGCACGTGGCCCGGCGCGGGGACCCTGCGCGCGGCCTGGGTGGGGCGCGCGAGTGCATGATTTAAATTGATTGGCTTCCGTCGGTCGCGGCCGTACGGGAGCCAATCGATGGGGCTGTTGTTGGGGGGTGAATTCCGGCCGGCAGCCTCCGCGTGTTCAGTTCGAGCGGAGGCTGCTTTCGGGGTGCCGGCGTTTTGTGGGGCTGAGAAGCGGCGGTGGTGGAGCGCATCGGGCAGCAGTTCCTGGACTCAGGCAGTGCTGGGCAGCCTAAGGCAAGTTCGGGCGTGCCAGCTATTTGGTGTGGGGGGTCTGTGATTTAGTGGAGTGTGGGGCGGTCGTGTGGTGGCCCGTTCCGGGGTTGTGCTGCAAAAACAAAACAAAAAATAATAATAAAATAAATAAATAATAAATAGTTAAAGCCCCAGCAGTGGTACCTAAGCTTCCACTGTGGATTATCTCATCCCAGGGTTTGCAGAGGGGGTTCTTGGTCCTGGGGGGATGCCTGCACCGCGTGGTCGGGCGAGAAAAGGGGGTTTGGCCCCGGAAGGTGCTGCTGGGTCGGGGGTGCGAGGGCGGGGGGGTCACGGTCTCGTGGGGAGGCGGGGACGGGCAGGGAGTTGCCCAGCCCTGGGGTGGGGGGCAGAGGGGTCGTGGGGCTTCTGCAGGGGGTGCTGTGCGGAGGCATCGGGGGAAAAAGGGTTCAGCAGCCGGGGGGGTTGACGGAGGTGGAAGGGGTGACCCGTCTCCCAGTGGAACCCTGGGGGTGAGTGGGGGGCTTCGGGGAGCAGTCGGAGCGGCAGGGGGTGCGAATGTGGGGGGTGGTGGAGGTGATGCGGGTCTGTCGGGGGGTATGGGGGCGGCGGGGGGCGTGTTGGGGGTACAGGGGCCTGGGGGAGGGTTGTGGCCAGATGGGGCCCAGTGGGGCAGTGGCTATGGTGTGCCCGCCGGTTGGCTCCTGGGTACCGGTGGCTATGGTCCGCCGGGGGGGCCTTCACCATGGGAACAGTGGTTGAATGGGGGGCAGGGTACGTCACGGGCAGACTGGGGTGGTCTTTGGCCTCAGGCTTGGTCGCTGGTAGTTCCCCCCCCCCCCTCTTTTTCCTTTTATGTCTCCGCAGGGGCCAGTTATGGCGCAGCCAACATGGACGTAGAGCGCTGCTGGATGCGAGAGCTGGTTGAATCCGGTGGCGGGTGCGGCGATGCAGTATGGAGCGGCAGCGGAGTCAGCGCGGGGACGGCCCGTGGATATCGCGAGGGCAGGCGGTGAGGACAGTCCGGTTGCAGATGGGACGGCCGCGGCATCAGCGCCTGCTGGCGGTGAGACTGGTGAGTTGCTTGGGGGTGCGGGTGATGTGGGGGTGCGGTCGCAGGAGGGGAAGGCGGGGGGTGGTTCGCGTAAGAAGCGCAGGCAGTCTTGTCGGCGGCATCGTAGCTCCAAATCGTCCTCGTCTTCTTCCTCTTCGAGTGGTTCGTCCGTTGGGTCAGGAGGGGAGCCGGGTCAGCAGGACGGGGAAGTTGGGGGGGGTGGGCTCCAGTGCAGGTGGGGGAGCTGCATCGGTAGTGTTTTTTCCGGAATTGTGGGAGGGGGTGCCACGTAAGCTGCGGCGCAAGATTAGGAAGCGGCACTACATAGATATCTTCTGCTTGCTTGAGGGGAGGAAGCGTTCAGGTGAGAGTCGGAAGGAGGATGAGAAGGCCGGTAGGGTTAAGAAGGTGGCGCATAATGTGGTGAACTGGACGCGATCCTTTCTGCGGTTGGCCAGCGTATGGGGTCATCACGAACCGGGGCAGTATGGTATGTTGTTAGCGTACGCCGATTCCATCCTGGAGGCGTCTCAGACGCATGACGGATGGGCTTGGCTGAACTATGATGAAAAGTTCAGGGATAAGATGGAGGAGAGTAGATCGCTTTCCTGGGGCACGCAGGACATTAACCTGTGGCTGACTCAGATGTCGGCTAGGTCTGGTGCCGGTGGGGGGGGGGCGGGGGGAAAGGTAGTGGTGGGGCGGCGGGGGGGGCGGTGCGTTCCTTTCACACGGGGGGTGGGCGGGGTGCCGCCGATGGCGGGCCCAGCAGGAAGCAGTGACGTGTGCTGGCGGTTCAACCGGTCCACTTGCCCCTTTCCCGACTGTAAATTTCAGCATGCCTGTTCCTTGTGCGGAGGTTCTCACTCCGCCACCAAGTGCCTTAAGAAAGGCGCCGCTGGCGTTGCCGGTCCCACGCCTAAAGGGCAATGAGTGGCATGGGCGTGCGCCCTCCCCGATTCGGGTGGAGGCCTTTTTGGGGTGGCTGAGTCGCTATCCTCGGAGGCGAGAGGCGGTGATTCTGTCGTTTGGTTTTCGGTTTGGTTTTGTTATCCCGGTGCGGGGTGTGGTGTCGGCACCGAGTGCGCGGAACTCCCCGTCAGTCCGACGTTGGGCTGCAGTTGTCCAGGACAAGTTAGTGGGGGAATTGCGGTTGGGGAGAGTGGCGGGTCCATTCCCGGAGCCCCCTTTTCCCAACATGGTGATTTCTCCGTTAGGTATAGTACCCAAGAAGGAACCGGGGAAGCTCTGGTTGATTCATAATTTGTCTTGTCCGATCGGTGCTTCTGTTAACAATCGCATTCCACGTGAGTTTTGTACGGTCCGGTACGCGTCCTTTGATAAGGCGGCTCTGGTGGTGAGGGGGGCCGGTCGGTCTGCCCTTATGGCGAAGGTTGACATCAAATCGGTGTTTCGCTTATTACCAGTACATTCGTCTGCTTTTCCTTTCTTAGGCTTTTGCTTTCAAGGGGGGTATTATTTTGATAAGTGCATGCCGATGGGCTGTTCCGTCTCTTGCGCTTATTTTGAGATGTTTAGTACCTTCCTGCAGTGGGTGCTGGTTCAGTCGTCCGGCTTGTCGAATGTGGTGCATTACCTGGACGATTTTTTGTTTGTGGGTGCGGCGCAGTTGGGGAAATGGCAAGAGATGTTATCTGCGTTTGTGCGGCTGGCGCGGGAGTTCGGTGTACCGTTGGCGGAGGGTAAGACGGAGGGTCCGACGACGCGGTTGACCTTTTTGGGGGTTGAGTTGGATTTGGAGGAGATGGTGGCGCGTTTGCCGCAGGATAAGGTTGCCCATTTGCGGATTTCGGTGGCTAACGTGTTGTCGTCCCACAAGATTTCCTTGAGGGAGCTGCAGGCGCTGTTAGGGTCTTTAAATTTCGCGTGTAGGGTGATTCCGATGGGGAGGGTGTTTTCACGTCACCTGGCGTGTGCCACGGCCGGGGTGCGGAAGCCTCACCACCGGATTAGGGTCACGGGGGCGATGAGGGCAGATTTGATGGTGTGGAGTCGTTTTTTGGAGGACTTCAATGGGACTTCTGTTTTGATGGAGTCCGAGGTGTCCAGTGATGCCTTGCAGTTGTACACGGATGCGGCAGGGGGGGCGGGGTTAGGTGTCTATTTCAGTGGGGCCTGGTGCACGGATCGTTGGCCGGAGTCATGGCACGTTGCAGGGTTGACCAAGAACATCACCTTTTTGGAGTTCTTTCCGATTCGTGTGGTTTTGGAGCTCTGGCCGGAGCAGCTTGGAAACCGGAGGGTTCTCTGGTGGTGTGATAATGAGGCGGTGGTCAGTGTGGTCAATCGCTACTCCCCTAGGTGCTTGAGGGTGGCGGGCTTGATGCGGGAAGTGGTGTTAACCTGTCTGCGGTTGAATGTGTCGGTGAAGGCGCGGCATATACCGGGGTGCACTAACGAGATCGCTGATGCTCTTTCTCGTTTTCAGTGGGAACGGTTCCGGGCTCTGGCCCCTGAAGCGGACAAGGACGGATCTGTGGTCCCAGAGAGCTTGTGGAGCATTGGCGTTGGGAGATGCTAGATCTGCTGAAGAATTCGGTGTCTCCAGGGACTTGGTCTGCATATCAGCGGGGCTGTGACCGGGTGGTCGCCTTTTTGGTGGCTCATGGGTGGCAGCTGGGAGGGGTTCCGGCGGGCTTGATTGGTCAATATATTGTGGAGGCCAAGGGCGCCGGCTTCTCTTGATCGGCGGTGTGTGCGCACTTAGCAGGGTTTAACTTTTTGCGAGCGCGGTGGGTTGGGGCTCGCCTGCTGGGGGGTTTTGCCACGGCGGCTTTTGCAAGGTTGGGAGTGTGTTCAGCCTACACCATGGGACTCGCGGTTGCCCATCACGCATGGGCTCTTGGTGAGGGTCTGTGGGGCCTTAGCGCGGGTGGCGACGTCTGCGTACGAAGCAATTTTGTTCCGGGCGGTGTTTTGCCTTGCCTTTTTTGGGGCTTTTCGAATCGGTGAGTTGGTCGCGGGCTCCGGCAGGGGGGGGGTGTTGGGGGCTGCAGGCGCATCATGTTAGGGTGGAAGGGGGGCGGTTACAGATCCTTTTGGTGAGATCCAAGACGGATCCGCTGGGGAAAGGTTTGTGGGTGTTGCTGGGTGAGGTCGGGGACCCACGGGCTTGCCCGGTTCGGGCGGTGCGGCAGTATTTGTCGGTGAGTCCGGGGATAGCGGGTGGTTTTTTCGTGCACGCGGACGCGCGGGTCATAACCCGTTTTCAAGTAACAGCGGTACTGGCGTTGCGTGCGGTGGGGGAGGACCCTAAGTGGTTTGCGCTGCACTCCTTTCGTATTGGGGCTGCCACTAGCATGGCGGCAGCTGGGTTGCCTGGGCAGGTGATTCAGGGCATAGGTAGGTGGCGCTCTAAGGCTTTTAAAGGCTATGTGTGGCTGTAGGGGCTCGGGTTATGGGTCAGGGTCTTTAACTGTTTATTTCTTTTGCAGATGGGGGTGTCGGGCCTGGTGGCTGTTGGATTGCTGGCCACTCTTTTGTCCACTGGGTGGGTTGGCGTGTGGCTGCTCGGCCTATCGGAGTTAATTTGGGACTGGACCCGTCGGTGGTGGCTGTGACATGGCTGGGCGTGAGAGGACTTCGTTGGTCGCAATTGCTGCCTTTGCTACAGCGCCACAAGAGGACGTCGCAGTGGCCGGCCGCCCTGATTGTGCATCTGGGGGGCAATGACCTGGTGTCCTGGTCCTGCAGGCAGCTGATCCGGGCAGAGCAGGACAATCTGGGGGTGGTGCTTCGGATGTTTCCAGCTGTTATTTTGCTGTGGTCGGACATCATTCCAAGGCCGGCTTGCTGGGACCAGCGACGGTGGTCTCGGGGCCTGACTAAGATCAATCGACAGATTGGTCGATGGGTCTGTGAGAGGGGAGGTTATCAGATCTTGCATGACTGGGTGGACATCAGGTGTTCGGGGCTCTATCGGGCTGATGGGGTTCATTTGTCTCCAGTTGGTATGGACCTGCTCCTTAACGACTGGCAAGAGGCCTTGGAATATATGTCGGTCTGTGATGTGCGCTGGTCGCAGCTTGGGGTTGGGGGGGGCGGCACATGAACAGGGTTCTGTGCCGGTGGCAGGATCCCGGAGGTTTCCGGGGTCTGGAGCAGCAGACTACATTTGGGCGGGGGCGGGGTGCCCCTGACCTGGTCAAACCCCAGCCGACGTTTGCTAATAGCATGGCGAAGTCAGGGAGAGGGGCATGGCATCTTGCTGGGAGGCAAGTTATGGCATTAGCGGTGGCGGGCACTTTGCTAAGGTATGGCTGGTGCAGCCGGGTTCCGCTAATGGGGGGATAGGAAGTTTGATGTCGGTTTGTTCTAATTGTTGATGGTTAATAAAGCTGCAACCAGTTGTGTTCCATGAAGTTATGTTGTGATGTCTTATGTTGGGGGGGGGGGCTGCGGGGGGAAAAGGTAGGGCCCGAAGCGCCGGGTCCGCCTGCCTCGATTATCGCGAGGCAGCGGGCAGGGTCCCGGCGGCCAGCTTTAACCGGGCGCGCGGCCCGGCGCATGGACCCTGCGTGCAGCCCGGGTGGGGCGCGCGAGTGCATGTTTTAAATTGATTGGCTCCTGTCGGTTGTGGCCATACGGGAGCCAATCGATGGGGCTGTTGTTGTGGGGTGGGGGGGGGTGAATTCCAGCCAGCAGCCTCCGCGTGTTCAGTTCGAGCGGAGGCTGCTTTTGGGGTGCCGGCTTCCCTCCCTCCCTCCCTGTCTTTGGATGGCTTGGGTATGGGGTGTTGCAGCTTGGGGGGGTGCGGGATCCCGGAGGTTTCTGGGGTCCGGAGCAGCAGGCTACATTTGGGCGGGGGCGGGGTGCCCCTGACCCGGTCAAACCCCGGCCGACTTTTGCTAATAGCATGGCGAAGTCGGGGAGAGGGGCATGGCATGGCAACTTGCAGCAGAATTGTTAACGATTCGTTACAGTACTAACTCCATATGTTGTAGCTGAGGGGGCCAGTTTTTTGAAAATTTCTGGAACATTTTGAATTTTTTATGAGATGGACTATAATAAATAAGAAAAATAAGAAAAATTGCATAAAATATATAAAATAAAGAATGAAAATTGTCAAGGTGTACATCAGTTAAAGGTCATTGATGTGAACAGCAGCGACTGGTAAGGGTGTTTTTTTCGAACAAAGCCCTTTCACAAACAGCTGTGGATGTTTTAATTGGGACCTTTGTACACAGTTGGAGAAATATAATACTAGTTTCATGTGGTGAATATTTGAGCAAACAAACACATTTCTACTATTTTAGGGAGGCAAGTTATGGCATTAGCGGTGGCGGGCACTTTGCTAAGGTATGGCTGGTGCAGCCGGGTTCCGCTAATGGGGGTTTAGGAAGTTTGATGTTGGTTTGTTCTAATTGTTGATGGTTAATAAAGCTGCGACCAGTTGTGTTCCATGAAGTTATGGTGTGATGTCTTATGTTGGGGGGGGGGGGCTGCGGGGGGAAAGGGTAGGGCCCGAAGCGCCGGGTCCGCCTGCCTCGGTTAATGATATTCTTTGGAGCCAGAAGGTTTCAATTCATAGACTGAATGGAATGTGTTCTTTTGAAATATAATTACGTTGAATGAGTGATATACGTTTAAATTCTTTGTTTAGTGCATGAATTTGGTGACATTCACAGTTTTGGTTTAACTTGATTGTCATATAAAATGAAGAGATAATAAATGATCTGAATAGAAATGGATCTATACAAGCCTTCGGGGTTTGTCTACATCAATTGCAGTACACAGAACCTTTTACATAAATTGATAGACTAAATTGGTGTATGAATATGGAAAGATTCCAAGCTTCTGTCCAATCAGATTTATTAAGTCATAATATGATAATCAAGAAGAACAAATGAAGTTAAGATAACATAATTAATTGAAAGTATTGAGAATTGTCAAATACATTAACAGAGACATTCCAAGGCATGAATAGTGAGGATGGACGTCCTGTTGGGGCGTCCATCCCCGCTATTCAGACCCCCTTCTGACCCTGACTAACCTCCCTGCACATTGTACTGGAAAGTTTAAGTTTAATTACATTTGATATACCGCTCAGGCCGAAGCATCAGAGCAGTTTACAATATTACATAAATGTTACAGGAAATATGAAAAGAACGCCATTTATAAGATAGGACAGAATAAGAAGTACAGTGGTAGTTAAAGGAATAGAGGAGACAAAAAGGGAAGGCTCCGTATAGCATCCGGAGAGGTAGATATCATACCACCAGGTGTTTAAGCGCATAACATGCTTGTCCATATACTTTTCTCGTCACGGATTCACGCCAGGCACGGGCATGCTGCTGGAATGGCTGCTTTCAAACCGTTGCTGCCTGGTTGTAATTGGCTCCCATTCACAGCCTCCGATGCCGGCTTTACCCCTCCCCCACTCCAATCGCCGCGGCAAACAGAACCAATATAGCAGCAGTTAACTCGGTCCCGCACGGTCCTACGCCTAAGGCGCAGGCGCGCTCCTGTGCTGGCAGTTAGAGGCAGTTCTTTCACAGCTGATTGGCTATCTCCGGTGGTGAGGAGGGGCACAGAATCAGAAAGTTAGATGTGGGCGGGAAAGGAATGGAGCGGAGGTGGCGTTAGGGCAGACAGTGGGCAGTCGGCGGCCCCGGACATACAGGGCTGATTCCAATGTCGGCCCTGTACGTCTGGGGCTGGCGGCCTGAACGGGGAACTTATTCCACCTTTGAGGAGGAATAAGTTCCCCTAGTCGGGTGGATTGGGCAGGCCCAGGGCCCAAAAGAGGCGTCATGTTGCAGAGGAAATTCCCTGCAGCTTGACCCTGGCCTTGGGAGGCCAGATCGGGGATCGGGATGTGGGGAATGCACCTTTTGGTCCGGTGGCCGGGGATCACAGCTTTTGAACGGAGCCGTGGTGCCATGGCAACTGGACACCAGGGCACCACAGTTCCATTCAAAAGCCCTGACTGAGCTATCCGGGCAATGCCTGTACATGCAGGCTGACCTGAATCGGGATCCCAACCTGCATGTACAGGCCTGGACGCGATTCTGATCCCACGGGGTTAGATGTGCCCCACGGGATCAGAATCCTGGCTAACTCTGTGCATCCAATTCTGAAAGAGCACACAGAGGGCCGGGACGTCCAGGTCTGAATCAGCCCCTTAAGGTGTATTTGATGATTAGCATAAATTAAGAGTCATGTTTATTAGTGTGCTTTAGCCGTTAGCATGGGGTTTGGCATGCGATAAGAGCTCCACACTAACAGTTAGTGTGGGGCCCTGTACTAAAAATCCCATAATCACTGGTTAGTGCACGATTGAGTGGGGACTGAGCAAGTTAGGGGAGGAACATGGGCACTGATAGTGCTTCGCAGTTAGCGTGGACATTTTGGGTGCGTTCGAACCCAAAATGTCACTCTTCGCTTAGCTGCACTTAATATAACCTCAGCGAGCAGCATTAGGTGCACCCACCTGCTACAGTAAGGGAAGGAGTCACATGCTCTCTGAATTTTGTGTGGGCCTCCATGCTAGTTTTGCGGCACAAACATGTGCTACAAGCACGCTTTTCTCGTAGTAAGCATGCCTCCAAGAGTTAATTGTCACACTGGTTAATTGATTAAGTAACCGTGTTGTTGTTGTAAGTGCCGTCGAGTCGGAGTCGACTCATGGCGACCCTCTGGATAGCTATCCTAAATTGTGTTCGGTCTTCAGTCAGGCGGCTCATTGTTGACAGACTGGTACCCGTAGCTGCTGTTATTGTATCGATCCATCTCATTGCTGGCC
This sequence comes from Ichthyophis bannanicus, assembly GCA_033557465.1. Lineage (NCBI taxonomy): Eukaryota > Metazoa > Chordata > Amphibia > Gymnophiona > Ichthyophiidae > Ichthyophis > Ichthyophis bannanicus. The sequence goes on along the minus strand of CM066043.1, from coordinate 201,397,806 downwards.
TTCCTCTTTTGCATTGACCTTCTATTTTGCCAGTCATGATGTCTTTCTCTAATGATCTCTCTCTTCACATGATGTGTCCAAAGTATGAAAGTCGAAGTCTTGTCATCTGAGCTTCTAAAGAAAGCTTAGGTTTGATCTCCTCTAGTACCGACTGCTTTGTTCTTCGGGCAGTCCATAGTATACACAGTATTCGCCGCCAGCACCATAATTCAAAGGCATCAATTTTCTTCCTGTCTGTCTTTTTCACTGTCCAGCTTTCACATCCATATGATGTTATTGAAAATACGATGGCTTGAACAAGTCGAATCTTTGTACGGAGAAAGACATCTCTGCTCTTGAGAATCTTATCTAGGTCTTTCATAGCCATTCTGCCAAGAGCAATGTGTCGTCTGATTTCTTGACTGCTTGTTGCTTCTTTATTGATAGTTGATCCAAGTAGGTTAAAGTTGTTCACAATTTCAATTTCTTCTCCTTCAACGATGAACCTGTTGATTATGCTAGTTGTCATGATCTTTGTCTTCTTTACATTAAGGTGCAGGCCCATTTTGAGACTATGTTCTTTGATTGTGAGAAGCAAATATTTCAGATCATCTTCACTTTCAGCCAGTATTGTGGTATCATCAGCATAGCGAAGGTTGTTGATGAGTCTACCACCAATCTTCACACCTCTGTTGTCTTCATACAATCCTGCTTCTCTGATGATTTGTTCTGCATATAAATTAAACAGGTAGGGGGAAGGTTTGCAGCCTTGTCTTACACCTTTGCTTATTTTAAACCATTCTGTTTCTCCTTGTTCCATTCAAACTGTTGCTTCTTGATCAATGTACAGATTGCGCAAGAGAACGATCAGGTGTTCTGGTATACCCATGCTTCTTAATATGGCCCAAAGTTTCTCATGGTTTACACAGTCAAAAGCCTTGCTATAGTCGATAAAGCACAAATAGATATCCTTTTGGTATTCTTTAGTCTTTTCAAGGATCCATCTCACATCTGCAATGATGTCTCTCGTTCCTTGCCCTTTCCTGAACCCTGCTTGCACTTCAGGTAGTTCTTGTTCCAGGTATGGTTGTAGTCTCTGTTGATTAATCTTCAGTAGAATCTTGCTGGCATGTGGGATCAGAGTGATTGTGCGATTAGTTTGTTTGATTAGTTCCACAGTCAGTTGGATCACCTTTCTTTAGTATTGGTATAAACACAGATCTTTTCCAGTCAGTTGGCCATGATGTTGTCTTCCATATTTCTTGGCAGAACCTTGTAAGTACGGTAACAGCTGCATCAGATTGCTGCAATACTTCTATGGGAATGCTATCAATGCCTGGTGCTTTGTTCTTTGATAAGGCTTTCAATGCTGCTTCAACTTCTTCTTTCATCACAAATGGTTCCCGATCATAAGGTACAGGTTGAAACAGCTGTTGGTCCACTTGATCTTTATCATATAAAAACTCTGTATATTCCTTCAACCTTTTCTTGATCTTCTCAGCATCATTCAACATAGAACCTTGAGCATCTTGTAACATTCCAATTTGAGGCTGGAACTTTTTCTTTAACTCTCATAGCTTTAGGAAAGCCAATCTTGTTCTTCCTCTAATAGTTTCTGCTTCTATTTCCTTGCAAGTGTCATTGTAGTACTTTTCCTTGTCCTGTCTTGCTGCACGTTGGAAATCTCTGTTGAGTTCTGCGATTGTCTTTCTTTCTCCTCTGGTTTTAGCTTCTCTGCGTTTCTGGGCAATTTTCAGAGTTTCTTCCGTCATCCATTTTGGCCGTTTTTGCTTTTTCACCTTTTGTAGAGACTTCTCGCTTTCTTCCAACACAGCCTTCTTGATGTCATTCCATAACTCTTCCGGAGTTCTGTCATTTGTATCTAAAGCAGCAAATCGATTTTGCAGGCAGTCTTTAAATTCCAGTGGTATATTCTCAAGGTCATATTTTGCTGCATTCATGAGTGATTTGCTCTTTTTTAACTTTATTTTGAGTTTGCATACTAGTAGTTGATGATCTGTACCACAGTCAGCTCCAGGTTTTGTCTTTGTTGATATTACAGAGCTTTTCCATCGTTGACTTCCACAGATGTAGTCAATTTGATTTTTATACAATCCATTGGGTGAGGTCCATGTGTACAGTCGCCGCTTGTGTTGCTGGAAGAAGGTGTTTGAGATGAATAGATCATTGGTCTTGCAGAATTCAGTCAGTCTTTCTCCAGCTTCATTTCTGTTGCCAAGTCCATATTTTGCGTTCCAGTAACCCATGACTATCAGGGCATCCTGTTTGCATGTTCTGTCAATTTCAGCTTGTACTTGTTCATAGAACTCTTCAATTTCATTCTCTTCTGCAGCTCTTGTTGGGGCATATGCTTGAATTATAGCTGTGTTGATAGGCAATCCTCGTAGACGAATAGAGATTAAGCGTTCGCTGACTGCATTGTATTTCATTACAGTTCTTGCAAGTTTCTTCTTTATTATAAATGCAACACCATTTCTTCTTTGTCTTTCATTTCCAGCATAGTAGACCATGTGATCATCTGATGCAAAGTGCCTGATGCCAGTCCATTTCGGTTCGCTGACACCCAACAGATCAAGTTGTACACGTTCCATTACATTCTTGACCACCTCCAACTTCCCTTGGTTTATGCTTCGTACGTTCCATGTTCCAATGTGTAAGACATCTTTACAGCTTCTGACTCTCATTTCATGCGCAGCTACATCAGCAGTCAGACTTCCCGAGGGCTTTGATCCAACCACATCATAAATGCTGGCTTTACTCTGAAAAGTCTTCAGCTCTTCCCCAGTAGCTGGTTGAGTGCCTTCCGACCTGGGGGTCTCATCTTCCAGCACCATAGCACAATTTGTTTTGTTGTAACTATCCATTGGGTTTTCATGGCAAGATACAGAAGTAGATTGCCGGGCCTTTCTTCCGCGCAGTTTAAGTTTGGTGTTGTTGCCATTGTCACAGAAATGTGATCCTCTGCCGTCAACACTATCCCATTCTGCTGCTGCCCAGATGGGTGGTTTGTCTTGGTCTGGCACCTCAGCTGAGACCTGTCCATCTTGGGAGACCCTGCCAGTAGTTAAACTACCGATAGTTTAGCTCCCAGCATCACTGATGCATGCAAGCCCTCACAGCACGACAAGCTGCAAACCAAGTGAGAGAAGTAACCGTAAGTATATTTTAAAAAAATAAGTAATCGTAAGTAACCGTAAGTATATTTAAAAAGAACACATAGCTGCCAGGTTGAATTGTAAGGGACTGGTGGTTCCTGGAAGCAGTTTTTGACTGCAGTAAGTAAATCTTTTTTATCACTAAAAGTTTAATAAAGAGGAAAGTAAGGATTGCTTTTAAGAAATGCTTTATTTCATTATAGCTACCCCTGATGAAGCTTTGTTTAGCAAAATGAAGGGCCTCCTGTCAGGCTCAGATATGTTAAACACTGGACTAGAGCAATGGTTACTCTGAAAACACTGATAAAAGAAGGCATCGTGGCAAGATGAGTACGTTTGACAGACAAATAAATAATTCATATATTGGCTGGAATAAAATAGACTTATATATTCAGTGGCAACAGAGAAGAAACCACATTAAAAAATGAATTTATTGAGCTAACCTATGTAACTTAATTCTCCCGGCAGTTGCACAGTTTATATAGACATTATTACACAATCAGGCACAGATTTTCATACAAAACTAAAGGAGTTTTTTGTAGATCTGTGATGTGTCAAGCTGAAGCCTTACAGTAATTCAACAGATTAGGCTAAGTTTATTCTGAGGTGTTTTCCTCCTTTAGTTTCTCTTTTCGTATCTACAAAAATTCAAATGTAGAATCCCAAGAGTATCTGGGCCCAGTATTCAAAGGTATTTACATGGTTGACAGACCTGTGAACCGTGTAAATGCCTCTAAGCAGGATATTCAGTGGCACTAACACAGTACCACCGCTAGCTGCTCTGATGCTAACCGCTTAGCAGTGGGGCATTCCGCGGCGGTGCCCTTTGCTAACCAGTCAGCGGTGATATTGATTCGCTGCCCAGTTAGTGACCTGCAGGTAAAGATAGCCATTGGAAAAGCTGGCATCCTACCACAATTCAACCCACAATTAAAGGACATAGATATATTGATAAATAATTGGAACACGGTCATAAACAAGGCTGCGACAACCAATCAAAGAAGGAAGCGCAAGATACAAAATCGATGAGAGGCATGGTTCACTCAGGAACTAAGAAACACAAAAAGGCATTTAAGAAAACTAGAATGCAAATGGAGAATCACTAAAGCACCACAGGACAGTAGTAAATATATGGACACCCTCCACACCTACCACAGAATGAACAACGACAGCAAGAAAGACTACCATACAAATCTCATAATGAAATCATTGAATTGTCCTAGAGAACTTTTTCACATTGTGAAATCTCTCACCCAAGCACCCAACTCAGAGGGCAGCAATATCATTATCAAACCGCAAGAAATCACAAACCATTACATGAAAAAAACTAATACTACCAACCTGTAATACCTCAAAGCCATATGCCAGCAATCTTAACGATATCACACTATGGCAAATGCTTACCCAAATCAACACTGAGCAGTTAAACAGATCATCACTTCAATAAATACAACAACATATCCACTGGATCCATGCCCCTTCAGCTGGATAAAAATAACCAGAGCAGATGTTATGCACGTCATACTTAAAATAGTCAATCTATATTTGGCACACGGTTACTTCCCTAGATCTTTAAAAAGAGCAACTATTCGTCCCGTTCTAAAGCACAATGCCGGGAGAGCAGAAGCCATCTAACAGCTGTGTGTGAGAGCTCCTTCCCCTGCCAATCAAGATCACGAGCAGAGAACATTTAACCGCCACTGCGGGGGCGCGCCCATGCCTTGGGGGCCCTCACCTGAGGGCCTCGCCAGAGGGCCCTTTGGCGTGGCCCTTAAGCGTTGGACCGTGCGAGACTAAAGAAACATCTGCTATATAGCTGGTTATTCTGTTTTGAGGTATGGCTATTTTAGTTTAAATGTAATGTAAGGTATGTATTGTTATTCCCTGTGTTATGTAGTCCCACATTCTACCGCTTTGATATAATTATAAAGTGGCGCATGTCTCCCTTGCCTTTGTATAACCTTGTAATGTATTGTAAACTGCTTTGATTGAAGGAAAAGGTGGTATAAAAAACCCTGTTAAATAAATAAATAAATAGTTCCTTGGATAAAACATGCCCTAATTCATATAGACCAATATCCTCCCTTCCTTTCATCGCTAGGATAACGGAGAAGATTGTACAAATACAACTCCAGGACTTCATAGATATCCACGTACCTCTTGATCCACACCAACACAGCTTCAGGCCAGGCCATGGTGTGGAGACACTACTAATTTCATTACTTGACAGGCTCTTGAAGGAGATTGAAAAACGCAGACAATATCTCATACCGATATTCTTGGACATTTCAGCCACTTTCCATCAATTGCAATACCCTCATAACCAGTCTCCAACAGATTGGAATCAGAGGAACCACCTTACTTTGGTTTAAATCATACTTATCGGACCATACACAACAAGTCAAAATAGGTCAAGACTCATTGAAACCCTACAGGCAACAACAAGGCATACCACAAGGCTCTGCCCTCTCTTCTCTATTACTTAATATATATCTTCAGCCGATATGCAATATCTTTCACAAACATAAGGTAAATTTCCACATATATGTGGATGACATTATATTTTACCTCCCATACAATCCTGCCCAACCTAACACCCAAAAGATAACTACAATATTCAGCAATATTTCAGAATGGCTTGCTTCTCACAACCTGAGGATAAACTTACAAAATACTGAAGTTCTGTTTGTCTCCAAAGATAAGGATTTCATCCCACCACTACAATTGAAGGTCAAGGAAGCCTCATTGATAATAAAGAATGAAGTAAAATACCCAGGCGTAACCTTGGACCAAAACATGAACCTAAGGGCCAGCATCATAAAAATACAAGAGCCATATATAACAAAATACGGATCCTCCAGTAACTGAGACCCCTACTTTCAACTAATGACTTCCATACAGTACTTCCATCACCTGGACTTTTGTAACAGTATACTACAAGGCCTTCCCAAAGAACCTCTACACCAGCTACAGATGGCTCAAAATACCGCAGTGTGTGTCCTACTCAAATTACCAAAATCTGAGCACATAACCCCCATACTCCAATGGCTTCACTGGCTACCTATTGAAAGCAGAATAAAATTCAAATCCATAATAACCACATTCAAACTACTATACAATCTGTCCTCCGACATCCTTAGCCCTCTCATAACCACCACACCAAACAGCAGGGCCGGATTTACCTTGAGTGAGGCCCTACGCCACCAAAACTTGTGGGCCCCCAGCAGGGGCGGCCCAAGGGGGGTGCAGGCCTCATTTGCATAAGGGGCCTCATTTGCATAAATATTTGCATAATGTTACCATATACTAACTTTTAGTAAACGTGCCTCTTAATGAGTGTATGGATAAAGAAAGACTAAAAGATTTCTACATTACTATAATCCAGTGCCAACTGCCAGACACATTAGGAACTACTACAAACACTGCCCATAGTAAACCCGCCGTATCCTAACAGCACTACCAGGACTCACAAAGCACCATACTCTACCAATCAAAAGGCAACACTGCAAATATTAAAACCAATACATTTCAGAGAACAACAATACATGACCTACTGGGGAAAGAGAACAAGTGGCAATGTCAAATAGGAATTATATAAACAGAACACCTCAGCTCAGTTACACATGCAGAACATAGACCATCACCAAACAAGTAATCACAATTTAGAAACAGGAAGACAATAATTAAACTGGGAATCCCAAAAGCCAAACTTGGAATGTACAACACTGTAGAAATAAAACTATACATTAATTTGCTCTTGTACTAAACAAAGCGCAGACGTTAATGATGCACATTTACCAGAGCTGACATATTCCAATTAATAAATTCAAAATAAAGAGATATTTTTCTACCTTTTGTGCATTTTTTTCAGCTGCAATTGCTCCAGCCACTTTCTTCTGGTTTCTTTGTGTCTTCTGCTAACTCTCCATCGTCTGCTGTCCATTTGTCCTTTCTTCTCTCTTCTAGATTTTTTTCCATTCTCTCTCTACATCTGCTTTAACATACTAATCTTTCTCCTTTTGCTCTTTCCTCATTCCTATTTCATCCACTCAAATTTTACCCCTCCATCCTCAATCCCCACTTACTCTCCCAATACCCGGCCAATTGTAGATTTTTTATCCCTCCCACACAAAATATTTTTCCCTTCTCCATTTTACTCTTCCAGCCCCATCCCATTCTAATCCTCCCCCAACATCAGCTCCCTTCTAGTTCCAGCCTCACCCAGCATCCATTCCCTTCTAGTCCCTGCATCAGCCCATTTCCAGTCCTAGCCATCCATCAGCCCATTTCCAGTCCTAGCAACCCCCCAACCCAATACCAGTCCTAGCCCCCCCATCACCCCACTTACAGTCCTTAACCCCCCATCACCCCATTTTCAGTCCTTACCCCCCATCACCCCATTTTCAGTTTAAGCCCCCCCTATAACCCATTACCAGTCCTAACCCCCCATCAGCTCACTTCCAGTCCTAACCCCATCAACCCATTTCCAGTCAGCCCCCCATAGCCCATTGCCAGTCCTACCCCCCCCATCAGCCCACAGCCCATTACCAGTCCTAACCCCATCATCCCACCTCCAGTTTTAGCCCCCCAGCCCATTTCCAGTCCTAGCCCCCCATAGCCCATTACCAGACAACCCCCATCAACCCACAGCCCATTACCAGTCTTAACCCCCCCCCAAAGCCCATTACCAGTTCTAACCCCCCCCAACAGCCCATTACCAGTCCTAACCCCATCAGCCCACCTCCAGTCTTAACCCCCCAGCCCATTTCCAGTCCTAGCCCCCCCCATAGCCCATTACCAGACAGCCCCCATCAGCCCATAGCCCATTACCAGTCTTAACCCCCCCAAAGCCCATTGCCAGTTCTAAGCCCCCCCCAACAGCCCACAGTCCATTACCAGTCCTAACCCCATCAGCCCACCTCTAGCCTTAACCCCCCCCAGCCCAGCCCAGCCCATTTCCAGCCCCAGCCCCCCCAATAGCCCATTACCAGTCCTACCCCCCCCCCCCATAGCCAATTACCAGTCCTACCCCCCCCCCGGCCTAAAGTAAAATTTAATTTAAAAAAAAAACCTGGTGGCTGCCGCCGCGGGGCCCCCTCTGCTGCCGCGCAGCACGGCAGCACGGACTGACCCGCGGGGGCCCCGTCTACAAGCTGAAGCCGTCGGGTCGGTTCTCCCTCCCTCCGTGCAGGCTGCAGGCTGCGAGAGACGTGAAGCGAGAGCGTCTCCTCGCGTCTCTGTTAAGCCCGCAGGGGCTGATGGGAAATTTCCCATCAGCCCCTGCGGGCTTAACAGAGACGCGAGGAGACACTCTCCTTTCGCGTCTCTCACAGCCCACAGCCTACAGCCTACAGCCTGCAGCGAGGGAGGGAGGGAGGGAGGGACGACCCGACCCGACCCGACCCGACGGCTTCAGCTTGTAGACGGGGCCCCCGCGGCAGCAGAGGGGGCCCCGCGGCGGCAGCCACCAGGTTTTTTTTAAAATTGTGTTTAAAAAAAATGAGCTTGTTCTTTTTTTGTGGGCCCCTGCCGGCTGTGGGCCCTACGCCATGGCGTACATGGCATATAGGTAAATCCGGCCCTGCCAAACAGCACACAAAGGAGAGGCACTGCACAAAGCAAACTAGCCATTCCCCCTGAATTTAGGAAAACCAATTGTGCAGCCAGTAGCAGAGTTTTTACATACTATGCACCGATTCTCTGGAACTCACTCCCAGACAATTTAAGGGCTATAAAGGACATCCCCAATTTTAGAAAACATCTTAAAACAAATCGAATCTCTGAATATTTTGGAGAGGAGATAGACAAAACCAACATCGATCCGACAGAATTACCAGTACCCAGGATCCTCTTATCACCCACGACCAAGACAGTTAAGTAACATTATTTTGTGTGCAGATATTTAGCCCCATCTGTTTATTCCCCAATGTTATAAACTGTTAGCTATTTTGCTACCAAGTCCTTGAGTATTCTTTTGTTAGCTGTTTTTATAATCAGTTTTATGGTGTTTACCTTTGTTCCCTGTACAATGCACTTACATATTATTTAGTTCGATGTAAACTGCTTTGATTCACTGATTTTATTTCTTTATTTACAGTTTCTTTTATACCGCGCTATTCGGCATCAGTGAGGTTTACATGGAACAGAAAATTGTACGGCGCAGAAACTACTCCGTAATTACAATTAACATAGTAACATAGTAAGTGACGGCAGATAAAGACCAGCATTTTCCATCTAGTCTGCCCAGCAAGATGGCAAGAGTAGGTGCACCTGTCGCTCTGTGCAGGCCACCCCTCCCCATATTTTTGTTTCTGTTTAGGGGTGAACCCACCACTCCATGTAGGACACCCTTATTTGTTCAGACGCTAGATAGTTCAGAAGTTAGATGGTACCGTTTATTTTGCTTTTATCCTGTTGCTGTAAAGGGATCCACTGTGTTTGTCCCATGCCGTTTTGAATTCCATCACCGTGTTTGCCCCCACCACTTCCATCGGGAGGGCATTCCAAACATCCACCACCCTTTCAGTGAAGAAATATTTCCTGACATTGCCTTTCAATTTACCACCTTGCAGCTTCATGTTATGCCCTCTAGTTTTACAGCTTCCCCGTCTTTGGAAGAGGTTTGTTTGTTCATCATTTCTCTTTAAGTATTTAAAGGTCTGAATCATATCTCCCCTGTCCCTCCTCTCCTCCAAAGTGTACATATTTAGGTCTTCAAGTCTCTTCTCATAAGGCTTCTGACACAGGCTCCAAATCATTTTGGTCGCCTTTCTCTGAACAGTTTCCAGTCTTTTTACATCTTTTGCAAGATATGGCCTCCAAAACTGAACACAGTATTCCAAGTGAGGCCTCACCAGTGACTTGTACGTGGCATAAGTACCTCTTCCTTTCTGCTGGTAATCCCTCTTTGTATGCAGCCCAACATTCTCCTGGCTTTTGCCACCGCCTTGTCGCTCTGTTTTGTCACCTTGAGATCATCAGAGATAATCACACCAAGGTCTTTCTCCTGAACCGTGCATACCAACCTCTCACCCCCTATTGTGTACTTTTCCCTTGGATTTCTGCTACCCAAGTACATGACACTGCACTTTTTCACATTAAATCGTAGTTGCCAAGCATTAGACCAGTCTTCCAGCTTTTGTAGATCTTTCCTCATGTTACCCACTCCCTCGGGGGAGTCCACTCTGTTGCAAATTTTTGTGTCATCTGCAAAAAGACAGATTTTTCCACTCAGTCCTTCAGCAATATCACTCACAAATATACTGAACAGTGCCGGGCCCAGGACCGAACCCTGAGGCACCCCGCTAATCACCTTCCTCTCATCCGAGTGAGCTCCATGTACCATCACCCTCTGTTGTCTGTCAGTCAACCAATTTCTAATCCAGTTTACTATCTTGGGACCCATCCCCAAGCTACTGAGTTTATTGACAAGCCTCCTATGAGGAACAGTATCAAAGGCTTTGCTGAAATCCAGATAGATGACATCCATTGCATGCCCAAGATCTACTTCCTTGGTCACCCAATCAAAGAACTCAATCAGATTTGTTTGGCAAGACCGTCCTTCGGTAAAACCATGTTGCCTTGGATCTTGCAACCTGTTGATTTTGAGAAAGTTCACTATTTGCTCTTTCAGGAGCGACTCCATTACTTTTCCTGCCACCGAGGTAAGGCTCACGGGCCTGTAATTTGACACTTCTTCCCTGTCACCACTTTTGTGTAGAGGTACAACATTAGCCATTCTCCAGTCCTGAGGAACCACTCCTGTTTCCAAGGATCTGTTGAAGACATCCTTTAATGGTCCTGCAAGAACCTCTCTGAGCTCTTTCAGTATCCTGGGATGTATCCCATCCGGTCCCATGGCTTTGTCCACTTTCAGTTTAGCAAGTTGTTCTAACACCTCATCTTCTGTGAATGGTGTGGTATCTACTTCAGTCCTATTTTTATATTTGGGAGTCACAGCTGGTCCATCTCCAGGATCTTCTTTAGTAAAAACAGAGCAGAAGTATTTGTTTAGCAATTTCGCTTTTTCAATGTCACTTTCCACGAGTCCTTTCCCAGCACTTCTGAGTCCTGCAATTCCAACTCTGATCTTCTTCCTTTCCTGAATATACTTGAAGAATGTTTTGTTGCCACTCTTAACATCTTTAATGAAAAAAACCCTCCTCAATGATGGAAATATAATATTGTAATGAAAGCCACCAAAGAAATAAACCCACAAATCTATATAAATTTTTGTTTTGTCGAAGCCCACCGAGGGGAGGCTAGAACTGTTTACCTAGCCCCCTCCAGACGGTAGACTGCTTTTATTTTAACGAAAATTCACCATAGTGTTATTAAAACGAGCACTTATCTTCATCATAAGATTCTTCATTCTTCATTCATTTTCCAGCCTCGTTGCTAATAGTTGAGGTACCAAAAGAACCCCCGTGGAAAATTTTGTGTAAACCAAATATCTTTTTGTCGGATGTTCCAGGAAAGGGACATGTACAGGTACTATGTCCTCCACTCAGTTACATCCCTTTTATTAATTTTATTACTAAAAAAAACCCCGTCTACTTAACTGAATAAGACGGTTGTCGGCAATCCTTGTCAAGCACGACGTGCACGTTTCGGGTCTGTAGCCCTGTCTCAAGTGCTGCCAATACTGCGGTTTCAACTGCCATAAAACGCCAACACTGGCTACTTCCTCAAAAGGGTGCTGGTCTCCAAAGAATGGCTGTATTCCGTCATCAATCACTCATGACAACCAATGAGAACTCCAAGGATACCCCACTGAATAGGGGAAGCCCTGAGGTCATCAAAGCTACGTCAGCGTATGCTCAGCCAATCGATCTCCTTGTTAAGACCAGAAGGATGTACTGATTGAAGCTGAAAAATCCATCGCTGTTCACAGCTTTGCAAACGATTGATACGATCTCCCCCTCGAGGGTTAGAAGGTATGTGGTCAATGACAGTCCAGCGGAGTTCTTGAAAAGAATGGCCCAAAGCCAAACAATGGTCCACCATTGGAGCTGTCTCAATCTGTTGTCGGAGGCGAGAAGCATGTTCACCAAGCCGTAGTTTGATTTTCGGGTAGTGCGACCCACATATATCAACGGACAGGGACAGGAAATAAGGTATACAACAAAAGAGGAATTGCAATCAGTTTCCCACCGTCTCTTAAATTGTTTCCCCGTGCCTGGAACCGTCCATTCCAATCCTGTTTGTGCCAATGGGCAGTATTTACAAAAGCCACAAACCCCATGTCCATTATGTGGGAAGGAAGGAAGGTGAAGGAGGTCGATCCTGACAAACTGTAGAGTTGGCCACCAAGTCCCCCAAATTTGCCCCGCGTGTAAAGGCTATTGATAAAGGGTTTTGAAAACAGGTATGTAACCCTAATATGGACCAATGTTTCCGAAGAATATGAATCACATCCTTACTAGACGTCATATAAGGTAGTATGCCTACCAACGGAGGTGTAGATCGTTGTGTGGATTCACTAGATTGTTGATCTGTCAGTAACCATTCGCGATGGGTATAAAAAGCTCGTCGGTAGGCTAGCTTAACTACTTTAGCCGGATAGCCCCTATCCAAAAGACGTTTGTACAAATCCTGAGCTTGTATACGGAAATCCTCTATGGAGGAGCAAATGCGACGTATTCTCAGGCCATATGTAAATACTCCCCAACAGATTGAGACAGCTCCAATGGTGGACCATTGTTTGGCTTTGGGCCATTCTTTTCAAGAACTCCGCTGGACTGTCATTGACCACATACCTTCTAACCCTCGAGGGGGAGATCGTATCAATCGTTTGCAAAGCTGTGAACAGCGATGGATTTTTCAGCTTCAATCAGTACATCCTTCTGGTCTTAACAAGGAGATCGATTGGCTGAGCATACGCTGACGTAGCTTTGATGACCTCAGGGCTTCCCCTATTCAGTGGGGTATCCTTGGAGTTCTCATTGGTTGTCATGAGTGATTGATGACGGAATACAGCCATTCTTTGGAGACCAGCACCCTTTTGAGGAAGTAGCCAGTGTTGGCGTTTTATGGCAGTTGAAACCGCAGTATTGGCAGCACTTGAGACAGGGCTACAGACCCGAAACGTGCACGTCGTGCTTGACAAGGATTGCCGACAACCGTCTTATTCAGTTAAGTAGACGGGGTTTTTTTAGTAATAAAATTAATAAAAGGGATGTAACTGAGTGGAGGACATAGTACCTGTACATGTCCCTTTCCTGGAACATCCGACAAAAAGATATTTGGTTTACACAAAATTTTCCACGGGGGTTCTTTTGGTGATTATTTTTGACAATTTTACATAGTATCACTAAATTAGGGATTGGTATTTGCAGAATAGTTGAGGTACAGCAGACGTGCACGTTTCGGGTGTGCGCCCTGCTTCAAATGCTCTCAAAACCATTCAAAAAATGCAACGAAGAAACGCCGTCAATGCAGCCGTGGGTAATCCATTGTCAATGGCCCGACATAGCGTAACTTTATATGGGAGAAGGCCAACCGGAAACAGGGAAAGCCTCACTGTCAGAGGTATCCCCGCTACCCATTGGTCCGATAATTTGGATAGAACAATCAGCCAAGAGACCTCGTCATAAAATGGTAATCCAATCAATGTCCTTATTTAGACCACGGGGGTGAATCGTATGCAACTCGAAGATCCACTTCTGTTCTAAACGTTGCAATTTTTGTTCGCGGTCTCCCCTTCGTGGATCAAAGGGAACATGATCAATTATAGTCCATTTCAAATCTTCAAAAATGTGAGACTCTGCCACACAGTGTTCTACTAGCGGAGCTAACATAACAGCATTTCTTATCCGAGATGCATGTTCGGCCAAACGTAGGCGCATAGAGCGAATAGTGCGCCCAACATAGAAGAGACCGCAAGGACATGTCAATAGATAAACAACATGTGTTGTGAAGCAAGTTGTCTTCCATCGTCGAACATAATTTTGACAGGTTTCAGGATGTTGCCAGGACTCCCCTGGAGACGTCCCCTCACAGTAACGACACTCATTACACGGTGAGTGGCCCCCTCCTGTCTGGATGGAATAGGACGATCCATAGCCAAAGTTGTTTTTACCAACTGATTATTCAGATTACTTCCCCGAGTGAATGTCAGTCGCAGGGGTTGTTGAAAACAATCAAGTAAAGTCAACATCCTCCAATGAGAACGTAGAATGTTTGCTATTGCTGAACTCCTTTCAGTATACGGCAGCACTCCAACCAATGGATTCTCATCAGATGTTCTAGTCAGAGAATATTGGGGATCCAATAGCCATTCCCGATGTGTATACTTAGCCCTACGATAAGCTTGAGAGACCGTCTGAAAAGGGTATCCCCGAGCCAACAATCGTTGAGTCAAATCTACCGAATGTGTCCTAAAGTCCCCAATAGAATGACAGAGACGACGCAGACGTAAAAACTGACCATAGGGGAGACCCCGTTTAAGGGGAACTGGATGATAGCTATGATAATGGAGCAAACTGTTTCTCTGTACCGGCTTACGATACAATGTAGATTTTAATGTTCCATCCTCCACCATAATCAGCATATCCAAAAATTCGATTTTATCAGTTGCAACATGCGCTGTGAAAGTGATATTAGATTTCAGCTGGTTTAGCCAGTCAATAAAAACCTGGAGTGTGGACTGATCTGACGTCCAGACAAAAAAGATGTCATCTAAAAATCTTCTCCATAGTTTCACATTCGGATATAATAAGGAACCTTGAATTAGCGTCTCCTCCATTTTACCCATATATAGGGTAGCTATGGACGGGGCCATAGTTGCCCCCATGGCGATACCGGAGATTTGCTTATAATAATTCCCTTCGACCAAAAAATAATTTTGAGTTAATACCATTCGTGCAAGATTCACCAAAAAAGATCGTGGAAGTCGACTAGGGGCTGCCTGAAATGAATACTCTAATAAGTCCAGCGCTTCAACTTGGTCAATATTAGTGTATAAAGCAGTGACATCCAAAGTCACTAAATAGGCTCCCAAAGGAACACGAAATTCAGAAATAATCTGTAGGAAGTGAGTGGAATCTCTCAAAAAAGATGGTACCGCTCTGGCCTCAACCTTCAAAAACGTGTCACAGAATATAGATAGAG
Organism: Ichthyophis bannanicus; assembly: GCA_033557465.1. Taxonomy (NCBI): domain Eukaryota; kingdom Metazoa; phylum Chordata; class Amphibia; order Gymnophiona; family Ichthyophiidae; genus Ichthyophis; species Ichthyophis bannanicus. Next base: position 201,382,540 of record CM066043.1, on the reverse strand, counting down.
GTTCTAAAATAGAACCACGACAAGAAACTATAGGTCTTCCCGGGGGGGACACCAAAGATTTGTGAATTTTGGGCACGAGGTATAATGTGGGAACTGTAGGATGGGCTGTCACCAAAAACTTTTTTTCTCTCATAGTGATCCAGCCTGATTGAAAAGCTTCATCAATTTGTATCTGAATGCTATTCTTTAAGCTCATCGTTGGATCAGCATCTAACAGCTGATATATTGAAGTGTCCTGAACATGAGCCAATAATTGTTGCAAATATATTTGAGAATCCATCACCACCAACGCTCCGCCCTTATCAGCGCGACGAAATACCAGAGAAGGGTCAGATGTTAATTCTCGCAGTGATGTCCAATCCTCACGAGTGAAATTTGAAAAACGTTTGGTGGAGACCTGTTCAAGCTTATCAACATCCCTAAGGACTAGTGCCTGATATGTCGAAATAGTTGTATCCCTTCCAGCCTCCGAAGGTAACCAACGAGATAGGGGCTTAACCACCGACCCATCATCCATCATAGGATGATTATGAAAATATGCCATTACTCGCAACTTCCGAAAGAACCGGTGGAGGGCAACGCGCATCTCAAAGGGGTCATATCGCGGTGTCGGCACATATGAAAGGCCATAATTTAAGACCCGTTCTTGTGAGGCAGATAATGGCCGCCCCGTCAAATTAACTACTAAGGAGGAAGAGGTTCCTGTTGGGTCCGAGATCGTGTTTGAGGGGGTTCCCAATCGCTTTCTTGATAGGGGACGCGAGATCGCCCTCCCCGACCTCTCCGAAAATCCGAATAAGTACGTCGTGGTCTACGAGCATTGCCATCACCTCTATTAAACTGTTGTCTACGTTCCACAGAGGAAGACCCCTCATCTGTATCCTCGGAGGAAGCGTCAAAAGTGACGTGCCGTTGATCAGAACTTTCTTTCTCATACATCCAATAGTAAACACGTTCCGTGTCATAATCTCCTTTATCCCGTGAATATTTTTTTAATTTTAAAGATTTTAAGTAATCATAGAATCCCTTAATTTGTCGATCTATTTCCTCCATCTTAGTTTTAAAGGGAAGTTCACCCAACGTTTCCTTCAGCGGGGTAGAAGCCTCCGTTATTTCTTTTTGCAATTTTTCTTCCTCTTGAATTGTTCGCTCCAAAATCAATGCTATCAAATCATAGCTACATTTGTTACTGATCATGTTCCATTTTGAGACAAAATCGACATCCCATTTGAATAACTTAGGTGCTCTTGTCATACGGAGTCCCCTTGGAATAATCCTAGTCTTCAGATATTGTGTCATACTGGCACCATGCAATTGAGCTCTCACTAAACATTTTCGTAAGATTTTAAATGCTGTTACTGAAAAAGAGGCCAAATCTCCCGGCTGGTCTTCATCAAAAATGTCCGCCGCTGACGTAATCTATCCAAATCCTCCTCAGAATAGGCAAAAGTATCTAAGGCCATTTTTTAAAAGGGTGATCAAACAGAGAATTAATGAAAAAAACCCTCCTCAATGATGGAAATATAATATTGTAATGAAAGCCACCAAAGAAATAAACCCACAAATCTATATAAATTTTTGTTTTGTCGAAGCCCACCGAGGGGAGGCTAGAACTGTTTACCTAGCCCCCTCCAGACGGTAGACTGCTTTTATTTTAACGAAAATTCACCATAGTGTTATTAAAACGAGCACTTATCTTCATCATAAGATTCTTCATTCTTCATTCATTTTCCAGCCTCGTTGCTAATAGTTGAGGTACAGCAGACGTGCACGTTTCGGGTGTGCGCCCTGCTTCAAATGCTCTCAAAACCATTCAAAAAATGCAACGAAGAAACGCCGTCAATGCAGCCGTGGGTAATCCATTGTCAATGGCCCGACATAGCGTAACTTTATATGGGAGAAGGCCAACCGGAAACAGGGAAAGCCTCACTGTCAGAGGTATCCCCGCTACCCATTGGTCCGATAATTTGGATAGAACAATCAGCCAAGAGACCTCGTCATAAAATGGTAATCCAATCAATGTCCTTATTTAGACCACGGGGGTGAATCGTATGCAACTCGAAGATCCACTTCTGTTCTAAACGTTGCAATTTTTGTTCGCGGTCTCCCCTTCGTGGATCAAAGGGAACATGATCAATTATAGTCCATTTCAAATCTTCAAAAATGTGAGACTCTGCCACACAGTGTTCTACTAGCGGAGCTGACATAACAGCATTTCTTATCCGAGATGCATGTTCGGCCAAACGTAGGCGCATAGAGCGAATAGTGCGCCCGACATAGAAGAGACCGCAAGGACATGTCAATAGATAAACAACATGTGTTGTGAAGCAAGTTGTCTTCCATCGTCGAACATAATTTTGACAGGTTTCAGGATGTTGCCAGGACTCCCCTGGAGACGTCCCCTCACAGTAACGACACTCATTACACGGTGAGTGGCCCCCCTCCTGTCCGGATGGAATAGGACGATCCATAGCCAAAGTTGTTTTTACCAACTGATTATTCAGATTACTTCCCCGAGTGAATGTCAGTCGCAGGGGTTGTTGAAAACAATCAAGTAAAGTCAACATCCTCCAATGAGAACGTAGAATGTTTGCTATTGCTGAACTCCTTTCAGTATACGGCAGCACTCCAACCAATGGATTCTCATCAGATGTTCTAGTCAGAGAATATTGGGGATCCAATAGCCATTCCCGATGTGTATACTTAGCCCTACGATAAGCTTGAGAGACCGTCTGAAAAGGGTATCCCCGAGCCAACAATCGTTGAGTCAAATCTACCGAATGTGTCCTAAAGTCCCCAATAGAATGACAGAGACGACGCAGACGTAAAAACTGACCATAGGGGAGACCCCGTTTAAGGGGAACTGGATGATAGCTATGATAATGGAGCAAACTGTTTCTCTGTACCGGCTTACGATACAATGTAGATTTTAATGTTCCATCCTCCACCATAATCAGCATATCCAAAAATTCGATTTTATCAGTTGCAACATGCGCTGTGAAAGTGATATTAGATTTCAGCTGGTTTAGCCAGTCAATAAAAACCTGGAGTGTGGACTGATCTGACGTCCAGACAAAAAAGATGTCATCTAAAAATCTTCTCCATAGTTTCACATTCGGATATAATAAGGAACCTTGAATTAGCGTCTCCTCCATTTTACCCATATATAGGGTAGCTATGGACGGGGCCATAGTTGCCCCCATGGCGATACCGGAGATTTGCTTATAATAATTCCCTTCGACCAAAAAATAATTTTGAGTTAATACCATTCGTGCAAGATTCACCAAAAAGATCGTGGAAGTCGACTAGGGGCTGCCTGAAATGAATACTCTAATAAGTCCAGCGCTTCAACTTGGTCAATATTAGTGTATAAAGCAGTGACATCCAAAGTCACTAAATAGGCTCCCAAAGGAACACGAAATTCAGAAATAATCTGTAGGAAGTGAGTGGAATCTCTCAAAAAAGATGGTACCGCTCTGGCCTCAACCTTCAAAAACGTGTCACAGAATATAGATAGAGGTTCTAAAATAGAACCACGACAAGAAACTATAGGTCTTCCCGGGGGGGACACCAAAGATTTGTGAATTTTGGGCACGAGGTATAATGTGGGAACTGTAGGATGGGCTGTCACCAAAAACTTTTTTTCTCTCATAGTGATCCAGCCTGATTGAAAAGCTTCATCAATTTGTATCTGAATGCTATTCTTTAAGCTCATCGTTGGATCAGCATCTAACAGCTGATATATTGAAGTGTCCTGAACATGAGCCAATAATTGTTGCAAATATATTTGAGAATCCATCACCACCAACGCTCCGCCCTTATCAGCGCGACGAAATACCAGAGAAGGGTCAGATGTTAATTCTCGCAGTGATGTCCAATCCTCACGAGTGAAATTTGAAAAACGTTTGGTGGAGACCTGTTCAAGCTTATCAACATCCCTAAGGACTAGTGCCTGATATGTCGAAATAGTTGTATCCCTTCCAGCCTCCGAAGGTAACCAACGAGATAGGGGCTTAACCACCGACCCATCATCCATCATAGGATGATTATGAAAATATGCCATTACTCGCAACTTCCGAAAGAACCGGTGGAGGGCAACGCGCATCTCAAAGGGGTCATATCGCGGTGTCGGCACATATGAAAGGCCATAATTTAAGACCCGTTCTTGTGAGGCAGATAATGGCCGCCCCGTCAAATTAACTACTAAGGAGGAAGAGGTTCCTGTTGGGTCCGAGATCGTGTTTGAGGGGGTTCCCAATCGCTTTCTTGATAGGGGACGCGAGATCGCCCTCCCCGACCTCTCCGAAAATCCGAATAAGTACGTCGTGGTCTACGAGCATTGCCATCACCTCTATTAAACTGTTGTCTACGTTCCACAGAGGAAGACCCCTCATCTGTATCCTCGGAGGAAGCGTCAAAAGTGACGTGCCGTTGATCAGAACTTTCTTTCTCATACATCCAATAGTAAACACGTTCCGTGTCATAATCTCCTTTATCCCGTGAATATTTTTTTAATTTTAAAGATTTTAAGTAATCATAGAATCCCTTAATTTGTCGATCTATTTCCTCCATCTTAGTTTTAAAGGGAAGTTCACCCAACGTTTCCTTCAGCGGGGTAGAAGCCTCCGTTATTTCTTTTTGCAATTTTTCTTCCTCTTGAATTGTTCGCTCCAAAATCAATGCTATCAAATCATAGCTACATTTGTTACTGATCATGTTCCATTTTGAGACAAAATCGACATCCCATTTGAATAACTTAGGTGCTCTTGTCATACGGAGTCCCCTTGGAATAATCCTAGTCTTCAGATATTGTGTCATACTGGCACCATGCAATTGAGCTCTCACTAAACATTTTCGTAAGATTTTAAATGCTGTTACTGAAAAAGAGGCCAAATCTCCCGGCTGGTCTTCATCAAAAATGTCCGCCGCTGACGTAATCTATCCAAATCCTCCTCAGAATAGGCAAAAGTATCTAAGGCCATTTTTTAAAAGGGTGATCAAATAGAGAATTAATGAAAAAAACCCTCCTCAATGATGGAAATATAATATTGTAATGAAAGCCACCAAAGAAATAAACCCACAAATCTATATAAATTTTTGTTTTGTCGAAGCCCACCGAGGGGAGGCTAGAACTGTTTACCTAGCCCCCTCCAGACGGTAGACTGCTTTTATTTTAACGAAAATTCACCATAGTGTTATTAAAACGAGCACTTATCTTCATCATAAGATTCTTCATTCTTCATTCATTTTCCAGCCTCGTTGCTAATAGTTGAGGTACAGCAGACGTGCACGTTTCGGGTGTGCGCCCTGCTTCAAATGCTCTCAAAACCATTCAAAAAATGCAACGAAGAAACGCCGTCAATGCAGCCGTGGGTAATCCATTGTCAATGGCCCGACATAGCGTAACTTTATATGGGAGAAGGCCAACCGGAAACAGGGAAAGCCTCACTGTCAGAGGTATCCCCGCTACCCATTGGTCCGATAATTTGGATAGAACAATCAGCCAAGAGACCTCGTCATAAAATGGTAATCCAATCAATGTCCTTATTTAGACCACGGGGGTGAATCGTATGCAACTCGAAGATCCACTTCTGTTCTAAACGTTGCAATTTTTGTTCGCGGTCTCCCCTTCGTGGATCAAAGGGAACATGATCAATTATAGTCCATTTCAAATCTTCAAAAATGTGAGACTCTGCCACACAGTGTTCTACTAGCGGAGCTGACATAACAGCATTTCTTATCCGAGATGCATGTTCGGCCAAACGTAGGCGCATAGAGCGAATAGTGCGCCCGACATAGAAGAGACCGCAAGGACATGTCAATAGATAAACAACATGTGTTGTGAAGCAAGTTGTCTTCCATCGTCGAACATAATTTTGACAGGTTTCAGGATGTTGCCAGGACTCCCCTGGAGACGTCCCCTCACAGTAACGACACTCATTACACGGTGAGTGGCCCCCCTCCTGTCCGGATGGAATAGGACGATCCATAGCCAAAGTTGTTTTTACCAACTGATTATTCAGATTACTTCCCCGAGTGAATGTCAGTCGCAGGGGTTGTTGAAAACAATCAAGTAAAGTCAACATCCTCCAATGAGAACGTAGAATGTTTGCTATTGCTGAACTCCTTTCAGTATACGGCAGCACTCCAACCAATGGATTCTCATCAGATGTTCTAGTCAGAGAATATTGGGGATCCAATAGCCATTCCCGATGTGTATACTTAGCCCTACGATAAGCTTGAGAGACCGTCTGAAAAGGGTATCCCCGAGCCAACAATCGTTGAGTCAAATCTACCGAATGTGTCCTAAAGTCCCCAATAGAATGACAGAGACGACGCAGACGTAAAAACTGACCATAGGGGAGACCCCGTTTAAGGGGAACTGGATGATAGCTATGATAATGGAGCAAACTGTTTCTCTGTACCGGCTTACGATACAATGTAGATTTTAATGTTCCATCCTCCACCATAATCAGCATATCCAAAAATTCGATTTTATCAGTTGCAACATGCGCTGTGAAAGTGATATTAGATTTCAGCTGGTTTAGCCAGTCAATAAAAACCTGGAGTGTGGACTGATCTGATGTCCAGACAAAAAAGATGTCATCTAAAAATCTTCTCCATAGTTTCACATTCGGATATAATAAGGAACCTTGAATTAGCGTCTCCTCCATTTTACCCATATAGGGTAGCTATGGACGGGGCCATAGTTGCCCCCATGGCGATACCGGAGATTTGCTTATAATAATTCCCTTCGACCAAAAAATAATTTTGAGTTAATACCATTCGTGCAAGATTCACCAAAAAAGATCGTGGAAGTCGACTAGGGGCTGCCTGAAATGAATACTCTAATAAGTCCAGCGCTTCAACTTGGTCAATATTAGTGTATAAAGCAGTGACATCCAAAGTCACTAAATAGGCTCCCAAAGGAACACGAAATTCAGAAATAATCTGTAGGAAGTGAGTGGAATCTCTCAAAAAAGATGGTACCGCTCTGGCCTCAACCTTCAAAAACGTGTCACAGAATATAGATAGAGGTTCTAAAATAGAACCACGACAAGAAACTATAGGTCTTCCCGGGGGGGACACCAAAGATTTGTGAATTTTGGGCACGAGGTATAATGTGGGAACTGTAGGATGGGCTGTCACCAAAAACTTTTTTTCTCTCATAGTGATCCAGCCTGATTGAAAAGCTTCATCAATTTGTATCTGAATGCTATTCTTTAAGCTCATCGTTGGATCAGCATCTAACAGCTGATATATTGAAGTGTCCTGAACATGAGCCAATAATTGTTGCAAATATATTTGAGAATCCATCACCACCAACGCTCCGCCCTTATCAGCGCGATGAAATACCAGAGAAGGGTCAGATGTTAATTCTCGCAGTGATGTCCAATCCTCACGAGTGAAATTTGAAAAACGTTTGGTGGAGACCTGTTCAAGCTTATCAACATCCCTAAGGACTAGTGCCTGATATGTCGAAATAGTTGTATCCCTTCCAGCCTCCGAAGGTAACCAACGAGATAGGGGCTTAACCACCGACCCATCATCCATCATAGGATGATTATGAAAATATGCCATTACTCGCAACTTCCGAAAGAACCGGTGGAGGGCAACGCGCATCTCAAAGGGGTCATATCGCGGTGTCGGCACAAATGAAAGGCCATAATTTAAGATCCGTTCTTGTGAGGCAGATAATGGCCGCCCCGTCAAATTAACTACTAAGGAGGAAGAGGTTCCTGTCGGGTCCGAGATCGTGTTTGAGGGGGGTTCCCAATCGCTTTCTTGATAGGGGACGCGAGATCGCCCTCCCCGACCTCTCCGAAAATCCGAATAAGTACGTCGTGGTCTACGAGCATTGCCATCACCTCTATTAAACTGTTGTCTACGTTCCACAGAGGAAGACCCCTCATCTGTATCCTCGGAGGAAGCGTCAAAAGTGACGTGCCGTTGATCAGAACTTTCTTTCTCATACATCCAATAGTAAACACGTTCCGTGTCATAATCTCCTTTATCCCGTGAATATTTTTTTAATTTTAAAGATTTTAAGTAATCATAGAATCCCTTAATTTGTCGATCTATTTCCTCCATCTTAGTTTTAAAGGGAAGTTCACCCAACGTTTCCTTCAGCGGGGTAGAAGCCTCCGATATTTCTTTTTGCAATTTTTCTTCCTCTTGAATTGTTCGCTCCAAAATCAATGCTATCAAATCATAGCTACATTTGTTACTGATCATGTTCCATTTTGAGACAAAATCGACATCCCATTTGAATAACTTAGGTGCTCTTGTCATACGGAGTCCCCTTGGAATAATCCTAGTCTTCAGATATTGTGTCATACTGGCACCATGCAATTGAGCTCTCACTAAACGTTTTCGTAAGATTTTAAATGCTGTTACTGAAAAAGAGGCCAAATCTCCCGGCTGGTCTTCATCAAAAAATGTCCGCCGCTGACGTAACCTATCCAAATCCTCCTCAGAATAGGCAAAAGTATCTAAGGCCATTTTTTAAAAGGGTGATCAAATAGAGAATTAATGAAAAAAAACCCTCCTCAATGATGGAAATATAATATTGTAATGAAAGCCACCAAAGAAATAAACCCACAAATCTATATAAATTTTTGTTTTGTCGAAGCCCACCGAGGGGAGGCTAGAACTGTTTACCTAGCCCCCTCCAGACGGTAGACTGCTTTTATTTTAACGAAAATTCACCATAGTGTTATTAAAACGAGCACTTATCTTCATCATAAGATTCTTCATTCTTCATTCATTTTCCAGCCTCGTTGCTAATAGTTGAGGTACAGCAGACGTGCACGTTTCGGGTGTGCGCCCTGCTTCAAATGCTCTCAAAACCATTCAAAAAATGCAACGAAGAAACGCCGTCAATGCAGCCGTGGGTAATCCATTGTCAATGGCCCGACATAGCGTAACTTTATATGGGAGAAGGCCAACCGGAAACAGGGAAAGCCTCACTGTCAGAGGTATCCCCGCTACCCATTGGTCCGATAATTTGGATAGAACAATCAGCCAAGAGACCTCGTCATAAAATGGTAATCCAATCAATGTCCTTATTTAGACCATGGGGGTGAATCGTATGCAACTCGAAGATCCACTTCTGTTCTAAACGTTGCAATTTTTGTTCGCGGTCTCCCCTTCGTGGATCAAAGGGAACATGATCAATTATAGTCCATTTCAAATCTTCAAAAATGTGAGACTCTGCCACACAGTGTTCTACTAGCGGAGCTGACATAACAGCATTTCTTATCCGAGATGCATGTTCGGCCAAACGTAGGCGCATAGAGCGAATAGTGCGCCCGACATAGAAGAGACCGCAAGGACATGTCAATAGATAAACAACATGTGTTGTGAAGCAAGTTGTCTTCCATCGTCGAACATAATTTTGACAGGTTTCAGGATGTTGCCAGGACTCCCCTGGAGACGTCCCCTCACAGTAACGACACTCATTACACGGTGAGTGGCCCCTCTCCTGTCCGGATGGAATAGGACGATCCATAGCCAAAGTTGTTTTTACCAACTGATTATTCAGATTACTTCCCCGAGTGAATGTCAGTCGCAGGGGTTGTTGAAAACAATCAAGTAAAGTCAACATCCTCCAATGAGAACGTAGAATGTTTGCTATTGCTGAACTCCTTTCAGTATACGGCAGCACTCCAACCAATGGATTCTCATCAGATGTTCTAGTCAGAGAATATTGGGGATCCAATAGCCATTCCCGATGTGTATACTTAGCCCTACGATAAGCTTGAGAGACCGTCTGAAAAGGGTATCCCCGAGCCAACAATCGTTGAGTCAAATCTACCGAATGTGTCCTAAAGTCCCCAATAGAATGACAGAGATGACGCAGACGTAAAAACTGACCATAGGGGAGACCCCGTTTAAGGGGGACTGGATGATAGCTATGATAATGGAGCAAACTGTTTCTCTGTACCGGCTTACGATACAATGTAGATTTTAATGTTCCATCCGCCACCATAATCAGCATATCCAAAAATTCGATTTTATCAGTTGCAACATGCGCTGTGAAAGTGATATTAGATTTCAGCTGGTTTAGCCAGTCAATAAAAACCTGGAGTGTGGACTGATCTGACGTCCAGACAAAAAAGATGTCATCTAAAAATCTTCTCCATAGTTTCACATTCGGATATAATAAGGAACCTTGAATTAGCGTCTCCTCCATTTTACCCATATATAGGGTAGCTATGGACGGGGCCATAGTTGCCCCCATGGCGATACCGGAGATTTGCTTATAATAATTCCCTTCGACCAAAAAATAATTTTGAGTTAATACCATTCGTGCAAGATTCACCAAAAAAGATCGTGGAAGTCGACTAGGGGCTGCCTGAAATGAATACTCTAATAAGTCCAGCGCTTCAACTTGGTCAATATTAGTGTATAAAGCAGTGACATCCAAAGTCACTAAATAGGCTCCCAAAGGAACACGAAATTCAGAAATAATCTGTAGGAAGTGAGTGGAATCTCTCAAAAAAGATGGTACCTCTCTGGCCTCAACCTTCAAAAACGTGTCACAGAATATAGATAGAGGTTCTAAAATAGAACCACGACAAGAAACTATAGGTCTTCCCGGGGGGGACACCAAAGATTTGTGAATTTTGGGCACGAGGTATAATGTGGGAACTGTAGGATGGGCTGTCACCAAAAACTTTTTTTCTCTCATAGTGATCCAGCCTGATTGAAAAGCTTCATCAATTTGTATCTGAATGCTATTCTTTAAGCTCATCGTTGGATCAGCATCTAACAGCTGATATATTGAAGTGTCCTGAACATGAGCCAATAATTGTTGCAAATATATTTGAGAATCCATCACCACCAATGCTCCGCCCTTATCAGCGCGACGAAATACCAGAGAAGGGTCAGATGTTAATTCTCGCAGTGATGTCCAATCCTCACGAGTGAAATTTGAAAAACGTTTGGTGGAGACCTGTTCAAGCTTATCAACATCCCTAAGGACTAGTGCCTGATATGTCGAAATAGTTGTATCCCTTCCAGCCTCCGAAGGTAACCAACGAGATAGGGGCTTAACCACCGACCCATCATCCATCATAGGATGATTATGAAAATATGCCATTACTCGCAACTTCCGAAAGAACCGGTGGAGGGCAACGCGCATCTCAAAGGGGTCATATCGCGGTGTCGGCACAAATGAAAGGCCATAATTTAAGACCCGTTCTTGTGAGGCAGATAATGGCCGCCCCGTCAAATTAACTACTAAGGAGGAAGAGGTTCCTGTCGGGTCCGAGATCGTGTTTGAGGGGGGTTCCCAATCGCTTTCTTGATAGGGGACGCGAGATCGCCCTCCCCGACCTCTCCAAAAATCCGAATAAGTACGTCGTGGTCTACGAGCATTGCCATCACCTCTATTAAACTGTTGTCTACGTTCCACAGAGGAAGACCCCTCATCTGTATCCTCGGAGGAAGCGTCAAAAGTGACGTGCCGTTGATCAGAACTTTCTTTCTCATACATCCAATAGTAAACACGTTCCGTGTCATAATCTCCTTTATCCCGTGAATATTTTTTTAATTTTAAAGATTTTAAGTAATCATAGAATCCCTTAATTTGTCGATCTATTTCCTCCATCTTAGTTTTAAAGGGAAGTTCACCCAACGTTTCCTTCAGCGGGGTAGAAGCCTCCGATATTTCTTTTTGCAATTTTTCTTCCTCTTGAATTGTTCGCTCCAAAATCAATGCTATCAAATCATAGCTACATTTGTTACTGATCATGTTCCATTTTGAGACAAAATCGACATCCCATTTGAATAACTTAGGTGCTCTTGTCATACGGAGTCCCCTTGGAATAATCCTAGTCTTCAGATATTGTGTCATACTGGCACCATGCAATTGAGCTCTCACTAAACGTTTTCGTAAGATTTTAAATGCTGTTACTGAAAAAGAGGCCAAATCTCCCGGCTGGTCTTCATCAAAAAATGTCCGCCGCTGACGTAATCTATCCAAATCCTCCTCAGAATAGGCAAAAGTATCTAAGGCCATTTTTTAAAAGGGTGATCAAATAGAGAATTAATGAAAAAAACCCTCCTCAATGATGGAAATATAATATTGTAATGAAAGCCACCAAAGAAATAAACCCACAAATCTATATAAATTTTTGTTTTGTCGAAGCCCACCGAGGGGAGGCTAGAACTGTTTACCTAGCCCCCTCCAGACGGTAGACTGCTTTTATTTTAACAAAAATTCACCATAGTGTTATTAAAACGAGCACTTATCTTCATCATAAGATTCTTCATTCTTCATTCATTTTCCAGCCTTGTTGCTAATAGTTGAGGTACGGCAGACGTGCACGTTTTGGGTGTGCGCCCTGCTTCAAATGCTCTCAAAACCATTCAAAAAATGCAACGAAGAAACGCCGTCAATGCAGCCGTGGGTAATCCATTGTCAATGGCCCGACATAGCGTAACTTTATATGGGAGAAGGCCAACCGGAAACAGGGAAAGCCTCACTGTCAGAGGTATCCCCGCTACCCATTGGTCCGATAATTTGGATAGAACAATCAGCCAAGAGACCTCGTCATAAAATGGTAATCCAATCAATGTCCTTATTTAGACCACGGGGGTGAATCGTATGCAACTCGAAGATCCACTTCTGTTCTAAACGTTGCAATTTTTGTTTGCGGTATCCCCTTCGTGGATCAAAGGGAACATGATCAATTATAGTCCATTTCAAATCTTCAAAAATGTGAGACTCTGCCACACAGTGTTCTACTAGCGGAGCTGACATAACAGCATTTCTTATCCGAGATGCATGTTCGGCCAAACGTAGGCGCATAGAGCGAATAGTGCGCCCGACATAGAAGAGACCGCAAGGACATGTCAATAGATAAACAACATGTGTTGTGAAGCAAGTTGTCTTCCATCGTCGAACATAATTTTGACAGGTTTCAGGATGTTGCCAGGACTCCCCTGGAGACGTCCCCTCACAGTAACGACACTCATTACACGGTGAGTGGCCCCCCTCCTGTCCGGATGGAATAGGACGATCCATAGCCAAAGTTGTTTTTACCAACTGATTATTCAGATTACTTCCCCGAGTGAATGTCAGTCGCAGGGGTTGTTGAAAACAATCAAGTAAAGTCAACATCCTCCAATGAGAACGTAGAATGTTTGCTATTGCTGAACTCCTTTCAGTATACGGCAGCACTCCAACCAATGGATTCTCATCAGATGTTCTAGTCAGGGTAACTATTTACAGATATATATGCATCATATCAGGACATGATTACAGACTCGTCATAGCACTTTAGTGTGTGTGAGGCGGGTTGGTGTTCCTTCCTCTGGGTAGTACTTGAGGAAAAGGTGGTGCTTCTATGCCTTCCTAAATTGTGTTAGGTCGGGGATTGCCCGTATGTTGGGTGGTAGGGCATTCCAGCGTCTGGGTATGCAGTACCTAAATGCCCTGTTTGCTGTTGCCTGAGTGCATTTGGTCACTGTTTTGGGGATTGTCAGTGTGTTTATTGCTGCAGATCGTCTGGCCCTGTTGGGGGGAGTAATGTGTGTAAGGTCCGCAAGTGAGGAGGAGGAGAGCCCGTTAATGTCCTTGAAGGTTAGCAGCAAGGTCTTGAAGGCAAGCCTACTGTGGATGGGGAGCCAATGGAGCTTTTTCAGGATGGGCGTCACATGGTCGCGCCTGGAGGCGCCATCTAGAACTCTGGCCGCAGTATTCATGGCGAGTTGGAGCGGTTTCAGAGTGGATTGTGGGAGTCCTTGCAGGATCGCGTTGGCGTAGTCGAGATGTGGAATGGTTAGTGCTTGAAAGATTGATTGGAAATCATCTGGTTGTAGTAGGGGGCGTAAATGTCTGAGTGTCCGGATCTTATGGTAGACTGCTCTTACCATGTTACCAATGTGTGTCTTCATGTCCAGTCGTTGGTCTAGGGCAGCGATGGTGAACCTATGGCACGCGTGCCAGCTGTGGCACGCGAAGGCCTTGCAGCTGGCACGCGTGAAGGTCCGCAGAAAAAGAAAAAGCGGGCTCTGGCTGCTGCCGCGGACGCGGCAGCATGCAGTGTCCCGCGGGGCCCCCTCCGCCCGCTAAGCCCCTCTGCAAGGGCTTTCAGATTCGCGAGGGAGACAGCGTCTCCCTCGCGTCTCTGTTAAGCCCGCAGGGGCTAATGGGAAATTTCCCATCAGCCCCTTTAGACGCGAGGGACTGATGGGAAATTTCCCATTAGCCCCTGCGGGCTTAACAGAGACGCGAGGGAGACGCTCTCCCTCGCGAATCTGAAAGCCCTTGCAGAGGGGCTTAGCGGGCGGAGGGGGCCCCACGGGACATTGCATTCTGCCGCTGCCGCGGCAGAAGCCAGAGCCAGCTGCTTTTTTTTTTTTTTTTAAATTTGCCATGGGGGGTGGGTTAGGACTGCTAATGGGCTAGGGGGGGGTAGGACTGCTAATGGGCTGTGGGCTGATGGGGGCTGTCGGGAAATGGGGTGATGGGGGGTTAGGACTGGTAATGGGCTATGGGGGGGGGGTTAGGACTGCTAATGGGCTAGAGAGGGGGGGGTTAGGACTGCTAATGGGCTAGGGGGGGTTAGGACTGCTGATGGGGAGGGGTTAGGACGAGGTGGGCTGTTGGGTGGGGCTAGGACTGGAAATGGGCTGATGGGGGGTTAACACTGGAGGTGGTCTGATGGGGTTAGGACTGGTAATGGGCTATGGGGGGGTTTAGGACTGATAATGGGCTATGGGGGGCTGGGACAAGAAATGGGCTGATGGGGAGGGGTTAGGACTTGAGGTGGGCTGATGGGGTTAGGACTGGTAATGGACTGGGGGCTGATGGGGGGGGTTAGGACTGGCAATGGGCTATGGGGGGCTGACTGGAAGTGGGCTGATGGGGGGTTAGGACTGGAAGTGGGCTGATGGGGGGTTAGGACTGGTAATGGGTTATAGGGGGGGGGCTTAAACTGAAAATGGGGTGATGGGGGGTTAGGACTGGAAGTGGGTTGATGAGGGGGGGATAGGACTGGTATTGGGTTGGGGGGTTGCTAGGACTGGAAATGGGTTGGGGGGCTGCTAGGACTGGAAATGGGCTGATGCAGGGACTAGAAGGGAATGGATGCTGGGTGAGGCTGGAACTAGAAGGGAGCTGGTGTTGGGGGAGGATTAGAATGGGATGGGGCTGGGAGAGTAAAATGGAGAGGGGAAAAATATTTTGTGTGGGAGGGATAAAAAATCTACAATTGGCCGGGTATTGGGAGAGTAAGTGGGGATTGAGGATGGAGGGGTAAATTTTGAGTAGATGAAATAGGAATGAGGAAAGAGCAAAAGGAGAAAGATTAGTATGTTAAAGCAGATGTAGAGAGAGAATGGAAAAAAAACCCAAGAAGACAGAAGAAAGGACAAATGGACAGCAGATGGAGAGTTAGCAGAAGACACGAAGAAACCAGAAGAAAGTGGCTGGAACAATTGCAACTGAAAAAAAATGCACAAAAGGTAGAAAAATATCTCTTTATTTTGAATTTATTAATTGGAATATGTCAGCTCTGGGAAATGTGCATCATTAATTTTTGCGCTTTGTTTAGTACAAGAGGAAATTAATATATAGTTTTATTTCTACAGTGTTGTTGTATATTCCAAGTTTGGCTTTTGGGGTTCCCAGTTTAATTATTGTCTTCCTGTTTCTAAATTGTGATTCCTTGTTTGGTAATGGTCTGTTCTGCATGTGTAACTGAGCTGAGGTATTCTGTTTATATAATTCCTATTTGACATTGCCACTTGTTCTTTCCCCAGTAGGTCATGTATTGTTGTTCTCTGAGATGTATTGGTTTAATATTTGCAGTGTTGCCTTTTGATAGGTAGAGTATGGTGCTTTGTGAGTCCTGGTAGTGCTGTTAGGATACGGCGGGTTTGCTATGGGTTCTAAATGGGCAGCGTTTGTAGTAGTTCCTAATGTGCCTGGCGGTTGGTACTGGATTATAGTAATGTAGAAACCTTTTAGTCTTTCTTTATCCATATACTCATTAAGAGGCATGTTTACTAAAAGTTAGTGTATGGTAACATTATGCAAATATTTATGCAAATGAAGCACCTTATGCAAATGGAGCTTTAATTGACGTGCTGGCACTTTGAGGAAATTCTTTGGTTTTGTGCGGCAGTTTGGGCACTCGGGCTCAAAAAGGTTAGCCATCACTGGTCTAGGGTGACACCAAGGTATCGGATTGTGGGCTTGGTTTGCAGCTCTGCCTCCCTGACTTTTAGGTAGGCTGGGGGGGTGAAATTTTGGTTCCTGGTGACGAACAGGACTTCTGTCTTCTTGTGCTGTATCCGGAGGTTTTGATTTTGGAGCCAGTTGGCTACTGCGTCAAAACAGTCTGTTAGTGTGGAGAGGTCTAGTTGGTCGGTTAGGAAAGGCATGTAGAGTAGAACGTCATCTGCATATATCAGGCATTCAACATTAAATGAACGGATGAGGTCGCAGATGGGTTGCATGTAAAGGTTGAACGTGAGGGCAGATAGGGAGGATCCTTGCAGAACGCCCTGTTTCTGGTGGAAAGGTTCCGATGTTGAGGTGTCTGTTCGTACATGCTGCCATCTGTCTGACAAGTATGACTTGCACCAGGTTAGTGCTACGTCGCAGATGCCCTTCTCTTCGAGCCGCCTCAAGAGAATCATGTGGCTCACTGAGTCAAATGCGGCGGCTGTATCTAAGAAGACAAGGACGACACCGCGATGGATGTTATCTATTCCAGTGAGTATGTTGTTGAAGAGGGTGGTGAGTAGCGTCTCCACACCGTGAGATTCTCTAAATCCATGTTGGCAGGGGTCCAGTGGTGCGGTGTTATTGATGTGTTGTTGTATCTGGCGTTGGACCTCTTTCTCGATTATTTTGGCTAGTAGCGGTATGCTGGATATGGGTCTGTACGAGTCTACTTTCTAGGGGTCGAGCTTGTTGTTTTTCAGCAGAGGTCTGATGGACGTGTGTTTAAGGCTTTGGGGGAATGAGCCTGTTGCAAAAGATAGATCCATGAGTCTGGCTATGAACAGGCTAAACTCACTCCGTAGTTCCTTTATCCAGAAGGCGGGACAGGGGGTCGGTCTGAGCTGTGGTGGTGTTGATCATGAAGATGGTGTCTTCAATGTGCTTCTTGGATGGGGTGGTGAAGGTGGTCAGTGGCGTTGTGGCTGTCGGTTTCATGGCGGTGGAGGGTGGTGCGGACTTGTTGGTCTGGCATAATTTTAATTGAAGGAAGTCTGCAAAGTCTTGCGGGTGGATCTCAAGTTTTTTGCTCTGGGCCTGGTTCTTTTGTTAGGTTCTTGACAAGGTTGAATAAGTCATGTGGTTTATTTAGAGACCGTTTTAGGGTATCAGTGTATGATTGCTTCATTTTCTCTGTTATTGCATTGCGGTGTTTTGCCATTTGGAGGTTATATGCATCCTGATCTTCTGAGGAGCGTGATCGCCGCCAACATCTTTCGAGCTTTCTTAGGTGGAGGAGTGATGTTTGCAGTTTGTTGGAGTACCAGGGCGCTGTGTCTCGTTTCCTTGGAGCCTTGTTAGATGCTGGGCATTCTGCGATGGTACTGAGGCTATTATTCCAGCTGGATACCAACTCATCAAGGCTGGGTGTTGTTATGGAGAGGAGTGGCTGGGTTTGGTTCAGGATGGTCTCCTTGTCGAAAGGTCGGAACCTTCGTGCTGGCGTCCTCGTGGGGTTCCTCTGACTTCCGGGGGGTTTCTGGCAGTGGTTAGATACAGGTATTTGAAACATGATTAGCTTGTGGTCAGACCAGGGTACCGCAGTATAGGACAGCAAAGGGATGTAATCTGTGTCAAAAGTGGTTAGTGGGGCGAAAATCAGGTCCAATATGTTTCCTTTCGTGTGGGTTGGTTCATTGATTAGTTGCTGATATCCTAGTTCTTTGAGGGCATCGAGTAATGGTGTTGCTTGAGTGTCTTGTAGGGTTGGTAGATTTAAATCTCCTAGTATCCAGTTTGGGGTGCGAAGGTTTGGGGTATTGCAGGCAAGATCGATTATCATAGAGAGGTCGTCGGGGGATGTTGATGGAGCTCTGCACAGTAGGTTGATGGAGCAGTAATTGTTGGCTATGAATACTATATCGAGGTTTGTTGTGCTGGTGGTGTTGATCAGGTGGAAATGAAGGTCTGTTTTGGCGAGGATGAGTACTCCCCCACCCCTCTTGCTGTCTCTATGGCAGCTATGTAGTGAGAAGTTGGTGGGTAAAAGGTGGTTGAGGAGGACCGTGTCATCAGTGGATAGCCAGGTCTCTGTGATCAGGAGCATGTCGAGGTTATGGAGGGCTATTAGGTCAGTGATAACAGGCCATTTCTTGTGGACTGAGCGTGCATTTATGAGGGCACATTTTAGGTTTCAGGGAGGCGGGCTTTCCTTCTTTTTCGCGTTTATGGTGTGTTGAAGTGCGATGTGTAGTAGGTGCTGATGGGTTGTTCGGGTACCTTCTACTGTCTTGTGATGAGGGTCGTTTGACCATCTCCTCCCGTGTTTATGTAAAATTAGTATGTGGTTGTGAATATTTGTTAGGGCCATTGTGTTGCTGATCCACTCTGAGAGGAGGTAACAGCCAATTATTGCGGTGAGGGTGTGTGCCATTCCTGGATAAGGCGGTATAAAAAAAAAATAATAATAAATAAATAATAAATATAGAATTCCAGTGGTTCAGATGGAGCTTTCATTAGCTGTGTTGGAACCACATCAAGGTCTCATAACAATATGGTAGATTTGTTGGAAGGTTTCCATAGAAGATATGTATTTATTTTTTTATTTAGTAGTATTTCGTTCACACCTTTCCAGTTGTAGATCAAGACGAATTACAATTAGGTACTGTAGGTATTTCCCTTTCCCCAGAGGGCTTACAATTTAAGGTTGTACAGGAGGCAATGGAGGGTTAAGTGACTTGCTGAAGGCCACTAGGAGAGTCACTGGAATTCAAACCCTGGTCTTTTTGAGCCCAAGTTGCTAAATCAAAAACCTAAAGGCTGCTCAGAGATAGATTTCCCTTCTACATGGTGGTGATAAGTGATAACTGTACTAAGATGAACTCTAAAGGAACAGAATTTTAAAACTAGACTCTGACATATGTGTAGAAGGTAGGGGTGGGTAGGCAAAAAAATGTGTATCATTTAATTTTCTAACAAAAGTGCTAAAACTTTCCTGTTTCGTCTTTTTCCATTTCTTTCACCACTTCTAGGTTTTCAACTATAGTGCACACCATTGGAAAACAGTATGCACTATTGAGCAATAGCGTACCCTATTATACAACAGTGTGCAGTATTGTATAATAGGGCATACTATTGCTCAGTAGTATTGCTCATTATTGGCAAAAACCAGGAAGGGACAAAATTTCATTATTTCCTCTGTCGTTTGCATTTGAAAACAATACAAAATGAAATGTGAAATATCATTGAAATGTCCCATTTCATTTCAAAAGAATGCACATCCATAGTAGTAGATAGTCAAATGGCTTCTCTATAGAGCAGGAAAAGGGATCTAGGGTCATTCTGTCATACCAGATTGCAACCTCTTCCACTTAAACCCATAAGACCTCCTAGTGGAATCTCTCCTAGAAGACACACAAATTTGAGACATGTTACCAGGCAAATTCAATGAAGTGATAGAAACATGATACTGGAGTACAGCAGAGTTCCCTGATTGTGCATGATTAGGTTGGTGAAGACCAATTCCCTGAAGGACAGCTCCTCAGGAGCAGGGCTTAAATCTAGTTTGGCCAGTAAGGAGCTATGAATATCATAGTTCCCCCATCCCAAGTTTTAGAAGAGTCTTTGCCATCAGAAAAATCAGATGACATGCATAATGGAGGTTCTATCCCATGAGCTTTGATATGCGCTTCCAGGTAGCCTGGGAAAAAAGTGCTGAACAAATAATTGACTACTTAAGGTGGAATTATGACACCAGAGGGCATCTAAGACTAGTGTGCAATGTGTACTTATTCTCTAACAGAACCAACTAACTTCCCTGTCCAGAGAAGATGCAAACAAAACCACAGTAGGTGTTCCTCATTCACAGAATATCTTGTTTGCCACCCTTCTATCCAGGGACCACTCATGTGATTGTAGGGCTCACTTCAATTTGCCTGCTAAGATCCTGTCCTTTCTTGCCAGGTACTGTGAATTATATATAAATTGATCCTCAAATTTTGCCACAAACAAAGTAGCTACTGAAGGGGCAAGAGATGCCCCCATAGTTATCCCATGACATTGTTGATCAAAAGTCCCCTCATAATAAAAATAATTCTTCTGAAGGACTAGTCCACTCAATTTATATAGAAATTCGGCAGAAATGTGATGGCTAGCAAGAATTGGCAATTCCTCTCTCATATCCAGATCATAACCTCAGAAACCTCCCATACCTAGAAAGTTCCTTGTTTCAAATCATAACAAAGTAAATGTACACTGGATGAGCCCAAGGAGCCCTCTAGAATCTACTGGATTCCTGAATCTAGCATGGGGGCATATTTGTTTACTCCTTCTCCACACGGCAACACTCCTCAGATCTGAATGCAGGAAGCACTTCCACCCAGCTCCTCTGCAGGGATCTCTGCACTCCTCAAAGGACTCTAGAGAAAGAAAAAACTGTTTCTCTTCTCTACTACCATCTCCACATAGGGATAAGAGAATGAACTTTTCTTTCCTTTCTCTAAGGAACATCAGGGATCTCCAAGAAATAAGAATCTCCCTCGCTCTTTCCCTGTGCCAGTCTTTAAGCACCCATGAGTGCACTACTCTAGTGTACTCTCTTCTGACACACCTCAGGAACTGACTCATAATCCCTGTGGCCAAGTCCCTAGTCCCTATGGACTGCCCCACTGTGGTCAATCTGTAAATACCATGGCAACTGGTCTACTCCATTCTGTGCTCAATTTTACTCTCCTGTGCTTTCCAGTGAGAAAGCTAAGACCTAGCGAAGGCTGCCCCTCTAAATCTAGATCATGACACACTAACTGCAAGCTGTTATCAACATTTAAGAGGCTTTACTCTACTGCCACTGGATATACAGATAAATCTATGAAATTGCTCTCTTAGCTCAGTTTTAGATGGAATAGCCCCTTGCCAGATGATCATAGATTAAGGGAATGAAACTCCCCTGGTATCATCAGGGATTTCATCTTCTGAAGACCCAGGCTCGAAGCCATAGAGGACCTGTTCTGCTTACTCCTGCCTGCTCACACTGGCACCTGGTGACGTTGCAGTCATCCCTATGGTCCAGGTACCTGCCAACCTTTCATGTTCCCCCCCCCCCCCCCAGATATGTGGATGAGCATACTTGATCCTTCCGTGCAGCACTGCAACCAAACACACACACACACTCACTCTCTCATTTGCAGTCCCAAAGAAAGATACATCTGCCAAAAGGATGCCCTGCACCAATGAACCACATAGTAAAGCCAAACACAGAAACTATTATAACCCAACTTTTCATAATAAATTATTTCTACATTTTTAAATGTATAAATAAAGCGCTGATAAATAAGATAGTGGATCTCAAACAGATGTAGAGCAAAAATATGCCCAAATGGACCCTCCAATATATCAGCCTCAAGGGCCAAAACTAGTATGCCCATTACTCATTACAGGTCCAGCCTAAATCGTGAACTGTGCACAACATATATGACATATAGCCACTGGCTTAAGACATCACAAATATTGTGTTTCGATAAGAAACACAAGAACGTATCTGCATCTGGGGAACATACAAATTGAAATGAGGATATTGTAAGGATCCACAGCTGAGATAACATTATCACATGGAGTCCTAGGTCTCATTTTCTGGAATTGAGCATTTGTAGGGAACCCTAACTTTGCCCCCTTGTCACACACAGCAACTGGCAGCATAGTCAGAATGCACACCAGTGCTCTCCCAAACACATCTGTGGGGGTGTTTATTCATGTTTCTCTAGCTTACAACCTCCCCCTCCTCTGCTTTCTGTTCTGTACAATTGCATTATGTGTTTTTTCCAGACTGCAGACACACTGGTGCACAGCATAATTCTCACATCCATTCACCAAAAGGGGCTGCATTGAAAAGCAGAGCAGAAAGGTTTCTAAGTCCTGCCCGTCTTCCATGTTTCCGCAGGTATAACGTGGACATATGCAGGGAATCCTGAGGACATACATGAGCCTTTCCTGAATATGCTTTATAAGTCTCTGTGGCTGGCCACACCCTCAATCTGCCCCCTCCCATCCATATTCTCAGATCCCCGTTTTAGTGCCATGTACATCCAGGGCCACGAGGGTTCAGAATCCAGTTCTAGACATTTTCGCCAGAGACACGTCTATCCCACACTTCCTGGCGGCCTATTTGCGTTTCGGAATGACCACCTAAGTCAGCTAGAGCCAGAACCTGGAAGAGCTTTAACCCTGTGACTGAGTTTTCCTTAGGAAAAATCATTAGCTCCACTAATTGTACAACTTCCAGTTTTGATCCTATTCTTTCCAAATTAGTAAAAGACCAGCACTGGGACTAGGATCTCTAATATGTAGTATGATTAATAACATTCTAACTGCTGGTGAAGTTCCAGCTTTGTGAAAAGCTGCTGTAATTAGGTCTATTAAGAAAAATAAAGCTCTAGACTGCAGTTTCTACTAATTATAGACTTGTTTTGCATTTACTATTCATGTCGAAACTGACCGAAAGAGCTATTTTTTGATAATTGACGAACATTTTGGAGAAAACCAATGCTTTGCATCCCCGTTAATCTGGCTTCAATTAGTGAGCTTAGGGAAAACTTTGATAAATCCTGTATAGCTATATTAGTATCTCGGGGCCTGACAATTGCCTTTCTCCTACTTCTCTTAATTGATTTGGATCTAAGAGGAACAGTTTTCTCTTGATTCAAATCACTCCTCGACAACGGACATTTTTATGTTTTTTTCAAATTCTATCAACTCATTCATTATCCTTTAAAATGTCAGATTCCACAGGGGTTGGCCTTGGCCCCTATTTTATTTAACATATTTCTCAGTCCCTTAGCTAGCCTTCTACAATCTTAAGGAATCAATGAATTTTACTTCACTGATGACCTACAGGTAATAGCTTATATTAATCCTTTAAAGCCTGATCTCTCCCATCTGAATAAATACCTGGATGCAGTTGCCTCCTGGCTTGAAAGTAACAGTTTGAAATCGAATCATATGAAATCATAAGCCATGTGCTTATCAACCATTTATCTGTACCCATGCTTGCTCCAGTCATTTTGGGGCAACTACTTTGTTTGAGTGCTGTTGTGAAGTCCTAGGCTATCATCTTGATATGCATCTGGCATTTGACCAACACATATGTGATGAAGGTTTGCTTTTACTCACAGACAGGGGCGGTTCTTCCATTAGGCCACCTGAGGCGATCGCCTCAGGCGGCACTCCACTGGGGGGCAGCACTCCAACACCGGCACTCCAGATCTGTTTTAATTTTAGATTTTGCAGCCTCTGCCCTGCCTCTGATTTCCCACCGTGTTGTTTTTTTTTTTTTGCTGCAAGCATTCTTGAGAGGAAAAAAACACAGCGGGAAGGCAGAGGCAGGTCAGAGGTGGCAAAATCTAAAATAAAAACAGCCAGCGTGCCCCCACCGCCGCCGGATGAGAGGTGCAGCTGGAGGGAATGGGGACAGGAGGATAACAAGGAGAGCCAAAGGTGAGAGATAGGGGGGACAAAGGTGGAGACAGGGGACATGCTGGACAAAGGGGGAGATAGAGGGACAAGTGCTGGACAAAGGGCAAGAGAGGGGACATGCTGGACAAAGGGGGAGACAGGGGAACAAGTGCTGGACAAAGGGGAAAGAGAGGGGACAAATACTGGACAAAGGGGGAGACGGGGAACATTCTAGACAAAGGGGAAGATGGGGACATACTGGACAAAGAGGGAGACAAGGGGACAAGTACTAGACAAAGGGGAGAGACAGGGGGGCAAATGCTGGACAAAGGAGAGAGACAGGGGGATATACTGGACAGACAGGGGATAAATGCTGGACAAAAGGGAGAAACATTGTGGGTTAGGATTATAATGGGCTGATGTGGGGGCTAGCACTAGCAATGGGCAGATCAGGGGAGGCGAGGACTGATAATGGGTTGATTAGGGAAGGCTAGGACTGAGAATGGACTGATCGAGGGGGGCTGGGACTGGTAATGGGCTGATTGGGGGGGCTAGCACTGGTAATGGCTGAGGGAGGACTAGCACTGGAAATGAGCTGATTAGGGGAGGCTAGGACTGGTAATGGGCTGATGGGGGGTAGGGCTGGTAATGGACTGATGGGGGGCTAGCATTGGAAATGAGCTGATCGGGGGGGAGGCTAGGACTGGAAATGGGCTGATAAGTGGAGGCTAGGACTGGTAATGGGCTGATTAGGGGAGGCTAGCACTGGTAATGGGGTTGAGGGGGGACTAGCACTGGGTGAAGTAAGTTGATTGAGGGGCTTTGACTGGGAATGGGCTGATGGTGGGGAGGGGAAGATAGAGCTGCTGGCCTGGAAGAAAACTGTGGACTAGGGCTACAAATGGGCCGATACAAGGGGATGGGAGAATGGGACTGGAAGGGAGGAGACGCTGAGAGTGGCTGCCATGGTATTTGCACTAGAAGGGGCTGGACAGTGGGGAAGGAGGGGGTCTGGAAGGGAATGGACACCAGTGGCAGTCATGGGAATGCAAGTTGACATTGGAAGGTACTGGGAGGGAGGACTGGAAAGGGGCTGATACTGGGGATGGTTACTGGGACTGGAAATAGGCTGATGGAAAGAAGTGAAGAAAACGAAAGAAGTGATAAGAAATGGCAGATGGACCATAGACCACAGAAAGAGAGCTAAGAGAAGACAGGAAAGCAGAAGCCTCAGATCGGGACCAGCATGATCAGAGAATAAAATGGTCAGACAACAAAGGTAGAAAAAATAATTGTATTTCATTTTAGTGATTGGACTTTGTGCTATCTTTATATTTTACACAGTATGGGGGAACTATATCTCTTATTTATCTGATGTTGCACTGCATGTGGACTCTGGCTTCTTGGGGTTTCAGTTTAAATTTTGTCTACATATTTTTATTTTTACTTTAGATTGTAAGTCACTTATTCTGTACTTGATGAGGGTCTGTGTTCTGAGTGTGTGACTGAGGTCAGGTGTTCTGTTAATATGGAGTTTGTACATAAAAATCTATACTGTACTATAGTAATTTGACTTGTTCAGCTTTTCAGATATGTATATAGATGTTCCAGGGCCCACTGTAGTATTTACAGTGACGCTTTTTTTGGAGGGGCTTATGTGAGTTTTGGAAGTTGGTGCTGATATGGTATGGTATGGTAGATTTTTTTCTATAGATACTAAGTGACTTTGTTGTAGTTTTTTATTAGTTCACAATATGTCTGGTACTGGAGAATGCTTGTTGTTGTTAGTGAGATGATCAGAATCATATTTTTAAGATATTGAGTTATGTGGGTGAAAGTCCTGATTCTGCTGTGCACCTACTGTTGAAGGGGGTTCTGTGGATGGAGAATATATGTTGAAAAAGAAAAAGCAAGAACCATAACGCAGTGTATAAGAACAAAATAAAAATGAGTTATAATTTAGTTTTATAAACTGCTGTGGTTCTCGCTCTCTTTTGGTTCCTTGGTGTGCAAACATCTTGCATTTCCTCCATATAAACTAATCAGTTTTTTGGTTCAATCCCTGAATGGAGTTTTGAAAAAGCCCCGCTCCCCCTCTATGGTGTGGGGGGGGGCATCTCATCCTTCGCCTCAGGCAGCAGATTGCCTTGAGCCGCCCCTGCTCACAGAGGTGTAGATCCATCAGACCCTTTTTGAGCAAGGAAGTTCTAACAATTCTGCTTCATACTCTTGTAATTAGTAGGTTAGATTATTGTAATTCCCTTTACAATGCAGTTACACATGTCAAATTGAAATGCCTCCAAATTGTACAGAATGCGGCAGTTAAGCTTATCTCTCACTCTAGACATTTTGATCATGTGACCCTCCATTACTCATCATCGAACATTGCTTATCGGGTTAAGTTTAAGATTTTACTCTTGGTCTTTAAGACATGTCCTTTCAGATATTTTGGTACCATACAATCCCCTCTAACCACTTAGGTCCCAGACTGAAAATATGTGGACCATTCCTGCACCTGGTCACAACAGACTAGAGGCAATATGCCATGCCACATTTTATTTTATCAAAGGATGAAGAACACCATAATCCCCATAGACAACACCAATCTAATTTTTGTCCGGCATAAACCGCAGGAGGAAGAGAGAAATTTCACTTTCTCCCACGCAGTACATGCCCCTTTTATTCGTTTTTATTCAAAATGTTTTTTTCGTTCCTTATTCACAAAAGTATAAAATCCACACTTATCTTGATCAATCACACACGACGTGCATGTTTCGAAGCTGAAGCTTCTGTATCAAGTGCCCATGATATGAAGAAGTGCATCCATCTTTGCCTTGTAACTGACAAAAAATGCCAAAATGAATGGCCAGTGACGTCAGGGGTATCCTTTCAAAAAGAGGCCAAATATAGGAACGCCCATAATGAGAGGACCAATAGCGGAGGGAAACCCCACAAAACACGGGATTCCCTACGTACATGGTAAAGGAACAAATTTAAAAGTCCAGCCACTCAATTTCACGATTTAATCCATCAGGAGAGACAGTCTGTAATTTATAAATCCAGCGATGTTCCAGTCGACGAAGATTCAATTGACGATCTCCACCCCGAGGGTCGAACGGAACATGATCTATCACAGTCCAGCGCAATTGGTCAAAATCATGATGAAAACCCTGACAATGTTGTACCAGAGGAGTAGTCAAAACTAATTGACGAATACGTGAGGCATGTTCACCCAAACGAATGCAAACCACCCGTGTGGTACTCCCAATATACCATTTCGGGCAAGGACAAATCAATATGTATATCACAAAACTTGAAGCACATGTTGTCTGCCATCTCCGATAAAAAATCCGAGCCTTCAAATCAGTCCATTCAGAACCAGACAGTGTAGTTGAACAGTATTTACACTTCATACAGGGAGAATGTGATCCCGAACGATTTTCAGGTAGCAGCGGTCGGTCAAGAGGAACAGTAGACCTTACCAATCGGTCACGTAAATTGCGACCCCGAGAATAAGCAATGCGTAAAGGTTTGTTCAAGCAAGGACACAGAGATAACACTGACCAGTGCTTCTTTAAAATGGAAGTAATCATCCCCGTATGAGCCATATAGGGTAAAACACCGGTTACACATGCTGAGGAAGTTCTTAAAGAATTTGAAGGAACCCGGTCAATATCCAAATACCACTCACGATGTGAATACAAAGCCCGCCGATAAGCTCGAGAGATAGTTTTGACTGCTCCTCTGGTACAACATTGTCAGGGTTTTCATCATGATTTTGACCAATTGCGCTGGACTGTGATAGATCATGTTCCGTTCGACCCTCAGGGTGGAGATCGTCAATTGAATCTTCGTCGACTGGAACATCGCTGGATTTATAAATTACAGACTGTCTCTCCTGATGGATTAAATCGTGAAATTGAGTGGCTGGACTTTTAAATTTGTTCCTTTACCATATACGTAGGGAATCCCGTGTTTTGTGGGGTTTCCCTCCGCTATTGGTCCTCTCATTATGGGCGTTCCTATATTTGGCCTTTTTTTGAAAGGATACCCCTGACGTCACTGGCCATTCATTTTGGCGTTTTTTGTCAGTTACAAGGCAAAGATGGACGCACTTCTTCATATCATGGGCACTTGATACAGAAGCTTCAGCTTCGAAACGTGCACGTCGTGTGTGACTGATCAAGATAAGTGTGGATTTTATACTTTTGTAAATAAGGAACGAAAAAACCATTTTGAATAAAAACGAATAAAAGGGGCATGTACTGCGTGGGAGAAAGTGAAATTTCTCTCTTCCTCCTGCGGTTTATGCCCGACAAAAATTAGATTGGTGTTGTCTATGGGGATTATGGTGTTCTTCATCCTTTGATTCTATTCTATTGGAATACCGGTTAGCTGGGCTTTGTATTTTGCTTGGACATTTTATTTTATGGCCCCCGCATGTGGAAACTTCTACCTAGACACATTCATCTGACATCATCATTACCTAAATTTAAAGCCTCCCATAAAGCTTATTTCTTTTCCCAGGCTTTTCCCAGGAGTCAGTCTTTCCATCTGAGTTGACAATACCCATTCAGGAATGAAAATTTCTTATTCCTTTCTATAGCCACTATTCAATACAAAAAATCCTCTCTAGGAGTCAAAAATCACTAATACAACAAAAAGAAAAAACTCCTAACTTAGGCACAATAAAAAAAAATATTACCAAACAATCAATAAAAAGAGCTTCCAAAACCAGGCACTGCTATCTTTAAAGAGGAAAAGACCTCAGCTGCCCTCTTATACGGCAAAAAGAGGATGAGCTAGTCAAACAACATAACAATGTCTGACTAGATTCAAAACATCAGTGGTCAAAAACCGCTATGGTGAGGAGCAAAGTTCTGCTTACTCAAATATTGAAAATCTCCAACAATCTCCACACACCACAACAGTTATACAATGGTTCCTTGGTTCATCATGATGACTGTCTGTCCTCCACAGTATATTGTAAACCTCCACATCAGATGGTGTTTCTTTATTTTTCTAGCACTCACCCTCAGCGTCTGAAGAATAGTTTACCACTGGCTCAGTTCCTCTGTTTTCGCAGGAATTGCTCTACTGTGTCTGAGTATAAGCAACAGTCTCAGTTTTTAGAAGACACATTTTTATCTCAGGGATATCCAGAATATTTAATATGGCAAGCCCATACTCAAGCCTGGTTTAATGACTGCACATGGCTTCTCACACCTTGAGTGTGTTCTATGCCTCTAGATGATGGACTAGTGCATTACATTTCTCAGTTTAAGCCACACAGTTATGAACTATCTAAGATAATACGTCGTCATTCAGATATTATCCAGCTCATCCCAGAATTGCAATAACTCAGAATTAGATCTGTGTATACCAGGAATCGTAATTTGAGAGATATTTTGTGTCCTTCAACTTTGAGTGATCCAGGACAGCATGACCCTCTAACCTTGGGTCACAGCAGTTGTGGTCATTGCTCCATGTGTTCAGTGATGATTATATGCAAGTCTTTTACATATAAAAGTCATTCTTACCCGCTCTATCATGCTACTACATGCAGCAATATTGGGGTAATTTATTTAATTCTATGTGGGCAAAACACGGCGGGTATTGTAAGTTCGTCTCATTGAACACAGAAGTAAGATTCAACGTCAGATTGAAGTGGCACCTATGGTTAAATACTGTCAACTCTTTCATTATAATTTTGAAGATCTTAAATGTTTAGTTATTACTCAATGTCTGCCCTCAATATATGGTGGTGATTGGGATAAGACATTAATTCAGATTGAACAACGCTGGATATTTCATCTTAACACACTAGAACATGAAGGTCTCAATGGGCCTGATGGGGGATGTTTTGTATCACGAAGTGGGGACTCACTGGCCGCAATCGGGGGGGGGGGGGGGAGCAAGGAACACCACTGGCACTGAGCACTGATTTTCATTTCTGGATGCATAATTTATGTTCCTAATAAAAGTTTAAAAAAATCAGCAAGCCTAAATTTAGGAATCTCAGTTTTATCCTAAACTAGATTCCTATCTTCAGCTAAAAATTAATCTAAAATCAGATCC
Source organism: Ichthyophis bannanicus (assembly GCA_033557465.1). Lineage (NCBI taxonomy): Eukaryota > Metazoa > Chordata > Amphibia > Gymnophiona > Ichthyophiidae > Ichthyophis > Ichthyophis bannanicus. The sequence goes on along the minus strand of CM066043.1, from coordinate 201,352,836 downwards.
TTAAAACAAGGCACCACAGTACATGACGGCAGATAAGGAAAAATTGACCCATTTAGTTTACTCAGTTGTTTTCCCCTGTTTCTCTAACACTTGGGGTAGCAGAACATATACTTTCCCTAACTTAGGCCAGCATCAGCTCCCCTGCCCCATCATCCTACCACCCCTTTTCACGTCCCCCATCTCCCACCCACACACAAAACATAAGTTGAATTCAGTGTCAAAGGCTGACAAAAGTTCTTTGGAGAAATATTTCTGTGCATCGCTTGTAATTCAATAGTACTATCTATTTATAAAGAGCCACCCAGGGAATGTGGCGCACACTGTATTAAGTGCTGTGTGGCCTCTCGGTGCATTGGTGTTTGCTCTGGGCGAGCAGTATATCAAATTAATCTTTTATAGCTCTTTAAATTGACAATTCTGTATGTTAGGAGGTGTGTAGTAAGAAGAGTCAGCTATAAAAGAGCAGACCCCTCTCTCTTCACTGCTGTATCTCTCAGGATGTCAGCCAGGCTACAGAGCCCTTGTACATGAACACATTTAAAGCAACATTTTCATATTCTCTCCTGTTATCCTTTGCCATGTGTCCTGCCCTGCTTACTTGTGGCAGTGGCAACGTCACTCATTTAACCCTGGAATTACCGAGATTTTTTGCACACACTGAATACCATTGGGGTCATAAATGACCCCACGACAAATTTTAATTGTTAACCATGAAAAATGTAAACTAAACAGAGAAAATATTATTCCAAATTAATTATTTATTATATGAAGGTTACATGTTTTGAAATTTAATGCTTTATCATAAAATTACATGACGAAGAGTTGCCATGAAAGCAGTTTTTGCATGCACTTGATGAACACAGTAAAGTACTAGTCATTTGCATGAGACACAGACAATTTCTGAATATTCTTTGCAAACATTGCGCTTGCAGGAGGTGCAAACTATGTTGCTTTTCTTATCTTTTTCTCTGGAACAGCAGTGACGCCTTGCCCTTTTCTTTGGGATCCCGACATTGCAAACAGCATCAGTGGCTTCTTCAATGCTGGAAGAAGTCTCGCTGCAATTACTCTGAAGCAGCTGCTTTCCTAATTCCAAGAGGAATAGACGACGTCTGTGCTTTGACTTGGACTGCCATTCTGGATTTCGTGACATCCAAACAATGAAGGCGTTCAAAGCACTGATGTCCAACATGTTGTAGAAGATTGTCATTGGCCAGCGTCTTGTCATTCGTTTTGTGGTATATGTGCGCAACATTTGATCTGCCATATCTACTCCACCTTTACTAGAATTATAGTCCAAGATCATGCGTGGTTTTTTGTCTGGACGTGTGTTATCTACTTCTTCTTGATCATGCAAACTGCTCAGAAAAACAACCACTTTTCCTTTCTTCGGGCAATAGGAAACCAGAGTGGCGTCATCGCGAAAGGCAAACAGTGAAGTGAATACCTCTCGGCCCTTTGCTGTTACAAATTCTGGAGGTAATTCTTTTCTGTTCTTTCAAATTGTCCCCAAAAGTGTCATTTGTTTTTCTAGCAATTTCCGTGACAGGGATAAACTGCAGAAGAAATGGTCAACAATAACATTTTTGCCAGATCGTGTCAATCCTTCAGTGAGTTGCAGCACAACCCTTTCACCCTGATTCTGTTCCCTGTTTTGTCCGAGTTCCCTTCCTGTATATACTTGAAGACGCAGAACATATGACGTTGCACTGTCACACAACATCCATAGCTTTATGCCATATTTCCCAGGTTTGCTGGGAATATATTGTCTGAACGGAACACGGCCACGAAATGTAAGCAGTTGCTCATCCACGGTAACATTTTCACCAGGAACAAAGGCGTCACTTAGAGTTGCTTCCCAGGTATCAAAAACATGTCTGATTGGAGCAAGCTTATCCACGCCTCATTGCTCATGTCTGTTGGTTGCATCATCAAATCTGAGAGCACAAGAAATTTGCTGAAAACGGTTACGGGCCATTTTTTTGCCGAAAACAGAAAGACCATCTTCAAGGTTCCACAACTGAACTATGGATTCATTTCGTGACTTGTACATGCCTTAGAGGATCAGAAGTCCAAGAAAATGTTGAAATTCTCCGTCTGTCAAATCTTTCCAGGTGTCGTCATAAATGTGTCTTCCTTGTTTGCTCGTCCACATCATGATTTCATTCAATAAGTTCTTCCTCATGAACAAGTGGAATGCTGCGAGAGGGCCATCAACATTTCGTACAGCATACCTTGTTGGACCTTGTTGTACGGGCATGACATTAGCTCTGGCGTATCTTCCAGCAGCTTGCTTTATAGGTTTCCTGTTCCATGATATGGCATCCTTAGATACATAGGCTTCAATGGCAACATTTGTTCTTATAGTTGATGACCTCTTAGCTCCTCTACGACCACAACTAAGATTCCTCACAGATGATACTGACACCGAGGACTCCTGCCTTCTTCCCCATCCAGCACAGCCTCGACCTTTGCCTCGACCTGTAACTTGACTCTTTGCTGCAGGCGATGTTGCCGGCTCAACATCAGTCTCACATTCACTTGGCAACCAACTGCTGTCGCCATCTGAATCATGACTGTCATCATCAGATTTATTGCCCGAACTTGGCTGATATGCTTCTTCGCTTGCTGAATATGCTGCATCATCAGACGACTCAGAGCCGTCACTGTCAGCATCTCGTTGCAATATTTCTCTTACTTGGGCAGCTGAATACTTTCGTTTTGCAATCATAAACAATAACCTAAAATAAATAAACAAAGATAAAGTTGAATAAAACGCAAAGCAGTTTTACTATAGGTGTACAATAATCGTGATGAACGAGCTGAAAGCCTTTAGATTTCATCGGAAATAATGAGAGAACGTATGATATCAATTACAGAAAATGTGTATTTTTCATAAAATAAGAGTACAAAAAATAAATGATACATAATTAACAATAAATACCTTTGTCAGATCAAAAAATTCACAAAACTACAAATTGTATCATGATCCAAACCAGACGTAAGCAACTGGGGTCAAAAATGACCCCACTGGTACTCTGTGCTGCAATTCATCACTAGCGTCACCTAGCGAATGAAAATTATTCCTCTCATGGTGCAATATAAAGAGAATATTGACATGTGAAAAGTCATAAAAAGATTGCATTCTTGAACAACTAGTTTCCGAGATATGCATTGTGAAACTTGCAATGGGGTCACTTTTGACCCCATCGGTACTCCCAGGGTTAAGGAGTGATCTAGTACAGTGCTTGCTTATTTCCCTTTGCTTAAGAACATTTCTTAACGTGAACTCATTTTAGAAAGCTGGTTTGTACACTGCTGCAGTTAGATCTTTGAAGATATTTTGCTGTAGTTCAGCCTGAGAGCAAAGAAGATTGTCCTCAGTACATAGAACGTACAGGGTGTCTTTCCTGCAAAACCAAAGGGGAAAGAGAGACACACTCTGTCTCTATCCTGGGTTATCAAGTACAAGCAGAGATCCTTTTCCAGAGACCAGATTATTCTAAAATCTGTATGTGATTAATCATTACACAACCCCCCCCCCCCCCTCCAACTTTAGAATAGTCTATTACAAGAACGTTGTAGAAATAGCTTGGGATTTTTTGGCACAGCAACTATTTGGTTGTACTGTGTAAGCATAAAAGGCAAAAGAGTCTGAATAACATGTGTCATGTAATTAATTAATTTAAATTACTATAATACTGCATACTATGCTAAAAGATATCTATTTTGTCATAGGCTGGTCTTTTTATCTCAGCTCGGGAATTGTACAATGTCTTCACTTCTCCAAGTAAAGTTGTAAGTTTTAGTGTATTCTGTTTTATTTTGATATGCACCGCGTGGAGTGTTTTTTTGGATGTGCAGTTAAGAAATGCAGATAAATACATAAATAAATACATGTATAATGGAGAGGAGTATTAGTCACCTGCTTTATTTACAAAATTAGGTGAACACTTCACCATTCGGTGGTTGCTTCGCCATTGCCTGTAGTCTGTATTATGGAGGGCCAGATCAACCAAGCGTGAGAACTTTATCGCCTATTGGAATTGCATTTTGGATTAACATATAGCCCCACTGCATAACTTAATTCAAAATGCATTTCCAACAGGCGATAAAGTTCCCAAGCTCAGCTGGTCTGACCCTCCATAATACAGACTGTAGTCCCTACTACCGACTAGTGTCTACTTAATCAAACTATAAAGTTTCCTCTCTCAGTAAATCTTACCCTCCATAGTACAAACTACAGACTAGGGCTTTAAGCTGCCCTCCTCTTTTCCTTGAATACTTACTAAAATCTGTAGCCGCATTCTTTACATCACGCTCCTATGTCATTTCAAAGTCGGTCATTCCTGTCAAGTAGGCCCATTTGTACCCATCTCTATGTCTCCCACTCATCTTACTTTTTCTACAAACAGTCTGACTTTTGTTTCGTTTCCCAGCAACTTCCAAATTGGTTCCAGGTGCTTAACTACCTTCATCTGAGTTCTGAATCTCAAGGGCATGTTTACTAAAATGCGGTAGGTAGGGCAGGGTTAACGCGCAAAAACAGCGCATTCCTACCATCGTCGGAGCTTAGTGGCCACAGTTGACACAAGGAATATGGCTGTGGTACATTGCTACTGCTCCGCTAATAGCATCACTAACATGGTAGAAGCAAGCGCTTGTCCATAGCGCATACACATAGTGCATGCAATCTCGACATGCACTGAGAAAAGAAAATCCACAAGCACAGTGTTAGGACAGCTGTTGGAAAAGGAACCACTGTGGAGAGTAAGAACTGTGACCCAAGCACACATACAGGAAGGAGGCAATTAGCTCGTTCAGAATAGAAAGGAATGACTGAGAATGGACATAACTGCCCTCACAGCTCAGAGCATAGGGACTAAATAAAAGAGGGCGTGGCATGCAAATCAGCAAAGCAAATGCACGCAGGAAGTAGGTGCTGTATCCCTAAGTGTAGGAGAGAGGGTGCAAATGTGACATCTGCAGATGCAGGGGGCCTTGTGCTCAGCCCTAGTCAGTTTCCGGAGGGGCCCTTTGAAAGTTAGCGGATCAGGCCCTTTGTCTCCCTTTACCTTAGATATCCAAATACAGTGTAAACTCTAAGGTGCGGGCACTTGTACCTGTGTGAAATTTGTTGGAGAACACTCTGGCTTAGGATACTATTTAAATGGCAAAATGAATTATGGCAAAATCAATAAAACAATCTATTAATTCATAAAGGTAATAGGTGACTCCCTGTAGATTGCTGTATGTTTATAAACTGTGATAAGTACCCTGAACCTAGGCTGTATACCTTGTACTCCAAAATTAATCTGAAGCTTAGGAAGGCTTCCTGGAATAATGATTTGCAGTGTCAGGAGTGGAGGCCAAGCATTCCCTAGAGCTCTGCTTTAATCTAATTACAATGTGGCCTGTATAAGTTATTACTGATGGTGCACTCCCAGAAATAACAGGAGGCATTGCTCATATACAAACCAAGCATCAGGCTCTGAGCAATGGTTATCTGGGAGTCCAGAGCATAAGCTGTGTCTGGTACACGATGGAAACATGACAGGAACATGCTGCATGAAATGTAGAGTATGGAACGGCATCAACATCGCTTTTGTCAAGCACTGCTCTACTGTACTTTGGGAATTAGGGTCTTTCTGCACAGTGCTCCTTCTATCGGTGCATCGGGAGGTTTATTCTGTAGAATAGGGTTTATGTTTCACTGAAATGAATTAGGGGGAACGGACACATCAGAACATGTATCATGGACATGGGTCTCTGTCTGTCATGGCTGTCATGGAATCACTAGTTTCCGATGTTTTCTATGGTTTCCACAAACTGATAAAGTTTCACGATTTTGTAGGGAAGGGGAGGATAAAGGTTTAGAATATTTCTTGTACTTTGCAATATGAACTGGGATTTCTTCACTCCCCGGGGGGTGGGGGGGTTGGGCCCCTCCACTTTCATATCAGACCCTCTATTGGCTTCTTCTGCTTCGCTGCCTTGGCGCTCATGTTCTCAATTGGATTGAGATCAGGACTCATTGCTGGCCAGTTTAAAACAGTCTCTTTGTTCCTTTTAAACCATTCTTTTGTACCTTTGGATATATGTTTTGAGTCATTGTCCTGCTGGAGGACCCATGACCTTCGACCCAGACCTAGCTTTCTCACACTAGGTAGCAGATTTTGCTCCAAAATACATACCTTGGTAGTCCTCTGACTTCATGATTCCTTTAATATGTTCCAGGCCTCCAGTTCCTGAGGCAACAAAACAACCCCACAACATTATGGAACCTCCACCATATTTAACTACAGGAAGGGTGTTTCTTTTCTTATAAGCTTATTTTCTTCACCTGTAAATGTATCACTGGTCTGCAGTGCCAAAGAGTTCAAGTTTGGTTTCATCTCTCCACAGAACATTTTCCCAGAAGGATTGAGGTTTCTCAAGGTGGGCTTCGACAAAGATCTGGCGTGCCTTTTTATGTCTGTCTTTGAGCAGTGGGGTCCTCTTTGGCCTTTGCCCATGAAGTCCTTCTTTGTTTAGTGTGTGGCATATGGTGCAGGTTGAAACCACCACTCCAGATTGCCTTAAACTCTTGTCTAAGTCCGCCTTAAGCTCTTTGGATGCTGTATTGGTGTTTTTCCAGCAGCTTGCACTAACCTTCAAAGACTTCTTGGATTAATTTACCTCTTCCCACCACTCTCTGGGAGGTTCTTTACAGTTCCATGAGCAGAAAACTTTTTAATAACATTGCAAACTGTAGACACAGGAATCCCAAGGTCTTTGGAGATAGCCTTGTGCCCCTTTGAAGTTTGATGTTTGGTGATAATGGCTTTTCTGATGGTTTCAGGCAGCTCTCTTGTCTTCACCATTGTGGAGTGAATGTGGTCATTTTTAAACATTAGAGCCATCATTCACCGGTTGATTCAACTCATGTGAGTACTGACACTTGATCACAGGTGCATCTGATTTTACTGCAATGGGAATGTGGTTCTTTTGTTCAAACTGATTTGAATTGCTTATAAGAGTGCCAATAATCATGTCCAACAATTGAGGTTTCCTTGGTCTGCAATCAAAGGATAAGTATCAATAACCACAGCGGATTGCACAGAGATTTACAAGTTTGAACTCTAAAAGCTGTCTTTACAAAAATATTTCTTTAGAAGTTTTAAGTGTTTTCACAGTGGTTGTTTAAACATGTTAGAGGTGTCTTGGGGAACTTGTTATAAATATCAAAAGGAGAACTTTTTACGAGAGGCTGGTTGGTCTCAAGAAAAGTACTCCGACATAAGTATTGGTTGAGAGGAGATTCTTCTTATCATGTGAGGGTTTATTTCTTTAAGATATCAACTAAGTAATCTTCTAGTGAGTCCTAGCCCAAACAGGCCTCGAATTTAAAACTTCCAGGTCCTCAAGTTCTGAACACTGTGATATAATCACTATAGAAAACAAATACATAGCTATCTGTCTAACCTACAGAGCCCCCAGCGCTGTTACTGAAGAAACATCCACCATTCTTGAATCAGAATGTGCAGCCAATTCTCCCCACAAGCCATTTATTTTACTAGGTGATTTAAATCTTACCTTGGAATCCAGCAAGGATGAAACTACCTTCCACCAAGAAATGGAGTTTCTGCAATTTCACCAAATATCAACACGTCCTACCCACCGCTCAGGTTCCACCCCAGATCTTATATTTGCTGCTAAAAGCCTTTTATACCAGGATAATATAATGCCTCCACTGGTCACATCAATACCCTGGTCGGACCACCTTGCCATACATTTTAAGATTCATCTCTCACCTACAGAAAAACCACAGAAAGTACCTAATCCCGGAAGACGATTTAAAGGTCCTGATACCCTTCACAACCTACCCCAGGACTTCACCGATCTCAACGCAGCAATCAATACCTGGAACACCACCATCAGCACAGCCGCAAAAGCACCGGAATGAGTTAGACCAAAGCACAAGGAAGCTAGAACGAAATCAGCCCCATGGTACTCTGAAGTGATAAGAGTGACCAAGAGAAAGCTATTCCAGAAAGAGCAGCAATGGAGACATGACCGGTCTGAAACCATATTAAAACAATACCAATTAATGCAATGTGAATACAGCAATCTAATCAATGTCACAAACAACAATACCACACTAATCTTTTCTTAAAATCCTGCAACAAGCCCGTAGAACTCTTTGAGATCATCCGAACCCTTACAAAAGATCCAACACAAAAAGAAGATAAGATTCATCCTCAATCATTTGCTGATTTCCTCCTTACCAAGAACAAGCCCCCTCCCCCGAGAGTCTTACCTCTGGAGTCCACCAGCACTACCACACCGACACTGAACATAAGTGGAGTGAATTCTACTTCACTATGACTAAGCAAGTAGCCCACACAATCACTGCTCTAAACACCAGCACATCTCCTTCGGATCCTTGCCCAGTGGTCTGGATTAAATCAGCCAAGGAGGACCTGATCGTATGCATCCACAAGATAATAAGCACCTCCCTAACCCAAGGTTATATGCCCCTGCACTCAAACAAGCTACCATCTGACCAATTCTGAAAACCACCTCAACTGACTCAGTGGACCCTTCAGCCTACCGCCCAATCTCTAGCCTCCCTTTTCTAGCCAAAATAATTGATTAGGTAGTTCAAAGACAGCTTCAAGACCACATGGATGCACATGCCCCTCTGGACCCCCAACAACAATGCTTTCATCCAAACCACAGTGTCAAACAACTACTCACCCAGCTATTTGACAACCTACTCAGAGGAATTGACAACATAAAGAAAAGATTCCTGCTTACCTTTGCTGTCATCTCCTCTGCCTTCGACACTATCTCACAGTATCCTGTTGAAATGACTAACAAGTACTAGACTCCACAGCACCACACTCAAGTGGTTTCAATCTTACCTTAGCGACAGACAACAGAAGGTCAAAGTAGGATCACACACTCCCACTCCTTTTAACACAACACAGGGAGTCCCGTAAGGGTACTCCCTGTCTGCCCTTCTCTTTAACATATATTTACAACCAGTATGTAATATCTTCAAAAAGCACAAAATACACTATGTCATTTATGCAGATGACATCATGGCCTACACCCCAATCCACATGGACACCTTAGACTACACAGCTCCAAGAGATGATTGACTGGCTTTTCGTAACAACCTACACATCAACATTCAAAAATCAGAGGCACTAATCATCACATGTGATGCCTCCTTCACCCCCCATCCTCATTCACTGTGGCCGACACTCCTATCTCAGTAAAGGACGAAGTTCGATACCTAGCAGTCACCCTCAACTGCCACCTAAACTTACAACCCCACATTAACAGAACCACCAGGAGCACTTTTCACAAACTTGCCACTATTCGAAAACTCAAAGCCCTCCTCAGCCAAGACCATTTCCGCACAGTCTGTCAAGCCGCCATAACACCATTACTGGACTACTGCAACTCCCTTTACCAAGGACTACCAAAGCAAACCACCCGACCTCTACAACTAGTCCAGAACACTGCCACCAGCGCCATCACTGAATCAACTAAGGAAGATCATATAACGCCCCTCTTGCACCAGCTCCATTGGCTACCAATTACCGCACATGCCAAATATAAAACTGCACTGACCATCTTCAAAATGAGAAACAACTTGTCAGCTGGAATTCTAAAGGAACTGATCTGCACCAAACCCAGTAATCGACCTAGGAAACAGAGCACCATTGACACCATTCCAACACCCTGCTCATATACAAAAGTCGACAACTCCACTACGAAGAGGGCACTCTCATTCGCTGCACCTACGATCTGGAACTCTCTACCTGAGACATTAAGGTCCACTACAGACATAAAAGACTTTAGGAAACAGCTAAAAATCATCCTCTTCATTGATTACTTCAATGAAGACACCTGACACCCCAACCACAGGATCCATGTTCAAATGCCACATACTGTTTGTATATATATTCTGTTGTAAATAAGTTATGCTCTTGAGCATCCCCTGCATGTCACCCCTCCCCAAGTTTCCAAAATAAGATCTCTGTGATTGCTTGTTATAATGTAAACTGCTCTGATTTTATGATAAAGCGGTATAGAAAATTTGTTAAATAAATAAATATTGCATAGGAATAATCATGTCCTGGCAATGTCCCAATTTTTATACTATTGCCTACTATTTCCTTTTTTAATTAGTCTTGTTTTATTTGATTCTTTTATGTGTCAAATATGAGTGCACATATAGTCCAAAGCCATTTCACTGGCCACTATTTTTTAGGAGATATTGGACATTAAGGGGTTGAACTGCAAGGGTGCCAATAATGTTGACCACAACTGTAGGAGACTAAGCAGATCAGGATCCAAAAGTGGCCTCAAAGAGGTGAGTTTTCACCCTGGATTTGAAAAGGGCCAGAGAAGAAGCCCAATGTACAGACTCAGATAGTTTGTTTCCAGGCATAAGGAACAGCAAGGTGAAAGGATTGAAGTCTGGAGATGGCAGTAGAAGAGAAGGGCACAGATAGAAGCGAACTGCCAGAAGAGCAGAGTTCCCGAGGAGAGGTAAAAGAGCAACAGCAGTGAGGAGCAGCAGAACGTGTGCACTTATAGGTCAGTAGGAGAGTTTGAATTGGATATGGAAGCGGATAGAGAGCCAATAAAGCAACATAAGAAGAGGGGATATATGAGCATATTAAGGCTGCATTAGCCGCGCAGTTGAGTTTTGAACAAATTGAAGGGGAGAGAGATGATTCAGAAGGAGACCAGCAAGGAAGAGGTTGCAATAGTCTAGATGGGAGGTGACTAAAGAGTGGTGAGTGTCTTAGTGGTATGTTCAGAAAGGAAGGGATGAATTTTGCTAATGTTATAGAGAAAGAAATGACAGGTTTTAGCTATCAGTTGGATGTATGTAGAAAAGGAGAGGGAGGTGCAAAAGACAACTCCAAGGCTGCAAGCCGAGCAAACAGGGATTGTAGAATGTTATCCACAGAGATTGAGAAAGGAGAAAAGGGGGGGGGGGTTCTTTTTAACATCTTTGTTAGTGATATAGCAGAAGGGCTGTCGGGTAAGGTTTGCCTCTTTGCAGATGATAGCAAAATCTGCAATAGAGTAGACAGCCAGTAAGAAGTAGATAACATGAGATGGGATCTCGCTAATCTTGAAGAATGGTCAAGAATTTGGCAGCTGAAATTTAATGCTAAAAAATGCAGGGTCATGCATTTGGGCTGCAAAAATCCAAGGGAGCGGTATAGTATAAGGGGTGAAGTAGTTCTGTCCACAAAAGAAGAGCGGGACCTGGGGATGATTGTTTCTGATGACCTTAATGTGGCTAAACAGGTAGGAAAGGCGACAGCAAAAGCCAGAAGGATCCTTGGATGCATAGGGAGAGGAATGGCCAGCAGGAAGAAGGGGGTGATAGTGCCTCTGTATGTCTTTGTTGAGACCTCATTTGGAGTATTGTGTGCAGTTCTGGAGACCACACCTTCAAAAAGATACAAAGAGGATGGAGTCTGTTCAGAGGGTGCTTATCAAAATGGTCAGTGGACTTCATCATAAGGCATATAAGGACAGACTTAAAGATCTCAATATGTATACTTTAAAGGAAAGGCTAGATAGAGGAGATATGATAGAGATATTTAAATACCTCCATGGCATAAAAGCACAGGAGAGCCTCTTTCAGTTGAAAGAAACCTCTGCAATGAGGTGGCATAGGATAGAGGTGAAATGAGGTATTATGTGGAAATATTTCTTTATAGAAAGAGTGGTAGATGCATGGAACAGCCTCCCAATGGACATAGTAGAGACCAGGACAGTATCTGAATTCAAGAAAGTATGGGACAAACACAGAAGATCTCTAAAGGAAAAAAAGGGACTGTAGTAGTTGGTATGAAGGGCAGACTGGATAGCCATATGGTTTTCTCTTCGCATTATGTTTCTATGTTTCTCTAAGGCTGGTATAATTGTCCCTGCCTATATTTTGCAAGTATGGTATTTTATAATCCACATGTGTACTTACATGCTCCATCCACACTCCACCCAAACTCTGCCCGTGTGAAGGCCCACTAGTAAGGCATACATTGATCCCAATTCCAGAACATGCACTTCTGGCCCACGGGCACATCCAAATCAATAATGGGCCTGATTTAAAGGTAATTTCACAACCACAGGGATAGGTGCACCCATGGTTTTGGAATTGGGGACATAGACATTGTTGGCGAAGTACGACCAAAGCTCTAAAGAATACGAGATGCAGTTGTATGCAGCAAATGACTTTATACGTCCTCATGCTCACTGTATTCTGCTATTCACCCACGAACAGCCACGCCCCCTACAAAACATGCATCTCCTAAGCTGCTCCTCTCACTGACTATGTTGTGCTGATGCAAACTACACATGAATACTGATGATACATAAATGTTGATGTAAACTAGACTATATATACCAGTCTGTTGCATGCACAGAACACTGCAAAGTAATCTCAGTGCACTTTAAGATAGTATAAAAGCAGGTAGAAAGTGATATGTTTGTCATGACATACCTTGCATCACAACATACATGGCAGTAGAAGACATCCTTAGTTATGTTTGCATTGGTCATCTCTGAAAACTGTCTGTACAATACAAAGTATGGACTAGAAAAAATCAGAACAGGTTCTCTATAGCGAAATGTCAAAACATATCCCTGTCACTAATAAGGGACCCTCTCAATAGGAGCATTCAACAGTGCAAACAGTACTAATACATGCCCAAAGGCACCATCATCGCTCTCTACAAATGTGCACATTTTCAGACACCAATGATGGTGCTTCTGGGCATGTCTCAATGCTGTTTGCACTGTTGAATGCTCTCATCCTGAGAGTCCCTTATTAGTGACAGGGATATGTTTTGGCATTCCACCATAAAGAACCTGTTCTGATTTATTCTACCCAATCACACTGGCACCCAGTGACGCTGTGGTCATCCCTACAGTCCAGGTACTGGCCAAGCAAGACATAATGGCATGGCGTCTCAGGACACCACATCTGATCTGCATTTCGTAGCCAAATATGATCCTTCTGTTCTGTTTTTACTAAAGAAAATCCTGGAGAAGGGCCACCTGTGATTGACAAATGTACAAATAGGAATGGAGTAGATATTACACCATTCACAGAAGATAATGTGTTAGAACAGCTTGCAAAACTGAAAGTGGACAAGGCCATGGGACCAGATGGGATACATCCCAGGATACTGAAAGAGCTCAGAAAAGTTCTTGCAGGGCCGTTAAAGGATGTTTTTAATAGATCCTTAGAGACAGGAGAAGTTCCACAGGACTGGAGAAGGGCTGATGTGGTACAATAAGGATGAAGTGACAAATTACAGGCCAGTAATCCTTACCTCAGTGATGGGAAAAGTAATGGAAGCGCTCCTGAAAGAGCGAATAGTGGACTCTCGAAACCAACAGGTTGCATGATCCACGGCAATATGGTTTTACCAAAGGACGATCTTGCCAAACAAATCTGATTGAGTTCTTTGACTGGGTGACCAGAGAACTAGATCAAGGGCATGCGATGGATGTGATCTACCTAGATTTCAGCAAAGCCTTTGATACTGTTCCTCATAGGAGGCTTATCAATAAACTCAACAGCTTGGGGATGGGTCCCAAGGTAGTGAACTGGATCAGAAATTGGTTGACTGACAGATGACAGAAGATGATGGTAAATGGAACTCACTCGGATGAAAGGAAGGTGATTAGTGGTGTACCCCAGGGTTCGGTCCTGGGACCGGTACTGTTCAATGTATTTGTGAATGATATTGCTGAAGGACTGAATGGAAAAGTCTGTCTTTTTGCAGATGACATGAAAATTTGCAACAGAGTGGACTCCCCTGAGGGAATGGATAACATGAGGAAAGATCTATAAAAGCTGGAAGAATGGTCTAATGCTTGGCAGGTAAGATTCAATGTGAAGAAGTGCAGTGTCATGCACTTGGGAAGCAGAAATCCAAGGGAATTGTATGCAATAGGAGGTGAGAGGTTGGTGTGCACGGACTAGGAGAAGGACCTCGGAGTGATTGTTTCTGATGATCTCAAGGTGGCGAAACAGTGTGACAAGGCGGTGGCAAAAGCCAGAAGGATGCTGGGTTGCATACATAGAGGAATTACCAGCAGAAAGGAGGGGGTACTAATGCCACTGTACAAGTCGCTGGTGAGGCCTCAATTGGAATATTTTGTTCAGTTTTGGAGACCGTATCTCGCAAAGGATATAAAAAGACTGGAAACGGTTCAGAGGAAGGTAACCAAAATGATTTGGAGCTTGCGTCAGAAGACTTATGAGAAGAGACTTGAAGACCTAAATATGTACACTCTGGAGGAGAGGAGGGACAGGGGAGATATGATTCAGACTTTTAAATACTTGAAGGTTATTAATGAACAAACAAACCTCTTCCAAAGACGGAAAAGCTGTAAAACTAGAGGGCACAACATGAAGCTGCAAGGGGGTAAACTGAAAGGCAATGTCAGGAAATACTTTTTCACAGAAAGGGTGGTGGATGCTTGCAATGCCCTCCCGATGGAAGTGGTGGGGACAAATACAGTGACAGAATTCAAAATGGCATGGGACAGACACAGTGGATCCCTTTATAGCAACAGGATAAAATCTAAGTAAACATATCTCTTGTATCTCAACAAATAGGGGTGACCTACACGGAGCGGTGGGTACACCCCTAAACAAAGGCATGGGGTGGGTGACCAGCACGGAGCAACAGGTGCACCTACTCTTGCCACCTTGCTGGGCAGACTAGATGGACTATGCTGGTCTTTATCTGCCGTCATATACTAGGTTACTATGACTACCACACATACCTTCCTCACATCTATATTCCCATTTTTCCTAGCAATGGAATTGTTAGGGAAGCCGAGAATAGCCCCTTTAGTACAAACAGCAAACGTCAGCATAGCCAGAATAAAGACTATTGCAGTGCTTTATATTTCTGTGGGGGATTTTTTGTTGTTTATTGTTCCTTCAACTTACAAATGTCCCTCACCTGTGCATTCTGTTCTTTACAACAGAATCTTGTACCCTCCCAGACAGCAGACACACCATTTCAATACAGACGTGTCACAGCCATTCATCTTTATGGGATGCGTTGAAGATCAGAACAGAAATTTTTCCAAGTCCTTATTCCACGTTGCCACTACTATAGTGTAGGCGTTCATGGAAAACACTCAGGATGTACACAGGCCTTTCCTGCACTTTCTTTATCACCATGGCTTACCATACCCCTGTTCCGCCCCCTCCCGCCTATGTGGTGAGATCCCCATGCTAGTGCCATGTACATGGGTGGGCACTGGCAAATGCTAACCGTGAATGTTGCAGGTATACTTCCCACCTCCTCAGTGGGCACCTTAAGTACACCTACATTAGGGGCCCAATTCTGAGACGTGGATTGCAGGGCTGCACATTATCGGATATAATGCATCCGGATCAAGTGGGGTTTGTTAAGGGATGCTTTTCTTCTGATCATACCCATTTGCTGTATTTGACCTCTAGGGATGAATGACCTATGATGGCCGTCTCCCTAGGTGTGGAAAACGTTTTATGCTGAATGGGCATATATGTTTAAGGTCTGTGAATGAATGGAATTTAGATCAAATTTTATACAAATGATCTGGGTTTTATATTTGGGCCCAAGGATTTGATCGTTAAAAATCTTTTTCTCCATTATCTAATTTATTTAGGGACACTGGTCAGAGGTTCCCCTTCTCTCCATTATTGTTTTTGGTGGCCTTGGAACCGTTGGCCATGATGAATTCATGCAGGAATTCAAGGAATAGTTATTGGCCAGAAGGAATATAAAATTTGTTTATATGCAGATGATGTCTTATTATCCAGTTTCTTCTCTCCCCAGCCTGATGGATATCATTATTGAAGTCAAACAGCTATATGGTTATAGAGTTCACTGGCAGAAATCTGAGTGCATGCAGATGGACGGTTGGTGCAGCAAGGCCCAACACTGAGCGAGACCTCTTTTCATTGGAAATGACCGCATAAGATACCTTGGTATTTTATTTAGAGGCACACTTGATGAATTTTTGGTAGCCAATACGGATAGTGTACTGGAAAAACTAAGAGTGGTAACTCTTAGGTGGTCTCCGCTATACCTCTCATAGTAGAGCAGATTAGACACAATTAAGATGATGATCGGCCCCCAGGTAAACTATGTCCTGATCCCTTTTCCTAGACACTTTCTTAAAAAGGTAGAGCACCTATTGGTAAAATGTTTATGTTGACGTAAGACCCCTAGGATTGTGCTGGGCAAACTACAATTAGGGATGAATAAAGTGGGAGTCAGTTTTCCAATTTTTTTGCATTATCATGCTGCCTTTTTAATGGGCAGGGTATGTGATGGATTCAAAATTCGGATGGGGCTAAGTGGGTAGAATGTTTTCTACTTACCTTTCTTGTGTACATTTGTTATTATCAATGTTCCCTCCATTGATATCTTTCTTGATCTTGCACTGTAAAGCACAGTTTTTTTTGTTTATTTGTAATTTTTTAGGCTG
This sequence comes from Ichthyophis bannanicus, assembly GCA_033557465.1. Classification (NCBI taxonomy): domain Eukaryota; kingdom Metazoa; phylum Chordata; class Amphibia; order Gymnophiona; family Ichthyophiidae; genus Ichthyophis; species Ichthyophis bannanicus. Next base: position 201,336,312 of record CM066043.1, on the reverse strand, counting down.
CTTTTCCTTTGTATTTACAGTGCTTGGTGCTTTTGTAATTGGAGATCATTTTTGGCATTTTTTCCCTTATTTTCTTTTTATTATAAACGTATAAAAAGAAAAATAAGAATTTTGAATGTGGCATGTTCGCAATGGCTTCAGCTGTAGAACGATCTGATAGCTCCTCTGGAAGTATATCATCTCCCTTCTATGCACTGCAGTGGGTCGATTAAGGAATATAGAGCAGTTTATGTGGCTTATATGCGTTTCATAAACTGGCGGCTACAGCAGAAATGAAATGACAAGATATATTATGGGCACCATTGTGGAATAATTCTAATGTAATTATTTGTCCGATATGCGTTATTTGGGAGGGCTGGGGGGAAAGGGATTCAGTGTGTAGGAGATATAATTTATGCAGGTTCTTTTTTATCCTTTGAGAACTAAAGGATACAATATAATCTACTGAGCTCCTTTTTTTTTTTTCAGGTGTCCCTCAGGGATCGGTTTTGGCCCCTTTGCTTTTTAACATTCTCCTGGTTCCTTTAGGGAATTTAATTCAAGATTTTGGTTTTAGTCCTTTTTTTATTTTGCAGATGATATCCAGATCTTGATAAGTCATCCATTCTGGGATGGGTTTTTTTACAAGTAGTCTTTGATCAGGCCTTTGGAGCAATTATGACTTGGCTGTCCCAGAATAAACCTTTATTCAATGCTACCAAATCTGAAGTGCTAAGGGTGTCAAGAAATAAGTTGGTTCCCTCTTTTCATCCATTAGTGGCTGAAGGCTTCAGTATAATAAAATCCTTTTGTTGGTACATAGGGTTTACTATACTCAGCACCCCCTTCTATCTAGCAGCATTTGTTACTCCCCACTGCCCAGGGCGGTCACTGTGATCTTCGTAACTGAACTGTCTTGTGGTTCCACTACCATCATGGTTTAGACTTGAGAGGACTTGGGTAGCAGTTCTTAGTTTCATGGTGCCCGTGCTGTGGAACTCATTGCTCCTTGAATTACGGTTGGAGGGGTCACCCAAGAAATTTAAATTGGGTCTGAAGGGGTGGCTTTTGGATGAAGTGTTTAGTGTGGGTTAGAGCTTTTGTGTCATGTCAGTCCATATGGGTCCATCTTTTTTTTGGATCTCTTTTGTTTCACTGGGGCATTGTACTGTGTTTTGGTATTGCTTATTGTGCTATGCAGCCCCTACTTAGTGTGTCTGTCTCTTGTGTTTTTTATGGTATGTTCTCTGATATATTGGATTTGGTAAATCACCTTGATGGGTTATCCCAAATGGTGGTATATCAAATCTTGTCAAATAAAAAAATACATAAATATTGACTTGGAAGAAACCTCAAGATTTTGAGGGAAATCTGCCGGATGCAATGTAGATCTGTGAAGGAGTGGGGGGGGGGGGGGTATCATCTTGCAGCCAAAATTCTCTCTCGCTTCTGGTGTGAAGAGCGAGATTATTGTGAAGGATTGCAAATAATCTGGCAGGATGACTTGAAAGTGGAGGTAGACGACATTCACGATCAAAGATGTTGGTTGAAGTGTAATGCCTCTTTTGCAGTCTCTATGTTTTTGTATGCTAAGGGCACTGTGGACCCCCATTAAAACTGCTAAATTCTGTAGTACAGTCTCTAATTTATGTTGGAAGTGCAAGTCCACAATGGGAACATTTTAGCATATGCTGTACATCTTGTCCTTTTGTGCTGGCCTTTTGGACTGAGAGATGGGATAAAATGTGTAAAATTCTAGATTTCCTTTCTCTTATGCTGTAATTTGTCTTCAGTCGCAGCTGTTTCCAGGACAGTTGCTGGATAAATCTCAGAAGAAATTGTTTGATATTTTAATGTCCTTGGGTCTGAAAATTGTGCTGGCATATTGGGAAGAAGGCTACTTCTTTGGACTGTCATTATTGGTGGTGTATGGTGTTTGTTACTTTTATGATTAATCTGTTTTATTGCTATTATAACAAATCCCAGTACAGAACTCTAAATCATTTACGAAATGGCATTTAAAAAAGAAATCCCGCCCCCTTTTCATCCCAGAGTGACATTTGCCTTATGCCAAAGACAGGCCATTGAGTATCACCCCATGACACCTGTTTGCTACTTTTTAATATGAAGGGCCCGATTTTCAGTTAGACAGGCTATGCGCCGCATTGGCGCATAGCCTGCCCACCGTCCCCCTTAACCTGGATTTGGCTGGATGTGACGGCAGCCACCGAGGCTAAACAGGTAGCAGCGATTTTCAATGCTACCCGCTTAGCCCCTGCGCCTTAAAGTTAGGTGAGGAAAAACCTTGCCTATCTTTAAGGCACAGAGGGCTAAGTGGATAGCATAGAAAATCACTGCTACCCATTTAGCTCTTTCCTCCATCCCCATTCCACCCCAGAACGCCCCCAACACGCCTCGATGATAACCGCATAACATCTGGGCACTTTAGGGACTTAGCCAGGATTTTCCAAAGACACTACTCATGTAGGTGCCTTTGGAAAATCCCAGATAAGGCATTTACACAGGTAACTAGGGCAGTTACCAGTGTAAATGCCACCCAAAGTGATCATGGCCCAGAAAGTAAACAAAGTGAAAAGCTTTTGACTTTTATGGGAACTAATGGAGAAATGGACCTCAGATTAAATGCTTTAGGATGTTTTATATTTTATGGAGTCTGAAGGGTGGCTAATTTTTTTCTTTTTTTTTTCTGGAACTTAATGAATGCTGTGTATGTCTTTGTTCATCAAGGATGTGTATTGCGATGAGAAAAGTTAATCCCCCTTTGTCTCCCTTCTTTTGTTGTCTATTTCTCCAGCCTGTGGAACCCTCAGGTTGGTTATGTTTGCTGTTAATTATGGGGTATGTTTACTAAAAAGCTTTAAGGGAGCATCAGAGATTGAGTGATAATGACAGTGTTAAGGGTGTTTGTCAGCAATAAAGGCTCGGGGCAGATAGTAGGCATTCTGGTGGTAAGGGCACAAGGGCCCACTTAGCATGCACTAACAGGACACTGGGCATTAACATGCCAAGTGTACACCTTAACACCTGAAATCTGCTAACACCTTAAAGCAGGATAAGGGGGGCCCAGTGAAAATCAAAGTAAAGTCAACTATAGCACTCACATTCATTGTGCAAGTATTGGCCAACACTGTGCTGTGTCAGCCATTCACATACCAGCTGTGCCCAGTCTGCTAGTCACTACACACTGCATGTGCACAGAGCAACCTTGTGCATCTTGGCTTGTACCAACAGCATGGACAACCAGCAGCCTGTGCAGTGATTGGACTGCCAAGAAAGGAACAGCACCCATATCACTGCAGCTTCAAACTATACCGCACAAAGTGGATACATAGCCGTGACATGGTCACAGCTTGGTCAGAGTGGGATTGGCCTCTCAGCACGAAATATGTGCACCCAGGCCATGGCTGTGGCATATTGACACTAAGATGGCTCAGCTACTGACCCAGTCTCTGACTCATGAACAGCCTGTGCAAACTGCTATGTGTCATGCTATACCCACAATCCTCTGCCCCTCATTATGTACCCTTTCAGTCTGACCGTAGGAACTGCTTATGCAATACGAGCCACAGTGGGAAGTGGGCCAGAGACAGGCTGTGAGTGCACGCTGGCACACTGTGGTCTATGTCCTTAGCATACCCCAATACAGTGTTGCCCACTCAGCTTTTGGCAGTGAGGACTGAACATATTGCCATGCTTGCACTCCCACAAATGATCATGTCCCTAGCCATTGACACTGCAAGACTGGGTAGTGCAGCACATGTACTCTGGAGCATTGTGTCCCTCCCATCCAGAGAGCCTTGAAGCATGTCAGGGTGCACATGGGGCTGGATGTTGGAACTGTTGCTTGCTGACACATACCCCACCACACTCTGCCTCTTTGTGCTCTAACACCATCCTAGTGACTGGCAAATATGGTGCCCATGGGGAGCCAGTGTACCTGTCAAAGAGGCCCTCTGATGTAGCACATGCAGACACAGTGCATTGCTGAGGCTCATAATACTCTGGTGCTATCAGCCTGCCCTGCCATACAGCTGTGGGTGGTAGAGCTTGTCAGTGTGGCGACTGTGTGGACTCTTGCTGGATGATTAGTTGTAGGTTGCACACACTGCTGCTGTCCTTGCAATGTGGGATAAAGTTAGCATACCAGGACATGCAATTCCTGATCCACAGCCAGATCTTGAACCTGTGACCCTCCTCTGGTCTTGTGTATTGAGCCACAGAGCTGCCTTATGAGTTCAGCAACCCATGGGTGGATGTAGTCATTGTCAGGGTATACACAGGTGTGAGTAGGGGTATGGCTCTTTCTGCTTAGATCTAGGTGTGTTCAAAAGGTGTGGGAAGGGGATATGTTGTTCAGTCTATATGCTGCAATGGCTTGCTATACTGCTGGTGCAACTGACATTCCTGTCTTATACATGGGATTTGTCCATTCAAAGGCATAGCCCATGATACAGACACATACACATCATTTACCAGGGCGGTACTATCAAAAAGACCTGGGTCCCCCATACCTGGTGTGTGCCTGTGGGGCAGTCATGGCAATACCTGATATCTCGCAGACTGACATAGCTGACATGGATTCACATATGACTCATATGGTTGTTACTGATTTGGGTTTAATTATGGAGGTGTCCCTGGTTACAACACAGCTTATGGTCATCATCTGGCAGGTGAAGGGGCTGGCTGGCCATTTCTCCTCTCACATGCCCTGTTATGCTATTGTGGTGTATTTCTTCCTCAGTAGCATCCCCCCCCCCCCCCATATGCACATATCCACTCAATATGTGCGGGGGAGGGGGGTGCATTCTGATCCCAAGCCCAACACATCCACTCGGATGACTAGCCTAGTGCCATGGTCCAATGCTCATGGTGGGCAGCATGCCGGCTGATCCCCCCCTCCCTGCCATCATAGCACACCCACCTGTTCAGTGCTGCAGGCAGCCTCCTTGAGGTTGCATACATGCAGCTGTGCACACCTTGTTGCTCCTGCTCCTCTCCACCGGTGGGGAGGGATCACCATGTGCTCTGCTGCCCCTGCAGCTGACATGCTCGCCATCTCAATGACAGTGGCAAATGCAGCATTGCCCTGAATAAACTGGGCCGGGACAATTCTTTGGTCTGCAGCAGGCCACAGCTGCTGCCAATGCTATCATCACCCTCATACCTTGCTGACATGGCAGCATGGTGGCAGTGGGGGTTGCATGCCACCTTTTCACCAGTGGCAGCATGTCTATGTTCTGCCACAGTCACTGTGGGCCATGCTGGACATAGCAGATGTGGACCCTAGGCAACGGCCTGTTCAGCCTTGCGGACCAGCCAGCCCCACTGCATCACCCACGTGACACCTCCTTTGTCAACTTTGCACCGACAACATAGCGCCCTTTCATAACGGAGCACTATGCTGTTTCTGCTAACGGAGCACTACTATCACTTTCTTGGGATCCCTTGTTTGTGGAGAACATTACAAACATTGAAATAGGTTCTCTCCCCTCAAGAATACCCCTTTCCGCAAGGTTTTATTTGGCATTAGAGTTCCCAGCACTGAGGCCTCTAATGCACAAAGGTGCAACCTGAAGGTAAGGGAGCACATGCTGACAATGCCCACTCTCTACCTCCTTTTCCCTTAACACTGCAGGCCGCTGTAACCCTCATTAATGCAGCATTTTCAACGCTTTCTGCAGCATTAACGGCTCACTTGATCCCTTATCGCCCTTTAGTAAACGTACCCCTATGTTTCTTTAAATGCTAATAAAAATAATTGAACTAGAAAAAAAAATAAAAGGGGCTTCAGATGGCTCCCTTCTGAATGAAATAAACCTGCAAAAGTCTAAATGTCTGCCTTAAAATCAGAAGAGCTTTGTTTGCCCCTCAAGGCAATGATCTATGTAATTATTAAATGCACCTGAGTATGCCGAGCGCTTGGCTAATGCAGCACCTGATTGGCTCTTGATGATTCCTGTAGATATTTGCTGTTCTGTAGGGAATCAGGTCAGCAGCTATAATTAAGCATCCGCATCCTCTGCAAGTTGTGTTTACACAGTCATCAGTGCTTTCGATATGGTTTATTTTGGGGCCCTAGATTACTTGATTTCAAAGAATACTGATGAATACCAGCCATTTCCATTCTGAGATTAAAACAGTAGGGAATCAAATTTTGAATTCTTTGACTTGAGGCTACATTGATTTGCTCTTTGGCAATCCGCCAGCACAGTCTTTTGCCTCTTGCCCCTAGCAATCTGTGTGAGACCTACCCCCTCCCTTCCCCCACCCTTGTACAAAATGGCTACTTCTGTTCATTAGGATAAGTTGTCGGTGTGAGAACATCTGATAATATATAATGCATCAACATACCAATGCTGGATTCCAATTCATTTTCTTCCGAATCTGCTAGATAATGAGGGTAGAATATGTTGGAGGCAGAGCACAAAACATACCTAGAGGCACATTCCAAATTGGACGTCCAAGTGCAATCTGGGACGTCAAAGCCGGAACATTTCAAAGAAAGGCAGAAGCACGTGCAAGTCCAGGCACAGTTCTAGAAATGTGGATGTGTCCGATATGAACTTGTATCAAATGTCTATATAGACGTCCCCAAGAGAGTATTTCAGAACCAAAATATCTAATAGCAAAAATGGTTAGAGTAGTGGCTTAAGAGGTGGATAGCCAGGGTCCAAATCACAGTGTGGGACTGTGATCTAAAGCTAGTCACTTAATTCTCCATCTTCTCTATACTCTCTGGGTGTTTTAAAGTGAAAACAAGCACTTTCCTGATACCTATTCATGCCTGGAGCAGGAATAAACACGCACCTGCCTGCAGATGGCTCCGCTGCGTCTGAGATCGAACGGGGACGTGTAAGTCCATTACCTCTCCCCAGACATGCCTCCGCCACACCCCCATGCCTACATGAATGTCCCCATACTGGAGACATCTGTGAACATCATTTGTAGCATGGTTATGGAGATGTGTCCATTATTTCTATGTCCACGTGCATATCTGCAGACATCCAAACCACGACTAAATCTTTTAGAATGACCCTCACAGCAAAGAGATTCATGCTGACTATACACGTTATTGTCTTCCATTACACTTAAATTTCATACAGCCATCTGCTGTTCCACATATGCAGCAATCTGCAGCAGCCCATGGATTAGCTGAGCCCAACCATGATCAGTTTTTATCATTTCAATGGAACTGCAATGGAAATCTGGTCAATGAGAGTAAACACCTGGATAGTACACTACCTACAGTAGATGGTTTTGACTTCAGCATTTCCAGAGCTGTCAGTACAGGGCAAAACAACACCCTGGACAATGACTGGACAATTATTCCTTATATGGAAAACTGACCTCTAGTAGTATTACCAAGAAACTATCACTAGGGGTCATACAGAGCTGTACCAAGGGCTGTGAGAGCAGTGTGGCCACACAACAAAAGGGGGCATTAATGTCATCTCTGGGCTTCCAGGAAGCTCAAAAAGAGTGAGTTACTGAATATAGCTGGATGGAAGGGGGACACCAGATTCTCACAGGGCACACTGCTAGTTTGATACAGTTCTGAAGTCATAGCCACCATTTTGAAACCCAGTGGCTCCAAGATTTGAGCAGAGGGGGGCCATTTCTATATCAGTGCATTGGAGATCAGGGAAATTCCTGAATGAGACATGTGGTTGGTTGAAGGGTAGGGGGAGTGTCAGGGTATGTCAGGGGGAGGGCCTTCTCTTGGGGGCTGCTCTTGAGGAACTGCTCTTAGGGGGGGTCTTGATGGGGTGTGTAAGGGTGCTGTCTGCAGGGAGGATGCTGAGTTGGAGAGGTGGGGATGCTGTTGGGTGGTGTTGATCATGAGAGGCATCAGATCTGGGGGTATCAGGTTGCGTCATTGCAGATGCCACTTTTTTAATGTTTGTATTTTGTGCCGAGGCCCACGTTCCATGTCTCGGCAGGTACAACATCTGCATTATCTGCCTAGGCAGGTAACGCTGGCATATGCTGTAAGTGTTTGCCCTGGGCAGTAATTGCAGGGCACATACTGGGCACACGCCCTACATTTACTACATAAGCTTTGCATCTAACACACTTTAAGTTTTGCACTTAAGATACAGTAAGTTCAAAATATTAGCGCACTTTAGCAAACATGCCTCATTGTGGGCAAAACATTTTGCATATGCAAATTAATTGTATATGCATTAATTCATAGGTATAGGTGCAGACAAGCGATTTGCACGTACAAACTTTTTTTAGGCCCTTAAACAAACTGAATTTGTTGTGACAATGCATAGCCCTACTGTCCTCAGAATGCCAAACTATGAATTTTCATCTGAAGAAACTGTTCATCCTCTTTGTTCTACAGCTCACTAATGTACAGGCCTATCGGTCTAAAGCTATAGGCCCCATTCAGTAAGAGGTCTGTACCATTTTGTGTCTGACAGAAATCCCTATAGGACAGCACCATAGTGCCAAAAAGTATGCTGAAAACAAAGAGAACTTCGTGAACAATCTGGCCAGCCACAACTCTGTCGTAATTTGATTAAGAGCAAGCATGAAAAAAGATCACAGTCTCTCAGTGCTTAAACAGGGCATTTTGTCATTGAGAAGTATCCCTGTTAGTAATTACTATGTTTCCTGACTGCACAATTCTAGATGGTGTGCAGAACTTTGAAATGATGCAGTACCACACCAAGGTCCTAAATAGAAGCCAGATGCAGGTTGACTCTGCACGTATCACAGTTTATAAATGGGAGACAGGAGTGGCCTACTGGCTATAGCATGTCGTGGCTGTCTGGTTTCTAAGGAGAGGTGAACTTCCTCTGACCTAGCTCAGATGTGCAACTCTTTGACTCCTATTCATTTAGATAATTAGAGTCAGCTTCAAGCCAGTTCCAATCTGACTCCGCATATATATATATTAAAAATCTGGATATATTCAGCTTGGTTCAAATCCATACAAATGTTTGTAGATTCAGACTATACAAAGTATTTATTGAATCCAAGGACACTTCTGCAAAAATGATTGAAATGTATAAGTGTAAAAGAATGCATGGAATACAAGTTGCAAATTTGCAAATATTCACGTCCGAAACTGGCTGAAAGAAATCTAATAATGGAGATGCCAGTCAGGTCTAATTAACCTGAACCTATGAGTGAGGTAACCTCGTTGGACTGAACAGCCAAATCTTCCCTTCCCACCTCTGCTCCAGGTCAGACTTGAGTTCAAATTTTATCCAAACTGATTTACTCATCCTCAGTCCTAACTTAAATTTTGCTTATCTACTCTATAACTTTAGGCAAATTTCCTTTGCCTTCCAATATACAGTGTCAATCCATAGTTATCATTATTAGAGATCTTAATGACAATGATGGAAATGATCTATCTCCTTGTCTTTTAGATGGTGTGAACAAGGTTTTGAGCTGCTTCACACATTTGACGTGCTTCGTGGTCCTGCTTGGGAAGGGATGACAAAAAAAAGAAAAACAAATTCATAATTTGGTTATTTCAGGCCTTTTTCTGTTACTATATATGACCTGAATTCAGTTTTGCAGTCTCATTTTTTATTTATACAGTTCAATACATTTGTGAAAGAAGCACAGGAATCCCACTTAGTTGTCAAGATTTGAGAGACTGTCCATTGCACATTGTGTATTTCACACAATGTGCCCATGATTATTGCATCTTATTAGTTTTTGGACAGATTGGTTACACATTGCTACCAATTATTACTAAGGGGCTAATTTCATGGCCATCAATATTTATTAAAAATGGCCAAACTGACCAGTCAGATACTTGGAAGCAGCTATTTAGATTGATTTATCCAGGAAATCCATTGACCTTTCTGAGGATAAATATGTGTCCATCTTAGGCTAGTAGCTTGTGCAGAATGATAAGCTTACATGTTGTACCTTTGGCTGGATTTCTGGACAGCTGAAGTCAGGTTAAGGAGCATCAAAGAAAGGGGAAAAGAGAAAGATGAGGGAAAGGAAAATGAGTAGTGGAGTAGCTAAACAAGTGATACAAGAAAAAAGGAGAGAATATCTGGCAAAAAAGGGGCAACCAGTGGTTTTCAACCTTGTGGGAGTGAGCAGTAGATGGTGGAGGGTGTGGGCGGATTGCAACAGTACAGAGTGGGTCGGCAAGAAAAGAGCCTGACTGGTAAAAAGAGTCTCCCTCCCACTTGCTTGTTAAGGCGAATCAGTCTGATAACGGTAGAAGTGATCGCAGAGATTGTCATCATCACAGCAATGCACCAGCACAGAGAACATCAGAAGTACTGATGCTGAGGACATCAAAAATTGTTGCAGAGGAAAATCATGGAACCAATCTGAACAGGGTGTGAAAGCCAAGGTCAAGGAAGAGCTTGTAGTTTCATCTGGTAGAAAGCAATACCCGCCCTTTCAAAGGCTACTCAACTTGGCAGAGCCTCTGTGCAGTTGATAGCTGCAGTCTTTCCAAAGGTAGATACGACTCAGGTGCACTTAAGGGATGCTGTGGCGAGTGTGGTCCCTTTTGTCATGAATGTTTCTATGTATCTTAATAAAGCCATATCTTTTTCCTCTGTATGAGAGCTGTGTTTTATGGAGATGTGAAGAAGAGGGTGTATTTCGGGGAGAGGGATGGGATTGAATAGTACTCCTGTTGAAAAGGATTTAAAATTTTCTGCGGCTCAGAACTAGCAATATAAAAAATTGTAGTGGGTGATCTAGATAGTAAATAACTACGGCTAGAACTTAGTGACTTTTCTATAAACTGACCTGTGCTCCCAGCAGCTGGATGAGGTCTGCAGTAGAGCGGTGAACTATAAATGGAAAACAGAGACAAGGTCAAGAGAAGCACCGGCTCCAGTGAATTGGAAGAATGAACTTGGCTTGACTGTCCCAAGGCCAACAGAAGCTGCCAGAACTTCAAAGGTTTCCATCCATCAGTAAAACAATGCTGGTGATAAGTGATACACTGACCTGTCTTCTGAAGCTTTCACAGAATAAAGGAGATTTTGTTTAGATGCAGGCAGGTCAGTGGTTCTTGATTAAAAGCAGGTTGCCTTTACATTGTACCCTTCATTGTATCATTTTTGTGTCCCCATGAAGGATTTGGTAAAACTCACTTCTTGTGTATAAACCTGGTGAGTACAAAATTAGCAGGCATCTAATGTTAAAAACGTATTCCCTGAGCATATATATGCACAGTGAACCAACTTTCTTTTTAGTTACACTCCTGTAATAGTATCTCCCAAATCTCTTTTGGTGGAATAATTGTTTACATAAGAACAGAAGATTTTCCGTACTGGGTCAGAGCAAAGGTCAATCAAACCCAGTATCCTGTTTCCAACAGTGGCCAATCCAGGTCACGAGTACCTGGCAGAATCCCAAAAGGTAGACAGATGCCATGCTGCTTATCTCAGAGAGAAGCAGTGGCTTCCCCCAGATCTACCTTAATAATGATTTAGAGACATTTCCTTCAAGCCTTTTTTAAACCCAGCTACACTAACAGCTACATATTGTACTTTGGCAGCCAATTCCAGAGCTTAATTACGTGTTCAGTGAAAAAATAGTTTCTTTGATTAGTCTTAAATGTCCTACTTAGCAGCTTCATTGCATGTCCCCTAGTCTTTGTACTTTCTGAAGGAGTAAACAACCGATTCACATTCACTCATTCCAGTCCACTCATCATTTTATAGACCTCTGTCATATCTCCCCTCAGCCGTCTCTTCTGCAAGCTGAAGAACCCGAACATTTTAAGCCTTTCCTCACAGAGGTATCCTTTCATCCTCTTTATCATTTTGGTCGCCTTTCTCTGTACCTTTTCTTTTTTTTCTTTTTTTTTATTTTCTATTTATCAAATTTTACAACATACACCAAGTAAAAACTTGGAAATAAGAAATACAAGCATTTAGTCTAACCAAAGTGTCAATAAGAAATTATATAAACAAAGGAAAAAAACAAACCCCGAGGGGGAAACAAAGACCAAATGCTAAATAGCCCACAACAGAGAGGGATCCAAAAAATCACTAATCCAGAAGATTTGAAAGAAAAAAGAAAGAAAAAATACAAAACAAAGCAGAACAGCAAAGCGTATAATACATAAAAGCCCCAAAAAGGATATCCCCACTCCAGTCAACCCCAATCAGCCCTACAACATCTTGGCATCCAGAAAGATGCGCAATTGAGAAGGTTCAAAAAAATGATATACAGAATTTTGATAATGAACAATACATTTACATGGAAATCTTAACTGGAACTTTGCACCTAGTGAAACCACTTCAGTGCGCAGCTCCAAAAACTTCTTCCTACGGACTTATGTCCAACGAGACACATCCAGAAAGATCTGAATCTTACCCCCATAAAGGCAATATTAATTTTCTTAAGAAACAAATGTAACAACGCATTCCTATCCTGAAGAAAAACAAAAGAAACTAATAAAGTCGCTCTAGACCCTACTGTTTCAGATGACTGTTCCAACAATACAAATTCCCCAAATCAAGAGAATCCAGGGAAACATCAGCCTGGGGAGCAGGAACTGCAGCAGTAGCGTCACTGGCGACTCCAGATGGTAAATCGTAAATCTTCTGTAAAGGAGGGAAAACAGCTTCAGGGTAACCAAAAGTGTCCTTCAGAAAACTGTGAAAAAGAGTCCTAGCCAAAGAGCCAGAAACATGAGGGAAATTCAAAATCCTTAGGTTCAAAGACCGGGAAGTGTTCTCCAAATTTGCAATTTTACGTAGAAATATCATCTTATCCTGAGAAAACGCCACCTGCTGCTCTTGTACCCAATGAACGTTTTGATCAAGAATGGTCAACTGTCCCTGCTGGTCTTCAAACCTCTTCTCCACACTTTCCAAGCGAGCGGGAAGCGGAGTCAGAGCCTGAAACGCCCCAGCACACACCTGATGCACCGAATGGAGGGCAGACCAGATCGAATCCAGTGTAACTTCTTGTGGATGCTGAAGAGGAGGGAAAACCAACTGGGGATCAAGACTGGAAGCAGAAGGAACCAAACTCCCCCGAGCCACTGTACCCGTCTGAGGTTCCAGCAGCAGAGCGTTTGCAGGAGATGCCAAAACAGACACCTCCGCCGGGCTCCCAAGGAGAAAACCCCCAACTACCGCTGCTGCTCCAGCAGCTACCACACTGGGCACAGGAGAAGCAGAGGGGCCAGCAGGACTCAGCGAAACATCACTGCCCAGACTGAGGCTTACCTCCGCCGCAGCCACAGGAAAGTCCTCCTTTGCTGCCGCATAGTTTTCCATCGTGCACTGCCCCACCAAGAGACCTCCCTTGCCCTTAGCCTTCTGCTTCAACATAGGGCTGGAGAAAGCCAAAATTACCAGGCAACAAAGAACTGAGGTAAGTGGAGCAGCTTACACCGCAACCTGCTATGACCTCTCTGTACCTTTTCTAATTCCACTATATATTTTTTTAGATGCAGCAATCAAAACTGCAAGCAAAACTTAAAGTGCAATCATACCATGGAGCAATACAGAGACATTATGATATCTTGTTTTATTCTCCATTCCATTCCTTATAATTCCTAGTATTCTATTACATTTCTTGGCTGCTACTGCACCCTGAGCAGAGGATTTCAATGCATTGTCGATGAAGACACTTAGATCTTTTTCTTGGGTAATGACTCCTAATGTGGAACCTTGCATTGTGTAGCTACAGTTTAGGTTGTTCTCGAAGTGCCTAACTTTGCACTTATCCACATTAAATTACAACAGCCAGTTGGATGTCCAATCTCCCAATTTCTTAAGATCCTTCTGCAACTTTTCACAATCCTGTTGTGATTTAACAGCTGAATAATTTTATGTCATTTGCAAATCTGATCATTTGCTGCTCCCATTTTCAGGTCATTTATAAATGTGTTAAAAAGCAGTGAGCCAAATACAGATTCCTGGGATACTCCACTATTAACCTCTCAATTCAGAAAAAAATTGACTAGCCCCACTCTCTGTTTTCTATCTTTTAATCAGTTCCCAGTCTGCAATAAGACACTGCTTACTATCCTATGACTTTTTAATTTCCTCTAAAGTCTCTCATGAGGGAAATCATGAAAATCCAGAAATACTATATCAACTAGCTCACCTTTACCTACCTGTTTATTCACACTTTCAAAAAAATGTAGCAGATTGGTGAAGCTAAACTTCCCATGTCTAAATCCATATTGGCTTTTCATGATTATCTATGTTCAGTAATTTTGTTTTTTATAATGGTTTCTACCATTTTGCCTGGCACTGACATCAAGCTCACTGTTCATGTCTGGCATTTGTATCTCCCCTACATCTAGGGCCAGCCTGTCCACTAGGCAGACTAGGTGACCACCTAGGGTGGCAGGCCATGTGCTTCAGCACACATGGCCTGCCACTTCTGACATTCCCTCTGACACAACCTCCTGTCGAGAGGGGGGGGGGACAGAACTGGCAGGCCATGTGTGCCGAAGCATATGGCCTGCCATGGGCCGCCGGTGCCATCATGCCGTCCCAACAATGGAATCAATGGCGGTGGAGGTGGGGGGTGGTGGCATGGGGAGGATGGTACAGCGCAATGCGGCTTGGAAGGGGGGTGGCACAGCCAGGGCTTCTGCTTGGGATGGCAGAAAACCTTGGGCCAGCCCTGCCTACATCTTGCTTCAGTCTCTACTAAAGAATATATAGGAGAGATTCACATGCCAGAAATGATATTTAAAGGTGATGAATCAGAGAAATTAAAACAAATCTCAGTGAACCTGGAAGTGTAATAGGGCAATTTGACAATCTAAAGAGTAACAAATCACTTGGACCAGAAGATATACATCCCAGGGTGCTGAAAAAACTCAAAAATGAAATTGCAGACCTACTATTAATAATTTGTAAACTATCATTAAAATCAACTATGATGCCTAAAGACTGAAGAGTGGCCAACGTAATGCCAATTTTTAAAAAGGGTTTGATAGTGAAAGGTGGCACAAGTGGTCTATTAATGTTATAACTGAACTTAATCTTTTATCTCAGCAATAGTCCTTGTCCTGCAAGAAGTGATCTGACAGGTTGATCTGGCCAGCAAACCTGAGCGTCTCTGTCTTAGTATCAGTGGCCCCCAGATGTGCACTTAAAATAGATGTACAGCTGGGTTTTAAAAAGCCCAGATATATACCATCTGCTGCTTAGACTGTGCACATAAATTTAAAAGATCATATCCTCTGCATAAAATGCCTCAGTACAGCAATATCTAAAGCCCTCAGAATAACATGCAAAAACATTCCGATGATAGTCATTCAAAGGTCATGACAAATATCTGATTTGTGACGGAAATAAAATCAGGTAGAAGAAACTGAGGTTATCGTAAATCATTTCCATGCAAAACAATAACAGACGGTGCTAGCGGCAGGGAGGGGACAATAGGGAATTTCCACTTTGCCAGGGGAGACAGGAAGGAGGGGTGTCAATGGAGGGCTTCCAATTTGCTGGTGAATGACAGGAGAAAGGGGAGGGGGCAGAAGTGGTTTACGATTTGCTGGGAAATGACAGGAAGGAGGAGGTCAGCAAAGTCTTCAAATTGTGTGAATGAGATTACAGTTTCCTGGAGGTGATAGAAGGGACTGGGCCAGAAAGGGCCCTCTGTTTTGTTAGAGGTCCCCATTTTCATGCACGTTGGGACATTTCAACCCTTTCCTCCTTGGGGAGGCAGATAGGGAAAGGAGGAAATCCCCCTGAGAACAAGACCTTTCATTCTGTGCCTGTCTAGTGGGGGGGGGGGGGGGGATTTCGAGATTTTCCTTGCATCTGGCTTTTTTACCTTATACCAAGCCCTATTTCCTATGGTTCTAGTAAATCCTAATTTGCAAATGATGTTCTCTTATTTGTATATCCAAGGGTGCATTAATGTTAGCATAATCATATTAATGTCTTGAGGGATTACCTTTATGCACCCATTTAGACCTCATTGCATAGCAAACATTTATAGCACACACAAGCAAATCTTAAAAAAAAAATTAAAGTACATAGCATATACTTCATAATCTTTCCACCCCATGATAGAAGAGTGTTATCATGAAGCATGAAAATTTACTGAAAGGAGAAGAATATCTTCAAGGAAAAGTGAAATGTTGAAAAACATCCAACAAATTGTGCTGAATAGTCTATTCTAGATGAACTACAGAAAGAGCAGTCACTCTAAAAACAATAGCAGGAAGCACAACTCATCCCCAGCTTTACTACCCTATGTTTCAAATGTTCGCCAAAAGCTAAAACAAGACATTTAAGCAAATGTGGTCAACATTATTGGCACCCTTGCATTTTAGGTTGTTATGTACAATATCTTCAGATATAATTGGAAATATTCCAACTGTATGCCATCATAATATTTTTTTTATTTAAACTTTATCAATTTGTACATACAATGAAACATATACCAAAACATCATGGAAATTAAGACACTGGTATAGAAAAACAACAATGATATCCATCAATATGAAATAAGGTAATATTAAAGAAAACAAATTCCAGCACTTACTATAGCCCACCATAAGAAGGAATCCAAGGAAAAATAATAAAATGACACCCACCAGAAGAAAGAAAAAGAATGTGAGCAAACGATCTTGCCTAACTTATCAGCAGCAAATCTGAGGACACCTCAGGAGGGCGGTGAGCACTGAGAAAGCCCACCAACTGGGACGGTTCATAGAAAATATATGACTCATTATTGAACCTAACCATACATTTACAGGGAAACTTTAAGAAATATAAACCCCCCAACAACAATACTCCAGGACGTAATAACATAAATTCTTTCCTACGTTTTTGAGTTTCTTTGGCTAAATCAGGAAAAACATGAAAAGTCAACCCACAAAATTGCACAGTACGTTTCTTAAAAAACATACGGAGAAACCAATCCCTATCTGAAGCTAACACGAACGTAGCTATCAATGTCGAAGGTAAAACACCCTCAATTGTTGATGATTCCAAAATAGCAGAGATATTTAATACATCAAACTGACCCCCTCTTTCCAAAGTTCCCTCAGCAGGGACTTTCTTCCTCGAAGGTAGATATTAAACCTTAAGCATAGGAAGATGAGATACTGCTGGAACCCCCAACACCTCCAAAAGATATTTCTTAAACATTTCTTTAGCAGAGATAGAAGGCAACCTAGGAAAATTTATACACCGAAGATTACAATATCTAGAGGAATTTTCAAGCATTTCAATCCCTGCTTTCAAAGCCAGCATATCTTTCTGATAAAGAGAAACACCATCCTCAGAGATAGAAGCCCTCTGCTGCAATTCTGTTATGGAAGATTGTAAGGCTGTAACTTCAAGAGTATGTTGTTGAAGTAAGTTAGTATGAACCTGAACCTGGGCGCCCAAAGCCATCACCTGGGGAGCTAAAAGTTCTCCAAGCTTGACTATGGCGGACCAGATTGATTCCAAAGTAAAGACGGCTGGTCGCTCCAATGAAAAAACTTGAGACTGCCCCAAGGGCTCCTCCGTTGACCATCGCTCAATTCCTGGATCCCCAGTTGCAGAAAGGACAGCCGCCATTCTGCCTGCAGACCTCCACAAACCCGGATCCACTGCGCTGGAAAGTAGAGCGGAGCCAGAAGCCTCACTTCTCCGTTGCGCTGCCGATCCTCCAGGGCCAGAACTCTCCCCCACAACGGAAGGAAGTTCCTCCTCAGCCTGTGCTGGAGTCCGCCTCAGCAATGGATCTTTGGGAGGTCGCCACTGCTCCGGCGGAGAGATCTCAGGCCCCGAGTCACCCGTCGAGCCACCCAGCCCCGACCGTGACACAATGGGACTCTCCTCTGTCGGAAATGCAGACCGCCGTAGCGGCGTAACAAATGAATCCAGTGGTCCAACCACCTGAGAGGGAAGGGAAGAGGGGACTACCAGGCTAGAGGAGGACTTCTTGAGCCCTTTCGCCTTCCTTTTACCCATCACATAAAAGCTAAAATAAACATTGCCACTAGAGCTCACAGACCTGCCATCATAATATTTTAATAGTATGTTCAAAGGTATACAACAAAAATAAGATGTCTGTGCAACTTAGTCTAGTAGTTTCTGAGAAAATATGACCTGGACAGGATTAATGGCACTCTTCATTAATATTTGGTTCCACAAACCTTGGCAGTGATGGCAGCCTCCAAATGTTTCTTGTATCCATCAGTAAGTTTTGTACGTCTGTCTGCTGGTAGTTTCTCCCACTCTTCAACTGTGATTTGTTCCATCTCATGAATTTTCCAGGATTCCTTTTATCAATGGCAGATTTCAGCTCTTTCTAAACATTCTTGATTGAATTGAGATTGGGACTCATTGCTGGCCAGTTTAAAACAGCCCATTTGTTCCTTTTTAACCATTCTTTTGTACTTTTAGATGTATATTTTGGGTCATTGTCCTACTGGAGGACCCATGACCTTTGACCCAGGCCTAGCTTTTTGACCCTAGTTAGCAAATTTCGCTCCAAAATACTTTGGTAGTCCTCTGACTTCATGATTCCTTTAATATGTTCCAGACCTCCAGTTCCTAAGGCAGCAAAACAGCCCCACAACATCACCATATTTAACTGCAGGAAGGGTGTTTTTTTCTTTATAAGCTTCATTTTTTCGCCTGTAAATGTATCACTGGTCTGCATTGACAAAGAGCTCAAGTACCTATTTGTGTATATATATATGTAAACCGCTCTGATACACATAGTAAAAGGCGGTATATCAAGTGCCTAAACCATAAAAAACCATAAAAAAAGTTTGGTTTCATGTGTCCACCGAACATTTCCCCAGAAAGATTGTGGTTTCTCAAGCTAGGTTTGGGCAAAGATCAGGCATACCTTTTTATGTCTGTCTTTGAGCAGTGGGGTCCTCCTTGGCTTTCACCCACAAAGTCCTTCTTTGTTTAGTGCATGGTATATTATATATATCTAAGTAAGTGGTTGCAGGGCCGGATTTAGCTAGAGTGAGGCCCTACGCCAAGAAAAATTGTGGGGCCCCCCCCCGTGCAGTCCTGGGCCCCCCCCCCGTGTCCCCATGCAGTCCTGGCCCCCCCACCCGTGTCCCCCCCCGTGCCCCTGTGCAGTCCTGGGCCCGCCCTGTGCAGTCCTGGGCCCCCCCGTGCCCTCCTGGGCCCCCCCCCATGCCCCCGTGCAGTCCTGGGCCCCCGCCCCCTTGCTGTCCTGGGCCCCCCGTGCAGTCCTGCCCCCCCCCCGTGCCCCCGTGCAGTCCGGCCCCCACCCCTGCCCCCGTGCTGTCCGGAGGCCCCCCCCCCGTGCCCCTGTGCAGTCCTGGGCCCCCCGGACAGCATCGCGGCTGTCTGAGGGGCTTCAGAGGGAGCCGGGGAAGCCCGCGTGAGGCCCCGGCTCCCTCTGTACAGCCGCCAGCGTGAAGAGCCTTTTCCTTCACGCTGGCGGCTGTTTCTGTGAAGCCGCGAATGCTGGGAAAGGTTAAAGGTTGCCCTTTAACCTTTCCCAGCATTCGCGGCTTCACAGAAACAGCCACCAGCGTGAAGGAAAAGGCTCTTCACGCTGGCGGCTGTACAGAGGGAGCCGGGGCCTCGCGCGGGCTTCCCCGGCTCCCTCTAAAGCCCTCCGGTAGGCCCTTGCCAGCTGTGGGCCCTACGCCACGGCGTACGTGGCGTATAGGCAAATCCGGCCCTGAGTGGTTGTAAGGTCAAACCTGCCATTTACAAGTCAGCAAAAGGAGCTTGCTACATCCTGTGCATTCAATAATGAAGAGTTGTATAGATCCATGAGTGAATGAGCTCTGCTCCTGAAAGTATTTTCAGAATAATTTCTCAGATAATTATTCAAAATTTCTGGATGTCCAGAGTTCCAGAAACTTGTTAAACTGGTAAATGATGACAGTTTTGTTTTGTTCTTTGCTTCCAGTACCATTTTGAAATTTTGACAGAAATTGATGCTCACTTATTTTTACATAAAATTAAAATTTAAAAATGCATGCTATATGGTGAAATTTGTTTACCTCACAGAAACCATTTCAACCATACTGACCATATGATGGAGGAGTAGCCTAATGGTTAGAGCACTGGCTCTAGGGAACCAAGAGACCAGGGTTCAATTCCCACTAGCGCTCCTTGTAGCCTTGGGCAAGTCACTTAACCCTCCATTGCCTCAGAAGAATTCAAGTTATCAATGTCCCTGCTTAATGTACATTACCAAGTGTAATTACAATGTAAACCACTTTGACTGAAATGATAAAGCAGCATAACACACTTGTTAAATAAATAAAATAGCTTATGACCCATTTTACATAAGTGTATCTTATATATGTTCATTTCTTTATACTATGGCTTCTACTTTATTTAGAAGCTCAAATGAAAAGACCAGCTTTCATACTATGGACACATCATGTGACGAGAGAGATCATTAGAGAAAGACATCAGACTTGACAAGGTTGAAGGTCAATGCAAAAGAGGATGCAATAACAGCAGTTATGGATACCACTATATCACCAATTAGCTGCCTAACTGAAGACTGAATACAGTTTAAGACAACTATCCATAGGATCACCATGAGTCGCTGGCACTTAACAACAAGTTCTGTGTATCAGATTATAAGTCTAAAAAACATAAGATGGGAGAAATAGACTATATGGGCCCGAATTTGATTTAGGGAGGCTATGCACCGCCACGGCACATAGCCTGTCTGCCGACCCCCTTAAACCAGATTTTCACTTCCATGGCAACGGAAGTGAAAATCCTGGTTTTGCTGAACATGCTGGCAGTAGCCAATGCTAGCGGGTAACCTATCCTTGAGGCACAGAGGGCTAAGCGGGTAGCATCAAAAATTGCTGCTACTCACTTAGCCCTTTCTGCCACCACCACTCCGCCCCGGAATGCCCCTAACATACCCCAGTGCTAACGGCATAGCATCTGGGCGCATTAGGGACTTATCCGGGATTTTCAAAAGGCACTACCCGTGTAGGTGCCTTTCGAAAATCCCGGATAAGGCATTTACATGCGTAACTAGGGTAGTTACCCATGTAAATGCCTTAAAAAATGCCACCCTATAGCACTAAAGAAAGGTTAGATATGATTGGCATCTCAAGGAGGACAACCAATGGGACACTGTGATACCTGGGTACAAACTATATCACATTGATAGGATAGATCAAATTGGTGGAGAGGTTGCGCTCTATGTTATAGATGGCATTGAGTCACATAGGATTAATTTTTGCAAGAAACAAAATATACTGTAGAGTCTCTATGGTTAGAAATCCCATGTAAAAAGGGGAAGGTGATGGTAGTGGGGGTGTAGTATCGACCGCCTGGCCAGAATGATGAAAGGCTAAGAAAAACCAGGGAAGCTAACAAAAGTTACAACACAGTAATGGGTGATTTCAATTACCCTGGTATCGACTTGGTCAATGTCACAGCAAGACATGCTAGGGAGATAAAGTTTCCAATTGAAATAAATCACTGCTTATCTGAACAGCTAGTTCAGAGAACTGACAAGAGGGGAAGCTATTTTGGACCTAATCCTTAGTGGAACACAGGATCTGGCGCAAGAGGTAATGGTGTTGGGGTCACTTGGCAATAGTGATCATAGCATCATCACATTTAGTTTAATAAATGAAAGCAGGACAGCAAGAAAATCCACAGTACTACATTTTAATTTTCAAAAGGCAGACTTTGATAAATTGAGAAAAATAGTTAAGAAAAAACTAGGAGCAGCTGCAAAGGTTAAAGATTTACATCAAGCATGGCTGTTGTTTAAAAATACTATCGTGGAAGCCCAGACCAGATGCATGCTACGCTTTAAGAAAAGTGGAAGGAAGGACAAAAAACTTCCAGCATAGTTTAAAGGAAAGGTCAGAGAGGCTGTTGTTGCCAAAATAGCATCTTTCAGGAAATGGAAAAAAGAGCCAAATGATGAAAATGGGAAACAACATAAGCACTGGCAGGTTTGATGTAAGGCATTGATATGGCAGGCAAAGAGAGAATTTGAAAAAAAGTTTGCCATGGAAGCAAAACACATAATAAAAACTTTTTCAAGTACATTCATAGCAATAAACCCGTGAGAGAGTCAGTTAGACCATTGGATGATAGAGGGGTAAAAGGGCACTAAGGGAGGTCAAGGACATAGCGGAGAGACTGAATGAATGCTTTGCTTCGGTCTTTACTGAAAATGATGTAGGGAGCTTATCCATGCCTGAAATGGTATTTAAAGGTGATATATTAGAAGAATTGAAAGAAATATCACTAAACCAGGAAGATATATTACAAGTATTTGATAAACTGAAGAGTAGTAAATCACCTGGACTGGATGGTATACATCCAAGGGTGTTGAAAGACTGAAATATGAGACTGCAGACCTACTATTAGTAATCTGTGAACTATCATTAAAATCACCTATTGTACCTGAAGATTGGAGAATGGCCAATGTAACACCGATTTTTAAAAAGGGTTCCAGGGGTGATCCAGGAAACTACAGACCAATCAGCCTGATGTCAGTATTGGACAAAATGGTAGAAACCATTATAAATAATAAAATTATTGAACATGTAGATAGTCATGGTTTAATGGGAGAAAGCCAACATGGATTTAGCCAAGGAAAGTCTTGTCTTACTAATCTGTTATATTTTTTTGAAAGTGTGAATAAACAGGTAGACAAAGGTGAGCCGGCTGATATAATATAACGTGATTTTCCAAAAGCCTCTGACAAGGTCCTTCATGAGAGATTCTTGGCCAAATTAAAAAGTCCTGGGATTGGAGGCAGTGTACTATTGTCAATCAGGAACTGGTTAAAAGATAGAAAGCAGAGAGTAGGGCTAAATGGCCAATCTCCTTAATCAGGAGCAGCCCAAGAGGGTTGTGGGGCCACGTGTGGAGACTCATTGCGGGGCCTCATTTGCATAAATATTTGCTTAATGTTAACATGCGCTAACCTTTAGTAAACATGTCTCTTAATGAGTGTCTGGATAAAGAAAGACTAACAGATTTCTACATTACTATACTCCAGTGCCAACTGCCAGGCATATTAGGAAGCACTATAAACACTGCCCATTTAGAACCCATCCAATCAATAAAACCTGTGCTTATCCCCACAAATTTACTATCAAACCTACTAAAAGGAATAACTACGCCTACTATGAAAAACAATTTTTTGTCAGAACTACTGCCGTGAAGGATCAACCTTCTCGTGGCAATCCGTTCCTTTTTATTCTATTTAAATAGGGACACAACCCTCAACATTTACCAAGGGATATTATAAACCCCTTTGCTAAATCAGAAAAGAACCTTTATATAAAGGACAAGTCACTTAGCTGCCATCACTGCTTGAAGCCATTATGGTAATGTTTGTTCAAAAAAGCGGGTCCTGCATTAACTCAGTCCATCCGCCATCCACTGTGGGTCCATGTCAAGACAGATCATGGCAATCTTCCATCAGCCAACAAGATGACTACATCTGGCCAGCAAACTGCAAAGTTAAAAAGTCCTGTTGTCCAACGCAACTCAAGTAACACAACGCTGCGTTTCAGGCCATTGAACCTCCTGGCCCTTCCTCAAACCTGTTGCATATTCTAAACGTCATCATGCTTCCTCCCGATTTATATCTCCCCAAAGGATCATGTGGTTTACTTCCCCCTATATAGGCAATGAGCGACAGATCAACCTCAAAGAATGCTGTCACAGTAAACTCCACCAGTCCTGTGATGAATTCAAACCGGATGGAGCCATGGAATCCATAATATATATCCAAAATTGTTCCCAATATTGCAAATGGTATAGACGATCCCTTCCTTGTATTTTCTCTGGTATGAAATCCAGACTTCGCCAACATAAATCCTGAAAAGTATGACGATATTCATTACAATGAAGAGCCATCGGTGCAGTCAATATCTTAGAAGTGATCCTTGAGCGATGCTCCTGTAACCACTTTTTCATCGGATGTAATGTCCTGCCCACATAAATTTTGTTACATGGGCATACTAAGACGTACACCACAAATGCAGTCTCACAAGTAGTATGAAAAGTACTGTATATCAGTTGGTTTTGAGACGGATGTTTCCAGCTCTCCCCTTCCAATGGTAGTGCACAAAAAATCGCATCCATCACAATGAAAATGTCCCTTCATTCCACCATATAGAGGTTCTTCGACAGCATGTACCACCCAATCAGCCACATTATATCCCCTCCGAAAAGCCATCATTAAAGGTTTTTGAAAACATTAATGAAGAGCCAAAACTGGCCAATGTTTCTTAAGAATATCCATAACTCCAGTGGCATTCGGCATAAAAGGTAATATACCCACAAATGATTGCGCTTTTTCGGAATCAATCTGTGATGGCATCAATGTAGATCCCCACCATTCTGCATAATTAAATCTCGCCCTTCGATAGGCACGCTTTACAACCCATAGCAAACCTGCCATATCATAACAGTACTACCAGGACTCACAAAGCACCAAACGTTACCAATCAAAAAGGCAACACTGCAAATATTAAACCAATACATCTCAGAGAATACCAATACATCTCCTACTGGGGAAAGAGAACAAGTGGGACTGTCAAATAGAAACTACATGAACAGAACACCTTAGCTCGGTTACACATGCAGAACATAGACTGTCACCAAATAAAGAATAAGAGATCACAGTTTAGAAATACAAAGACAATAATTAAACTGGGAACTCCAAAAACCAAAGTTGGAACATAAAACAACACGGGAGAAATAAAACTATAAATTAATTTCTTCTTGCACTAAACAAGACACAAAGGTGTTAGTGATACACATTTCCCAGACCTGACATATTCCAGTTAATAAATTCAAAATAAAAAAGTATTTTTCTACCTTTTGTTGTTTGTGCATTTATTTTTCAGTTGCAATTGATCCATTCACTTTCTTCTGGTTTCTTCATATCTTCTGCTAACTCTCCATTATCTGTTGACCATTTGTCCTTTCTTCTCTCTTCTAATTTTTTTCCATTCTCGCTCTACATTTGCTTTAACATACTGATCTTTCTCCTTTTACTCTTTCCTCCATTTCTTTCTTTATTTCTTTTTCATCCACTCAAATTTCACCCTTCCATCCTCAATCTCCACTTACTCTCCCAGTATCCAGCCAATCGTAGATTTTTCTTCCCTCCCCCATAAAATATCTTTCCCCTCTCCATCCTCACTCCCCCAGCCCCATTCCCTTCTAGTCCTACCCCAACATCAGCTCCCTTCTGGTTCCAGCCCCACCCAGCATCCGTTCCCTTCTAGTCCCATTCTCCTGTCCCCCCGCATCAGTCCATTTCCAGTCCTATTCAAGCCCCCTTCATCCCATTACCATTCCAAGCTCCCCCCCATCATCCCATTTCCAATCCTAACCCCCATCAGCCATTTCCAGTCCTATTCCAGCCCCCCATCATCCCATTTCCAGTCCAAGCTCCCCCAATCAGCCATTTCCAGTCCTATTCCAGCCCCCTCAGCCTATTTCCAGGCCTAGCCCCCCATCAGCTCATTTCCAGTCCTAGCCCAGCCCCCCATCAGCCCATTTCCACTCCAAGCCCCCTCCCCATCAGCCCATTTCCAATCCTAGCCCCCATTGGCCATTTCCTATCTTATCCTAGATCCCCCACCCCTGAAGATCCCCGCGGCTGTCTAAGCTGCTTCAGAGGGAGCCAGGGAAGCCCGCATGAGGCTCTGGCTCACCTCTGCACAGCTGCCAGTGTGAAGAGCAATGTTTTCCCTTATGCTGGCAGCTGTGTTACTATGAAGCACGCTGAATGCTGGGAAAGGTTAAAGGACGTTTCCTGATATTCGCACCGCTTCCCAGTAACACAGCTGCCAGTGCAAGGAAAAACAATGCTTTTCACGCTGGTGGCTGTGCAGATTGAGCCGGCGCCTCACGCGGGCTTCCCCGGCTCACCTCTGAAGCCATCCATTCTGTGAGAATGAAGTTCGCACAGGGCCCTGTGCGAACAATATTCTCGCACAATGGACAGGCCGGCCCTGTTCTCAATGGAGAAAGGTAAATAGTAGAGTACCCCAGGAATCTGTGCTGGGTCTGCTGCTTTTTATCATATTCATAAATGACCTGAAAATGGGAACAGCGAATGAGGTGATCAAATTTGCAAATGACACAAAGTTATTCAAAGTTATTAAAATGCAAGAGGATTGTGAAAAATTGCAAGAGGACCTTTTTAAATATGAAGGCTTGACATCCAAATATCAGATGAAATTTAATATGAACAAGCGCAAAGTTATGCACCTAGGAAAGAACAACCCAAACTATGGTTAATGATGCAAGGTTCCACATTAGGAACCACCACCCAGGAAAACGATTTTGGTGTCATCACGGATAATACATTGAAACCCTCCACCCAGTGTGCAGCAATGGCCAAGAAAGCAAATAGAAAGCTGGGAATCATAAGAAAAGGAATGGAAAATAAAACCAAAGATATTATAATACTTCTGTATCGTTCCATGGTGCAACTGCACCTTGAATATTGTGTGGAATTCTGATCGCCATATCTTAAAAAGGATATAGCAGAATTAGAAAAGGTACAGAGAAGAGCCACCAAAGGGGATGGAAGGATGCCTCTATGAGGAAAGGCTTAAAAATTTAGGACTTTTTAACTTGGAAAAGAAATGGCTGAGGGGGGATAAGGTAGAGATCTATAAATTAATGAATAGAATCGAATGGGTAATCATAGATTGGTTGTTTACACCATCAAAAAGTAGAAAGACTAGGGGACATACAATGAAACTACAACCTAACCCACTTAAGACTAATAAAAGAAACTATTTTTTCATTCAATGCTTAATGTGAAAAAAGGGGACTGTTGTAGTTGTTGATATGGAAGGACAGACTAGATAGGCCATGTGGTCTTTTTCTGTCATCATTTTTCTATGTTTCTATTGTGACGTAGCAGACTCTTATGAAGCAATGGAAACTGATAGTGATCCGGTGGAGAGAACCGGTACTGCAAGGAAGAGCTAATCAGGAACCACACCTCACCTCAAGGCAGGAGAGAAGCCAAGTCCCTGATTGGGTACGCCCAAGCAGGAGGTGGGCAGTGCAGTACTCAGGCAGCTTGTTAAGAACGCAGAAACAGAAACAGTTAGATCAGCAAGAGGAAGGCGAAGAGGAGGAGTCAGGATACAAGCACCTGGACGAGGACAGGTCAGATGAACAGGAACCGTTGGAGAGAGAACCACTGAGCAGCTGTGATCCACGAAGGAGCAGACAGGACCTGGGAGACTCAGGGGCAGAGAAAGACTTCTGTAAGCAGAAGAATTCAAAGGCACTGAGAGACCCAAGGCTACAGCTCAGGAGTTTAAAGGACCAAGCAGAACCTTGGAACAGGAGGCAGAGGGAGAAAGAATTACCCTGGAAAAAGCCCCAGCACAAGGTATCTGGTGGGTTTGGAATGGCTAGCAAGCTTAACAGTGGGAAGCCAGAAAGAGTGAACTTTAATTGTGAAAGACAGAACAAAGGCAGAAAGTTTGATAGTAATTGGTTAAGCCAAGAGAAGCCTGACTGTTTTCCTTTTAACACTCTGAGAGACTCTCCAAGCACAGCTGAAGCGTTTTACCCTGCACTTTCATTTGGAGATAGGTGGGGGAAGGGAAATGCTTACACACTGAACTCTTGTCCAAGTAAAAGCACTGATAATTGCCAAGAGATAAGAACATTAAACAAGCATTTACCTGAAGGAGGATATTCTCAGCCTAGCTCAGAAAATACACAGGCTGAATTACTTCTCACTGAATTCAGGGAGTTCCTTAAAAGTAGAGCAGTTTCTCCTCATGACGTAGTAAAGCCTATGAGCAGCTGGGAGGAAGAAATGCCTTTAATTTCTCTGCCGTCTACAGAGCAGGAAGTCCCAATGGACTGCTCTACATGTGTGATTCAAAAGGACATTTAAGTGATATGCTTGCCAATGTTTTATGAAAGAATATAACAAAGTTACCTCACTGATTGCTATGCAAAAGAAGCTTATGTGAAGAGAATAAGTGAAAGCATATTCTGTGCAATTCAGGAGCATTGCTGTTACCAGAGTTTTCTGTTACGTTACTGAAAGGAGGTCACATGACAACTGAATGTGATCAGTAATGGACATTTAGCCAAGCAGTAAAAAAGCCTTGTTTAGTTAAGTTTCTCAGCCTTGTTTTGTGCTACATTATTTCATTTACGTCTGCTGCATTTGAACTCCGGAGCGGGAGAAATAAACCTCACAAAAGAAATTTTCTTTGCCTTGCCTTACTACTTGAGCACCTACACAACTACAACCTTAACCCTCAAGGGCATTCAAGGCCAGCCCCTCCCTTAACCCTCAAGGTTCAGGGAGTGGGTGGGTGGCACTATGTAATCAAACTCTGGAATTCGTTACCGGAGGATGAAGTGAAGGTTGTTATTGTAGCTTGGTTTAAAAAAGGTTTGACAAGTTCCTGGAGGAAAGGTCCATAAACCATTATTAAAGTGGACCAGGGAAAACCACTGCTTATCCTGGGACAAGCATTGTGGAACCTGTGTGCCTTTTTGGGAACTTGCCAGGTACTTGTGACTTGGATCGGTCACTGCTGAAAACAGGATACTGGGCTTGATAGACCTTGGTCTGCTCCAGTATGGCATTTCTTATGTTCTTAAAAATGTAGTAAATTATGTATATTCTGTTCACTATAGGGAGTATTTTAGAAGAATTAGTTTGTAGAGTATTTTAGTCGTGAGTTGGATGTCTGAAAATGGGCACTTGGACATAAAAAGAATGGAGACATCCTTGGAGCCGTTTTCGAAGCCAGGTATAGAGAGGTTCCAGGTTAGCATGAGGGCACGCTGGAGGCGTGGCCTGGGTGGAGTAAGGGAGATGCATGTCACAATGCGATTTCAGAATGGCACAAGCATGTCTGGCCCTGGTTGGTGAGGCGTCCATTCCTATATCAGCCCCTGACCACAAATAAGGTCGAAAAAATTGCTTGTTTCATGGATGCAGCTCTTCCAAGGGAATGTGCATAATGTGCTATTGTTTCTTGCCCAAAGAAACCGGAGTGTAAATACAACCTCCAAACATATTACTGGCCTGCCATCGCACGTCTGAGTATCTGAAACGGCAGGCCGGGACGTGGACGTCTCATGGCTCAGTCACCCCCCCTTCTGAAATACTCCTAGCAGCACATCCAAGTACCTGGTTCTGAGGCCAGCCTACACCCTGGCCTTGCAACCTGCCTCCATAACCAGTTACAGGGACATTCATTTTTCGGAGGGGAGACGGAACAATTTCAGAAGGCACTGCTGTCACTCCCCTGGTTTTTGGACGTTCTGCTCTGGATGTCCCAAATTTTCCCTAGATGTCCCTTCTAAAATGCCCCTTTATATTGCTATGAAATAACTATTTTCCCATATCTTCCCGGTTTTCCCTGTATTTTTCCTTCAGTTCAAAGTTAATAGAAATTTATCCTTAAGTGAATGCAGGATTATGTTGCCTGTCACTCTCTCAAATCAT
The DNA here is from genome assembly GCA_033557465.1 of Ichthyophis bannanicus. Lineage (NCBI taxonomy): Eukaryota > Metazoa > Chordata > Amphibia > Gymnophiona > Ichthyophiidae > Ichthyophis > Ichthyophis bannanicus. The sequence goes on along the minus strand of CM066043.1, from coordinate 201,306,912 downwards.
TTGACATTTTTTGTGGCCTTACTGGGTCATTTTTCAAATTTTCTGCTTAGGTGCAAAGCTCACAGGTACAACCAAGTGAGGATGATTTTTAGATAGCAAATTTAGGGGGCTAGTTACTCAGGTGTGCTAAAGTTAATGTGCCTTATTAGTAACTAGGTCCCATTGAATAACATGGGACCTGAGCTAAAATAACATGTCAATGGTTAATTAATGCATATTAACATTAGTGCACCTGAGCAACTAGCCCCCTTACCTAGATAAAACAATATTTGCCTGGATAAATGACTTTGACAATTGGTCCCCATTACTTTGAATGTCTCTGTCCCCTGTCTTGAACATCTCAGATTGTACCATTTACCTCCTGCAAATCCATCTGCATTAGCTGCTCGATGAATTATGGGTGTCCACCCTTCAAATTTCATGCCTTGGGCCTTTGTAGTAGGAATTTTTCTATATTGTATATACAAAATTTTAAAAAATCCTCTTGGCCAGCAGCTTAAAGTGACAGTTTCATAGAATTAAATTGAAAATTCTGTTTTAAATTTTATTTTTTATAAGTGTGCATGTGCTTTTTACTGCATGAACTTTGCAGGATTTTCAAAGTAAAAGTATATGTGCTACACCCTCTTTGAAAATTATTCAAGCGAAAACACCCCACATTCATTGTATCTGCTAATTTGTGAGGATACTTTTTCTGACTAAAAATAGGAACAAAGGTCTGCATGCATTTCCAATTTCCAGTGCAATCGTTCCCCCAAGAAATGCCTCTCACCATGTACATGAGCAAGTTTTTATCTACATTTAGGGCATTTTGCTATTGTTAAGCTGCAAATGCAATGTCCGTCGTCTATGTCAAGTGATACCTGTTATATACAGCCTTGGGCGAATCCCTTCATAAAGATGGTTAAAAATCCTAATAGATAAATACATAGAGAGCTATAGGAAGTGAATTTGTTCATGCACCTTCTGTTTGTTAGCAGCCTTAACCAATTTAGGTTTCACCAGCACAGGACTCCAGAGGACATAAGAACAGTTCAGTCAATGCAAGAACAATCCTCCGTATGGCACTAATCTTCTTTCTTTGTAAAGATGTATTAATAATAATGATAACAAGGAAGGGAAAAATACCTCAGCATATGTATAACAAAGACCCTAAAAGAGGGCATCAGAGATATCAACATCATGGGTCAGAAAAACCTTCTTCAGTCCTATTCTTTAATTTTTAAACGTGTTAATCCCCTTACCCGGGATAGTCAACGGCACTCACATGGTTAGTGCCAATGACTATTTGTGGGTGCGGCATCTGCATGCCGCAATGCTTAACCGGTTAGCACCAGGGGCGACACCCAGCGATATCCAGACAGCAGCGATATTGAACCGCTGCCCCATTATTGCTAACTGGTGAAAGTCAGGCCCTGCGCAGTTAGCTTCCTGGCAATCCAGATAACCCACGTATGCAATGCTAGGGCCCGGATATGACCCTGGTGTGGAAAATCCAGGTTTATGTTTCAGCGGTGATGGCTAGCCGCTGTAACCACACTAGCCACCGCCTCTGAATATCCCCCTATACTTTTTAAACTTAGTTTCTATTTTGTAAATGGTATTTTTGATAGCTACTGAATTGGATACACAGTTGTCTTTTAATGTTTATTTATTTAATGCTTTTATATACCGCGCTTTTTAAAATCAGTGCGGTTTACAGATAACATTTTGAGCAGAGCAGGAAGAGCCTGCTTCGCACTTACATTGAACGGGAAATACAACTTGGGTTAATAACCATGGGGAGGTAAATACAGGCTATATACAGCGTGGGCAGGAAGTCGCTGCGCGGCTATGGTAACATGGTTTTCCTTGCGAGCTATGTACAGGGGTGTAAATTGAGTCGTAAGGTTGTGTCAGGTAGGGATGTGTTGTTAGCCTGGGCATAGTGCAGGAGAAAAAAGGTGGTGCTTTAGTGCTTTTCTAAACTGTGCGAGGTCAGTGATCATGCGGATGGACTCTGATACATAAACTATAAATTTTAGGTTATGTATCGGAGCTAGACAGAGTCTGCCGTGCTATTCATCCACAATAATATACCTTCTGTATAGTAGATTTTAAAGTGAGTAATTCACAAGGGCTAAGGGAACTTTGTATTGATTAGTGTCCATTATGCATTTTTCTGACGGCCTATGGGAAATGCTGTCAGCGCCAGAGAGGACTGGAAAATGACAGTGTCTAGAGAATGCCTGGGAAATGTAAGTGCTAGCTATTGGGTTTTAGAATTTTGAAGAAAAGAGAAACTAAAGTGAATGAGCCCAATACTGAGTTTGGACGACTAGGTGCGAGGTCACTGCCTAGCTGTCGCCGCCGTCCTCTAATCCCGGATATTCAATGCTGGGGTCATATGCAGCCCCAGCATGGAATATCCAGGGCCGCCGCACATGCCCGGAAGCTGCAGAGTATTCGCAATACTGCACTGCTGCCCGGTTAGCTTGTACGGGTAAAGATAGGCCAGTTTTTGCAGCGCTTATCTTTTATCTGTAGAAGCTAACTGGGTAACGGTGCAATATCGCTGCTACGCAGATAGCCTCTGTCGCCACCCATGACACGCCCTGGAAGGCCCGCAATACGCCCCGATGCTAAGCGGTTAGCCCTGGGGCATGTAGGGGAGAAGATCCAGGATATTCAGTGGCACGAACCATGCTAGTGCCGTAAAATATCCCACAGAGCGGCATTTACACGGTTTGCAAGGCTCTCAACGTGTAAATGCTTCTCAGAGATCAGGCCCAGTCTGTTTTGAGAAATGTAAATAACGAATAGGATGGAGGAAGGTTTTTCTGATTGATGATGTTGACATCGCTGATGGTCTGATTTAGGGCCTTTGTTATATTTACGCTGAGGTATTTTTCCCTTCCTTGTTGTCATTATTCAGAAAGAAGATTATTGCCCTATCGGGCATGTTGACTGAAGTACGCTACCCGGCAGCATGGGGTTTAGTGCACTGTTTGAGTGCCGTGCTAAAAGATAACATGGGCTGACACGCCAAACATCCTTTGCTAACCGGGTAGCATAGGGATAGGGACTGAGAGGGTCAGGGGTAGAACAGAGGGGTTCATGATGCGTTGTGGCTAGTGTGAGCAAACTGCTCTTGCTGCCCTTAGCACCAATGCTTTCAATGCCACGTCAGTGGATGGTTCTAAGTGCACCCGTATGCCAGCCTGGGCGGGGCGCTGCAACTTCACACCATGGCAGCTGCAGGGGGACAGAGGCACATCTCCCCTGAAATTAGCGTGGGACACTCCACCGGAATGGTAACCACCCATACATGCATTACTGGCACGGGCTTTAGTAAACATGCCCCTTCCTGCATGCTAAATCAATCTAAAGCACATTAACCGATGAATTCACAAGTGGTAAACTGATTAGCATGCATTAAAAAGTTCTTTTGTGCATGTAAAAAGTTTTATTAAAATAAATGGAAGAGCCCAATAAGTAAAAATGAACCAAACTATTTGTGCCGTGCACATCCTTCTGGGATAGGCAATTTTATAAAATCCCATTTCTCCTTATAAAACTCTGTTTCCAAATAAATGGCTTTAAAATGTACCTTCACAATAGCCATTTTAGGGGGAAAAAAACCCTATATTATTGCTAAAGGTGAAATAAAATCCACCTCTCAGTCCAGGGGAGTACAATAGATAAGTATTGGTTGAAAAAGAAAGGAAAAAATATATTTCAAGGGCAGAGAAGGAATGGCCTAGTGGTTGGAGCACCAAGCTGAAAAACATGGAAATAGAGTTAAAATCCCACCTCTCCCACTGACACATCTTGTGACCTTGGGCAAATCACTGTTTATCTTCTATTACCTCAAGTACCCACTATTTATTAAGTTGCATTATGGCAATAATGGGCATTATTGATCAATTAATTCATGTTAATTGGCAAGAATATGTGTTATTTACCAGTAACAAAGCTGAATGTGGTATTTGTTTTACCACAGTACATGTTAAATTATACAAAATGAAGAATGCAGCTTGTATTAAACCTTATGGAAAGCTAACAGCTCAGAAGGTATCAGGCCACTAACATATAGCCCAATACTTCCAGAAAGCAACTTAAAAGGGCCAAAGATTTATAAACAATACACCCAACTCCACCAGTCCCCTTTTCACATACCCCCACCCCGATCCCATTTGCAATACTTCCTCTTCCCCTCTCTTGATCTCCTTTGCACATACATTCCCCAATCCCCCCTCCCCAGCATCTACCAGGGATCTCTGATTCAAAATGGTGGCCTCAGTCCTCTAGTGATAGTCTTGCAGTACTACTGCTAGGGATCAAAGCGCTAACTAACGGAGGGGCAGTCGGATCCTTGGATTACTGCTAGGGGGCTGAAGCTACCATTTTATATCAAAGCGCCACTGGAGTAGGAGCTCCCAGAAATTGTTCCTGCCTCTCTAGCTACTCACCACAAAGACCCCCAGTAGATGCTGGAGTAGGAGGGTATATGTAAAAGGGATCGGGAGAAATCTAGGGATGGGGATATATGTTCAAAATGCATCATGGGTGGGTGGTATATGCAAAGTGGTATTTTTACAACCCACTGGCCTGGCCCTTGTAAAGATAGCAGGCCCAACTTGTTGTCTACTATCTTAGTGTTGTTGCAGACAGGAATGTGTGATATCCCTGGCTGCATGAATGCAAAAATAATTTACCGTAGGATTCACTAAGGTGCTGCAGATTGGTGAATCCAAAAAAATTTCTGCATAGCAAAATAGGAGAACAATACACTATTTTACCATGAGTTAGGAAATAGACCCCACCGATGATACGCTCTGTGGGACTGAGACTTATTGCATCTGAATTTTATTATTGCTATAAGCCTCCTTGAGCAGACTTTGGAAATGTTGTTATTATTAATTATTATTATTATTATTATTATTATTATTATTAAAGACTTATAAAGCGCCGCAACATACAAAGCGCTATAAATGAAAGTTATCAAGTCAATCATGCACATTTTCTTAAAAGACAATTTTTACATATTCAAAAAAGTTATCAATAACCATGATGATTTTTCTATAGTACATATATTTATTTATAAATGTACATTTAAGCTATGGAACCATCTGCAGATGTTTCTGAAATTGACTCCAAGCAATCTCTTGCTTATATTCCTTTGCTAACTCTTTCTCTAGCAAGGTTTTGGCATAATTAAAAGAATTTTAAAAAATTTTGAATCACTCCCAGACTTGCATCTAATTTGGCCAGCTAAAATATACCAAGTGAGGGTTGGCTTTACGGGAGTGTAAAGACCTTCTTCCACTAGAATCAAGTAGCATCACTATTTTCAAGTCTTAAAAGAAATCTACAACTTCTGTACAGCTCACAGTCACTCCAGTTTTAGGTTTTCTGAACCAGGTTCCAAACTCCTGGCCTTCCTTAATGCAAGACTCCACCTCGATAGGTTTTCAGAAGCTCTTACTTGCATCATTTTGTACTGAAGTTCTTACGTCTTCTGGTATACTTTTTAACAAAAGCTATGAAGCCTGCTGAAGAGAAGATTATTAGGACAATGGTGAAGTCATTCTGACTTCCCTGAACAATAGGTAGTGGAGAAACCACTCACAACACAGGGAAGCCCACTTCAGATACAAATCATATAGCCAAAAAATGCAGAAATAGTAGCTTCTTTCTTCAGTCAACCACAATTTCTTAACCCCATGGTCATATTTTTTCTGAATAAAAAATTGTGTTTACCACATTCAGCTTTCACTGCATATCTCAGACAATTATTTCACTCTTCATATATCTTTGTGCCCATGGATATTTTTAGCAGTTAAGAACATGTCTAATTTATACGAAGAACATCAGTGGACAATGTCTCAATCAGATCAGGAATACAAAGCAAATTGCTGGCATAGTTAGTGCAGAAAGTGAGCACTCCGAAACTGATGTCATCATCCATTTGGGTACAAATGACCTGGCTAGAAACAGTGCATCTACAGTTCAGAAGGACTTCCAGATTCTGGGAGAGAAACTCAACCCATTACTAACACTATAGCATTCTCAGAAGTTCTACCTGTTCATGGTAAGGGGGCAGAAAGGCTGCATCGCATAAAGAACTTTAATACATGGCTCCAAACCTGCTGCAAACGAGAAGGATTTAGATATATAGGCAACTGGGGAAACATGGATCAACAAGAGACTATACTGTGCTGATGGACTACATCTCTCCGCCACAGGGAAAAGGATCCTAAGTGAAAAATTCAAGCATTATGTGGACAGGCAATTAAACTAGGGAAAGGGGGTGACGGATGGAAAAGAACAAGTTCAGGACGTCATTTCCAACAAAAACATAATAACATTGGAAATAGATGCAGTATTAACCCACATATCAATGCCAAGTGGGAAGAGGCATGTAAAACAAAATACATGCAAAATACAAGGAAGCCAGTCAACAAATGCTGGAAAGCAATGAGCACAACTGCTCGAAGCCTAGCCAACAAAGTTCCTATCTGGAAGCCCTAATGGTGGAAATGTACTTGGAATTTGTGGCCATTACAGAAACATGGTTTAACAAGTCACATGATTGGGCTCTAGCCATAGCTGGCTATAATCTATTTAGAAGAGACAGAGAGGGTAGAAAAGGAGGGGGAGTATCCCTATATGTCAAAAGCAATATTAAAGCAGCTGAAATGCAGGGGATGTTGTGAAAAGAAGCAGCGCTGTGGATTGTGTTGGATAGAGGAGATGGCACTATCATCCATACTGATGTCGTCTACAGACCTCTAACTCAAAATGAAGAAATGGATAGAGACTTGATCATTGATATTATAAAGGTAGCCATGAAGGGGGAAGTGATCATATTGAGTGATTTTAATTTATCAGATGTGGATTGGAGTATTCCTTCTGCAAATCTGTAAAGAAGTAAAAAAATTGTGGATGCCTTCCAAGATGCATTACTTAGACAAATGGTGATGGAAGTGACCAGGGAAAGCTCGATGCTGGATTTAGTTTTCACCAATGGAGATAGCATGTCGAAATCCAGGTGGGTGTTCAGGTGAGCAGCAGTGATCATCACATAGTGTGATCTGAAATAAAAGCCAAGGCAGAGTCCAATCACAGCAAGATCAAAGTCCTAGACTTCAAAATTGCTGACTTCAGTAAAATGGCCAAGTACCTGAAGGAGGAGTTGGCAAGGTGGGAGGAGATAAGGGAAGTGGAATTGCAGTGGGCTAAACTAAAAGAGGCAATAAAAGTGGCAAAAGATAGATATGTAAGGAAAGCAAATAAAAGCAAGAGGAAAAGGAAACCTATTTGGTTCTCCAAAGAAGTGGCTGCACAAATAGAGGCAGAAAACACAGCTTTCACAAAATTCAGAAGTTCGTAAACAGAGGAACACAGAGAAGAATACAGGATAAAACTAAAAGAGAAAAAGAGATAAGGATAGCAAAATCCAAGGCAGAAGAAAAAATGGCTAAAGATGTGAAGTGTGGCGACAAGACTTTTTTCATTTATATTCGGGAGAGGAGGAAAATCAGAGCTGGAATTGCAGGACTCAAGAGGGCTTATCTTTCCCCCTAAAACCTCCTCTCCTCTTCCTTCCTTCTCAGTTTGTGTGGATAACTCTCTACTCCAGCGTTTTTCAACCACTGTGCCGCAGCACACTAGTGTGCCGTGAGATATTGTCTGGTGTGCCGTGGGAAAAATTCCAATTTCATCCGTAACATGTGGCCTCGGCTCACAAATTAGGGTTGCCAACCGGCCGGTTTTCAGCCGGCCTGGCCAGTTTTTCCATGGCCAGGCCGGCTGCCGGAACAGTTGTAAAACCGGCCATTGAAAAGCCGTTTTTTTGCTCTGGCCGCAAGATCGGGAGCGGCCAGAGAAATAAACCGGCTTTTGTGCCGAAGTCCGCGGCGCGAACGCGATCGCGATTCCCTATAGCAGTGCAGCCGCTGGTTCTGCTTTGTACAGAGCAGCGGCTGCACTACACTTACATTGAAAAGTAAAGAGAAACTGTGTCAGGAGCCCTCCGATCATGCAGAGCCTGAGGAAGTGATGTCATGGGGGCGGGCTCCTCACAGGCTGTCTTTCCTTTTCAAATTAACTTTAGCTGCAATAAAGTTAATTTGAAAAGGAAAGACAGCCTGTGAGGAGCCCGCCCCCATGACATCACTTCCTCGGGCTCTGCGATGACCGGAGGGCTCCTGACACAGTTTCTCTTTACTTTTCAATGTAAATGTAGTGCAGCCGCTGCTCTGTACAAAGCAGAAGCAGCGGCGTGGGCAGAGGGGGTGTGTGTGTGTGTAAGTGAACCAGCAAGGGGGGGGGAGTGTGAGTGAACCAGCAAGGGGGGGGAGTGTGAGTGTGAGTGAACCAGCAGTGGAGGGGGGGTGGTGGTGTGAGTGAACCAGCAAGGGGGGGGGGGGGCAAGGTGTGAGTGAACCAGCAGGGGAGGGGGGGTAAGTGAGTGAGTGACCCAGCAGGAGGGGTGAGTAAGTGACAGGGGGGTGGGTGAGTGAACCAGCAGTGGAGGGGGGGGGGTGTGAGTGAACCAGCAGGGGAGGGGGGTTGGTGTGAACCAGCAGGGGAGGGGGGTTGGTGTGAGTGTTTGATTCCTATTCAAGAGAATTACTTTATATATAGTCAATATAGGCACAGAGGTAAATTTTTTTAACATTTTCTAATGGTGGTGTGCCTCGTGATTTTTTTCATGAAAAAAGTGTGCCTTTGCACAAAAAAGGTTGAAAAACACTGCTCTACTCCTTCCTGTTTCCTCGGCTCACAACATTGGGGTTGTCTTTGACTCCTCTCTCTCCTTCTCCACACACATCCATCTGATAGCTAAAACCTGCCGTTTCTTTCTCTATAACATCAATACAATCCACCCTTTCCTTTCTGAACACACTACTAAGACGCTTATCCACTCCTTAGTCACCTCCCGTCTTGACTACTGTAACCTGCTCCTTGCTGGTCTCCCTTTGAATCATCTCTCCCCCCCTTCAATCTGTTAACACTCTGCTGTACAGCTAATCTTCCGCCAGCCTCGTCATGCTCATATTACACCTCTTCTCAAGTCACTTCATTGGCTCCCTATCCATTTCCACATCCAGTTCAAACTTCTCCTGCTGACTTATAAGTGCATTCACTCTGCATCTCCTCACTACCTTTCATAGTAACATAGTAACATAGTAAATGACGGCAGATAAAGACCAGTGTGGTCCATCTAGTCTGCCCAGCAATATGGCAGGAGTAGGTGCACCTCTTCCCATGTCTTTTAGGGAATAGGTGCACCCCTACCCATGTCTTTGCTTAGTGGTGCACCCACCAGGAGCAGGTGCACCCTTCCCCATGTCTTCAGCCCTCCCCATATCTTTGTTTCTTTGTTTAGGGGTGAAGCCACCGTTCCTCCCCCCAACGCTCCATGTAGGACACCCCTATTTGTTGAGAAATTAGATGGTTCAGTTTATTTTGATGTAGGACACCCCTATTTATTGAGAAATTAGATTCAGTTTATTTTGATTTAATCTTGTTGCTGTAAAGTGATCCACTGTGTCTGTCCCAGGCCACTTTGAATTCCGTCACTGTGTTTGCCCCCACCACCTCCATCGGGAGGGCATTCCAAGCTTCCACTACCCTTTCAGTAAAAAAAGTATTTCCTGACATTGCCTTTCAATTTACCACCTTGCAGCTTCATGTCATGCCCTCTAGTTTTACAGCTTCCCCGTCTCTGGAAGAGGTTTCTTTGTTCATTATTTCTCTTTAAGTATTTAAAGGTCTGAATCATATCTCCCGTATCTTTCCTCTCTTTTCTCTCCCTATACCCCTCCTCGGGAACTCTGCTATTCTGGCAAATTGCTTCTATTTGTGCCTTTCTTTTCTATTGCTAACTCCAGACTGCTCCTTTCACCTTGCTGCGCCTTACGCCTGGAACAAACTACCTGTGTCTGTACGCCAGGCACCTTCTCTGACCCTTTTCAAATCCAGGCTGAAAACTCACCTCTTTCTCTGCTGCTTTTTGTTCTTAACTCACATTATCTCTTTGTTTCTTTAACTTTCCCCCTTGTTTTATTCCTGTCTGCACCTTCTGTGTTGTCTGTTTTGACTAGATTGTAAGCTCTGATGAGCAGGGACTGTCTCTTACATGTCTGTGCAGCGCTGCATATGACTTATAGCGCTATACAAATGCTCAATAATATTAGTAGTAGTAGTAGTAGGAACTGAATTGTGGAAAGTGACATTGAAAAAGCAAAAATGCTAAATAAATACCGGTACTTCTATTCTGATTTACTAAAGAAATTCCTGAAGAAGAACCACCTGTGATTGATAAATATAAAAATGGGATTGGAGTAGATACCACATCATTCACAGAAGATGATGTGTTGGAACAGCTTGCAAAACAGAAAGTGGATAAGGCCATGGGACCGGATGGGATACATCTCAAGATACTTAAAGAGCTCAGAGAGGTTCTTGCAGGGCCATTAAAGGATGTTTTAAATAGGTCCTTGGTGAGAGGAGAAGTTCCACAGGATTGGAGAAGGGCTGATGTGGTACCTCTTCACAAAAGTGGTAATAGGGAAGAAGTGACAAATTACAGGCCGGTAAGCCTTACCTTAGTGGTGGAAAAAGTAATGGAGGCACTCCTGAAAGAGCGAATAGTGGACTTTCTCGAAACCAACAGGTTGCATGATCCGCGACAACATGGTTTTACCAAAGGACGATCTTGCCAAACAAATCTGATTGAGTTCTTTTACCAGAGAACTAGATCAAGGGCATGCGATGGATGTGATCTACCTAGATTTCAGCAAAGCCTTTGATACTGTTCCTCATAGGAGGCTTATCAATAAACTCAACAGCTTAGGGATGGGTCCCAAGGTGGTGAACTGGATCAGAAATTGGTTGACTGACAGACGACAGAAGGTGATGCTAAACGGAACTCACGCAGATGAAATCAAGGTGATTACCGGTGTGCCTCAGGGTTCGGTTCTGGAACTAGTACTGCTCAATGTATTTGTGAGTGATATTGCTGAAGGACTGAATGGAAAAGTCTGTCTTTTTGCAGATGACATGAAAATTTGCAACAGAGTGGACTCCCCTGAGGGAGTGGATAACATGAGGAAAGATCTACAAAAGCTGGAAGAATGGTCTAATGCTAGGTAGTTAAGATTCAATGTGAAGAAGTGCAGTGTCATGCACTTGGGAAGCAGAAATCCAAGGAAATTGTATGTGATAAGGGGACAAGAGGTAGGTGTGCACAGACCATGAGAAGGACCTTGAAGTGATTGTTTCTGAGGATCTCAAGGTGGCAAAACAATGTGACAAGGCAGTAGCAAAAGCCAGAAAGATGCTGGGTTGCATACAGAGAGGAATTACCAGCAGAAAGGAAGATGTACTAATGCCACTGTACAAGTCGCTGGTGAGGTTCATTTGGAATATTGTGTTCAGTTTTGGAGACCATATCTCACAAAGGATATAAAAAGACAGGAAACGGTTCAGAGGAAAGTGACCAAAATGATTTGGAGCCTGCGTCAGAAGACTTATGAGAAGAGACTTGAAGACCTAAATATGTACACTCTGGAGGAGAGGAGGGACAGGGGAGATATGATTCAGACTTTTAAATAGTTAAAGAGTATTAATGAACAAACAAATCTCTTCCAAAGACGGGGAAGCTATAAAGCTAGAGGGCATAACTTGAAGCTGCAAGGTGGTAAACTGAAAGGCAGTGTCAGGAAATACTTTTTCACTGAAAGGGTGGTGGATGCTTAGAATGCCCTCCCGATAGAAGGGGTGGGGACAAATACAGTGACAGAATTCAAAATGGTATGGGACAGAGACAGAGGATCTCTTTATAGTAACAGGATAAAACCAAAATAAACATAACTATCTCTTATATCTGAACAAATAGGGGTGACCTACATGGAGCGGTGGGTACACCCCTAAACAAAGGCATGGTGAGGGGGGACCTGCACGGAGCAGCAAATGGACCTACTCTTAATGCCTTGCTGGGCAGACTAGATGGACCATAGTGGTCTTTATCTGCCGTCATTTACTATGTTACTATGTTAGATTATTATAAATCTTTATCTTCAGGACTGCAAAAAATGTTTCTCTGAATTTTAAAGTATATTTAGCTTTAATTAGTTTCATATCTCCACTCACTGGGCCTACCAGTTTCATTTGCCTCAAACAATCTCTTGCTTAGAGCTATGTATAATTTCATTAAAGGCTTATATGGTGTTGTCATACTTTCCTGGTAGGACCTAATTTACAATGGGGTTCTTTTAGAAGCCTTAATTGCAGCTTATACATGTAAATATGACTATGCACAAGCATAAATTGTATCCACGTATAAACAGCACTTTTAGAAAAAGTTCATTTTACGCCTGAATGCCCATGTCACTCTGAAATAGCACGGGCAGATGTCAAGGGTATGGCCTGGTGGCACTGCTAATATGGCTAGCCGCTGGTGTTGAATATTAAACCCAGATATTCAATACCAGGGTCATATTTTGCCCTGGCATTAAATATCAAGGTTCGCTGCATAAGCCGATCGCTAACCGGGCAGTGCTTCAATATCGCTGCTGACTGCTCTGTCCCAAATCGCCCCGATGCTAACCGCTTAGCATGTAGAGCCAGCAGTCACAGATATTCAGCGGTATTAACTGTGTTAGTGCCGCTGAATATCCCATTCGCCACAATTAATGCGGCTAGCAACTCGCTAACTGCTTTAATCGCTTTAAATATCGGGCCCTACATGTATATTCCCCATTCTATATAGGGTATGCACATGTCCGGATTCACACCTGCTCCCTGACATGAAGAGGTATTTAACAAGTGCTCCTTTTGGCCGTTTCTATACCAGAGAGATTAAAGAGGATTTACCCCTTAATCTCTTAGGACCCGACATTCAAAGGTGTTTGCATGGTTTACAGACCTGTAAACCATGTAAATAGCTCTAAGTGGGATATTCAGCAGCAATAAAGTGCTGCTACACGTTCCAGTGCTAACCGGTTAGCACTGGGGTGTCCCAGGGGCGTTCTGTGGGCAGCAGCTTCGGATAACTGGTCATTGGTGATATGCAGTCACTGTCCAGTTATCCCTTGATATCAAAAGTAAGGCGCAGCAAAGGCTGGACTAACTTTTGCCGCTGAGGCTACCCAGACAGAGGCTGAATATCGGCACTGCCCAGTTAGTTTCCTGTTTCTGCGGCTGACCTGGATATGACCCCAGCATTGAATACCCAGGTTCAGTGTTCGGCGGCAATAGCTAGGTGCTGTAATTGCGCTAGCTACCACCACGGAATATCGAGCTCTTTATGTTTGTTTGCCCCACCAAATTGAAATGAAGTAAGGATAGAGGCCTCTTTAGTTAAATTAGCAGAATCTATGGGCCCGATATTCGAAGGGCAATTACACAGTTTACAGCCCTGTAAACCGTGTAACTGCCACAGAGAGGGATATTCAACAAATGTCCTCAATTATGGCCCTTACGTGTCCTGATGCTAGCCACTTAACATCGGGACGTGTCGGGGGCATTCTGGGAAAGAGCGGAGGCAGAGACGATCGATAACCAGGCAGCAGCGATATTGCATGCTGCCTGTTTATTTTAGAATTTATTTATTTAGAATTTTTTATATACCGCACTATTTTACTTCAGCGCGGTTTCCAGATAACTCAAATGTCCAGTGTGGGGTTACATTGGACTTACAGTAAAACAAGGAAATCAGAACCTGGGGAACAAGTAGTTTAGCGACCTGCGCCCTGTTGCCCAGTTAACTACTGCGGCTTCCGGCATGTGCGGCGATCCCTGGATATTCAATGCCGGAGCCGCATATGATCCCAGCATTGAATAAAGGAGGTTAAGGGTTGGTGGGCAGAGCTATGCACCATAGCAACGCATAGCCTGCCCAAGTGAATATCAGGCCCTACATTTCTAGGCTTGCAAAATGGCTGAGATACCCTTGTAAGAGCTGACATTTACACGTGCATGTTGTCGGGTTTCCTCTGTCGATTTTTACCACATGTATGTATGTTTGCGAATGGCTTCTCCCGCTGTAAATACCTGTGCATTTCCTTCCACCTTTAGCAGGGCAAAATGCCATCGGAATTAAGCTCAATGTCTCGCTTCTGATCTCCATGTACTAGCTAAAATACGCCTTCACGCTTTTTCCCATAGACAGCAAGCCTTTAAATCTTCACTTTTACATAGTGAAAGTCCTGTGTCTTTTTAATCTCTCATAAAAAGTTCATGCTTTACTTCTGTTGTGAGCCGGGCTTTGTTGTGATTCTTTGAACACTTCTAATCTCATCTATATTGGTAATCAAAGCAAAATCATTAAAATGTCTCTTCTGTAAGATTTTTAGTTTATTTCTTTGAAGAAACAAGTTCAAAAGAATTTGAAAGTTCTTCCTGCTTGACCACACCCAGAGCTGCTACACTGTGTATCTGCCTCATGCATATGGGGCAAGTTGAATCAGTCTCGATTTTAACCCTTGCTGTATTCACAAATATGTACTCTTCTTTTTTAGGTGCATTTCACTAATGTGATAGCAAGGCTCCTTCTGTCTGGCAGTCTGTACACAAAGGCTTGTCTGTGCTTGTGCAGACAAGCCTATTCGTAAAGCCAGGCCAAAATAAGCAGCAGTCACTGTGGTTGCCGAGGAAGATGGCTCTGCATACTTGCAGGGACCCCAATTACCGCTGTCAGAAGCGTGAGGGGAGGCTGTGGATGGGGCAAAAACAGCAATGTATGCCAGTAGGGACTCCATCCCCCATCAGCAAGAGAGAGACCGTGACTGGGACTGGAAACAGCACTAGATACCAGTGGGGACCCCATCTCCTGCCAACAGAAACAAGCTGCATGTTGGTGGGGACCCCTTTCCCCAACAGCAGAAGGGTAGAAAGAAATAGCACTGGATGCCAGTGGGGGATGGAATCTCATGCAGCACAGCATACCTCCTCTGAGCCCCCAGTTTTCAATTGTGAGGGGAAGTGGAGAAGAGGGCTAAAGGAAAGGTTGCAAAAGTGAAAGCAGAGGGGCAGAGGAGGAGAGAAGATTATCCCCCACCTTATAGAGCCATGCGCTCTATTCTTCACACATACAGACCGCCTTACGTATCCCTACTCCCACACACACTCCATTTATCCCCCAAAACAAACACAAATTGATCAATATATCCTTCTTCCTCCCCACATATCCCCACCCCTCACACACATATACACCCCACCTCCTCACCCTCCTTATACCGACTCATTTATCTACCTATCCATTACATACACACACACCCCTCCACACCTATCTATAGCCCCCACTTCCTCCACACACATCTAATCACCTATCCCACACACACACACACACAACTTCTCCATCACCCTTCACAGACACCCTCGTACACCTATCCCCAACCACTCCCACCTATCCTTCACACACAACCCACCTCTCCACCTATGCACATATACATGGCCCAAGTCCTTCCCTATTCCCACCTCCCCTCCCACTCACATCCATCCTCCTCACGCACAGATACCACTCAACGTAACCCTCGCACAACACCTCACAAAACTCACTTTTCATTGATTCCCCCAAACTGAAATGTCATTGTGGCAGGCTACAAGTGTGCACTTTTTGACATATTTTTTTTAAGAAAATGAGGACTACAACTTCCTGATTGCAATGGGGCAAAATCTTCATTGGCCTGACATTAAGTAGTAGGGTCACCTTACTCATAAGACATGATGACAAAAACCATGTGGCCTATTTAATCGTCCCATCCACACCAACTGCTTAGCTCTATAATCCTTCTCTCTCAGGACCCTCTGTGCTTGTCCCATGCTTTCCTAAATATTCTTGTCTCCACCACCTCCACTGTGAGATTGCTACGTTGCATCTTCATCATAAAGCAAGTCAGTCCCTATATGCTTTAAGAGGACATGATGAATACTGTCCTGTTTATATCTTTTTAGAAGTGCAGTATCTAATTGTACACAGTACGCCAAATGAGGTCTCACCAGAGACTGTACAGAGACACTTTCACTTCCTTTTGCCTGCTGGCCATTCCTCTTCCAGTGTACCTCTGATGGGGTGTATCCCATCACTTAAGAACGAAGGAGAAAAAGGGAAAATAGGGAGGCACTCAGACTCCAAGATGGGTTTTCCAGGATGCTAGCTCCAGAGGAAAGGGGGAACTGGTTCCCTGGGTAATTCAGGAGATTGGTGTCAGAAGAGGTGGAGGCAGAGATTGGTTCAAGGTGTTGGCACCCTAGGCAGACCTTAAGCATAAAACCACCCCACCACGGCTGTCAAAATGTATTGTTTAGCTTTGTTTGTGGAAGGAGGTTTTGGGTAGCAGCCTATTTTGTTTTGGAAGCATTTTTTTTATAACATAGTAACATAGTAAATGACGGCAGATAAAAACCAGCATGGTCCATCTAGTCTGCCACACCTCCCCATGTCTTTGTTTAGGGGTAAACCCATCGCTCCGTGTAGGACACCCCTGTTTGTTGAGAAATTAGATAGTTAAGTTTATTTTGATTTTATCCTGTTGCTGTAAAGGGATCCACTGTGTCTGTTCCATACCATTTTGAATTCTGTCACTGTATTTGCCCCCACCACTTCCATCAGGAGGGCATTCCAAGCATCCACCACCTTTTCAGTGAAAAAGTATTTCCTGACATTGCCTTTCAATTTACCCCCTTGCAGCTTCATG
This sequence comes from Ichthyophis bannanicus, assembly GCA_033557465.1. Classification (NCBI taxonomy): domain Eukaryota; kingdom Metazoa; phylum Chordata; class Amphibia; order Gymnophiona; family Ichthyophiidae; genus Ichthyophis; species Ichthyophis bannanicus. The sequence continues at coordinate 201,290,221 of CM066043.1, read as the reverse complement.
TTATGCCCTCTAGCTTTACAGCTTCCCCGTCTTTTTATTGATTCATTTTTAATTTTCCCAACATTCCAAACAAAAGTAGAAAAAATAAAACAGAGCAGAGTTAGTAATTAACATTCACAAAATCAGAATAAAATCAAAGGAAATAAAACAAATAAACTGCAAATGCTTACGTGAGATCTGAAAAAGAGAAAAAAGAGAGGGAGACCATAGAAAGATGGAAACATAGAAAAAAGCCGGCAGATAAAAATCATACAACCTATCCAGTCTACCTTCCATATCAACTACTAAGCTTTACAGTCCCTTTCTTTCCTTTAGAGACCTTCTATGTCTGTCCCATGCTTTCTTGAATTCAGATACAGTCCTTGGGCCCGTTTTCATTTATTTATTTATTTATTTATTTATTTAACAATTATTTCTATACCGCTCTTTCACAAGTATCAAGTGCGGTTTACAATGAACAGTATGTTATATGGTATGGATAGTATCATACCAAGTCATTTTACATAGAACAGATGAACTAGGTACAGATAACAGTATAAAGTTTAAACAGTAAATTATTAAACTATTATAACATATATACATAGTAAATATATACAAATTGTATCATATGTCGCGTGTGGTTGTATACTTTATATAAGCTTCAGGCACGTGGGTATATGTTGTTTGAATTGTAGTAGTTAACCTGCGTCTCTTTGTGTCATCTGGCCAGTCTCTGATCCTTGGTTGTAATGCAATGAGAATAAATGGGTTTTCAGTTTTTTTCTAAATTCCTTTATGTCTGATAGTGAGCGAATGTTGTCAGGAAGGTTATTCCAGAGGGTAGGAGCTGAGTGTGAGAATGCTCTCATGTTGGTTTGGCAGGCTATGTGCAGGCTATGTGCAGGCTATGTGCTGACACGGCAAGCTATGCGCCGTGTCAGCACATAGCCTGCCCGCCGACCCCCTTAATCTAGATTTTCATTTCCGCTGCAATGGAAATGAAAATCCGAGTCACACCGCACCCGCTTAGTGCCATTCCCTACCTCCACTCCACCCCAGAACACCCCAAACACGCCCTGAAGCTAAGCAGATAGCATCTGGGCGTGTTAGGGATTTAACCGGGATTTTCTAAAGGCACTACACATGTAGGTGCCTTTGGAAAATCCTGGTTAAGGCATTTACACGGGTAACAATGGCTGTTACCAGTATAACTACCTGCAAAAATTGGGCCCCTTGTCTCTACCACCTCCACTGGGAGATTGTGCTATGCATCTACCCCTCTTTTCATAAAGAAATATTTCCTCAAATTACTCCTGAGCCCCGTTTACTTTCATCATATGCCCCCTCATTGCAGACTTTTCTTTCAATTGAAAGAGACTCTTCTCCTGTGCATTTATGCCATGGGTGTATTTAAATGTCTCTATCATATCTCCCCTCTCCCATCAGAGCAGGGTTAGGAGGTGGCAAACAGGGTAATTGCCCTGGACTCCATGCCACAGGGGGCCGCAAGCCTGCCTTAAGCTAAAGGAGACATAATCTGTAGGCAGGCTTTGGGGCCACCTTACCAGTTTCTGCCCTGGACCCCTGCATGTCTAATGCCAGCTCTGTCTTCTGTCTTTCTTCCAACGTATACTGTACATATTGAGATATTTAAGTCTATCTACCATATGTCCTATGATGAAGGCCACTGACTATTTTAGCAGCCACCCTCTGCACTGACTCCATCCCGTGTGTATCCTTTTGAAGGTGCGATCTCCAGAACTGCACAGAATACTCCAAATGAGGTTGCACCAAAGACTTATACAGAGGCACTATTACCTCTCCCTGTGCATTCAAGCATCCTTCTGGCTTTTGCCGTTGCCTTTCTAGTCACCTTAAGATCATCAGAAACTATCATCTCTAAGGCCCGTTCCTTTTTTGTAGACAGAAGTACTTCAGCTCAAATACATGACCCTGCATTTTTTAGCATTAAATCTCAGCAGCCGAATTCTCAATCATTCTTCAAGCTCCTTCTTCATGTTATCTACACCTTCCTGGGTGTCTACTCTATGGCCAATTTTGGAATCATCCACAAAGAGGCAAACCTTTTCCGGCAGCCCCTCTGCAATATAACTTACAAAAAAAACCAGAATCAGATTAAAGCCCGATCCCTGTGGCATACCACTGATAAGGACAGAAAAATTAACAAAATTTCATTTGTTTTTCTGTAAATTCATTTACAAAATAAGTCAGAACAACAGCACGTCCTTATTATGATTAAACATTTGGATCTGCAGGTTGTATCAGTTGCACACCTTTAAATAACTACTGTTCTCATGTAATACCAAGGTATGTTACGCTAATTCTTGTTCTTTGTACGTTATCCTTATGTTTAATGTAAACCACCTTGATAATCTTGAAAGGCAGTGTAAAAGAAAAGCTAAATAAATACATTGACCCGGTTTACAGATCTGTAAACTGTGTAAATGTTCCTAAGTGAGATGTCCAACAGGACTAACACGGTTAGTGCCTCTGAGTATCCACGGGTACCACTGCTACATTCCCCCAATGCTAACCGGTTAGCATTGGGGAGTTCCGGGGGTGGAACCTGGTCAGCAGTGATATTAAGCTACTGTCCGGTTTTCCCTCGGTGGTGTAAGTAAGACACAGCAAAAGCTATCCTCGCTTTTGCCACCTGCTTCCTGCTTCCGCAGTTGGCCACAGCATTGAATATTTAGGTTTAGTGTTCAGTGGCACTGTAATCATGCTAGCCGCTCCACTGAATATCGTGCCCCATATTCTTATAGACCCAAATCAAGATGATGGGTTAAGAAGTGCACTATTAGTATTCAAATCTTAAAATCCATGAGGCAGTATAAGCCAAACAACATATTGTACATTCTAGAGGGTGGACTCAAACCGGGGAAGACTTAGCTGACATTTATAAAAGCTTTAGTTGATGAAAGATCACTCAAGATTGGAAATTGGCCAAAGCAATGCAATTATCTGAGACATAGCCTGGGGACAAACATTCTAAGACAGAATGAGTTTTAACTTCGGTTGAAGGGAAAGCAGTTTCAGAATCATATCTCAGGAGCGAGGGAAGTAGAAAAAGCAGAGCTCCACTGCAGATTTTCAGAACAATTCAGCAAACGAAGGGAAAGGTCATGGCTCACTGGCAAGCCAAAGTCATTTGAAGTTATTGTGGACAAAGATGGATGACTGGGCATCACTCTTAAATTTTCAGAAGACACTGACTGAACAATGTTCCACGTCAGAGTTTAATATGAAGGAGCGCAATTTTACAAATAACCATGGCTGAAAATTAATAGAAACATGGAAACAGAAAATGATAGCAGATGAAGACCATATGGCCTATTCCATCTGCCCATCTGTACCAATTACTAAACTCTCCAATCTTTTTCTCTCCCTCAGAGATCCCCTGTGCTTGTTCAATGCTTTCTTAACTTCAAATATAGTCCTAGTATCTACCACCTCTGTTGAGAGGCCATTCCACATATCCACCACCTCTTCCATAAAAAAAAATATTTCCTTAGATGATTCCTAAGTCTATCCCTTTTCACCACAGCTTTCTGTGTATTTATGCCAAAGAGGTATTTAAAATGTCTATGATATTTGCCCCTCCCCTTCTTCAAAAGATTACATTCTGAGATCTTTAAGTCTCTCCCTATATGCTTTATGATGAAGACCACTGACCATTTTATTAACTGCCCTCTGGCGTGGCTCCTGTTTATCTTTTTAAAGATTTGAGGCCCCACATTCAAAGCGATTAATGCATTTAGCAGAGCTGCTAACCATGTTAATCGCGGTGAATGGGATATTCAGCACCGCTAATATGGTTAGTGCCCCTGAATATCTATGGCTGCTGGCTCTACATGCTCTGAGCTAATTGCTTAACATTGGGGCATGTCGGGGCATTCTGGGATAGAATGGAGGTGGTGCTGATCAGTAACGAGTCAGTGGCAATATTGAGCCACTGACCTGTTAGGGATATGCAGTGAAAGCCAGGCGCAGGTAACCCTGGCCTAACTTTCATTACATATTGCTAACCAGGCAGTGGCTCAATATAACCACCGATTGGCAAGAGAGGCTAACCCGGCCAGATAGGAACCTGGCATTCAATATCGGAGTTTACTGTTTGTAATGGGCGATTTCAATTACCCCGGTATCGACTGGGTCAGTGTCACGTCAGGACATGCAGGGAGATAAAGTTCCTAGATGAAATAAATGACTGCTTCTTCGAGTAGCTTGTTCATGAACCGACCAGAGCGGAAGCCATATTAGACCTAGTCCTTAGTGGAACACCGGATCTAGTACAAGAGATAAGGGTGTTGGGGCCACTTGGCAATAGTTATCATAGCATGATCGCCTTTGATTTAATTAGTGGAGGAGGGATAGTAAGGAAATCCACAGTACTACCTTCTAACTTTCGAAAGGAAGACTATGATAAAATGAGGAAAATAGTTAAGAAAAAGCTAAAAGGAGCAGTTGCAAAGGTTAAAGATTTACATCAAGCTTGGGTGTTGTTGAAAAATACTATCTTCGAAGCCCAGACCAGCTGTATTCCATGCTTTAAGAAAAGTGGAAGGAAGTCCAAAAAACTGCCAGCATGGTTTAAAGGTGAGATCAGAGAGGCTGTTGTTGCCAAAAAAGCATCTTTCAGGAAATGGAAAAAAGAGTTAAACGACGAAACCTGGAAACAGCACAAGCACTGGCAAGTCAAATGCAAAGCAATGATAAGGCAGGCAAAGGGAGAATTTGAGAAGAAGCTTGCTGCGGAAGCAAAAATGTGAAATAAAGACTTTTTCAAGTACATTCGTAGCAAAAAAACTATGAGAGAGTCAGTTGGTCCATTAGATGATAGAGGGGTTAAAGGGGCACTAAGAGGCGACAAGGCAATAGCAGAGAGACTGAATGAATTCTTTGCTTCGGTCTTTACTGAGGAAGATGTAGGGATGTTACCCATGACTGAAGTGGTATTTAAAGGTGCGGAAGAATTGAAGGAAATATCGATACATCGGGAAGATATATTACAACTATTAGATAAACTGAAGAGTAGCAAATCACCTGGGCCAGATGGCATACATCCAAGGGTGTTGAAGGAACTGAAATATGAGATTGCAGACCTGCTATTAGTAATCTGTGAACTATCATTAAAATCATCACTAATACCTGAAGATTGGAGGATCGCCAATGTAACACCAATTTTTAAAAAGGGTTCCATGGGTGATCCGGGAAACTACAGACCGGTGAGCCTGACGTCAGTACCGGGAAAAATGGTAGAAACCATCATAAAGAATAAAATTACTCAGCATGTAGATAGTCATGGCCTAATGGGAGACAGCCAACATGGCTTTAGACAAGGAAGATCTTGTCTTACTAATCTGTTATGTTTTTTTGAAGGTGTGAATAAACAGGTGGACAAAGGTGAGTCGGTTGATATAGTGTATCTGGACTTTCAGAAAGCCTTTGACAAGGTCCCTCATCAGAGACTTTTGGCAAAACTATAGAGTCATGGGATAGGAAGCAGTGTACTATTGTGGATCAGGAACTGGTTAAAAGATAGAAAGCAGAGGGTAGGGCTAAATGGCCAATTTTCCCAATGAAGAAAGGTGAATAGTGGTGTACCCCAGGGATCTGTGCTGGGTCCGCTGCTTTTTGACATATTCATAAACGACCTGGAAAGTGGAATAACGAGTAAGGTTATCAAATTTGCAGATGACACAAAACTATTTAAAGTTGTTAAAACCCAAGAGGATTGTGGAAAATTGCAAGAGGATCTTCATAAATTGGAAGACTGGGCATCAAAATGGCAGATGAAATTTAATGTGGACAAGTGCAAAGTTATGCACCTAGGGAAGAACAACCCAAACTATGGTTACACGATGCAGAATTCCACATTAGGAACCACCACCCAGAAAAAAGATTTAGGCGTCATTGTGGATAACATGTTAAAACCCTCGGCCCAGTGTGCAGCGGCGGCCAAGAGAGCAAATAGAATGCTAGGTATCATAAGGAAAGGAATGGAAAATAAAAAAAAACATATTATAAAGCCTCTATATCATTCCATGGTGAGACCACACCTTGAATATTGTGTGCAATTCTGGTCACCGTATCTTAAAAAGGATATAGCGATATTAGAAAAGGTTCAGAGAAGAGCCACCAAAATGGTAAAGGGGATGGAAGGATATTCCTATGAAGAAAGGCTAAAAAGGTGAGGGCTCTTTAACCTGGAAAAGAGACGGCTGAGGGGAGATATGATAGAAGTCTATAAATTAATGAACAGAGTGGAACGGGTAAACGTAGATCGATTGTTTACGTTATCAGAATATAGAAAGACTAGGGGACATGCAATGAAACTACATGGTAAACTATTTAAGACTAATTCAAGAAAATATTTTTTCACAACGTATAATCAAACTCTGGAATTTGTAACCGGAGGATGTAGTAAAGGCTGTTAGTGTAGCTGGGTTTAAAAAAGGTTTGGACAAGGTCCTGGAGGAAAGGTCCATAAACCATTATTAAGAAGGGACCCAGGATATCACTGCTTGATCCAGTACAAGCATTGTGGAACCTGTGTCTTTTGGGGAAACTGCTAGGTACGTATGACCTAGATTGGCCACTGTTGGAAACAGGATACTGGGCTTGATGGACCTTGGTCTGACTCAGTATGACATATCTTATGTTCTTACTGTTCAGCGCTAGCCGCCGCTACTGAATATTGGGCCCGTGGTCTCCAGAACTATACACAGTACTCCTAATGAGGTTTTACCAGAGACTCATATAGAGGCATGTCACTGGTAATATCCTTATCTTCAAAGTGAACTCCATTTAGCACTACTCTTGTCATCTCCCATTTAACCAGCTCCTAACACAGCTGGTCACTTTAGGGTCTATACTAAGGGTGCTCATTTCATTTATTTATAAAAAAAAAACACAAAAAATCCTGAACCACTTAAAATGATAATTAAGGACCTCAACATCAATTGAGCAGATATTATCCCAGCAGGAGAGCCAAGATATACTCAAAACTGCAAAGCCAGGAAGGCTCACAATCTCATCATTGGTCCAAGAAAGTATCAATCAAAGAAACAAGATCCCTGATCAGGGTATCTGTAACTCAATACACTTTTTAGAATTTTTAAGATTTTTAGAAAATTTTCAATTCAATTTAACTTATCAAAAGTGAATAGCAGATCATAAATAGCAAGAATGTGCTAGTCAGATGACAAACACATACAAAATCAAAAGACACAAAATAGCCAAATGTCCAACAGAATATTGTATTTCAACTTATCTGTGTCTGCATCAGGGATAGAAGCAGTATCCAAAAATCAAAAATATGCCCTCCATAGTTTTCAAAAAAGGTCACGTCCCACACGTACTCTGGAGATGGCTGTAAGTAGGTAAAAAGTAAAGAGTGTTCACCCCCTCAACTGGTTATAAGAGCAAGAGCCAAGGATCATGTGCACAGCAGAGTCAGTCATAGAACTTAAGGGGAGGCAGCCCTGGCCAATCATAGCACAGGCCTTCAATTCTAGTAGAGCCATAGCTTAGCCAATCAAAACATAAAGTCTTCAACCAATCGACTGAATAAAATAAACAATGACATAAGATGCATTAGAGAGCTAGATCAATGTCATCCAGTCAATAGCAAGATTCAACCCCTGAGGCTCAATAGAATGTAGTTTAAACATGCAGAAATGTTCTCTTTCATTAAGTCTATGTTCAAAATTACCACCTTTCCAACTAGTGAAAAGTCAGTCGAGCACTTGCCATCGGATATCAGACACAGAATGTTTCAGCTGGAACCAATGAATTGCAAGCAGGGCAGAGCCCATTCAGGATATGACACTTGTGTTCCTTTAACTGTATCTATATTCAATGCTTAGTTTGGCCCACATAAATCAGTTCGCAAGGGCAAAGAATCATATAAATAACCCAAGCAGAGTTACAGTCTGAACAGTAATGACTATGATGACATACAGTACACCATCAATGTGACTCAAAGATTCACTGGTAATAGCAGATCCACACCAGGAGCAATTGCCGCAAGTAAAACAGCCAGATCATGCAGCTGAATGATCTTCATGCAATGCAAATCTAATGAGCAGTTACCAATATTCTGACCTTGCTTATACGCAATCTGCGGGAACTCAAGAAAAGCTGGATGCAATCCAAGAACTGACCAATGTTTCTTCAATATTTGGACAATCTGGCGAGACCCACTAGAGTACAGTAGTACACAGACTAAGGTGTCATCAGTCTTCGGTTGTTATATTGTAGAAGTAAATCATGTTTAGCATACTTAGCCCTCCGATAGGCATTTCTCAAAGAACGGTGGGGTATCCACTTGCAGTAAACTGATTAAACAAAAGTTGGGATTCAGCCCAAAAGGCAGCCTCAGAGGAACATATACGTCATGCTCTTAAAAATTGACTAGTGGGAAAGTTAGATTTTAATGGGTAAGAATGGAAACTCTTAAGTTGAAGAAAGTTATTTATGTCCACCTTTTTCCGGAAAATTCTGATAGAAAATCCAGAAGAGCCCTTCTCTACCATAACATCAAGAAATTCTAAAGAGGTCAGATGGTAATTCATGGTAAACTGTAGATTAGCATCTATAGAGTTCAGCCATTGATAGAAAGCACATAAGTCAGGTTCAGTACCCGTCCACAGAAAGAAGACATCATCCAAATATCTCTGCCACATACAAATCTGTTGAAAATATTGAGAGGAATAGAGTGTCCTTCTTCAAATCGGGCAACATACAGAGAAGCCACCGAAGGGGCCAATGCCTCTCCATGCAGCTGTTGGTAAAATGTGCCATTAAACCAAAAATAATTGTGAGTCGGCACCAACAAGGATAATTCCTCCAACAGCATTTGCAATACCAAATCCACCACAGCTTCTTGAGGAACATTAGTGTAAAGTGCAGAGATATCCATGGACACAAGTTTACACATCAGTATACTCAGATAAAAATCTTAGAAAGCGAGCTGTATCTTGGATATGAATTTCACCAATGGGCATAAAAAACAAGGAACTTAGAGATAGGCTCTAACACAGAGCCACGAGTGGATACAATTGGATGACCAGGGGGGTGTTGGGTATTTTATGAACTTTTGGAAGAAAATAGATCAAATCGTACCACTGGATAGCGTTCATATAGAAATCCCCATTCTTTAGGGATGAGGAAACCTTGACTCAAGGTTGCATCCAGCAGTTGATCGATCTGTCCTTGTAAGGTCAGAGTAGGATTTGATGACATAGTACAGTAATACTTGACATCAGATACCTGATGGAGCACTTCAGCTTCATATGCCCCTTGATCCTGGATGATGACAGCACCGCCTATATGGAACCATGTTGATGACTTTGCTGAAATCTAAGTACACCACATCTAGAGCAGATTTGTCTGAAAAGATCTACCTCTAGTAAAATCACTGCTTTCAATGCTGCAATCCATTGGATTCCATAAGCTGCAATCCATTGGATTCCATAAGCTGCACTCTGTTTTAGCAGCATTTCTAGTATTTTTCTCACTACAGAGATCAGTCTAACAGCTTCCTTACTTATGCTTTTGTGAAGAGGAATCACATCAGCACTTCTCCAGTACTCTGGGATGACTCTCAACTCCAAGGAAGCATTGAAAATGCTAGACAGTGGAGCCACCAGAACTTTCTTAAGTTCTTTCAAAACTTCAGATGTTTCCCATCCAACTCCATGGCTTTGTCTATTTTAAGTTTAGCAAGCTCCTCATGAACACCATCTTCTGAAAATCATTTGATATTTGCCCACTTTCATTCTTACTTATATTTGTTTTTTGAGATCCCTCTGCCAGCCCTAAGGACTTTGTTCATCTATTCCAAATGAATCAAGTTTAAAGCCCTACCCAGTAGGATAGCCTGTTTACTACAGACGACATTTCGCCCTTATTTGATAGGTAGATGCCAGCAGCCCTTGGAAAATCATCCCATGGTCCAGGAAGTTGAAATGCTTTCACATACAACATCCATGTAGCCATGCATTCATTTCCAGGATGTGAGTTTCTTTGCCTTAGCTTTTTCTCTCAACAGGGAAGACTGAGGAGAATAACACCTATGCACCTATATATTTTGTCCTCTCTCCAAAGCCATGAAGTCATTTTTTATATGTTCAGAGGGACACCTAGCAGTATCATTTGTGCCAACATATATTAGCAGCACCAGGTTACAGGGCCGGCCCAAGTGTTTCTGCTGCTCTAGGCAGACTCTTCATGCTGTCCCCTGAAGAATACAGCGCTGCTCGTCCCACCATTCTGCCCCCGTCCCAGCATCAATCTTCACACCTGGGGGAGGGGGCAGCATGGTGATGCTTCTGCTGCGTCGGGCTTTAAACTGCCCACACTAGCATGCTCATGGCTTGACACTCTTGCCCCCTTTTGACACAACGTCCTGTTGAAGGGGGCAGGAATGGCAGGAAGTTGCATCAAGGGGGCAGGAGCAGCAGGCCATGAGTGCGCTAGCATAGGCACTTTGAAGCGGAGGCATCGCCGAGCCACCTCTCTCCCCCAGGTAAGAAGAAGGATGCGGGAGTGGGTGGCATGGTGGATCAGGTGGCGATGAGCTACTGCTTCACTGGGAGGAGGGGGCAATGCCACCCACCAGGGCCTGTTGCCCTAGGCAACCACCTAGGTTATAGTCAGAAGGCTTGAAGAGTCTCAGCAAACATTATAACACTGCGGATTTTGGCACATGGCAAACAGTACACTTTCAGAACATCATGTCTCGTTTAGCAGATGGCCATCTCTGTACTCCTCATAAAGAACACACCAACCACCACTACCCTTTTCTTCCTACTGATCACTGATCCATCAACACTGGAGTTTTTGAACTCTGGTTCCTCCTCTTCCTGGGATGTTCTTGCCTCCTCAATTTAAAAGGACTGCATAACGGTTCTTCAGTTTGAAGGAAGGTGGAATCAGGATGTTGAATCTGCAGATTCTGGTGGTCTGTGTCCAGCTGTCCAATATCATTTATCTTTCCTTCTGCTGGAGATCTTTGACACCTCAAGAAGCATTTCATCAATGTAGTCCTTGCTGTCACAAATGCTTCTCAGTCATCCCATGAACTTTCTCATTTCTTCTACTTGTTTCATGAGGGATTCAGCCTGCAGGCATCTTGCACATGGTACCAGTCTATTACCTTGGATTAAGTTGTCCATCTGTTCAGAGGCAGAAGCTGTTAACAGGGCAGCAGTTTTGGCAACATGATGTTTCCCAGCTGTAATACAGTTGTAGAAGCTTTGGTGCCTGTTGAATGAAATAAGAAAGATCTCTAAAGTCCCTACCTTTTCCTCAGCTGTCCTGTAAATCAACAAAAGCAGCTGGAATTCCTATATAATAGTCCAGCTTGCTTGCTCATCTGTTATTGTGGTATACAGTGGTTTATCTTATCCTTTCAAACTTCAAAGATGTTTTATGTATCTGAGGTGTATATAGTTTAGTGTGTTTCTTTTGTAGAATTGCATCAAAGATTTAATAAGATATTATCAATTAATAATCAAAGCCCCCTGAAATATAATAATTCTTCTCTTTTAACATATAACTGTAGGGTATAGTCACATTTTAGAAAGGTTGTTTAGGAGGTGAATGGGAAATTCCATGTCAATTTTAGAAGAGTGTACATGTGCATGCCCATTCTAAAATCAACATATCTCCACCCCTTGACATCATAGTTTTTAAAAATATGGAGTAGAGATTTACACATCTACATTTAGTAAAGTGGTGGCACCTACATGTGGAAATACCTGGCAGGCAACTGTGGTAAGAGAGATGCAGCCATGTTCTAAAATATGAAGTAATGTGCATCTCTGCAGTACAACCACATAGATGCAGAAAATACCAAGGGTGGCAATACACAACTGTCTGTTCAAGCTGGCCAATTTTGAGATGCTGGATCTCTTGGAAAAATGGTAGAAACCATCATAAAGAACAAAATTACTCAGCATGTGGATAGTCATGGCCTAATGGGAGACAGTCAACATGGCTTTAGACAAGGAAGATCTTGTCTTACTAATCTGTTATGTTTTTTTGAAGGTTTGAATAAACAGGTGGACAAAGGTGAGTCGGTTGATATAATGTATCTGGACTTTCAGAAAGCCTTTGACAAGGTCCCTCATCAGAGTCTTTTGGCAAAACTAAAGAGTCATGGGATAGGAGGCAGTGTAGTATTGTGGATCAGAAACTGGTTAAAAGATAGAAAGCAGAGGGTAGGGCTAAATGGCCAATTTTCCCAATGGAGAAAGGTGAGTAGTGGGGTAACCGAGGGATCTGTGCTGGGTCCGCTGCTTTTTGACATATTCATAAATGACCTGGAAAAGGGAATAACGAGTGAGGTTATCAAATTTGCAGATGACACAAAACTATTTAAAGTTGTTAAAACCCAAGAGGATTGTGGAAAATTGCAAGATGATCTTGATAAATTGGAAGACTGGGCATCAAAATGGCAGATGAAATTTAATGTGGACAAGTGCAAAGTTATGCACCTAGGGAAGAACAACCCAAACTATGGTTACACGATGCACGGTTCCACATTAGGAACCACCACCCAGGAAAAAGATTTAGACGTCATTGTGGATAACATTTTAAAACCCTTGGCCCAGTGTGCAGCGGCGGCCAAGAGAGCAAATAGAATGCTAGGTATCATAAGAAAAGGAATGGAAAATAAAACAAAAGATATTATAATGCCTCTATATCGTTCCATGGTGGGACCGCACCTTGAATATTGTGCGCAATTCTGGTCGCTGTATCTTAAAAAGGATATAGGGTTATTAGAAAAGGTTCAGAGAAGAGCCACCAAAGTGGTAAAGGGGATGGAAGGATACTCCTATGAAGAAAGGCTAAAAAGGTTAGGGCTCTTTAACCTGGAAAAGAGACAGCTGAGGGGAGATATGATAGAAGTCTATAAATTAATGAACAGAGTGGAACAGGTAAACGTAGATCAATTGTTTACACTATCAGAATATAAAAAGACTAAGGGACATGCAATGAAGCTACAGGGTAAACTATTTAAGAGTAATAAAAGAAAATATTTTTTCAAGCAACGTGTAATCAAACTCTGGAATTTGTTACCGGAGGATGTAGTAAAGGCTGTCAGTGTAGCTGGGTTTAAAAAAGGTTTGGACAAGTTCCTGGAGGAAAGATCCATAAACCATTATTAAGAAGGGACCCAGGATATCACTGCTTGACCCAGTACAAGCATTGTAGAACCTGTGTCTTTTGGAGAAACTGCTAGGTACGTATGACCTAGATTGGCCACTGTTGGAAACAGGATACTGGGCTTGATGGACCTTGGTCTGACCCAGTATAGCCTATCTTATGTTCTTATGTTATGTTCTTATGATGTAGACAAGCTGGACAGGACTGCCATATGGCGAGAGGGCTAGGTATCTCAGATGGTGTCATATGAGGATGTCTGTAAACACCATGAGCCATGTGCACATTGTGGCAAGACAATGCATTCAGGCATTCCTCTAGGCAGGCAGGGCCCCTCCTTTCCCCCCATACTAGATAGATGCAGATCACTCTGATCACATAGTGTCACAAGATGGACCTATCGGAGCCTGAGAAAATGTAAATCAGCAGCAGTGATCAGAGGAGAGATGACAATATAAACAAAAAACTGTCAGATGGTTGCTACAGACAACCTAGGCACACGTGGGTAAGGGCTGAGAAGACACACCCAGATAGCAAGCAAAGGGAGTTTGCTTTGCCTGGTAGGAATCAGCTGGGTAGAGGTGGAGCCCAGAAACACAGAGATATAATACGCTCCCAAATAGTTAGAGAGGGAGAGGAGGTGAACCAGCAAGTCTCACAGCAGGGGAGACAACGGTCAGCGCAGCAGAAGCTGGGAAAAGTATGGAAGTGGAATGAAAGAGAGTCTGAATTACTGGGACAGCATGCAAGCCCACACGAAGGTCTGAGTGAGTCTCAAACCCAGAGTGAAACATTTGGAAGGCAGAAGCCAGATATCGAATGCATGTGTGAAGAGCACGAGAGACGTGAGAGAGTTGCAGTACAAGGTAACAAAGCCAGAAGTGTTGATAGTGGCTGTTTTCTACCCGAGTGGGTAAAACCCTGCAGCAATAGAAAAAGCCACCCAGAAATAAGCTTTGGAAATAATCCCTTCCCTTGTGCTAGAAAACCCAGGAGAAAAGAAGCTCACTTACTTGGAAAAGCTAGAGATTCTAGTATCCACTTTAAACTCCCAGAGTTTGAGCAACCTCCGTATAGAGCAGTGCAATCCAGGGCAGCTGTGAGGAAAAGGCTAGACCCGAGCACGCTCAGAGTCTACCGTAATCACTCTAACAGCAGAGCCAGGGAAGTTCCTGAATGTCCTTATGATTACCTGCAGGGGCTGAGTTCTCATAAGCCTCATGCAAAAGTACATGGTAGTTCCCAGGGAGGCTTTGAGAGAGAAGGACAGCATAACTTCCTGTTTGACGAGGAAAACCTACATTATCCTTTTGAAACAGCTGACCTTGAAAACGTGAGTGTTAATGAACCAGAATCTATGGAATATGAGAATACAGAGTTAGCAAAAGTTCCTGAGCCAATGGAATGCTCAGTCGCGGTAATTGACCCAGAGTTTTCCTTAAGGTGAAAAGGGTTGAAGATAACCTGAATAAGAGTCACAAGGTGTGGGCTGGAAAACGTGTCTCACAGAAAACCATGTGAATGAGCTGTGCTGTATCAGCAAAAAGGAAAGCCTGTGAAAAACATTGAGAATGTTTAATTCTTTTCTTTTTGCATTTAAGCTGAAGTAAGCTATTTTTGTTTAACCTTTTGATTTCTGTTATATGCCCAAAGTGGGTTGTTTGCTTTGTTTTGCCAAGGAGAAAATACCTCACGGACGGGGAATAAAACCCTGAGTTTGGAACACAAGTGTCTTTTGTGGTTTATAGAGAAGGTACAACTACCACCCTCAGGCAGTACCAAGGCCTCACCGGTAGGGCACCTGGGGGTGCGACAATAGACATAGGTACTGCATGCACACTTAGCTCCACCATAAGGGACCTAATCTTACAGGGCCTATATAGCACACAACAATAGAGCTATGGCAACTACTGGGCACACAAGTTGTGTTGGGCACGAGGATATAGCAAGTGAGGGTTCAGCTGTTTGCATGGTATCCTTACTGTCCAAAGGTCATAGCTCCCACTTAGCAGGACAGGGCCAACCTTCTAGAAGAAGGCCTTTCACACCAGTAGTCTAAAAGGGATATAGGTTATGAGGATGTTAAGAGTTGAACAAGTGAACTGAGTGGATGTCTAATCGTGTGTATCTCACTCTTCTCTTATAGATGTTTTTGCATTATGCATGACTTAGAGGCCATCAAAACAAGGTTATGATCCATGCAGAAGACCTGGCCCTGCGGCTGCAGAGAATCTGTGAGGAGTTGCATCAAAAAGAAGTTAAGTGACAGCACATGAGGCATACAAGACGTAAAGGAGTTAGGTCCCATGGATGGCCATCTGTATCTCACCAGGCCCCGAGGTACATGCTGGCACCAAGCATGCTCTAGCATGGAGTGCCAAACTGCAGCGCCAGCCTCAGTAGAACTTCCTACAAGGGGAGAGGCTAGAATGGCTACACCTGGCAAAGTGCCAAAAGCAGCTGTGGGTCAAGGAGTAAGAGCACCAGACATTTGAAAAGATGAAAAAGCAGCCGAGTGCACAGGTCATGGCAGCAAGGAAGGGTCCAAGGCAAGGAAGAGGATTAGAATTTCAGCATTAAAAAAATGTCAAAATTGTGACATTTTTAGACTTATGGAGGATAATTTTATAAATGTACACTTAGTTAACGCGCATTTTCACATGAATATACTTTCTGCCTAGTTTTTAAAGTCAAGTATGTGTGTACTTGATGTTATATACTACAGTGTACATGTGAAAGTACACGCCTATGTTAAGGTGCGATCATGTACACAAACCTTAGAGCCGTATGTGTAAATTAAATAATTTTATAATCATAATTGCTTGCACCTTCCATGTGTCGCCCTGTCTCCACTCATATGCACACCCACAGTGAAAGTACGTGCAATGCAAATTATATATGTAACTAGCCATTTGCATGCGTAAATAACTGAAATACTGGAATTTATGTGCTAGGTGGTTCCTTTTAAAATAACCCCATTGATGTAGTACTGCTTCACAATTAAGCTAAAATAAATGCTGTTGGCCTACATATGTGATACACTGAGGTCTTTTCTCCTTTTATATCAGCATGGTACATTTATAATTTAGTTTGAAGTGCTTTTCAAAATTGTTTGACGTGGCTTTTTCACTTTATTTCTCATACTTTGGGTTTGTATTTTGAAGCATGCACAAAACCCCCCAATATTTAAATACATGTGAAACCCGATTCACGAAGGGGCACGTCTGGGCTGTCTGGACAGCCCTGAGCAAGACAGGCCCGTTAGGACCCGATTGTTCAGAAACAAAATGTTCCCACGGCACACAGAATTGGGCCCAAGGACGGCCTGGCGTGCCCCTGCCTGCCTGCGGGGATGTCCTCCCCACAGGCACCCCTGGCTCCCATGGCTTGGACACCCTCTTCCCCACTACCCGACCCACGGCTGGTCAGCTGGGGCCTGGACAGGTTGTGGGGATTCCCTTGCACCCGGCCTCGGGGGTGATCCCCAGCCCCAATCAGCCCGCCAGTGCTGATTATTCCACTTTCAAGTTGGAGATAATCAGCATGCCCCCTCTGACCCTTGCAGGACGTACAGGGCCATGACCTGAATCGGCCCTGTACATCTTGCCGGCTTGGCCCGCCCCTACTCCGCCCAGACCCCTTCCCCTCCCAGCCCCCACCCACTCTCCCCGACCTATGGCTCTAGCTTTGCGGGGAGAGCAGGAGGCAGGAGGGGAAGGGGTCTGGGCGGAGCAGGGGCGGGCCAAGCCGGCAAGATGTACAGGAGGGAATAGAGGCAGCCCCACAGGATCCATCTCAGAATTGGGCCCATGTTGTGTTTGAATATTGGCTTATTGTACACATAATATATGTAGATAACATACTTTACCCATTTCAAAATGATGTTGGAGTTACATGTGTTATTGGCATTTCAGTTATGCATATAATTATTGAAAATTAAGGGGCCAGTTTTCAAACAGCTCAATATTCAAAAGGGCTGTGTGGGGACCTCAGTCCTCACCACGTTATTTGGATATTCAGTGACAGTATCCAAATAGTGCCTTCCACTGAATACCTGGATTGTATGGCCAATATCCAGATGTGTTGACCTCATACAGATGGCAGTGATTTTCAGCTGCCATTCAGTTAGACTATCCAGATAGCAATTTCGACCTGCTGTTCAGGCAACCTAAAGTATCCGAATAAGGTCAGCTGAAAATCCCCACTATCCAGATAAATGTGGCACTTATCCGGGTAGTGGCTACACCATCCTAACTCCACCCGTGGTCCACCCCCTATACTAACTGGATCATGCCAGGGTGGTGTGTGGCAATACTCAACAGCACTATCCAGATAGTGCTGCTAACATAGCAGCATAGTATGAGGGCAAGATGGTAGATGATAGCAGCTGTGCATGGTGAGCTCCACGCGTCCGAGACCTGACTCACCCTACTGTTCCAATGCCAAAACAGAAAGGCAAGAACCCATCCCAAACACCAGGGTTAGAATCGGGAGAGAGAGGTCAGCTTACCTGGGCCAGCTTGAGATTCGCCCAATTTTGGAGTCTCCTGCCATTTTGGACCGCTCTGGTAGTTCTCTCTTGGAGAGGAGTACAGAAGGGTCAATGCTTAGCCTCGAAGTGAGAGTTCTTCCCTGACAATCTGGACGTGTTTTGGCAGGGGGTCAGTTCTCCTACCTGTATCTTTCTTTTTTTTTTTTTTGGAATACTGATAAATAAAACGTTTAAGAAAAAAAAACATAGTATATGATGGCAGATAAAGATCAGTATGATCCTTCTAGTCTGCCCAATAAAGTGGCTAGAGAGGTTATACCTGCAGGTCACCCTCCCCCCATGCTTTAGTTTAGGGCTGAATATCTTTCTTATCACCCTTATCCAGATAACCCTGTAGGCTACATGGATAAGGCTCTGAAAATTGTCTCATAGATGTAAGCACATAGATTCATAACACACCCCTGAAACATGCCGTCCTCCTGTTTACGCAGCCAGATTTCTGAGCATTATGAACTTCATGCATGTAACCCTAAACAGCTGGAAATCCACTTAAGAGCATTTTTCAGCCAACAGATGTAACTCATTTTACATTCAGCAAGTCCTACAAAGCTTTTGAAATTTTACCCCAGTTTGTGCAAAAGGTATTCTGAATCTTTTGCCTGATCCTTAAACATTAGCCTAGGGGCAAAAATCCTACAACATTTCAGGCACAATTTTCTTCTGCAGAATAGTTTCCCTACCAAAGGTTGCAGGAACAATGAAGGCCCTGGATAAAGGATGCACCATTTCCAACTGGGACAAGCCAAAGGACTGTTGAGCTTTGGAAAGTTTCCTACCAGAGAGTTCAATGTAGCTCTGAGTCTATCTGGACCCCACTAGGAGGACCTCATTTCGGAAGCTGTTCTATTCATCCACCACCTAGTCTGTGACGACGTGCTCCCTTCCACTACGCCTGCGGCACAAAACTGTGGCCCAATGATTAATTGTAGGGTTATGTCACAGATCAGCTGCAAAGGCCAGACACAATAATAAGGCAGTTGGTAAGACAAAGACGATACAAGAGATGAATAATACTGTAATTTTGGGTAACTTTACCCTCCTTCACACTAATGATAGAGAAACTTTATAATGTCTCCTGCGATACAGCTCAAAAAGTCAGGGTTAGCTCAAATAACTGACATCTTTTATTTTCCAAGCTTCATAATTTGCCAGAATGTTTCCACTTTGCTTTCAAACGGGCCATTCTTAGGTGCCTGGTGTCAAATCACATCATGACATGTTGTGAGACTGCGTTACATCACTTCTTAGGTTTCCGAGTTATTTTTGCTCCCCCAAGGGGGAGGAGGACTGACAAAGGATAAGCTGGGTTCTCTTCTGTAATTAATTGTAAGCCTTATAATTGGTAGTTCATGAATTTATAAGTCAAAGAGTACACTAAGAATAATCCATGTTTAGACAGTTTTTGCCAACCAAAAACCAAGGCTACATGAGGAAACTTGCACACAAAATGTAGAAGCAGTTGAAAACAATCAGACCAAATGTCTCAGAAACTGGAAATATACCAACTCTGATAATAACTGTCAAATGTCTGACGTCAGGCATAAAACAGGAAAGACCCATTTACATTCTAATAAAGTCTGCTTTACAGAACAAAACAGAACCGATTAACTCATAGGAAGGGTAATGTTCAAAAGCTTTACCTGCAAGTGAAACAGTGCTTTCTGTTTAGAAATAGGGCTTTGTAAAACTACCCTCCTGAAATGAAAACAAACTTCTAGTATGGTGATATGTGCACCAGAGACTAGTGAAAGCTTTCCTGCTTTGCATTTATGTGCAGACTTTTGAAAACACCTGTATATGTGCATAAATGAACCCTGAAAATTTGTGGATGCCAAAGAACCACGTGAACAAAGTTTTCCTGGGGTAATTTTCAGAGCACAAAAAGCTGTCAAAGTCCATTCAGTCCAAATCCTGCACACTGCCTTTTCACGCATGCATAGTTATAAAATTAAAGAGAACCCCCTCTGGTAAATAGGCTCCTAAAAGAGAACTTAGCTCAATTTTCAGGCTTCAGTACAACCTACTGCTTGTCGACAGGTGCTCTCCTCTCACAGAAGAAGCTCAAACCTTCCCCATTCTTGAAGAGCTGGTTTTAGAGGTTGCTCTCTAACACGGATACATTTTGCTGATCCATGCTATTCATTAGTGTTGCACACTAGATTCTGCATATGAGGTAAACTGATCAAGATATGTAGCATGTCAAGGAGATCTAGCCAATTAAACTTCATGCCAAATATGCTAATGTTGTACTCATATCACCTCAATTAAACTAATCATTCCTTTCTCGTCAGCTTGGAGAAGAGATGGCTGACAGAAGATGTGCTGGAATCATGAGCGGGGTGGAAGGGATCATTAGGGAATGCTTGTTTGCTCTTTCAAATAGCATTAAGATGAAGGGACACTCTGTGAGACCAACAGGCAGTGCATTTAAAACAAATCAGAGAGTCATTTTTTCATTCACCGTGCAATTACGCTGTATGCTAGCTGGCAGAAGATGTGGGCAAAGCAACTAGCTTAGTTGAGTTTAGAAAGAGTTTAGACAAGATCTGTTAGGTAAAATCTTTAAAGTATTATTAACTGTGTCGGCCCAGGAAAGCCACTACTTACCTCAGAATAATAACAAATAGATCTACTTTTTGGCAGCGACATTCCAAGGGCCGTCTGCATGCACCCACCTTTGCAGCGTGTACCCTCCTCATGGTGCGCACCCTGCCCCCCCCCCCCCTCCCGCTAGGCCCACACACTGCAGCCAGCATGGTACAGCAACCTCAATGTAGTGGGTGGCTTACTGCAGTGTCTCCACTGCAGGCCCAGCAGCTCTTCCCTTCCAGACCCAAGTCTCATGTGTTAACTGTCGGGGGGGGGGGCATGCCCAGCAAGTTCCCAGCGATTAGTGGATGATCACAAATCCTAACGTGTGGTGCAATTAATGCAGATGCACCATAGAGGGATTATTACATGCACTCACGCTAATTCCCGTCTTACCACTAAGCACACAGACACCGCCCTTGTGCTAGCAGCAATGTGCTCGTCCCACTCACACTCGAGCTCTAACCTGCCCACTCTTGTCTTAGCATGCAATGGTCAATTACCGTGCAGTTGAGCAGCGGCTAGCTGCATGCATATGTTAACATTCACTGCTACCAGTTATTGCATGCAAAAACACACCTTAGCCAATTAGCAGAGTTTAGTAAAGGGACCCCATAGTGATCCCAGTACAATAGTCACAATACTCAGGGAACAATCTCCACATTTCATCATTAGCCTAGTACTTTCTTTAATTTAAAAAAAATTGCAAAATTACGTGCACATATCATCATTCAGCATACAAAAATAAATCCATAAACATAGCGATCTGGAATAACTGCTCAGTTACAGGGAGCAATTCTGGATGTCTTCTCTGAACACAGTAGGACCTAAATTTAGCCACTGAGTGGATGTCAGTTAGTTGAACTGACAGCAATTAGGTTGCAGCTTTTCTGGGATTTGGTGCATTTAACATAACTTAGTAACGTGGAGGCACATTCCGATATGTCTGTCCAGACCTCTGGGCATCCGAGTGGAATTGGGATGCCTAGAGGTGGACCTGATTCTGACCCCACAGGGGCTAGACATGCCCGCGGGAACAGAATCAGGCCTAGGGTCTGTACGTGCAGGCCGGTCCCGATTCCAATTGGCCTGCACGCATTGCCACTTGCCCAGCTACCTCAGTCAGGCTCCTGAATGGATCCCGCAGTGCCATGGTGTCCAGTAACCATGGCACGAGCTGTGAACGTCTACCACTGCCAATTCTCTTCATTCCTCACAGTCAGACCCTCAATCCGGCCTCCCATGGCCAGGGTTCGGCTGCAGGGAACTTCCTGCACCCCCCTATCTTCTGTTACCGGTCCAGCGACAGGATCACCCGACATCCAGGGGGACTTATTCCACCTCTGCGGTGGAATAAGTCCCCTAAGTGCCCTGTCTAAGTTCACAGCCCCGGACATACAGGGCCAACCTCAGAATTGGCCCTGTATGTCCGTGGTCAGGGACCGCCCATGCCCCACCCTCGCTTTGCCTCTGGAACGCCCTCATCTAAGCCTCTCCGTACAAACGTGTTGTTCGTAAGGGTAGACTTTTGCCGGGGCTGGCAGGAAGGTGAATAGCAGGGATGGACACTATTCGCGGTACAGAATAGACCCCATCGTACATGACAGCAGATAAAGACCAGTGTGGTCTATCTAGTGGTTTTCTTGCAAGATGTCTTCCCTTTTGGTCGGTTTGTGTGGAGGGTCCCCTTTCTTTAGGCATGGCAACTTTGTAACCATGGTGCCTTTTTTGTTGAGAGGATTCTCTGCTTTAACTGTAGCCCCTCATCTTTGATTCTGATTGGTCAATTTTGGGTGTACTCAACTTTAAAAATTTGAGAGTGATGTCAGACACTAATGCTGGATGTTTGATGTACTTAAAACCCCTGATGCAGCTAATGGCAAAACAAGGATCGTTGTTGGGCATATTTTAATATAAGAAGGCTTTCCGTGAGGATTTAAAGTCTTATTGATGACTACAGATGACTTCAGATAAGTGTTGCCATTGATTTTTGCTTTTGTTACTACTACTACTACTACTATTACTCATTGATAAAGTGCTACAAGGCAGACACAATGCTGTATAGACACAGATAAAGATGGTCCCTACTCCTCGGAGCTTACAATCTAAACAAGACAGACAAGACAAAAGGTGAGAATAAGGGTAGACTAAGGAAGGGTAAGGAGACACAAGGAAATCAAGGGATCAGGATCCAAAAGCAGACTCAAAGAGGTGAGCCTTTAGCATAGATTTGAAAAGGGGGAAGATGAAGCCTGATGTACAGACTCAGATAGTTTGTTCCAGGCATAATGAGCAGCAAGGTGAAAGGATCAAAGACTGAAGTTGGCAGTGGAGGAAAAGGGCAAAGAGAGAAACAAGCCAAAGGAAGAGCAGAGTTCAGGAGGAGGGGTGTTGGGAGAGAGGAGAGAGGAAAGGTAGTGAGGAGCAGAAGAATGAATGCATTTAAAGGTCAGAAGGAGAAGTTTGAATTGGATACAAAACAGAACGGAAGCCAATGAAGTGATTTGAGAAGAGGGGTTATATGAGTATATTGAGGCTGGTGAAAGATTAGTCGTGCAGCAGAGTTCTGAATAGACTGAAGGGGAGAGAGATGACTCAGAGAGAGACCAGCAAGAAGGAGGTTGCAATAATCGAGGCAGGAAGTAATAAGAGAGTGGACAAGTGTTTTAGTAGTGTGCTCAGAAAGGAGGAGGTGAATTTTGTAAATGTTATAGAAAAAGAAACGACAGGTTTTAGTTATCTGTTGGATATGTGAGGAGAACGAAAGAGAGGAATCAAAGATGACACCAAGGTTCTGGGCTGAGGAAACAAGAAGTAGAAGAGGATTATCTACAGAGACAGAGAAAGGAAGAAGAGAGGGAGGAAGATTTAGGGGAAAAATGTCCATATTTAATTTCAAACGACAGTGAGATATCCAGGTGGCGATGTCAGATAGGCAGGCAGAGAATGGGCCTGGAGTGTCAGAGAAATGTCGGGTGTAGAAAGATAGATCTGAAAATCGTCAAAATGATACTGAAATCCATGGGAGGAGATGACAGCACCAAGGGATTGGGTATAGAGAGAGAAAAGGAGAGGGCCCAGAACACATCCTTGGGGTACACCAACTGAGAATGGGATAGCAGAGGAGGAACCACCAGAACTAACACTGAAAGAGTGATGGGAGAGATAAGAACAGGACAGCACAGAGCACCTAAAAACTAGGTGAGGACAATGTGTCAAAGAGAAGGTGGTGGTCAACAGTGTCAAAAGCAGCAGAAAAGTCAAGAAGGATGAGGGCAGAGTAGTGGCCCTTAGATTTAGCCAGGAACAAGTCGCTGGAGACTTTGGCAAGTGCCGTCTCAATAGAATGCAGGGGTCAAAAGTCAGATTGAAGTGGATCCAGAAGGGCTTGAGAGGAAAGAAATTTGAGATAGCAGCGGGGGACTGCATGCTCAAGAGGTTTGGAAATGAAGGAAAAAAGGGATATGGGATGATAACTAGAAGGACAAGTAGGGTCAAGTGAAGGTTTCCTGAGGAGAGGTGTGACCACAGCATGTTTAAAGGTTGCAGGGACAGTAGCAGTGGAAAGTGAGAGGTTGAGAATATGTCAGATGGAAGGGATGATAGAAGGGGAAATGGAGTTAAGGAGACGGGTGGGTATAGGATCAGAAAAGCAAGTACTAAGCTTACAAAAAGAAAGAAGATGAGTGGTTTCCTCTTCAGAGATCTTGGGAAAGGATGAAAGGGTAATAGAGACTGATGGGAAACGTTGGTATTGAAGTGGAGAAGAGGGGATGGAGTTGCTCTAGTAGGGAATTGGAGAGTAATCTTGTGGATTTTGTCATGGAAAAAGTCGGCTAGGGTGGGCAGAAAGAGGAGGAGTCGTTAGAGGAGTATCAATTATTGATCCATTCTAGCTTGTTGTGCGATCATATTATGTGTTTGTAGAGTGTGACTGTTTAGATCTTTTTTTTTTATCCATATAATAAGAAGAGAAAATGAAATTGAACATTATAAAATTAAATAACTTTAATAATATACTTTATGATGAGTTTTCTGACCAGTGATGTTTGTATAAACACCATATCCCCTGTGGCAAGAGATTTATCCAGTGCCTTGCAGAGGGAAAAGTTATATTATACCATTGAGGTCTTTTTCTCCTCATAATAGTTTGGATGATTTAAGTATCGTTGGGAAAGTGGTTTTTTTATTTTTTGAAATGTTATTTTTCACGGGACTTCTTGTATGTTATGTGGCTTTTTGATCCCTAAGGTATTATTTGTATTGCGGTTTTGCTTGCTATAAATGCTGATGTCATTTTTTTTGTGAGACTTGTGTATTTAAAATTCATTTGAGCAGTGGAATCTTTATCGATGAAAATGACTGTGGAATATTGAATTCTTAATACAGAATTAATTTGAAATGTGAATCCATGTTGGTTCTGGCATTTTGGATAAGTGCCTCAAATACTGACATGAAGTTTTGTTTACTATGAGTGAATTGTTTTGAGTGGACTTGGTAATTTATATCTGAGATGAATTTCTGCAGGTTATGAATTGAATGGTCGGACATGAACAGACTATGAAATGAAATAAATTATTTGTAAATGTTTATACATATTAAGTATGGTAAATATATATATATTTTTGCCAAGCCCCCACTCTGATGTTGTGATTCCTCCCTCTGCACATGTGGTGCGCACCCTGGCTGTCCAATGTGAGTGCATGAGCTGTGATATGCTGCAGGGTAGATGGATGCATAGCTAATGGCAGTCCATGGATGTGATGACACTTGTGTAGTCACTGAGGCCAGTGACTCAAGCTGTTCTCAGTCATAGTTGGCCATGGATAACCCCTGCAACAGGAGCCCTCTCCTGGCCTATACTGTGGGCAGGTGCAGTGGACAGGTATGAAGGCATGATTTGCATCTTCAGACATTGTGTGCAGATTGCCATGATGGTGGGTGGGCCCCCACTGGATATGTGTCTGTATGTCAGACCCATTTCTCTCTGGTCACCTTTTCCCTTGCACCACCCTGCAGATATAAGCCATGACTATGTGCCATGAGGTGGATGTGCCCTGTGCAAGGGGTGGAAGGCACAAGGCTAGTGCTCCTGGAAGGCAGTTTGGCATTACACAGCTTTGTGGTAGGGTGGCTGCTAGGGATGGGGTCCAATGCCTTTGCCAGGCCAGATATTGCCTGGGTGCCATTGGATGGCTGTGAATGATATGACAGGCTGGGCTCCAATGCCAGGCATACCCCTCAGTGGTGCCATTGGGCATGTGCTGTGTGTGAGGGATGGTGGGGAGCTAGGCATATTGTAAAGCATAACACAGGACACATACTGAAATGATAACTGGCCATTTATTTCTGAGCCAACATGGCTTCTTGGGCAAATTTTTACACATGCTTATCTTCCACATGGTGCTGCCCTACTCCCCACCCTCCCCCACCTGACTGGAGTGGATGGAGTGAAGATACATACCAGGAGCTGGTTAAGGGCCACTACCATGGTTCTGTGACCTGGTGAGCACTGTGAAGCCCTGCTGTACCTCCTGTTGCAGGGGCAAGAATTGCTGCAGGGCCTCTCCCTTGACCAAGGCTCAGGGGGCCTCATGGTTGTGCACCTGTTCCAGCATGGAGGCAGGGTAGACAGGTTGGCTGGCAGGCCATTTGCTGCATAGGTTCTGCAGCCTCTCCAACTGCCTTTACACCTCCCACCTCATTCTCACCACACCCTCACCCTCCCTCACTTCCCTCATCTCCTCTCATCCCACACTCCCCTCTATCACCTCCCCTCCTCCAGCACTTCCCCAATTTTAACCCCATCCACCTCCTGCAGATCCCCTTCCCCATCCCAATCTTTCAGGTCCATCTCAGCCACATCTGGTGGCCCTTCTACCACTGCCTGTTGCCCTGCCTCTGAGACATGCTGTCTCCCCTCCTGCTCCTGCTCCTGGGTGATGGCCACATCATTGTTTGGCGGCTCCTCCTCCTCTCTTCCCTTCAACAATGATATGGCCACCACTCATACAGAGGAGCTACTGTTGCTGCCATCTTCCTCTGTGGTTGTGGTATCCACATCACTCCTCATTGTTATTGCTGACAGCAATAGTGCTTCTGGTGGTGGTGGGGGTAGTGCTGACAGTTGGGGTCCTAGCAGTGGTAGCAGCAAAGGTTGATCTGCTGGCAGCAGTGGTGGTGGTGGTGGTGGTACCACATGTCCAGCTAGTGCTGCAGATGTGAGACAGAAGTCATGTTTAGTGTATTGCTGCATTCCAGTGTCTCACAGGCATTACCACATAATGATTTGGCACTTGCTAGCCTCTAGCTCCTCCACTTAATTATTTATTTAATTCATGTATTTATTGAGGGCCCAATTTTCAGCTGGTCGGTGCATAGCCCGCCGCCCTTCCGCATAACCCGGATCTTCAATGCCGGGATCATATGTGGCCCTGGCATTGAAAATCCAGGTCTTACCGCACAACCTGGAAGCTGCAGGAGGCTAGCTGGGTAGCACCGGTTTTCAATGCTACCCACTTAGCCCCTGCGCCTGAAAGATAGGCGAGGAAAAACCTTGCCTATCTTTAAGGCACAGAGGGTTAAGCGGGTTGCATTGAAAATTGCTGCTACCCAGGTAGCCTTTTCCTCCACCCCGCTTCCGCTCTGCCCCGAAACACTCCCAACATGCCCCGATGCCAACCGCATAGCATCTGGGCACGTTAGGGACTTATCTGGGATTTTCCAAAGGTACTACCCATGTAGGTGCCTTTCGAAAATCCCGGATAAGGCATTTACATGGGTAACAAGGGCAGTTACCCGTGTAAATACTTTCAAAAATCGGGCCCTTGGTATTTAGTTCACATTTTTCCAAGGGGAGATCAAGGCGAACTACATTCAGGTACAGTATGCATTTCCCTGTCCCCA
Organism: Ichthyophis bannanicus; assembly: GCA_033557465.1. NCBI lineage: Eukaryota > Metazoa > Chordata > Amphibia > Gymnophiona > Ichthyophiidae > Ichthyophis > Ichthyophis bannanicus. The sequence goes on along the minus strand of CM066043.1, from coordinate 201,262,998 downwards.
GGGTTTCTGTCCTTGAAAGGCTGGGCTACCAGGTAGCCATCCTTATATGTTTCTGCATAACGCATGATCACATAACTGAGGTTCCGTGGAGGGGCTCACGTGCTCACTTAAGGGAAGCACATGTGCATTTTACCAGCATCACACAAGCATCTGTATTTAATGATCACTTGCACGTCTCCATATCATTTATGGGTTTTTACATGTGCATGGTGCAACAATTTCCTTTCATACACGCTTGTAAACCCCTATGGTGGTAACACATGCATATTCGCAGACGGGGAAGAGATGATTTTGGAAGGTCCATATATCTGCACGGTGCTATTTCCAAAATTGCCATTGTGCTCCACACATTTGATTCTACACATGCCACACAGCCTTTCTAAAATGTGCCTTCACACGTATCAGTGTTTTTAGGCTTTTATAGGAGAGGCATAAAGTAGGTGATTTCTTGATCATTTCACATAAGCCCTTGTTATGGAATTACACCCCCCCCCCCCCCCACATGGTTATAAAACTTTATTTTTGAATTGCTCCACATGAAACCTTTTAAGATGCCTTGTCCTATTCTTAGTACTCGAAAAAGACCCCCAAATCAAACAGAAGAGGTATTTGAAAACTATTCACTCATATAAATGTCGTAGAAACCGAAAAGGGAGCGAAAATTCATCCTATTCTTAAACTTGAGGAAGAACTATGTTTGAAACAATGACAGAAATTTCTCTTACACTGCTGGATCTAATCAGTCAGTATTGATGGCAATGTTAAACATGATATCGCATGAGACCTATGTGCTAATCAGGAAGCTATAGAATAGTACTTGGAATTCTGAAAGAGCTCTGACATTTTCCTGCTGCACCTCTCCTTCTTGAATGTTGTCTAGACTAGTCATAAACCTCTTGCCAATATAATCACTATTGCACATGCTTGGTAATTGTTCCTGTAGCTTAGCGTGACTAGTGCAGGTATTTGAAAACATTGATGTACTGAAATACGCCTCATAAAAACTCCATCTGTTGTTGCCTGAAATATGTTGGGAAGCAGGTGGTCATTTTGCTGCCTAGCACTGAAACAGAAATCAGTATGAGGGTGATTCTATAATGGCTTGCCTGAGCCAAGCGTGTACCTATGTGAGCTCACTGCACCAATTCTATAAAATAAGGCACACGCATGCTTTACTCTATAGAGTAAGACTTAAGTGTCTCCCAACGCGCCCAGACTAGGAGCGAGCACCTATGCAGCTCCATGGCAGGTATAAATGTCGACACACAGATTTTGGAAGGCATGGAGTCTGTATCTCCATGCTCCACCCCAGTGCCACCCCTGTGCACACCTATCCCACAGATACACTTGAAGGCACATACACATATATATACAGAATAGTGATTGGCTGATGTATGAGCATATGTGTCCGTTAGAATACCATGACTTACATGCATGGATGGCACATACCTTGGGTACCCTCTTTATGGAATTACTCCTTATAAGACTAGCCCATATATTTTAATATAAATGTGAGTGTTAGGTGGGACTATGAAATTTTCTATTATAATGCTTCTCTAGTCACTTCATAGGCTTCCTATTTGTTTCTGCATCCAGTTCAAACTTCTACTGTCAACCTATAAGTGCCTTCATTTGGCTGCTCCTCATTACTTTTGCTCTCTTATCTCTCCCTACATCCCTCCTCAGGAACTCCATTCTTCTATCTGTGCCCTTCTCTTCCACTGACAACTCCAGACTTCGATCTTTCTATTCTGCTGCTCTTTAAGCCTGGAACAAACCGCCTGAGTCGCTGCGTCAGAGGTGAAGATGGGAGCCTACAGAATGTTGAAGGTTGGGCACGAGTCACCAGGGTCTGCAGAATCACCAATCCAACTCCTCCAGCCCTTGAACTGAAGAACCATCATACAGCCCTGGAAGTGGAGGTAGTGAAAGCATACCAGGAAAGGGAAGGACCAGAGCTCCAGCACCCCAAAGTTGCTGAATCAGTGACCACAAGGAAGCAAAGGGTAGTGATGGTTGGTGACTCTCTTCTGAGGAGTATTAAGGTGTCCCTCTGCCAACCAGACTTGATGTCCAGAGAGGTAAGCAGTCTGCCAGGTGCCAAAATCCAAGATGTTACAGAAAGTTTGCCAAGACTCATCAAGCCCACTGACTATTACCCGATGTTGCTCATCCATGTCAGCACAAATGATACTGCCAGGTATCCCTCTGAGCATATCAAAAGTGACTTCATGGGTGTGGGACAGAGGGTGAAGCAGATAGATGCACAGGTGGTGTTCTCTTCAATCCTCCCTGTTCAGGGTAAAGGCCAAGGCAGAGAAGCTCGCAGCCTGGAGATAAATGCATGGCTGTGTGGATAGTGTCCTCGACAGTGTTTTGATTTCTTGGAACATGGGATGCTGTTCCAAGAGTTGCAGAACAGAGATGGTGTCCATCTGTCCAAGAAGGGTCTATGTGACTTCAGTAGCAGATGGCTAACCTACTAAAGAAGGCTTTAAACTAGATTCATTGAGGATGGGTGAAGAAACCCCCTGGTAAGTGAAAGCCCCCAGGTAAGTGAAACATTAAATACCTTTGTGAAAATGGGTAAAAGGGGCAATATATGGAAAGCAGTGTATATAAATGCCCGTAGCATGGGAAATGTAGTGGAGAAGTAGCCTAGTGGTTAGAGCAACTGCCTAGTACCCAGAAGATCAAGGGTTAAATTCCCACTGGCACTCCTTGTGACCTTTGGCAAGTCACTTTACCCTACATTGCCTTGGAAGAAAAGGCTGGCAATTTACTTCCAGTGATACATTGCCAAGAAAACCCAGAGGTAGCTGGGTCACTATGAGTCAACACTGACTTGATGGCACAAAAAAAAAGCATGGGAAATAAGATCCCAGATGTTGAGGCTTTAATGGGAAAGGTTGACTTGGATTTAGTGGCATTAACAGAGACATGGTTCATGGCCAACCATGACTGGGATGTAACTATACCAGGTTATACTTTTTTCAGGAAAGACAGGATAGGAAAGAAGGGAGGTAGAGTGGCACTATATGTAAAAACTAATACTAAAGCTATAGAATTGCAGGGCCTAAAAGGAAGAGAGGAGGCACTGTGGGTTAAACTAGGAAGAGGGAAAGGGAAATCCATTCGCATTGGAGTTATATACAGATCCCCCTCACAGGGTGTAGAAGTGGATAAGGATTTAATAGAAGACACATAGTATTGCCATGACAGAAGTGCTACTAATGGATGATTTCCATATGCTAGATGTGGATTGGCACATCCCTGCTGCGGTGTCATCTAGAAGTAAGGCGATCCTGGATTCAGTCAACTGGTAACAGAACCCACAAATGATGGGGCTATATGGACTTAGTGCTTAAAAATGGGGAAAGTGTTTCTGATATTACAGTGGTTAGGACAAGGTACCTCAGGTCAGAGGGCTGGGGGTTCAATTCCCACCTGGGGACAGCCATTTCAGGCCAGAGGAACTGGGGTTTCTAGTCCTACAGGCACTCCTTGTGACCTTGGACAAGCCACTTAACCCTCCATTGCCCCAGGTACACATAGATTGTGAGCCCTTTGGGGACAAAGGAATGTATCCAGTACCTGCTTGTAGTAATTATAAACTGCTCTGATGCCATTTAGCCTAATATAATATATATAAACATCCAATGATAACCAGATGGTGTGGTTCAGTATTAGGACTACAGCTGATAAAGTCCATTCAAAAGCAAGGGTCTTGGACTAGGAAAACCAACTTTGCCAAGATGAACAATACCTTAAGAGGTCGTTAGTGGGATGGGAACTGCTGGGGGATATAGAAAAACAGTGGGCAAAATGGAAAGAAGATATTTAAGGGCAACAAACCTTTTTGTTAGAAAGGTAAATAAATGCAAAAGGACAAGGAGGCCACAATGGTCCTCAAAAGAAATAGCTGAAAAGAAGAAAAAGACGGAGGACTTCATAAAATATAAGAGAACACAGAGAGAGGAAGACAGACATCTATATTTAGAAAAAACTTAGAGAGGCTGGCAAAGTAGTCAGGAAAGCAAAGGTACAAAAAGAAGAAGAAATGCAGGCTCATTCCATCGCGGATATACAGAGGAGGTCACGATTCTGATCTTGCTGGGAAGCTAGACACTGGTGGGAGGGGGCATGAATAGCAGAATGAACCTGATAGCCAATGCAATAAAATGCAGGGATAAGAAGTTTTTCAGATAAGTTAGTGAGAGGAAGAAGGGAAAAAGTGGTATTGTTAGACTCAAGGATGCTGGGGAGGAATATGCAGAAACTGATGAGGATAAAGCAGAATTGCTTAACAAATATTTCTGTTCTGTGTTCACAGATGAAGGGCCAGGAGCAGGACCTCAGAAAATGCCCACAAGTAGGAACAGAAGTAATGGAGAGCTCAAATGATTTTCAGAAGGCTGTGCTCATGAAGAACTAGCTAAATTAAAAGTAGACAAAGCAATAGGTCCAGATGGGATACATCCAAGAATACCGAGGGAACCTGGGAACGTTCTAGCAGCTCCACTGTCTGACCTTTTCAATGCCTCTTTGGAGTCGAGAGAAAAACACATATGATCCCTTTACTCAAAAGCAGACGTAAGGATGACATTGAGAACTACAGGCCAGTTAGTCTAACCTCTGTGGTTAATAAATTATTGGAAAGGCTACTAAAAGAGAGAATAGTGAGGTTCCTTGAGTCCAATGGATTGCAGGATCTAAGGCAGCATGGATTCACCAGAGGCAGGTCTTGTCAGACAAATCTGATTGATTTCTGACTGGGTGACCAGGGAGTTGGACTGAGGGAGAGTCCTAGATGTGGTATATTTAGATTTCAGTAAAGCCTTTGACACCGTTCCACACAGGCAACTTATAAACAAACTGAGCACCCTAGGGATGGACCCTAAAGTTACTGCTCGGGTTAGAAATTTGTTGAGTGGGAGGTGACAAAGTGTACAGGTAAATGGAGTTGAATCTGAGGAGAAGGAGGTTACCAGTGGTGTGCCGCAGGATCTGTCCTTGATTCGATTCTTTTTAACACTTTCATAATTAATATTGCGGAAGGGCTATCAGGTAAGGTTTGCTTGTTTGCAGATGATGCCAAAATCTGCAATAGACACCCAGGAAGGCGTAGATAATATCAGGAGGGATCTACCTAAGCTTGAAGAATGGTCTTGAATTTGGAACTGAAATTTAATTCTAAAAAATGTGGGGTCATGCATTTAGGCTGCAAAAATCCAAAGGAGTGGTACAGCATAGGGGGTGAGGTACTTCTGTCCGCAAAAGAAGAGTGGGACCTGGGCATAATTGTGTTTGATGATCTTAAAGTAGCTAAACAGACAGAAAAGGTGACTGCGAAAGCCAGAAGGATGTTTTGGTGTATAGGGACAAGAATGGCCAGCAGAAAAAAGGAAGCAATAATCCCTGGTGCGACCTCATTTGGAGTAAATTCTTGAATCAATCACTCTCAACGGGATTCTTTCCTCAAAAATTAAAAAACACATCCATCAGACCGTTATTAAAAAACAACAAGTTGGACTCATCAAAAGTTGAATCCTATAGACCGATATCAAGCATACCACTGCTTGCCAAAATAATTGAAAAGGTTGTACAACACCAAATTTAACACCACATTGATACCGAAGCACCACTGGACCCAGCCCAACACGGTTTCAGGGAAGCACACGGTGTTGAAACCCTCCTCGCCACCCTCTTCAATACCTTAATCTCAGGAATTGATAATGTTCGGCAGGGCTTCGCCCTCATTTTTATGGATATTGCAGCAGCCTTCGACTCTGTGAGCCATGAGATACTCATAGAACATCTCGAGGAAAAGGGAATACAAGGCACTGCCCTAAATTGGTGCAAATCCTACCTGTCCAACAGATGGCAATACGTGAGGATCGGTAGCACAACTTCAGAACCATTCCTACAAAAACAAGGTGTGCCCCAGGGATCATCACTATCGGCATTAATGTTTAATATTTACATGCAGCCCATCTGTACTCTGATCCGATCATTCAATGTCCAATATCTAGCATACACAGATGATATCCTTCTATACATGCCATTTGCAACCAACCAACCAGACTTCTCCCCGCTAACAAGATGTTTCAATTCAGTAGCGGACTGGCTCCACATGCAAAACCTTCGGATCAACCATAAGAAGACAGATGTCCTCTTCATCACGAGAAGCCAAGAATTCACCCCCCTCCCCATCCTCCCTAAAAGTCAAGAATGCAGAACTGATAACCAAATCCACAATTAGATACCTTGGTATCACACTGGACCAAAGGCTGGACATGAAAACACACGTAAAAAATACAGTAAAAACACTTCGGACACACTTGGACACTTCGACAGCTAAGAGCACTACTGGACCCCAGTGATTTCCGAACAATCTACCAAGCCCTTGTACTCCCACACTTTGATTATGCTAATGTTATACTATGTGGGCTCCCACAGGCAACACTACACCCGCTCCAACTTGCAATGAACACAGCTGCAAGAATCCTAGTTGGGGTATCAAGGATGGACCACATCACAACAATATTGAAGAACCTTCACTGGTTACCCATTCAGGCCAGACTAATCTACAAGATCTTAGTCCTGCCCTTCAAAGCCCTAAACAACCATCCTCCCACATCCATTAACGAGATGATCCACATTACACCCCCAAACAGAATCAGAAGATCCATAACGGTAAGCACCCTGATGATCCCAAAAGAAATGACAGCGTGCACAAAAGCAACATCTGACAGGGCCTTCACGATATACGCACCCAGAGCCTGGAATGCCCTCCCCACCGACATGCGAGTCATTACTAGCCTGACTCAATTCAGGAAGGCACTGAAGCATCATCTGTTCATAAGACACTATCCAGAAACCAGCTATAGAAACCAACCAAAGAGCACTCACATCAAACATTGCCAGCTCAAGCTGGTTAGTCTTGAATAGACTTTAGCCTGAAACATAGGCATCATTGTAAATAAACTGTAGAAATGTTACCCCAGTTAAATCCAAGTTTTAATTCCCGGTTCACTGTAAATACCATGCGGACCCTCTGCACGGTATATTGTTTCTGTTGAATGTACACCGCACTGATATGAATAGCGAGGTATATAAGAGAAGTTAAATAAATAAATAAGTATTGTGCACAATTTTGGAGACCGCACCTTCAAAAGAATATAAGCAGGCTGGACTTGGTGCAGAGGGTGGCTACTAAAATGGTTAGTGGTCTTCGTTATAAAGCATATGAGGACAGTCTTAAAGATCTTAATATGTATATTTTAGAGGAAAGGCAGGATAGAGGCGATATGATAGAGACATTTAAATACCTCTGTGGCATAAATACACAGGAGGGTCTATTTCTATTGAAGGCATGCTCTGCTACGAGGGGACATAGGATGAGAGTGAAAGGGGATAGACGCAGGACTAATATGCGGAAATATTTCTTTATGGAAAGAGTGGTAGATGCATGGAATAGTCTCCCAGTAGAAGTGGTGGACACGAGGACAGTATCTGAATTCAAGAAAGCATGGGACAAACACAGAGGATCTCTTAAGGCAGAAAGGAGAATATTGTAGTTGATATGGAAGAGCAGACTAGATAGGCCATGTGGTCTTTTTCTGCCGTCATGTTTCTATGTTTTACCCTTAACATGACCAAATTAAAATCACATGCATAAAAGGTACTAGCTAGAACAATTAGAGGATTTTATTTAGGAAAGGTATATAAGTTAAGTCCAGGACCTTACAGAATCTTCACCCTGGACATAGGAATAGCAGGAGCTCTGCTGTTGTTGAAGTGGTCGCTCTGGAAGCAGCTTTGAAAGCAGATACCCTTTTATAACTGTTGACCTGCCCTCGCTGCAGTAATGCATACTGCTGGCAATTTTCAGAATGTCCTCAAAAAGTCATTGGGTATTTTTAACCTGCAAACTTTACACTGGTTTTCATACCTGCCATAGGTGCTAGATAATGCAGGAAGTAAACCTTAGCCTGCTTTCATTATTTGTAATAGTCTCAATTCTTGATGCAAAGCTAGGACCAGGGAGTAATGAGCCTTGAAACAGACCCCTCGCAAACAAGAAAGAATGATCCTTGAAACTGACCCCTCGCAAACAAGAAAGAAAAGATTATTTCCTCAACACTTCCTAAGTGAAGATACATAAACAATAGGAAAGGCACAACAAGAACTTGCCACATTCTTTGCAAGGGTGCCCTAGTAGCACATTCCTGCCCAAAAGAGGAAATGCAGCTATTCAATTACATGCGACTGAAGTTATGCACAGGTCTCGGTCGTTTCACGGAGACCCAGCGTCTATAAATTATAGTGGCAAGAGGCCATTAATACCCTGCCATATGATCCCACTGGGGACATGATAATGTAATGGTCATTCAAATACAAGAGGATTGCACTTCACACTAAAAATACATGTTGGTAGCAGAAAACTTGAAAACTTGAACTCCAGCAGTTCAAAGCTCATAGTCAATGTTTCAGTCTCTTCCAATGTTCATGTTATTATTATTACAAGATGATCCTCTAGAGCTCTTATCATTAATTCAGTACATTAATTCAGTTACCCCCTGTTATCCAAGTTTTAAACTCCTGTTCATTGTAAACACAGAGTACCCAAGGAAACGTGTAATTTTATGTTCATTGTAAACCGCACTGATGTCGAATAGCGCGGTATAGAAGAGACTGTAAATAAATAAAAATAAATAAATAACTGGATTTACCAAATTAACTCTATATTTATGGATTACATCATCTCTGCACTTATATAAACAAGCACTAGACTTTTACAGTCTGAATTGCTGAGCTTGTATTTAATCATTCTCATGTACTTCATCAAAAATGCCAAAGAATCCAAACAAAAGCCAATTATTTCAGCATTTGGTTCATTCTTGTCTTTCTTCTTCTCCTTAGGTTGCCCTTCCCCTTGGTTTAAGATCCTTCTACCAGCTTAATAGCAGGTCTTCTGGCTCAAGAGCATGGAATGTGGCTCTCTTCAAAACTAGGATTAAGTATAAAACAATAAATATGAAGTATATTATAAAATAAAATATAAAACAATAATCACCACGTTCAAACTACTCAATAACATCTCACCCTCCTTCCTCTAATCTAGAATTCACACACAGACTGATTCTAGGAACAGAAGAAAGAACAACCAGAATATACTTGCCATTCCATCCACAATCCGTAAAACAAAGCAAATAACCAGTAGCAGAGCCTTTACTTACACTGCTCTGACACTATGGAACTCTCTGCCAGACACCATCAGATCCATAAAAGACCTTCAGACGTTCTGGAAAGAGCTAATAACACTTCTGTTTGTTGAACACTCTAACAATGACTGATGCACAATTGTTCACCCTGTCTAGATGCAACCCTTACCCACATGTATATAGTTGTTGATATCCTCCTAATTGTCTGGAGGCAAGACGATACATTGTATATAGTTGAATGTCTTTTTTCTGTAACTGTATATAGTTATCTCATGTTCTCTGTAAAATGGTTTGTTTAATGTAAACCACCCCCGATCTCTGAAAGGAGCAGTATAGACAAACTGCTTAAATAAATAAGTAAATATGTCCAAACACCAATGATTACTATCACTGTTGTACAGTTGCAGGGACTCCTTTCCTCCTGGGGGCTCTGGACATTGCCTCTGCAGTCTCCTCAGTCCCAAATGATCTCTAGTAATTGAGCCATCTACCCTACCTGCCTTCCTCATCCTAACATATAGAGCCGACCTATGCCCTTCAGATCACTTAGTGAGCTCAGCGCATTCTATGCAATTAAGGTAATTATTCTATGCAGCCATAGAAGTCATGTCTAAAAACAGAAGAAGAAAGATAACTAAATATTATCTATTAGTATCTTGTTCAGGCCTTTGCAGTAGTAGTTCAAGGCGAATTATTATGAGATACAGTAGGTGTTGCCCAGACCTTGGAGGACTTACAACCAGAGGCAATGAAGGGTTAAATTGTAGCCATTACAGAAACATGGTTTAATGAGTCACATGATTGGGCTCTAGCCATAGCTGGATATAGTTTATTTAGGAGAGACAGAGAAGGCAGAAAAGGAGGAGGAGTAGCCCTATATGTCAAAAGCAGTATTAAAGCTGCTGAAATGGAGAGGACATGGGGGAAAGAAGCAGCGCTGTGGACTGTGTTGGAAAGAGGAGATGGCACTGTCATCCATACTGTTGTAGTCTCCAGGCCTCCAACTCAAACCGAAGAAATTGATAGAAACTCGATTATCGATATTACAAAGGAAGCCACGAAGGGGGAAGTGATCATATTGGGTGACTTTAATCTACCCGATGTGGATTGGAGTATTCCTTCTGCAAATCTGGAAAGAAGTAAAAAAATTGTGAATGCCTTCTAAGATGCATTGCTTAGACAAATGGTGATGGAACCGACCAGGAAAAGCTCGATGCTGGATTTAGTGTTCACCAATGGAGACAGCGTGTCGAATGTTCGGGTGGGTGCCCATGTGAGCAGCAGCAATCATCACACGGTGCAGTTTGAGATAAAAGCCAAGGCAGAGTCCAATCACAGCAAGCTCAAAATCCTAGACTTCAAAAACGCTGACTTCAGTAAAATGGCCAAGTACCTGAAGGAGGAGTTGGCAGGATGGGGGGACATAAGGGAAGCGGTACTGCAATGAACTAAAATAAAGGAGGTAATAAAAGAGGCAACAGATACATATGTAAGGAAAGTAAATAAAAACAAGAGAAAAAGGAAACCTATTTGGTTCTCCAAAGAAGTGACTGCACAAATAAAGGCAAAAAACACAGCTTTCACAAAATTCAGAGGATCACAGAAAATACTTATGTTCTGTTTTTACTAAAGAAAATCGTGGAGAAGAAACCACCTATGATTGACAAATATACAAATGGGAATGGTGTAGATACCACACCATTCACAAAAGATGATGTGTTTGAACAGCTTGCAAAACTGAAAGTGAACAAGGCCATGGGACCAGATGGGATATACCACAAGATACTGCAAGAGCTCAGAGAAAGGAGAAAGTTACACAGAACTGGAGAAGGGCCGATGTGGTAACTCTTCACAAAAGTGGTAATAGGGAAGAAGTGGCAAACTACAGGCCAATAAGCCTTATTTCGGTGGCGGGAAAAGCAATGGAGGTGGTCCTGAAAGAAAGAATAGTGGACTTTCGCGAAAACCAATAGTCTGCATGATCCGAGGCAACATGGTTTTACCAAAGGATGATCTTGCTAAACAAACCTGATTGAGTTCTTTGACTGGGTGACCAGAGAACTAGATTAAGGACATGTGATGGATGTGATCTACCTAGATTTCAGCAAAGCATTTGATACTGTTCCTCATAGGAGGCTTATCAATAAACTGAGCAGCCTGGGGATGGGTCCCAAGGTGGTGTACTGGATCAGAAATTGGTTGACTGACAGACAACAGAAGGTGATGGTAAACGGAACTCACGCAGATGAAAGGAAGTTGATATTAGTGCACTCCAGAAATCGGTCCTGGGCCGCTATTGTTCAATGTATTTGTAAGTGAAGGACTGAATGGCAAAGTCTGTCTTTTTGCAGATGACATGAAAATTTGCCACAGAGTGGACTCCCCTGAGGGCGTGGATAACATGAGGAAAGATCTACAAAACTGGAAGAAAGGTCTAATGCTTGGCAGTTAAGGTTTAATGTGAAGTGCAGTGTCATGCACTTGGGATGCAGGAATTCAAGGAAATTGTATGTGATGGGGGATGAGAGGTTGGTGTACATGGACCAAGAGAAGGACCTGAGTGATCGTTTTTGAGGATCGCAAGGTGGCGAAACAGTGTGAGAAGGTGGTGGCCAAAGCCAGAAGGATGCTGGGTTGCATACAGAGAGGAATTTACCAGCAGAAAAGAGGAGGCACTAATGCTACTGTACAAGTTGCTGGTGAGGCCTCACTTGGAGTACTGTATTCAGTTTGAGACCATATCTTAAAAAGGCCATAAAAAGGCTGGAAACAGTTCAGAGGAAGGCAACCAAAATGATTTGGTGCCTGTGCCAGAAGACATATGAGAAAAGACTTGAAGACCTAAATATGAATTCTCTAGAGGAGAGGAGGGACAGGAGAATTATGATACAGACCTTTAAATACTTTTTCTAGATGGGGAAGCTGTAAAACTAGAGGATATAACATGAAGCTGCAAGCGGATAAACTGAAAGGCAACGTCAGGAAATACTTTTTCGCTGAAAGGGTGGTGGATGCTTGGAATGCCCTCCCGATGGAAGTGGTGAGGCAAATACAGTGACAGAATTCAAAATGACATGGGACAAACACAGTGGATCCCTTTATAGCAACAAGATAAAATCAAAATAAACATAACTATCTCTTATATCTCAACAAATAGGGGTGACCTACATGGAGCGGTGGGTACACCACTAAACAAAGGCATGGGGAGGGGGGACCTGCACAGAGTGGCAGGTGCACCTACTCTTACCACCTTGCTGGGCAGACTAGATGGATTATACTGGTCTATCTGCGTCGTATACTATGTTACTATGTTAAATGACTTTTCCGAATCCACAAGGAGTGCCAGTATGATTTGAACCGTCATCTTTTGGGTTCTCTGCTGCCCTAACCACTAAGTTATTTGTTCACTCCTCTGATGATGATCTATCCTCTGATCTCTATTAGAAACTGGTAGATCAGTTGAAAGCTATGAGAAGACTTATATTGAACATATAGTTTAAAAGGTCCTGATATTCAAGCTGGCTTATGTTGAGGGCCAGTAGGATTAACAGATGACTCCAAGTCAATGGGAGTAGAACTAGCAGTAACTCAGTCTGTCCCTGATGACCTGGAACCATCTGGTAACCCCAGCAGAGAACAAAAGTTGACTGTCCCAAGAAATTTCCTCTTGAGCATAATTCACTGCAGACCTCTAACATGGCCAGATTAAGAAACCATTTTTATTGGTCGCCACCTAATTAGTTGGATCTCACATCCTTTTTTTTAGCTTTCGGTGTAGTTTTTTTTTTTTAAATTATTTTCATGAGTATGTGAAAAGAATTAGAGCTATAGTATATCACACCACAATGTCTGGACTTGTGTTGACAGCTAAGTAACAGCAGCAAAGCGAGAGCCCTAACCTTTCAGGCATGGGCTTACCAGTCCTGCATGTGGCTTTATATAGCTCTCTCTTCCACCTTGCAGGACCAGCCTAACCATTGGGCAAATTAAGAGGTCTTCTAAGGTAGCAGCTACTGGGGTGGGGGGGGGGGCAGCAAAGACCAGCTACAGTCAAAATAAAGCAACAGGTCTTCATAGCCACACAAACTCGGAGACTCATCGATGCTTACTTTTACCTGTGGAAGAATGGGCAATTTTCAAATAGTCCATTTATCTTTGTCTAAGTGGCTTTTGAAATTTCCCTCAATGTTTATACTTACAAAACAAAGTTGCATTTGGACACCTTACTTTTAAACCTTAGCTTTTATAGGATTTTCTGGGAAGGATGGTGGTGAGATGATTATCATTGAGTTTAATTACCCAAATCTTGGGGGTGGGGCTAAGGATCTAAAAGCTAAATGTGAAGGGGTGCAAGGCTGAAGATTTGCCTAGGGCAGCGGTTCCCAGCCCAGTCAGGTTTTCAGGGTCTCCATAATGGATATGCATGAGATAGATCTATGTGCACTGCTTCCATTGTATGCAGAGCTCTCTCATTATATTCATTGTGGAGACCCTGAAAACCTGACTGGCCTGGGGGTACCTGAGGACTGGGATGGGAACCCTTAGGGCATCTAATAACAACTAACTTCATCAATAGGGGTAACTTCTAAAAATTCACACAAAAATAAGTTAAAAACCACCCTTTGGAGAAATATATTCTTTTCAAAATGTTCTTTTTGTCAGAATCCTCCTTGCCAACCCCAAACCCATTAAAAATTAGGTCTGGGAAAGGGGTTTCCTTTTATTCTGCAAATCTATAATAAATGTATCCCGGATCTACTGATGTTCACACCCAACAGCTCATCACATTTAAATGAGGCTCCATCATTGCTCACAGTTTAGCAATTCAAACAAACAAATCACAAGCCCCATCCTTACTCACTGCTTAGTGGTTCAAAGAAATACAGGTCACAGATCAGACTGGCTTAGTTCTATGTTTCAGATGGCAACTATCCAGATTTGGCAATCCTGCTTCAGGACATTCTCACTCCTTTTGTCCAATCGATAATCTGTCACAGGAAATACCCCTGTTTAACCTCTACATAGTGACCCATGCTGGCATCAAACAACTTAGCATAACCATGGGAGAAAAAAAAGACATTCTGGCAGGTCTTTAGTCCTGCAGCTGTACAGAAGTGAATCAGGGAGCCTGGCTTCGGTCCTCACTGGCTCCCCTCAAGCCAGCCAGGCCGGTGTGGGGCCATGTGTATGTCTATAAGTGTATGAGTGAGGGGGAGTGGGAGCTGCTACTGGGGTTAGAATGGGAAATGGGCTAATGTTGGGGGATGGAGGAACTGGAACTGGAGGAATAGTGATATGGAGCGCTAGGACTGGAAATGGGCTGATGATAGTGGATGGGGAGCCTGGGATTACAAGGGAGATGATTCTGGGAAGGATTGGGACTGGAGGAGGACTGATAATGGGGGACTAGGACTGGAAATGGGCTGATGCTGGGGAACGGGAAGAATGGAAATGGAATGGAGCAGATACTGGGAAGGCTGGAGCTCAAAGGAGGTGGGCTGAGGCTGGGGGGAGAAAAAAAGAAACTGGGGGAGTGAGGATTGAGAGGGGAACAGATATTTTGTGTGGAAGGGAAGAAAAAAGGTCATACGGAGGGAAGAGTTGAAAGAGGGGGGCATAAGGGTGAATGCTGGGGTCAGAAGGAGGAAAGGCAGAAGCAAGTAACAGGTTGGTGGAAGGGATCTAGGAGGCACAGAGGGGAATAAGAGGCTAACGAAGGAGAGAGATGAGAAATGGGGGAGCTGGGCTGAAGGTTAGAAGAGTAGATGGAAAGTTGCTAGGTGGAAAGTCAAAAGGGGAATGAGGACGGAGAGTTGAAATTGAGGGGATGAATAAATGAATAAAAGAACAAAAAGCGAAAGATCAGTATGTCAGAGGCGGATGTAGACAGGAAATGGAAAAAATAGGAGAAGGGAAGAAAGGAGATGGGCAGCAGACAGTGGAGAGTTAGGAAAAGACATGAAGAAGAGAGAGACTGGGGCAATTGCGACTGAAAATAAAATGCCCAAACAACAAAAGATAGAAAAAAAAGTATTTTATTTTGAATTTATTAACTGGAATATGGCCGCTCTGGGAAATGTGCTCTGATGTCTTTGCGCTTTGTTCAGTATAAGAGGAAATTAATTTCATAGTTTAATTTTTCCAGTGTTTTGGTACATTCAAAGTTTGACCTTTGGGGTTCCCAGTTTAACTATTGTCTTCATATTTTTATATTGTGATCCCTTGTTCTGTATTTTTTGATGGCTTGTCTGCTTTGCGTGTATGACAGAACTGTGCTATTCTGTTCGTCTAGTTTCTGTGAAGTAGACTCGCTTATTCTCTTTTCCCAGAAAGAAGTATTGGTTTAATATTTGTAGTGCTACTACTACTACTGAACATTTGTATAACGCTACAAGACGTATGCAGTTCTGCAGAGACACATGTAAAAGTCGGTCCCTGCTCATCAGAGCTTACAATCTAGTCAAGACAGACAACCCAGTAGCTGTAGACATGGGATACATCTGGGGGGAATGGTAAGGAAACACAAAGGTAATCAGGTGAGTCAAGATTCGAAAGCGGCAGTGAAGAGGTGAGTTCTCAGTCTGGATTTGAAGAGGGTCAGAGATGAAGCCTGACATACAGACTCAGAATAGTTTGTTCCAGGCATAAGGAGCAACAAGATGAAAGGAATGAAGTCTGGAGTTAGCAATAGAAGAGAAGGGCACAGATAGAAGCGATTTGCCAGAAGAGCGGAGTTCCCAAGGAGGGATTTAGGGAGAGATAAGAGAGGAAAGGTAGTGAGGAGCTGCAGAGTGAATGCACTTATAGGTCAGCAGGAGAAGTTTGA
This sequence comes from Ichthyophis bannanicus, assembly GCA_033557465.1. Lineage (NCBI taxonomy): Eukaryota > Metazoa > Chordata > Amphibia > Gymnophiona > Ichthyophiidae > Ichthyophis > Ichthyophis bannanicus. The sequence continues at coordinate 201,246,945 of CM066043.1, read as the reverse complement.
ACTGGATGCGGAAATGAATAGGGAACCAATGAAGTGACTTGAGAAGAGGGGTAATATGAGCATGACAAGGCTGGTGAAAGATTGGCTGCACAACTGAGTGTTGAACAGATTGAAGGGGAGAGAGATGATTCAGAAGGAGACCAGCAAGGAGTCGGATACAATAGTCTCGATGGGAGTGACTAAGGAATGGATAAGTGTTTTAGTAGTGTGTTCAGAAAGAAATAGACAATTTTTTTGATGTCATAGAGAAAGAAAGAGCAGGTTTTAGCTATCACTTGGATGTGTGTGGAGAAGGAGAGGGATGAGTCAAAGATGACCCCAAGGTTGCGAACTGAGGAGACAGGAAGGAGTAGAAAGTTATCCACAGAGTTTGAGAAAGGAGGAAGGGGAGAGGAAGGTTTAGGGGGGGGAAATAAGAAGCTCAGTTTTGGCCACATTCAATTTGAAGCAGCAGTGAGACATCCAAGCAGCAATGTCAGAAAGGCAGGCAGAGATCCTGGCCTGGATTGCCAGAAAGATGTCAGGCATAGAGATGTAGATCTGGGAGTTATCAGCGTAAAGATGGTACTGAAAGCCATGAGAAGAGATGAGTGCACTAAGGGACTGGGTATAGAGAGAGAAAAGGAGTGGACCCAGGACAGATCCAAGGGGTACACCAACTGAGAGCGAGATAGCAGCAGAGGAGGATCCACCAGAACAAACAATGAAAGAGCGATGGGAGAGATAAGAAGAGAACCAGGATAGCATAGAGCTCTTAAAAACCAAGCAAGGACAAGGTGTCAAGGAGAGGTTTATGGTCAACAGTGTCAAAAGCAGAGAAAGGTCAAGAATAAAGGTCCTTGGATTTTGCCAGGAACAGATCACTGGAGACTTTGGCAAGAGCTGTTTTGGTAGAATGACAAAAGCCAGATTGTAGAAGATCCAGAAGGGCTTGAGAGGAGAAAAAGTCAAGGCAACAGTGGTGAACCACACATTCAAGTAATTTAGAAATGAAGGAGAGGAGGGAGATGGGTCGATAGTGAAAAGGACAGTAGGGTCTAGTGAGGGTTTCTTGAGAGGAGTGACCACAGCATGCTTGAAGGCTGCAGGGAAAGTTGCTGTGCAGAGCAATAGGTTGAGAATATGAGAAATGGAAGGGACTACAGTGGAGGAGATGGATCTAAGGAGACAGGTGGGAATGCTTTACTTTATTTCAACATTTGATATACCGCCCAAGCAATAGCATCAGGGCGGTGTACAAAATCAAAGTGGCTGCAAGTATGGAAAAAGAAAAGAACTCCATTTCCCTCCCTGTCTCTCATCTACTGGTCCTTGGTGACTTTAATTCTCACTATGAATCCCTGTCACGTCCCTGGGACTGAGCCCTTTTTATCCTCTTTGAGGTCCTATCTTTCAATCAACACGTGCATTGCACCACCCACACCATGGGTCATACTCTGGACTTAATTCTCTCATCAACTGATTTCTGTGTGTTCCTTCTGCCATTCCGCCCTTCCTCTTCCCTGGACAGACTACTTCTGCTTGCTAATTCCCTTATCTTTGTCTTTTCCACCTTCCTCTATGGCTCACCCCCCCCCCCCCCCTCTGCTCACCCCCCTACCTGGTTAATGCGCTGGATTTCATCAACCACTCTTCAGGCCTTTCCTTCAGCTGACACTCTCTTTCCCTCAGTTTTTGCTTCTCTCCCGACAGATGTGCAGGCCCACACCTGGAATATCTCCTTGTCTGCCATCCTAGACAAGCTGGCTCCCCAGGTCTCTGTTCCATTCTCCCGCCTTTCCTCCTGGCACCCCTGGTACCAAATGGATCTCCGTCTCCAGCGTAGCTACTTGCACTGTGCAGAGCAGCAGTGGCGCAAGCACTTCTCACCTGCATCTCTGACCATCTTTCAACGTAATTACCCCCTCTATCGTGATATGATCTGCTCCGCCAAACTCACCTTCTACTCTAACTGCATTACCTCTGCTTCCAATTCCTCCCATCAGTTGTATCTGACTCTCCATTCCCTCTCAGCACCTCATTCCTCTACTCAAGCCTCTGTATCATCCCTTGTCACCTGGGATCCCTCTAGCCTTGCTACATTTTTCTCTGAGAAAGTCCACACCTTGTGTCTTACCTTTCCCTCTTGTCTCCTTCCTCTTTCCCCCATCCCTCCTTTCCCCTCTAGGCTTAATTCTGATGCATACTGCTACCGAGCTTTCTAAAGTCCTCAGTTCTTCACATAAGATGGCATGACCCTCAGACCCCATCCCTTCCCATGGGTTGTCAGAACCCCCCTTTACAGTCCTCCCAGATCTACCTCACATGATCAACTCAAATCTCTCTTCTGATATTTTTCCCACCGCCTGGAAACATGCTATTGTCCATCCCATCTTGAAGAAGTCCTCCCTAGATCCCTCTGTTCCCGCACACTGGCGTCCCATTTCCAACCTTCCCTTTCTGTCCAAGATCATGGAGAAGTAGTCTTTTCACAATTATCCTCGCAACTCGATTCCACGTCTGCCCTCCATCCTCGACAATCCAGTTTCTGAGCTGGTCACAGTACAGAAACCATCCTTCTCACTTCTGAATGATTTGCACATGGCACATGAACAAGGTGATTTCTCTATCACAGTATCCATGGACCTGTCCTCAGCATTTGACCTGGTTGACTACCCCACATTCCTGTTTTGTCTGCATGATTATGGGATTCGTGGGATGGTTCACCAATGGTTTGGTCATTTCTTTCCTCTTGTTCCTTCTCTGTCCATGTTGTTCCCTCTGTTTTATCCATCACCCCTTTCTCCTGCAGAGTCCCCCAGGGTTCTGTATTGCCACCCCTTCCATTCAATCTTTTTCTAGCAGCACTTACTCTATCATCCAGCAATTTGGTTTGTTGGCATACTACTATGCCAACGACATTATTCTGTTGTTTTGTACCAGCCCTCTTTCCCTTGATCTTATTCCCCTGAACTCCTGCCTTGCACAGATCTCTGCATGGTGATCTACGGGTAAACGTAGATCGATTGTTTACCTTATCAGAATATAGAAAGACTAGGGGACATGCAATGAAGCTACAGGGTAAACTATTTAAGACTAATAAAAGAAAATATTTTTTCACTCAACGTGTAATCAAACTCTGGAATTTGTTACCGGAGGATGTAGTAAAGGCTGTTAGTGTAGCTGGGTTTAAAAAAGGTTTGGACAAGTTCCTGGAGGAAAGGTCCATAAACCATTATTAAGAAGGGACCCAGGATATCAATGCTTGAACCAATACAAGCATTGTGGAACCTGTGTCCCTTGGGGAAACTGCTAGATACGTATGACCTAGATTGGCCACTGTTGGAAACAGAATACTGGGCTTGATGGACCTTGGTCTGACCCAGTATGGCATATCTTATGTTCTTATGTTATGTTCTTAACCCCACTAAATCAGCTGTCATATGGTTTACCTTTGGTGTTCCTTGCCTTTCAGTGGTTCCTGTTCTGTCTAATAGCTGTATACCCCTCACTTCATCTCTTTGGTATCTTGGTGTCACCCTCGACTCTTCCCGTTCCTTTCATCAACACATTACCTCACTTGTGCGTCGCTCCTTCACCATGCTCCACCAGTTACAGGCTGTGCACTCCATCCTCCCCTCATTATCCCTGACAACTCTTGTAGTGACCCTCCTCCTATCGCGCCTTGTTTATTATAATGTTGTTCTAACAGGTTTACCTCAGTTCCAGCTTCACTGTCTACAGTTGCTCCAGAACACAGCTGCTCATCTCCTCACCTACTCCTCATGCTCAGATCATGTGTCACCTCTCCTTATCCATCTATATTGGCTCCCCCTCTGATTCCAGTTTAAATATAACACCCTAGAATACTGAGGGAACTTGGAGATGTTCTAGCAGCTCCACTGACTGACCTTTTCAATGCCTCGTTGGAGTCAGGAGTGGTGCCAAAGGACTGGAGAGAGGCTCATGTGGTCCCTTTACACAAAAGCGGAAGTAAGGATGTGGTTGAAAACTACAGGCCGGTTAGTTTAACCTTGGTGGTGAGTAAATCCTTGGAAATGCTGCTGAAAGAGAAGATAGTGAAGTTTCTGAAGTCCAGCGGATTACAGGATCCGAGATAGCATGGATTCACCAGAGGCAGGTCTTGTCAGACAAATCTGATTGATTTCTTTGACTGGATGACCAGGGAGTTGGACCGAGGAAGAGCCCTAGATGTGGTGTATTTAGATTTCAGTAACACCTTTGACACTGTTTCTCACAGGTGACTTATAAACAAACTGAGCACCCAAGGGATGGACCCTAAAGTTACTGCTTGGGTTAGAAATTGGTTGAGTGGGAGGCTAGAAAGGGTACAGGTAAATGGAGCTCACTCTGAGGAGAAGGAAGTTACTAGTGGTGTGCCCCAGGGATCTGTCCTTGGTCCGATTCTTTTTAACATCTTTGTTAGTGATATAGCGGAAGGGCTGTCGGGTAAGGTTCATTTATTTATTTATGTGACCAGTTTTATATACCACCTTTTCCTTCAATCAAAGTGGTTTAAATGCTGCTAAGTGTGTACATTTGGATTAGGTAGGAATAAGGGAGAGGTAAAAGGGGACGGGCACTTGGGCAGGTAGTATGCGCCTTGCTTGGTTGCGATTATGCTCATATGGTGGTTTGTGGGTTCTGGGAGGGTCCATAGTATTGTATGAATAGTTTGGTTTTGAGCATACTTTTGAAGTCCTTTATGTCACTCATGGATCTCATGCTGTCAGGCAGGGTGTTCCATAATTCTGGTGCGTAGAGAGATGGTGCCCTTCTGGATGTTGTCTGTGTAGTTCTTTGGTATTCAGGTGGGGTGGCTATCTTATTGTCCATGCTACTTCTCAGTGCTCTTGCGCTAGTGCGTTTGGTTATTAGGTTCCAGAGGGCATTTGCTGGCATGTTGTTGATGATTTTAAAATGTAGAACATCGCCTTGAATCTTGCACGAGCTTGTATGGGCAGCCAGTGGAGGTTCTGGAGTACTGGCGTGATATGTTCATTTCTTGGTGTGTTCGTGATGATTCTGGCTGCTGTGTTCTGCACCAGTTGAAGGGGGTGCATGTTTTGTTTAGGGAGACCGATATATAGTGGGTTACCATAGTCTAGGATGGGTGTGATGAGTGCCTGGCACACTGTTCTGAAGTGGTCTTGGCTTAGGAATGGTTTGAGTCTTCTTATGGTTTTCAATTTGTAGTATGCCTTTGCAGCGGTTTTTTTGATGTGCAAGTGGAGGTTTAGTTTGCTGTCTAGGGTGATTCTGAGATAACCTCATCCTTCACATTGATGGATTTGTCCCGGATGCTGATTGTGGGTGGTGGGTTGAAGTTGGATCCTCTTGTTACGAACATAGCTTCTGTTTTGCTATAGTTTACCGACAAGTTGTTGTTAGTGAGCCACATGATTATTTCATCTAGGCAGTTGGTTATGGGGGTGAGATCTGGTGTCTGTATGTTTATTGCTGTTTATATCATGATGTCATCTGCATAAATGTGGTAGAGCATCCTGTGATTTTTGAGTATGTTGCAGATAGGTTGGATGTACAGGTTGAAGAGGATGGATGACAGTGCGGATCCTTGGGGTACACCCTGCAGCATATCAAAGTGTGCTGATATCTTGTCACCACATTTCACCTGTTGTGTTCGGTTAGTGAGGTAGGATTTGAACCATTTTATTGTGTTGTTGCGTAATCCAATTTTATACAGCCGTTGTATCATTATGTTGTGGGAGACCGAGTCGAAGGCAGCAGATAGGTCCATAAAGACTAGGAGGAATCCTTTTTTAATGTTGTCTACCGCACTTATGAGGTTGTCCACTAAGGAAGTTAGCAGTGTTTCCACGTTGTGGTGAGGTTTCAACCCATGTTGGTCTATGTCCATAGGTGTGTTCAGGTCAATGTGTTCTTGTAGCTGCTTTTGTACTGATTTTTCAATTATTTTTGCCAGTATAGAGAAGGCTAGAGATTGGGCAGTAGGCAATGGGATCCCTGGGTTTAAAGCTATGTTCTTCAGGACCAGGCGAATGATGGACTGCTTGAGGTGTGTCAGCATATATCCTTGTTGGAGGGAGATTTCCATTATTTTTTGGATGTGCTGACTTATCTGGTCCTTGGTGTCTTTGATCCACGCCACTGGGCATGGGTCTTTGGCTGACGTTGTTGTGTTCAGGGAATCAATTATTTGTTTGATCTGTAGTACTGAGGGGTTGGTGAATTCTTCCCAGTTTTTTTGGGTTTCTGGGGTTGGTGTGTTGTTCCTGTTGGTGGGGGGGGGGGGGGTTGTGTCTAGAGTCCTGAGCTTGCTGACTATGGAGTTTGCAAATAATTGCAGGTCTATGCTTTCATGGTCATGCTGTGTGGTATCCTTGGTGAGTCTCTGCACGATGTTGAAGAGCTCTCTGGGTTTATTCACTGCCTTCATGATGGTATTGGTGTGGTATTGTTGTTTGCAATTGGAGATTAGGTCATTGTATTCCATCTGCTTATTTTTGTATTGCTGTAGGGTCTGCTGTGTCTTGTTTCTTCTCCACCTCCTTTCCAATTGTCTCAATTCCCTCTTTGTTTCTCTTATGTTGTTGGAATACCAGGGTGCATTGATCCTTTTGTATGTGCGTAGATATGTTCTTGAAGTTGTTGAGGATGTTGCTGTAAGTACTTTGTCCCAGTTTTGAATTATGCTGTCCAGATTTGTGTTGTCTTGGTGTAGTTTTAGTTTGCTTCTTTGCAGATGATACCAAAATCTGCAATAGAGTAGACACCCAGGAAGGGGTAGATAACATGAGGAGGGATCTAACTAAGCTTGAAGAATGGACTAGAATTTGGCAGCTGGGATTTAATGTTAAAAAATGCAAAGTCATGCATTTGGGCTGCAGCAATCCAAGGGAGCAATATAGTATAGGGGGTGAAGTACTTTTGTCCAATAAAGAAGAGGGGGACCAAGGCATGGTGGTATCTGATGATCTTAAAGTAACTAAACAGGTAGAAAAGGTGACGGCAAAAGCTAAAAGGATGCTTGGGTGCATAGGAAGAGGGATGGCTAGCAGAAAAAAGGAGGTGATAGTGTCTCTGTATAAGTCTTTGGTGTGACCTCATTTGGAGTATTGTGTGCAATTCTGGAGACCACACCTTCAAAAGAACAACAACAGGATGGAGTCAGTACAGAGAGTAGCTCCTAAAATGGTTAATGGTCTTTATTATAAAGCATATGAGGACAGACTTAAGGATCTTAATATGTACACCTTAGAGGAAAGGCGGGATAGAGGTGATATGATTGAGATGTTTAAATACCTCTGTGGCATAAATGCACATAGGGAGAGTCTCTTTTGATTGAAAGCAAGTTCTGCTATGAGGGGACATGGGATGAGGGTGAAAGGGGATAGTTCCAGAGGTGATATGCAGAAATATTTCTTTGCGGAGAGTGGTGGATCCATGGAATAGTCTCCCAGTGGAGGTGGTAGAGACGAGGACAGTATCTGAATTCAAAAAAGCATGGGACAAACACAGAGGATCTCTAAAGGAAAAAAGGAGACTGTTGTAGTGGTTGATATGGAAGGAAAGACTAGATAGGCCTTGTGATCTTTTTCTGTCATCATGTTTCTATGTTTCTACAGTGCATAGGACAGTGATGGCTAACCTTTTTGAGCCCGAGTGCCCAAACTGCCGCACAAAACCAAAGAATTTCCTCAAAGTGCCAGCACGTCAATTTGCATAAATATTTGCATAATGCTAACATACACTAACTTTTAGTAAACATGTCTCTTAATGAGTGTATGGATAAAGACAGACTAAAAGATTTCTACATTACTATAATCCAGTGCCAACCGCCAGGCACATTAGGAACTACTACAAACACTGCCCATTTAGAACCAATAGCAAACCCGCCGTATCCTAACAGCACTACCAGGACTCACAAAGCACCACACCATACCTATCAAAAGGCAACACTGCAAATATTAAACCAATACATTTCAGACAATAACAATACATGACCTACTGGGGAAAGAGAACAAGTGGCAATGTCAAAAAGGAATTACATAAACAGAATACCTCAGCTCAGTTACACAGTTGCAATTGCTCCAGCCACTTTCTTCTGGTTTCTTCATGTTTTCTGCTAACTCTCCATCATCTGCTGTCCATTTGTCCTTTCTTCTCTCTTCTAGTTTTTTTTTCCATTCTCTCTCTCTACATCCGCTTTAACATACTAATCTTTCTCCTTTTGCTCTTTCCTCATTCCTATTTCATCCACTCAAATTTTACCCCTCCATCCTCAATCCCCACTTACTCTCCCAATACCCGGCCAATTGTAGATTTTTTATCCCTCCCACACAAAATATTTTTCCCCTCTCCATTTTACTCTCCCAGCCCCATCCCATTCTAATCCTCCCCCAACATCAGCTCCCTTCTAGTTCCAGCCTCACCCAGCATCCATTCCCTTCTAGTCCCTGCATCAGCCCATTTCGAGTCCTAGCCCCCCATCAGCCCATTTCCAGTCCTAGCCCCCCCCCCATCAACCCACTTCCAGTCCTAAACCCCCATCACCCCATTTTCAGTTTAAGCCCCCCCTATAACCCATTACCAGTCCTAACCCCCATCACCCCATTTCCAGACAGCCCCCATCAGCCCACAGCCCATTAGCAGTCCTACCCCCCCCCTCCCTGCCCATTAGCAGTCCTAACCCCCGCCCGCCCGCCCCCTCCCTGCCCTTTATAAGTCCTAACCCCCCCTCCCGGCCCATTCCCATTCCTCACCCCCCGCCCGCCCGCCCCCCTCCCTGCCCATTAGCAGTCCTAACCCCTCCCTGCCCATTAGCAGTCCTAACCCCCCCCCCCCGGCAAATTTTTTTTTAAAAAAAGCAGGCTCTGGCTGCTGCCGCGGCAGATTGCAATGTCCCGCGGGGCCCCCTCCGCCCGCTAAGCCCCTCTGCAAGGGCTTTCAGATTCGCGAGGGAGAGCATCTCCCTCGCGTCTCTGTTAAGCCCGCAGGGGCTAATGGGAAATTTCCCATCAGTCCCTCGCGTCTAAAGGGGCTGATGGGAAATTTCCCATTAGCCCCTACGGGCTTAACAGAGACGCGAGGGAGACGCTCTCCCTCGCGAATCTGAAAGCTCTTGCAGAGGGGCTTAGCGGGCGGAGGGGGCCCCGCGGGACGCTGCATTCTGCCCTTGCCGCGTCCGCGGCAGCAGTCAGAGCCAGCTTTTTCTTTTTTTGCGGACCTTCCCGCGTGCCAGCTGCAAGGCCTTCGCGTGCCACAGCTGGCACGCGTGCCATAGGTTCGCCATCGCTGGCATAGGATATTCCATACTGGCACACCTCAATACCTTGCTGACCTCCTAACCATGCATACCCCTCCCCATGCCCTCCGCTCCATTCATAATGACCGTCTATCCCTCCCATCCCCTGCCCGTGCACATTTAAAACTCACTCACCACTCTGCATTCTTTTTTCTTGGCCCAGTACTTTGAAACTTACTCCCAGCTTCAATCTGTGTCTAACAGTCTTTCCCAAGGTTCAAGGAAGACTCATTTCTTTGGCATCACCTTTGACCTCTCTCCAACTCCGGACCAGACCATATGCCCCTCCTGATTTCCTTGATTGCTTCTAAATGCATGCTTTTCCACCCTTTTCCTGTGTGCCCTATCTTCTCTGCTTTCCTGTCTGTTAAATTGGCGTTCCTTTCTTACCTACTGCAGCCCATTTATCTAGTGTAAACCGCCCTGATGCTTTCGCCTGGGTGTTCAATCAAATGTTTGAATAAAGATAGATAAAAGAGAGTATGAGGAGGGGGATGAGTACGAGGAATAAGCAAAGACAAAGAAATAAACACAAAAAATAAAACATTAAAATGCGAGCAGACTATCAGACAGGGAGAGAAGGGAGCAATCAGGGTTGGGAGGGGGGAAGGACGAAAGCAAGTTTAAAGAGGTGAGTTTTGAGCATGGCTTTGAATCTGGGGAAGGAGAGTTCAGTGTGGAGTGTAGGTGGTAATGAATTCCAGAGAGTTGGGCCCAGGAAGAAGAATGCGGAGTAGCGGATAAGCTCAAGGTGTGCTTGAGTAGGGGAGGGAAGGGAGAGGCAGTTTGCATGGAGAGTCCAGAGTAAATGTGGGGGGGGGGGCACAGAGGTGGACTGGTCTGCAAGATACTGACAGATGTTAGTGTAGATAACCTTGTGTACAATTGTGAGAATTTTATATGTGAACCTGTATTTAAGGGGAAGCCAGTGTAAATGTATGAGCAGAAGGGTAACATGATCAGATTGGGAGGAGTGAGTGAGCAGACAGGCTGCAGTGTTCTGGATGAGCTGTAATCGGCAAAGTTGGTATTGTGGCAAGCCTGCAAGGATAACATTGCAACAGTCGAGTTTAAACATAATGAGGGACAGAATGAGGGTGGTTAATGATGGAAGAGAGAGAAAAGTTTGGATGGCACGAATTTGGCACAGAGATGCGAAAGACCACAGATGAGAGATGTGTTGATGGAATGTAAGGGAGAAGTCCAGAGTGACCCCAAAGTGTCTGAGAGATGACACAAGGAGAAGTGGGGTATCACATAACATGGAGGCTAAGGGAATAGGATCAGACGGGCAGGTAGTGAGCTTGGATGAGGAAAGAAGGTGAGTGGTTTCCTCCTCAGAGATCAAAGAAAAGGAAGAAAGGGTAGCAGAGGTAGGGAGGAGAAAGTTGGGAGTGAATAGGGGGAGGAGGGGAAGTAGCTGACCTCATGGGGAATTGGAGTGTGATCTTGTTTATTTTGTTATCAAAGTAGTCAGCCAGGGTTTCGGCAGAAAGGGAGGGAGGGGTCAGAGGCAGAGGCATCTTGAAGAGAGAGTTGAGAGTTGTAAATAGATGGCAAGGTCAAAGGCAAGAGAATTAGTCAGATGGACATAATAGTCTTGTTTGGCGAGTGCTATGGCTGACTGGAAAGAGACAAGCATGAATTTGATGTAGAAAATCCACAAGGGGGTGGGATTTGAGCCAAGCACACTCAGCTGAGCAGGCACAGGAATGTAGACAGCAGGTAGTGAAAGACACCTAGGGTGGAGGTACAGTACGCTCACAGGACATGGCATGGGCAGAGCAAGAGCATCCAGAGCAGAGGAGAATGCAGTGTTATAGGAAGCTACTGCCTCATCAACAGACTCGGATGACATAGTGGAAGAAAGAAAAGATGAGGCAGAGGAGGAGAGAGCCAATGAGTCAATAGCATGTAAATTTCTAAAGAGATTGGAGGACACAGGGTGAGGTTGAGGCGGCAGGTGATGAAGAGTAAAGCTTAGCAGGTGATGGTCCAATAAGGGAAGAAGTGACATATAGAAGTTTGAGTGTAAGCACTTACAGAAGAATACAAGGTCAAGGCAGTGGTCTTGCTGGTGAGTAAGGACAGTATGGAGGTTGAATGATGAGGTAAGGGAGAGGAGCTTTAAAGCATAAGGGACAGAGGGGTTATTAACATGAATGTTAAAATCCCTGAGAATTAGGGAGGGGGAAGATGAATCCAGAAAGAAGGAAAGCCACAAGTTAAAGTCAGTGAGAAAGGTAGAGGTGGACTTGTCAAGAGATCGATAAATAACAGCGAATCGGAGAGGTAGTGGAGTAAAAAGCCAGATGGAGTGGACTTCAAAGGGGGGAAAGGAATGAGACTGAGGCAGAAGGAGGGGTTGAAATTGACAGGAAGGAGAGAATAGAAGCCCAACACCACCATCACGGCCAATGGGACGAGGCATGTGGAAGAATTGATAACCGCCATGACAGAAAGCAGCAACTGAAGCTGAGTCCTCAGGGAGGAGCCAGGTCTCAATTAGAGCAAGGAGATGGACAGCATTAGAGATAAAGAGATCATGAGTAAAGGCAAGTTTATTTGAGATGGAGTGTTTGTTCCACAAGGCAGATGAGAAAGGGAGAGAGGAAGGGGAGAGGAGAGAGATATAAATAAGATGTGAGCTGTTGCGTGAGGATCTGTTCTGGGAGTGTGATAAACATCTATGGGGACCAGAGTTGGGGTTGATATCTCCGGAAGAGAGAAGGAGAAGAGTAAAAGAGTGTGGGGCAAAGAAGAGATAGTACAGCAATAACAAGGGTGAGGTTGTTTCAGAGAGAGAGGAGATGGCTGAATGAGCGGGAGAAAGTGGTGAAGCTCAAGAGTTGATGATAGGGTAGAGGACAAGTTGGTGGGGGAAATGAGGATGGTAAAAGGGAGATAAGGGGGAGGGGCTTAAGGGTGTTGTAGGAGAGGAGACAATTAGGGAGTATGAGCAATAGGAAGAGAAAGTGTTGAGGAGCCATAGAAGAGAGATGGAGTGGAGCACAGAAGTCAGAGGATAGGTGGTAGAGATTTCAGGGGATAAGGTGCACCCTGTGAGTGATCATGGTAATGAGCACAGGGCGGCTATAAGAGACTATAAGCCAGGGGGCGGGTGGGCTATGGGGAGGGAGGCTGGGATAATAAGGAAGAGGAGACAGAGAGAGACACAGCTGAAAACTATCACAAACAAAAATATTGAAAAATAAGGCACTCTAACAATGATAAGATAAATAAATAAATACTGTATACAGGCAGATAGATCTTACAAGCAAGTGGTTAAAAAACTCAGACCCTAGCCAGAAGCTTGCAGCAAAGCCTATAATACACTTGCACATTCCACGGCAAGAAGGCAAATGGCTGAGCACACGTAGGGCGGGGTTAAACTTTCAGCACACAGTAATAGGCGGCAGGCAGGGAGGGGGAGATTTTAAACTCAAAGGCTGCAGAGAGCAGAAGAACAATGGATAAGGCAATTTAAATTAATACTTGATCTCCAAAAGCAGAGACCAGAGAGAGGGAGAGAGCAGAGAAGTTACAATTGAGTATGAGGAGAGAGAGAGAGAGAGCAGAAAACAGAGAGAGAGAGAGCTGAAGAAGATCACAAACAAAAATACTGAAAGGTAAGGCACTCTAACAATGATAAGTAGGGTTGGTGCGCTGTGATTCCTGGTAGTGCTGTTATGATATGGCAGGTTTGCTATGGTTTCTAAATGAACAGGATTTTGAAGTAATGCACTTGGCAGTTGGCACTGGAAGATAGTAATGCAGAAATATGGTAGCCCTTCTTTATCCTCGCTGTACATGCAAATGGTTTTCAGACACTCGTTAAGAGGCATGTTTATTAAAGGTTAATGTGCTTTCACAAATTTGAATGTACGCTAAATGCAGTAACACCCATTTATGTCTATGGGTACAGTGGCAGTTAACACACATTAATGTTCAGTAAACACGCCCCTAAGTCATTGTTAGGACAAAAAAGAGGCTTGTGAAGGACTCCTTTGAAAGCCATTTGAAATTTTAGATGGGCAGCATATACATTTTAAAATAAAATTAATTTGATTTATACAAATGAGGCCAAGTGGATATGCAAATATTTATGAAAAAGCCCCGCTATTAGTCACCGCACATGGCCCCGGAACACCTTCGGGCTGTCCCTGCCGCCTTTGAGTGCCTTCACAGCGTCTTCATGTCTGCAATCATTTTCCAAGACCTAACTTTTAATGCGTCTGGGGTTGGCAAAGAGGATTCTGAAAAAAAAGAAAAGATAGAAAAGAACATATTGCTCCAAAGGGTGGCTTTTTCTTTATTCTTATTTTTTAGAGCATCTAACAGCCTTGTACTGGCCTCACCACCATGTCAGCAAATTTAAATTCCCTTTTTACCAAGCCTGACTGCCCCTCCAATATGGAAAACAAGAAAATAAAAGGAGCTTCCTGCAGGTGCTTATAAATCATAATGATAGCTCTGTGGGGCTTGCAAGCTTCATCTGTTCACTGACGGTGGGATGGGGGCATGGATGAACATTAAAGACAAATTCTTAAGCAATTACTTCAGTTTTTCCATTCAAGACCTTAACGAACTTTTGGAATTTTTTTTTCTTGGAGCAGCTGTTAGAGGGGGTCACTGCATTTCTTAAGGCCCACGGCAGGTGTTATGCAAAGCATCTACAAGGGGCAAAGGAAGAAGAGAGTTATCAATTTAACTTTCGTAAGTCATCATCAACTAATTCTCTTTGATGGATAATTTTATAAGTGGTCTGAGCACATACAGTATAAAGTTCCTGTTATTTTACAGCAGCATAACTTTATACAGGAGTCTTAGGATAGGCTATTTTTTAAAAAATACATGTATTACCTTGATAAAATATGCAACGACATACGTGGCTATGCGCCTTCCCTGCCTAAGCACCCTGATATAAAATTACTCTCCCTATGGCCATATACTAGTTATTTATTTATTTATTTATTTATTACAGTTGCTTATATACCGCACTATTCGGCATCAGCGCGGTTTACAGTATAACAAAGTGACCAATACACACATTCTGTTTGGTTTTACATCGAACAGGAATATAAACTTGGATAACAGGGGCTGAACTATATACATGAACTATTTACATGAAATATGCTATATACATGAGGTAAAAAATTCCTATACATGAGGTAAAAAATTCCTATAACATTCCTATAACATTGTTGAATTGCTCAATAAATGATGAATCCGTTTTGAATACTTGATACCTTGTGAGTATGTGCTGCAAAAGGGCGGTGATTCTTAGGTGGTGCTAACTATAGTTATAGTTGCCTATAAACATCTCAATCCTGACCGCTGCTCAGATTACAAAGACTGACTGTTGAATAGGCGGTATGTCTGCCGCCCACTTCCAAAATCTTCCATGTTACTGTAATAATCCGACAAGAAAAAGACAAATCTGATGGTTCTTTCCATACCATGACTCACTCAGTGTCCTCCAGTGGTCTGAGTGACTCTGCTGATGTTGATTAAAGGGGTCATTTTAGAAGGTTTAATCATAATTTCCACTTGTAAAATGAGGGCTTAACATGTGGACAGCGCATCCATGTGTCAATGGCCATTATAGAAGCGGTGCAGTTTACAGGCGGATGATTGTATCATCTCAAAAGCACACAGGGGCATGTCGGGGACATAGCTTGTGTGGGACAAACATCTGTCCATGTATTTCCCATTTCATATAGGGAATGCACATGTAAGCCCCAAATTGTCCATGTATGGATTTGCACCTGCTTCTTGGCACGAATAGCGATTTAGAAAGTGCTCCTTCTGCTCTCCAAGTTGAAATGAGGTGGAAATAGAGGCCCCTGTGGGTGTTTAAGCTTTGCTGCATGTCTAAGTTTGCAGATTGCCGAGATACAGCTATAAGTGCCGACATTTGCACACACGCACATTGTGAAATGCCATCACTTACACGTGTCAGTGGCCAGGATTTCGCTGCTGATTTTTCCACAACTACATTTATGAAATGGCTCCTCCCGCTGCCTGCAGACAGCAGTCCCCAGGTGCGCCTACACTTCCTTCTGCTTGCAGCCAGTTTTAATAATCACATCCATTTTGAAAGGCAAAGATATGCTGATTTTACATTGGCATCGCACAAGCCCACCCTCTCTGCTAAAGCTGACAGATTTCCAGACATTTTCACTTCTGTGTCTCTCCCATCACATAAATGTCCTTTCTAAAATGTGCCTGAAAGACAATGTACAAGCCTTGGGTAACATGGGAATCCGTCTACCAGGTAACTCCTAAAACCAGCATCTTGTAGTTTACACGTACTGGATCTATGTACAGCTGACTGCAAGGACTGAGCATTCTGTTATTTAAGACTAAGTTAGCTCCTTGTTCCTTCCAGCCTCTGTTAACATGGCTACGTGATAACAACGACTCATCTAGGTAGCTGAGCGTTAAAGGCAGAATGCTTCATTCTCTGTTCTAGAAAGGAAGGGATGGCAGGTCTTTGACAGCCGCAGCTGCAGGCAGGCGTGCAGTCTGATCCACAGCTCCGCTGTCACATTACACACTGGGAGACAAGAAGCCTCAGCATGCCCAACATCTGGCTTATTTAACGGATCGCCCAAGTTCACCACTTCCAAGCACCATCCATATTTTCTCCTACTCAGATCCAATACGAACCTGCATCGGGGAGAAAGGAAATCGTCACGTTCCAGACTGGAAATAAAATTTGTTTTGCTCTGGCAGTGGTTTTCAAAATCAGCTAATCTTAGGTGAGCTTAACCACAGATCACAATTCAGGACTCCTGCTGCAGAAGTCATTATTTCATAAGCCATGGTGTCCTAATTTCATCTTTAACATGCCAGCGTTGATGTGACAAATCGGCACCGTAGTAGGAAGCAGGAGATGGATAGCGCTGCTTGATCCGAGGATGCCACAGTCCACCCATGTGCCTTCGTTCAAATGAAAGCAGAAAAGCTGCGGGTCAGTGCGTTAAAACATGCCTGTAAGTAGCTGATATACACATGCAAGAACGCCTTGTCTTTCTGCTGCGATGGGAGTTGGGGGAGTCAAAGAAGCCATGGTTAGAATTCTATTTGAAGACTAAAGGCGTGTGGTGCTTTTCAGGGAATGAATATCAGCCTCTTGTTGCAGATGCCCTTGCACTGTGGCCACAGGAGACGAGCACTAACTGATCTGCTTTCCTATTCAATTCACAGTCAAAAGGGTGTTTGTAATTTAGTAGCTGACTAGCTGAGGTTCAACCCCCTATAGTAGCTGTTGTTTGAAGAGCAAAAAGAACTGTATAGTATTAAAAACTGCATGAGATCATGAGACTTGGGTGCTAACACTTTGGGCTCTTTAGAAATGAGAGGGGGTTTTTTTCTGCATAGGTAGAATTGAAGCAATACCCGTTGTCTCCGTTTTGCTTTAACTGATCTCAGATACCTTAAATGCACATAATAGTAAACCCAGTCTTGCAGGTTTTTGCTCTGTGCCTATACCGGTTTACTCAGTATTAGCCTCACATCTAAGTTAAGGGCAAACCAGGACAAATTTTCCTTATCCAAATTACTGCTTTTCAAGAAGGCTTTCATCAATTCAATACATACTTGGGAGGGACAGGGGAGGAGAATTAGTTCTCTTTAGCATTCTCACTAGGTCAAGTGGAATCAACTAACACACAATGCAACAAGGACTAAGAAACTAAGCTATTATTTATGTTTTCCTTAAATTTCATATTTCTCCTGTCTTTTGTTTTTCCATTGTGAGTTCCAACTATCCATCTCAAATCTCTCTACTAGAAAACGTAAAGGCATCCATTTCAATGAGTTAACTCTTGTTGCATAAACCAGGAGAGATTTTCCCTGATGTTCCTCGTCCCCCTCTAGTCCGCTCAAGACTCTTGAAAGAATACTTCTGTTGTAAATCAGCTCTTTTTATGCATCAGACACAAAATTGTCTGCAAATTGGATTCTTGCTGTTGAACGATTGTTAAGATGGTTTTTTAACAAGAGCACTGACAGTTATGAGAGGATTTTATTACGAGTAAAGTAATAATACTGTGCGATTGGGCGATGATTTCAGAAAGAAAAATTGCTAAATGTGGTTCTAATGAATACAAAATGATAATTAGACATTTATGATAATTGCTGAGATTATTTTGTGGTCACTGAACAACTACTTATAAAATAGACACATTCACAGAGTAAATGTTTAAATTAAGCTATTACAAAGCTGCATTTTAGAGAGGTACCGAATACTCGTGAAGACAAATTCTAGATAGTACATGTAGACTGGAATTGAGAGGTCGAGGTTGGGACGTAGACAGTTCCGGCAGTATTTTAGAAAAGGCTCTGCCAAAGTGGAGACTTTTCTAAAATATGTATAACGTAGAGTCAGAGGAGCTTTTTACAAATCTACAGGTGGGAGAAATCAACAGAGGCTACTCAGCAACTTACATGTATAAGTTGGTATTTTGCATACTTACACATTGAAATTTTACCAACTAACTATTAAGGCCGCTATCTTTAATTCACTTCAGTTTAGAAGGGTTAATAAATAATTGGGGTTAAGGAAGGTAAGAATACCTCCTGTCGAGGACTGGCTGAACAGAATACTAAAATCCTATCCTGTATAAGAAAGGGTGCAGCTGGAAATCCCAACATGGAGAATTTTGGTCATACACATGGCCCACCAAGGCCATGCTCTAGCCATACTTCCGAGCACCCCCGCTTGATTATTTCAACATGTTATGGACATGCAAGTGTAAATTTAGCTCTTTTAAAAATCATTTACACATGGATGATACATGGAAATTGGGAACAACCCTTCCAAAATAACCCCCATGGTATAACACTCATGAGATGGAGTGACGGAACACTGGGGCTTTAATAAATGAACTACAATTTCATGTATTTGGTATTCATACAAAAATATGCCTCTCTCTAAAACCCAAGCCATCTTTGTTCAATAGGTGCTTTAGTCAACCACACCTACCTGCAGGCAGGCAGAGCTGTCAAATTACCCACGTCTAAGAGGGAGGTCTTTGGCCAGTCCTGGATTTCTGGCAACCCTGAGCATTATGGGGCTTGCTGTACGGATTTCATTAGGTAGACTGCTTTGGGATAAAAGTTCAAAATCAGGTCGGTCCAAAAAGTCTCCCTTCTGGAAATGGGCAACGTGGAATATCTGGGGAGACCGTGTTCTAAAAGAAGAGGGAATCCAATTGAAGCACTGGACGTGGGATGAAGAATGCTTCAATTTACACAAAGCTTAAAACCATGGGTGTAGTTTGACTGCTTCATTTGGGGGGGGGCAAAGGGTGGGGCAATAGCTTTGCATATTTATTACAGTTATCTTAAAAATATATATTAGATGTGGGGAAGCCAGTATAACAAACAGGCAAGGGATGAGCTGAAGCCCCCAAGACACTCAAAGAGGAAACAGAGGTTCTCATTCAGTGGCTTTGCCATAAGAAGGGAAAGCAACATAGTTCCAGGCTATACCAATAAAATGCAGCAAAAAATTGTAGCAGTTTAATTATTTAGCCTGGCACTCTAAGATTAAAAAAATACTGACACCTGTAAACAGGGCCGTACCAACGCTGAAAAGCGCCCTGTGCGAGTTGCACATTGGTTGCGTGCCCCCCCCCCCCCGCACCTCCATCTAGCCACTTTATGGGGGCGGTAGAGAAGAGGCGTGCACCCAATGTGCAACTCACCGGCACACTAGATCAGACCTGCTTAGTATGCCAGCGAGAAGACTTAAGGGGTGCATTTTGGCTCTCTGCCGCTGCCTGCCGCCGCTAATTCCTCCCCACAGGCACCCCCAACTCCAGCATCCTCAGCCCCCTTTTTCCCTGCTGCCCAACCCAAGGCTTGCCTGCCATGGCCTGGATTGGGCGGCAGGGATCCCCCACACCCAATGCAGGATCCCCAGGCCCGATCGCCGGGTTTTGGCCCAGCAGGACATACAGGACCATGACTTGAATCAGCCCTGTATGTCCTGTGGGGCTGCCCCCCCCCCCCCCCCGCTCCACCTGATCCTGCCTCCTCCCTCCAGCTCTCCCAGTCCTGATGCTCAGGATATACGGGCAGAGCCAGAGGGGGAATCGGGCCCAGACGGCTTGCAGGGCTGCAAGTCCCACCGGGATGTGCAGCCCTGCAACCCATGTCTTAGAATTGGGCCCTTGGGCTCCTCTAGCACATGCCAGGAGTGGTTCAGGAGTTTCCTCCTAACAGGCCTGAATTTTGGCACAAGCCACAGCTGCAATCATGCCACCTACTGCCACTGTCCTGTTCTGTGACACCTGAGGCAGCAGCAGCAGCAAACTGAACAAAAGTCAGCACAGAGTGTCAGCCAGCACACACTCACAGGGCCTTGCCCCCTTCTCCTATATTAGCATCTTGATACCATGAAAACCTATACAAGGAGTGGGCTGCTGTATGGCCTGCATGCAGAAACTGGCTTGCAGGCTCAGTAGTGACTTGTTGTTGTTACTGCAGGTGCCAGTGAAGAGGACAGAGTTGTCAGGCCTGAATGATCTCCAGAAGTGCGAGAGATGCAATATGAGAGGCCAAGGTGCAAAAGAAAGACCTGAGCAGGGGCAGTCTGGAGGATCTTGTCCCCACAGCTTCCAATGATTTCTTCGGGAGTGAAGGGGGAATTCTTCACTTACTCCTGCACCCTTCAATGGTTTCTGGGAGGAAAGAGGAACTTCCTGTCCCCAACACACTGATGATTTCTGGATAGGACATCCCTAGTAACTATTGGTACCCAAATTTGAAATCCAGCCCCATATCCTTGGGTTTCAAAAAGAAAAACACTGAGTTCTGACCTAGGAATCCCTTCCCCAGGCTACTGAATAAGAGACAGTAAGAATGGGGCCGGGTCTCCCTTCCTAAAACTCAGATACAAAGCAACATGGGCCCAGAGAGCCCTTACTGGTGTCTAAGAGATCAGCATGGGCACAGAGAGATCTCTTTTCTTGGGTCCCAGAGAGAGCAAGTCAGCATAGCCCTAAGGATCTCACCGAGCCACTGGAAGAGCAAGACAGTGTGCCTAGTTCAGGGAAACTCATTTTCTGACAGGTCCAGCACTACCCATAAGGTGGACTAGGTGGTTGCCTACATCATCAACCTTTTAAGTGCAGCCCATTCCCACCGCTGCTACCCCTGTCCATGATTTGCAGTGGCAGCAATGACATTAAAACATTAACGTAGCGCTTACCCAAAGCTTATAACACTGCATGTTGTTGCTGCTGCTGCACTTTGATCAGCCGTTACCGCCCCCATGCAAACAGGGAGCCTGCACTGGAAGGGGCAGAAGCGACTAGCCAAAGTGCAGCAGTGTTGGAGGCTTCGGGTAAGCGCTGTGTCGCTGTTTAATGTCATTGATGCCATTGCAGATCACAGGGAAGGGTGTGGAAGCAGGGAGGAGGGCAGCAGGAATGAGGGTTTGCTAGGGGGGCTCATACCTTTGCAGCAGCCCTCTTTCCTGAGGCACAGGATCAGAGACTGAACATGGGCAAAATGTTACTAGAAAAATCATTTCCACCTGCTTGTGTGGACACTTGGGGACCTAAGCTGCATTAGGTGTTTAATGTAGCTTTTAATGTGCACTAATAGAATGGTGCTGCTTTAACAGTGCATGCTAATTGCCACATTAAACAGCTAATGCAGAACTCTTTGTTAGGAGGTGTGGGGACTGCACTTTGCAATTAACACAAAGGTTGTTACCATGTGCTAACCACTAACCAAGCTGTGCAGTTAACTGCACCTGTAGAGGAGACTGAACTGCATGCCACGTTATCTGCCATGCCATTAACCCATGATAGCAATCATTGTTCTTTGTTAACTGTATTTCTGCCTTCCCCAAAGTGCTGGGGACATCTCCAACAGCTGTGGAAGGGCTATCAGGTAATGTTTGCTTCTTTGCAGATGTTAACCACATCTATCACCCTTGGTTTAGTGATAAATAAATATCAAAACAAACAAAATCACCAAACACACCCACTAAAAACTTTTCAGTGAGAATTCTTTTTGTTGGATATTGCCGAGGGAGGTAAGAACCACAGTCTATCCCCACAAAACGTGCACGTCGTGCTTGATTTTGGATGCCGCACTGAGGGATGTTAAAATAAGTCCTTCTAATAAGCTAAGTTTTTTGAAAGTTTTACAATATGATTAAAATGGATGATGCCGTCTGGTGGGGATAGACTGTGGTTCTTACCTCCCTCAGAAATATCCAACAAAAAGAATTCTCACTGAAACGTTTTTAGGGGGGTATGTTTGGTGATTTTCTTTGCAGATGTTAGCAAAATCTGCAATAGGGTAGACACCCCAGAAGGTGTAGATAACATGAGGAGGGGTCTAGGGAAATTTGACAAATGGTTGAGAAGCTGGCAGCTGAGAATTAATGCTAAAAAATGCAAGGTCATGCATCCAGGTTACAAAATCCAAGGAAGCCATATAGTATAGGGGGTGAAGTACATTTGTGCACAAAAAAATAGTGGAACCTGGGGAAAAACTGTTTCTGATATTCTTAAGGTGGTGGGACAGGTAGAAAAGGCAATGGTGAAAGCCAGAAGGATGCTTGGGTGCACAGGGAGAAGAATGGCCAGCAGGAAGGAGGATGTGATAGTGCCTCTGTATAAGTCTTTGGGGAGACCTCATTTGGAGTAAACGGAGTTACTTACCTGTAACAGGAGTTCTCCGTGGACAGCAGGATAAGTCAGCCACACTTGGTGACGTCATCCGACGGCGCCGAGACGGAAGTACTCTCCATAGCTCAGAAGGGCTTTGCCCTTCTGAGCATGAGCCCACTGGCCCCACCCCCGGGCCTGCCCCTAGCCATCCAGTTTGTTCCTAGTTGAGTCTAGTCGCTAGGAGGCGGGCACAGTTCAGAGGTCGACCCCCTTTCAGGGGAGGTGGGCGGGTATGTGTGGCTGACTTATCCTGCTGTCCACGGAGAACTCCTGTTACAGGTAAGTAACTCCGTTTTCTCCTAGGACAAGCAGGATGAGTCAGCCACACTTGGTGCCTCCCAAGCTGGCAAGTGATGCGGTGGAAGGGGGGAGGCCGAGGGCCAGACCAGAAAGAGGCCACTGAGGGATCAAATTCATGATCAAATTCATACCGCTGATCCTTGGAAACAGCGGTATATAAAAACTGTTCAAATAAATAAATAATGACCAATGACTTGGAAGTAATTGCAGTAACCAGAGGGCTAACCTCCATGGCTGCCACTTTACCAGGGCTGGAAGTCCGAAAAGAGGCCGAGGGATCGAACCCATGGTCTTCGCCTTGGAAGCCATTGTATTGTCCCGTGGGCTATACATCTATGGCGGATATTTTACCAATGCTGGAAGTTTTATTGGTGTGCCCAGGAACCCTGGAGTCCCCCGTGAGGCAGGCGACAGCGTTGCCTTATGCTCTTGAACCACTGCAGTAATCAGAAGGTATACCTCTACGGCTGCCACTTTATCCAGGCTGGAATTGGAAAGGGAGGTCGAGGGGTCGAACCTATGACCTCTGCCTTGGAAGCCACTGTATTAAACAGTGGCGATATCTTTATGGCAGGCACTCTACCAAGGCTGGAAGTTTTTTCAGTGAGCCCAGGGATCCGGGAGTCCCACCGTTAGGCAGGGCAACACCGTAGCATTAGGTAGGGCAACGCCGTAGCATTAGGCAGGGTGTTATGACACAGTAGCATAGTGTAAAAGTGGGGTCAGCCCAAATGCACAGCAACAAGGGTTTTTGCCCCCCCATGAGATGCAACACTTGGAGGCAATAGTGAAAGTGGCAAATGCAGTCGCCATGCATGCCGGTGCAGCCACTGTGATTGCGGAAGTGCACCTCTGTCACCGCACTGACTGTGAGAGTGTATGATCTTGACAGGCAGCCACAGAGAGCAGAAGATAGAGTCCCATGAGCAGTAGCGTCGGGGCAGTCACTATGAGCGGGGACAGCCGCCGCCTCAGAGTAAGCCTGCTACAAGAGCCACCACCAGGAAGGATAGGAGTTGCAAGGCAGGGCTCTAGCTGTGCCATAGGTCCATTTGAAACTGCGACCCTTGCAGGCAACACAGAAAAACGCTTAGCCGTCACCAGCGGAACGGCTAGTTACTGCCTGGGCAAACCCGAACAGGCCAGCCGTCGCGGTATCAATGCTTAGATGCATCACTCTGAAGCTCAATCGATGCTGGAGCCTCACTTGTGCCCCTGGCCGCCTTCGGGCATATGAAGGAGCAGGCGGGGATCCCGAGAGGGAGAGGCCAGATGGCCAGGTTCATTGGGGTCACCTGCGAAAAAGGGCTGGCCCTTTGTTGCTGGCACATTGTGCATGCGCATTGATTCATGTGGGCATGTAGCTGTGTAGGGCTCTGAAGATAACCTGAGTACGGAGCGTCTGCTCCTCGAGGGAAAAGTTCCTTTGGACCGGTGGACAGGAGTAGCAGTTTGGAGCACTATTCAGGATGCCATGGGGCTAGTCGATTGGACCGTTATGCAATAACCCTAGTGGCGGTCAACCCCAGATCTGCCTGCAGTGTTATGGCTGCGTGGCTGTCGTCAGGTGAGTCCCTGAGGTGGTGACCATATCAACAAGGGGGAAATCTTTGAGGTGATGGCGAGTTGAATAGGGTAGCAGCGAGGCTGTTGAGTGCAGATGTTGGAGGCCACAATCGCCTTGCTGGTTGCATTGAGTGCAGATGTTGGAGGCCATGATCGCCCTGCTGGTTGCCACCAGGCATTGCCAGACTTGCATGATGGAGTTTCCATCGGAGGCGACAGGTCAGGTCTGAGTTGTAGGGCTTCCTTTTTTTTTTTTTTACAGTCTCTTTTATACCGCGCTATTTCCGGCACAGGTTCTCGAGTTATCCCTGTCCACCCATAGTTATATGGGGGGGTGGGGGGGGCATCCAGGGGCCCAATAGCAATGTGGTTAGGTAACGGCACTGCTATAGCATTGCTATTGGAGATGGCCAGGGCTCGGCCCACTTTGACAGGTGCCCTTCATGTCCACCACGTGGTGTGTAGGTCGATGGCAGCTGAGTCTGCCTGGCGGCTCTCCCTGGCAGGCACAGGACTATGGCTATCTTGCTGCCTTGTGCTGTCTGGGCAGGCTCTGGAGAGCAGCAGGGCCGTTGTGGCACTGCTGCCTGTCTGTTGTGACACTGTTGCCTGTCTGGGTAGGCTGTAGAGAGAG
The DNA here is from genome assembly GCA_033557465.1 of Ichthyophis bannanicus. Taxonomy (NCBI): domain Eukaryota; kingdom Metazoa; phylum Chordata; class Amphibia; order Gymnophiona; family Ichthyophiidae; genus Ichthyophis; species Ichthyophis bannanicus. Next base: position 201,222,458 of record CM066043.1, on the reverse strand, counting down.
GAGTCATTGTGGTACTCTGGCTGTGAGCTTATGCCCCAACCGGACTGGTCGCGCAGGTATTGAATCTGTGACCTTTGTCCCTATGATCATGAGAAGGGTCCCTGCCCCCTTGCATCCAGTGCCACAGGTCACTTAGGATTAGTGAAATGGAACTCAGGGATTGTCTTGACACAGATATCAGGCTGGAGGGAGGGGCGCAGGTGGGAACTGTGGAACTTGGCTCTGCTGCTGATGTGGCTCTCTTATTGGCCTCGCGATGCTCTGACAGAGACGCAGGTTTTGCCTGGAAGGCCATGTTTTCCGAGATCCGCGGTTGGGACCTAGGCCGGTTACTCTGTGCTCTAGGACACGGAGGCTGCGACAGGGTTGGGGAAGCACTCCATACCATGATGATGATGATGGCGTTCCTCCAGTTTTATGGTAGGATTGACACGGAGGCTGCGGCGTTGATGTTCACTCCCATGGCATGTAGTCGATGTGAGGCATCTGGTGGTTCACCAAGGAGCCCAATTTGCTGGGTTGTTGCCTATGTCTGCCATGATGGCAAGGCAGAGTTCGGCTGATTGTCAAGGTGCGGGGAGGCATCGATATTCGATAGCTTCTTGCAACCAACCTTCGCTGCTGTGTCTTGTGGGGGATGCTCTTGGTGGTAGCTTGTTGTCCCCTTCTTTTTTTTTTTTTGTACAGGTGAAACGTCGGCCTCGATTCAATAGTAAGTGTTCTGCATGGGCCTTCTGGCTGCCTATGAACTTTGTGGAGTGACCACCCGTTCCTGGACAACCTCCAATTGGTTTCCTGCGGGTGGAGGGACGCAGACCTATGCAACGTGTGGTAGTGCTGGGTTGGGAGAACAAGCGGGATTGAACTCCAACCTTTGCTTATGCAGGGGGCGTCCCCTGAGAGCGGATGTCTCTGGCTGCCTTGGTTGGAAATCTATTAGCTTCCTGGCTCCTGAAGCTCCAGCACCAACCAGTGCGAGAATGAGTGTGGATTGTCAAGCCTTCAATTTGAGGACACAAGGACGCCTGAGGCTTGTGCCCGGATCCAAAGGTGAACAACCTAGTTGCCACCTGTGTCATTGATATTTAAGGAGGGAAAAAAAAAAAGACTGCAGGATCCACAGTCGGGACTTGAACCTGCTGTTTCTGGACACACTGGCAGTGTGTACTGCACCACACTGTTGCCGCTATAGCCTCACGCAGAGCTATGACCGGGTGTGTGAAAAAGGGCCATGTGTTGTTCACGGTATCTGCTCGTCGACAATGAAGGGTACCTCTGTTCCATGACCCACTGGGGGTGTACTGCATCACGCTGCGGCCACCGTTAGCTCTTGTGCGTCGTTCCAGCTTTCTGGAGGAAGGTAGGGGGCCAGGCGCTTGTCGATACTCTATTCTCTGAGGCATCTGACCTGCAAAGTGGCCTCGAGTATGGGGACTATCCACAGCCAGGTGGGAGCCACAGCCTTATCCCAGGCTAACTGATTTGGCAGGTTCCATTGTGGCTCGTCGAGCTCACAGACCAAGCGTTGTTATGTGACCTTGATTTCTTGGGGGGGCAACGAGGGTCCTCGCCAGGAGGTCCAATGGCTGCAGTAATGCGGGGAGGCATCTGTAGTAATGCAGACAGGCATCAGAGGCTCATTCCACGGATCAGCGCAGGAGCTAAGCATGCAATTTTTTGCTCAGAGTGCGGCTCTGCCTGTGGAGATCACCTGGATGGGATGATGCAGGGAGCTGCACTGAACCCACTTCTGGATGGTGTAGGAGGCTGCACCGAAGTCGTGGTCTTCATTAATTTCCCCTTCCTCGGCATAAAAGAGGGTTGAGACCGGTCTGAATAGAGGGGGCCCAAATAGAGTCCATGTGGGGCCCAGAGCCGTGGCCTTCACTAACTTCCCCTTCCCTGGCACGATGAGGTTTAGACCTGAATAGAGGAGCCCGAATGGAGTCCATGTGGGGCCCGGGAATGCCAATGGAGTCCGTGTGTAGTCCTGCCGTTGGGTGTTATGCAAAAACCTAAGATGGACAGTAAGCCTTGAGGGGACGGATGAGGACCGAGAGATCGAGTCACAAAGGAGAGCCGGACATATCCTTGCTACCGCCTGAGTCCAGAGTGGCCAGGGGGCAAGTCAGAGCTTGCTGCTGCCGGATGTTCAGTGGTCCAGGGGCGCTGAGCGGTTGCTCTCATAGGGTAGCAGGACTGCATGCAGCGTCAAGGACTGTGCCTTCCCTCATGCTATTCAAGCGCAGAGAATTTTCTACATCAGGAGTTTTGCTGCGGCGGCCTCCATTGGCGCGGTTCCAGGGGGCTGGTTCCTACATCAGCACGGCAGCATTAGGCAGGGCAGACACTGGGTGCTGGCTGTTTTCGGCGCCGTCCATTGGCGCCGAGGGGCTGGTGATTGTGTCCAATCCTGCAGCAGATAAGGCTGTCCGGGGACAGAGCCAATGCCGTAGCAGGCAGGTCAGATTGGCCAATGGAGCTGTTTTCGGCACTGTCCATTGGCGCCGAGAGGGCTGGCGATTGTGTCCAATCCTGCAGCAGATAAGGCTGTCCGGGGGCAGAGCCGGTGGCGTAGCAGCCAGGTAGATTGGCCAATGGAGCTGGATCTCAGCAGAGGGGGCGGCGACTTGCAGGGCCGCGTGGTCAGAGCAAGATGGCCGCCCCCATGGTCCCCCACGAGGTGTGGTCCGGGCAGAGGAGGGGGCGCGGAGCTGTGGCTGGCCGGGGACGGAGGCTCATAGGCACGTCCTGGGCTGCCGAGCCTCTGGAAAGGCATGTCTTGGGCGCTGAGCCTCTCTGGAGCGGAATTGCAAGTCCGGAGCTTGAGACCTCGAATGGCTGTATCCGCACGATGCAGGCTGGGACCAAGCTGCGACCAAGGAGGCCAGATCATCAGGAGTCCCGCATCCCCTGTGCTGCATCGGTAACTGGGATCATGCGGCTGAGGATGGGGTCCCCGAGGCACATCCAGAGCGAAGCCCGCTGCTGTGGAGGTATCTACGAGTCACAGAGGAGCAGCGCTTGATCGATTTATGTTTGCGGCTCTTGAGGGAGCTCTCCGTGAGGCTCTTAAGTGAACATGCTGCAGGCAGAGAGCCGAAAGCACATACGGGCAGGAGGAACGGATCCAATGCTGGATCTAAACTGGAACAAATCCAAAACAAGCATTAATGCAGTTTATACATACCTAAGCAAGGTGAGCTTATTCTTCTCGTTGTTCTAATAGTTTTAAGTTGGAGAGTAGAAAAAAAACGTCTTGCTGGCAAGGCGGAAGAACTGAAACTGGATGGCTAGGGGCGGGCCCGGGGGTGGGGCCAGTGGGCTCATGCTCAGAAGGGCGAAAGCCCTTCTGAGCTATGGAGAGTGCTTCCGTCTCGGCGCCGTCGGATGACGTCACCAAGTGTGGCTAACTCATCCTGCTTGTCCTAGGAGAACTGAGTGCGATTCTGAAGACCCCCTTCAAAAAGATATAAGCAGGATGGAGTCTGTGCAGAGGGTGGCTACCAAAATGGTCAGTGGGCTTTATCACAAGGCATATTGGAACAGACTTAAAGATCTCAATATGTATACTTTGGAAGAAAGTCGGAAGAGGGGAGGTAGAATTATCTTAAATATCTCCATGGCATAAATGTTCAGGAGGAGAGCTTATTTCAATTGAAAGAGGGGGCATAGGACGAAGGTGAAAGAGGAAAAAGCTCAGTATCAGGGCCAGCCTAACCATTAGGCGATACTAGGCAGTGACCTGGGGAAGCAGCAAAAGAACAGCAGCAGTCAAAGCAAAACAATAGATTCTGACATCCCCCCAAATTCAGTCATTGGCACAATCTTTTATCTGCAGGCAGTGCGGACACACCCATACATACAAAGCAAAGTTTAATATTTCAAAGTATGATGTCCAGTTATGCATTTTTATTTTATTTATTTATAGTCTCTTCTATACCGCGCTATTCAGCATCAGTGCGGTTTACAATGAACAATGATTTACACATTTCCGATGGTACTTTGTGTTTTAGGAGTGTTTTGCACAAATGATACTGCCTATTGCGGAGGGTTCATTTGTTTTGTTGACAGGTTTTATCTGTCCATATGTATCTGTTTGTTTGTATCCCACCACCCCCACATCCTTACAACAGCTCTGGTCTTGATAGTTGGTACCAAGAGGGATCCCATCCCCCACAAGCAAAAGAAGTGGTGTGGACCACGATCACAGTGAAGAAGAGCTGTTGACAAACAGCACAGTGTACACTCCCCCCACTATGAATGGCTCTATGCATGGTTGGGCCCCACAGTGGAGGAAATCCGCAAGAATTGAAACCAGGAGGTAACCCAAACTTCTTTCACAACTGCGCTCAGCCATGCACAGAGCTGGTGGGGGAAGTGTGCACCACACCATTTTTCAGCAGCTGCATCTATGGACGGCAATGGGTGAGTGAAAAGGCAAGTGGATGAGGAGGGTAGGATGGGGAGAGAGACAGAACAAGTGAAGTCTTGAAGGTGGGGTTATGAGAAAGATAGAGATAGACAGACAGACAGACACTGAGTGAAGCCTGGAGGGGCATTATGAGAAAGAGATTGTGGGAATCCGGGGGGGGGGGGGACGGGGGGCGGGGTTACAAGAGAGAGAGAAGCACTGGGGGAAGTCGGAATTGGGGTAGATCATGAAAGAGACTGGGAGAATCTTGCGAAGGGGGGGTCATGAGAGAGATACACACACGCATGTCCGCAACCACCAACATTCCCCATGACACACACAAGCACGCACTCAGCCAACCCCAAACACTCCCCATGATATGCACTCACCCACAAGTACTGTCACAGGGCCTACCTTGGCAGCGTAATGGACTGAGGTAGGTTGGACATAAAAACATTTGAGGTTGGGTTTGGCTAATGTCTTACAGGGCCCAGGGACTTGCAGCCCTGGTAGCTTCCTTTGTTACCAAAATCCCAAAGAATACAAAGATCCGAGTGGAGGGAAACAAAGGCATTTATTTCCCTTTCTTGCAAAAAGGTTCAGATGCTTGGACAAAAACATCAAACACAAGTTCCTTACTTCAGGTTAAAGAAAAAATAAAACATGACGTTAAAGCAAAGCTGTTATCTTCACAATAAATGGTGTATCAAAACAAACAGTCTCTATTCCCCAAGATAGAGCTTATGTGCTAAGCAGGGACTCCAGGCTTCCTGTCTTACAATAGCTACAGTCCATCTTGGTATCTGAAGCAAATTCCACCTGCATCGGTTCCCCCTCTGAAGCCTCTGAAACCAAGTCAGTACTTGCTGGCAAATTGTAATCAGGCTTTTTATATATCCTCTGTACAACCTCCCAATGCTCAGGGTTGAATGTAGGGCGTCGGTCCTGCACCCTCATATACTGGGAACTGTCTTCCTTTTGCAAGTGTTTTACCTTAGCTTCCTGCAAAGCTTTGTCATTAACAAGTTTCTTATTCGGTACGTGTTTCTTGCACCTTATCTCATAGGTAGTTTCACACGGACAGTATTCATCTGCTCCCTGTCCTCCCCATACACCAGCAGTCTGCAACCTGCTTTCAGTTAAACATGGGTTACCTTTTCTCCTTGGCTTGTCTACTCCCGGTGAGGTTTGAGGCCTGCTCCGGCTGGGATCCTGCCTGGCCTGAGCAATAGGCCTTAAGTTCTCCAACCATCCTTCTGTTGGCTTTAGACCGTAGTCAGAGCCACGCCTTTGCCTCTCTGGACGAAAAACACCCCCTCTGAATGGAGCTATCCCACCTTCTCCAGGGTTGCTTCTTTCCTCAAGCCACTGCGGCTGCTGCTGCCTCCTGCGAAACCCTTGTCCAGGGGTTACTGCTTCTTCTGGATATCCTGCCCATTCATTCGGATGTCCTGCCCATCCTGCTGGTTCTGCTGGTTCTCCTGGCAGTCCTCCTTCCCCTGGCCGTCCTGCCTGTTCTGCCCTAGACTCTCTTTAAGAGGTACTCCTCTCTTCCTTGATTGGAAGCTGGCTGGCATTACCTCATGACCTAGGAGGTGTGGTTCCTCAGTTCCTCGGAGGTCCCTCTTGCTTCCCCTATCAGGTTCCTCATAATATTGCAGCTTGTGCTTGACTTTTCCTACGTTTAAAACATTTTCTTCTCTTCTCAGAGGGTCTGCAGCATCACACATCCCCCCTCTTAAAATATTACGGGCTAGTGAAGCCTCTTCCCCGCAGCACGTAATACGTGACATAGCATCTGCGCTAAAATGCAGCTTCCCTGCTCGATGCTCCACTCTAAAATCATAGGGCTGCAAAGCCATGTACCACCTAGTTAAGCAGTTGTTCTCATTTTTCATGGTGTGTAACCATTTCAGAGGGGCATGGTCCGTAATAAGAATGAACTTCCTGCCTGTCAAATAGAATTTGAGGGCTTCAATGGCCCATTTAATGGCGAGGCATTCCCTCTCAATTGTTGCATATTTTCTCTCAGCCAACGATAGTTTCCTACTAAGGAACATAATGGGGTGTTCTACACCTTCTTGTACTTGCGAGAGAACAGCACCCAGACCTGTTTCGGACGCGTCCGTCTGTAAGAGAAAGGTTTGCCGGAAGTCCACACCACGCAATATGGGGGCCCGGCACAATTTTTCCTTTAAATTTTGAAAGGCTGTCTCTGCCTCAGCTGACCACTGTATCGTATTTGGGGCATTTTTTCGCAACATTTCCATAAAAACAACACTTTCCTCTGCGAAGTGCGGTATGAAGCGGCGGTAATAGCCGATAAGGCCAAGGAAACTTCTCAGTTGTTTTTTGTGTTGCGGTACGGGAAATGTCCGGACACTCTACACTTTGTCCAGTAGCGGTCGCACCGTGCCCCGTCCGACCAGGTGACCCAAATATTTGACCTCTTTGGCCGCAAAGGTGCATTTCTTCGGGTTTAACGTTAATCCCGCCTTCCTCATGGCTTCTAAGACTGTTCCCACTTGCTGGAGATGTTCCTTCCACATGGTACTGTGGATCACGACATCGTCCATGTAGGCTGTTGCGAAAGTCTGATAGGGCCGAGAATGATGTCCATTAGACGCTGGCATGTGGCCGCTGCCCCGTGCAGGCCGAAGGGCATTCTTCGGAACTGGAATAGGCCCAGAGGTGTGCTAAAGGCAGTCTTGGGTTTAGTATCACGTGTTAAAGGGACCTGCCAATAGCCTTTTGTCATGTCTAAAGTGGTAAGGAACTTTGCCTGCCCAAGCCGGTCTAACAGTTCCTCAATCTGAGGCATCGGGTAGGCGTCGAAAGTAGACATGGCATTCACTTGTCGGAAGTCTATACAGAAGCTCATAGTTCCGTCGGGCTTAGGTACTAGTACCACGGGGCTGCACCAAGGACTATGCGACTCTTCTATGATGTTTAATCGTAGCATCTCCTGTACTTGATTGATGACTTCCTGTTTTTTCGCTTCTGGCAACCAATATGGTCGTTGCCGAATAATTTTTCCCGGTGGTGTGAGTATCTCGTGTGCAACCAATCCCGTTTCTCCTGGTATAGGAGTTAGCACATCCCTATACTCTTCCAAGAGTTGGGTCAAGTCCTGCTTCTGCCTTATGGAGAGTTCCTCCCCCATCCTTGGCTTAGGGGATTCTCCGCACTCCTCTATACGGGGACCTCCTCTGGGGGTTCACTTCCCACAGCGATGAAGCCCTCTAGGTCTCTCTTCCCCGTAGAGCCGAAACCTCCTGTTCCTCGGCTCGTTGGCGTAAGCATGGCGACCTCTTCAAGGTCAGGAAATCCCACACGTTCGCAAATCAATTGCACTATTCTATCTCCTCTTTGGACCTTGAAGTCTTCGCTTGAACAGTTGCATAGAAGAACTTTTAATATGCCCCTATAGTCTGGGTCGACTACCCCGGTGGCCACATCAATGCTATGCTTGGCCACAAGCCCGGATCGCGGTGCTATCCTCCCATAGCACCCCTGGGGTAGCTCTATCTGGAGATCTGTAGAAATTAACAAACGCCCCTGTTTAGGGATCACCTGGTCCTCAGCGCTATGGAGGTCATACCCCGCGGCCTGAGCAGATGCCCGTTGAGGGCTATGTGCTTTCTCTGAAGTTTTGCAAAACTTTAAGATAAACTTCTTCGGGGAGTCTGCTTGTTCTTTTATTTCAAATCATTTTTATTAAGCTTTTCACACATATACACACAGCTATGCGAATGCAACTGGACATAAATTCCCAATCCCAAACAGGAGCAAAAGCAGAAGACAAGCTCGTACTCACGACCCCCGTTCTCGTGAAAAGGTAACAGCCCATTCGTTTTCTCCCCCCCCCTCCCTTCCCATCCCCTCCCAGCATCCCAAAGACATCCCCCCCCCCCAGGCACTAGCACACATATACTGACATTAGTACAGAGCAGAGTATACACAGACAGTATCAGTAGAACGGCACTTAAACGTTGAGAAAGAATGGGACAGTCCGTCCTGGAGTAAGCCGGCGAGTCCCTCCCACGTCCTCCAGGAGCACCTTACCCCTTAGCATCCAGAAGCATGCAGAGGCACTAGCGAGACGAAGGAATACATCGTGGCTGAGGTTCCCCCCCCCCTCCCCCCAAAAGTATCTCTACTACAGATTGAGTAGCCCTCCCCGTCCCCGGGGGGATAACTGGGAAATCATGGGGGACCATATTTCCAAAAACCTCTCCCAACACTGTCCCCCTCTCTGCTGTGCCGTGGTTTTTTCCATACAGAGCAAGTCTACCATAAAGTTCTCCCACAGCATCAGGCACGGGGGTGAGGGATTTACCCAGTGTTTCAGCAGAGCCCGTTTAAACATCAGAAACCCCTCTCAAGCAGGGCACGTTGCGCGGAAGAGAGCCACTCATAGCCCACCTCCCAGTTATGGAATAAGCACACCTCGCGCTGTAAAATCTCACCCAGCCCCAACCATCCCCGTAATTTATTGCAAACTTGCACCCATATAGCCCGCATCTTCGGGCAGCCCCAGAACTTATGAGTAAGTGTCCCTGGACCACCCCCACACCACTGGCAAGTAGAAGATGGTCGAAGACCGGCATAAAAGGCCCATGTATCACTGGCATACGCACGCCATAAAAATTTATACTGCAGTTCCTGGAGGTATATCCATACCGGCCCACGTCGTATCCCTTCAAATGCTACCCGCAACATGTCCGGTGTGATTTCCTCAATCCCGTCTTCCCTCCACCTGCCTGCGAGTCCCTGAAGCAACTCAGGGCCCCCAATGGGTCGGAGGATCCTACGCACCGACTGCTCCCCAGAACTACCCTCATCCAACTGTTCCAAAATAATCCGCGGGGACTCAGAGGCGGGCCACCTTTGCCCCCTCCCGACCCCCGGGGTAGAGGTGAGGTACGAGCGAACCTGTAGATAACCATAAAAGTCCTGCTGACGAATAAGAAATTTACGCTGCACCTGCTGGAAGCTATCCACAATGCCAGCATCACCAGAGTACAGATCGCCTAAACACACCAGCCCTCTCTCCATCCAGTGCCAAAAAATATTAGGCTGTGTATATCCGGGATCAAACTCCGGATTACCCACCAGCGGTAGTAAGGGTGACCTATTCCAGGTCCATCCGAAGCGCCTACAGAGCATTTTCCAGGCCGCCCGTAGCGCCCCCAAATAACCTCCCCCAACCCCCAACCGTATCTCCCGAGGGAGTGAACTAGCATGCAAAAGATACAACCCATGATAAGGTTTCAACACCTCCACTAACTGCCGGACCGGGGCACAGCCCTCACCCTCCACCAGCGCCCTCATATGACGGGCTAGATATCGGATATTATAGTTACGCAGGGAGGGCAGTTCTAATCCCCCCTCCTCTCTCCTGCTCATTAAAACTCGGAGGGAGATTCGCGCTCTCCTACCCCCCCAGAGGAACCCCCGCAAGCAGCGGTCAAAGCGTTTCCAGTCGGTATCCAGTACCCATAATGGTAGGGTACGTAACACATATAGCCAACGGGGGAACTCTACCATAGTAAACAATGCAATCCGTCCCCTCAAAGATAATGGGAGACCTCTCCACCCGGCTAAAGTGCGGCTACTTCTGTCCAATAGCCCTGGTATGTTGGCTTGATATAGATGGGCTGGTCGATCAGGAAGCTGTATCCCCAAGTATCTGATCGCCCCCTCCGCCCACACCAAGGGAAATGTCCCTTCCCATTGCGGTCGGACTTTACCCCCAACATCAAGGACTACTGACTTCGCAGTATTCACCTTCAGGCCTGAAAAACTCCCAAAAGTCTGTAGCAAATGTAATACGCGTACTAAAGACCGAGGCAGGTTCGTAAGACTCAACAACATATCATCTGCAAAGGCACTAACCCGTATATCCTCCCCACCCAAGTGTATACCAGCTATCTCCGGGTCCATCCGCATCGCCCGCAGGAGTGGTTCCAAGGCCAACACGAATAGCAGCGGCGAAAGAGGGCAGCCCTGCCGCGTGCCGCGTGCTAACCCAAAAGGCTCCGAGAAGGTTCCATTCGAGCCCACTCGTGCCAGGGGCTGAGCATACAGCGCCTGTACCCATCCCCCAAAGTCACCACGCAGACCAAAGGCAGACAGCGCGTCCCACATATAAGCCCATGCTACTCTATCGAATGCCTTCTCAGCATCTAAGCTTACCAAAAGGAGCGCCTCATCCCTTTGCAAACAGTGTTCCATTCCCAACAATAGCCTGGCAATATTCCGGGATGCGTCCCGCCCCTGCACAAACCCAACCTGACTGGAGTCAACCAGTGCCGGTACAAGAGGTGCGAGTCTAGCCGCTAGTACTGAAGCCAAAAGTTTCATATCACAGTTAATGAGAGAGATTGGGCGGTAAGAGGCCGGGTCTAACAAGTCCTTCCCGGGCTTCGGAATCACAGTGATATCTGCACAGCGCATATCTCGTGGGAAGATACCCTGTGCGCGGGCCTCTTCAAACATCACCACCATAGAAGGAGTAAGCTGCGGGCCCAGAATTTTATAATACTCCATACTAAAACCATCGGGCCCCGGAGCCTTATGAGACTTCCCCCGTGTAATCACTGCCATGAGCTCCGACACCTTCAAAGGCGCATTGAGCTGTGCCAGGTCCAGGCCTGAGAGTGTAGGAAGGGACAAGCTGTGAAGAAAGGTTACTCCCTGCCCATAGTCCCGGACCTCCTCACTATACAATTGCTTATAGAAGGTTCTAAAAATCTGCACAATGTGCCTAGGCTGGTGCTGCAGAGCCCCGGTCTGATCACGGAGGACCGGAATAAACCGATTTCCGCGGGGGTCACGTACTAATCTGGCCAGTAATTTCCCCGCCCTATTACCATATAAATGGAGTCGGTGTTTGTAGTAATGCATCGAAAACGAAGCTCTCCGCTGAAGCAAAGTGTTGAGCGCCGCCTGCGCGTCGGCAAGATCCCGCTGTAGAGCCCTATCGCTATCCCGAGAGGCCCGACGCTGCAGAGTGCGGAGAGTACGTTCCGCAACCACAATACTACGATTCAGATGTTTACGCCGCGACACCGTGTATGCGATAATCGCGCCTCTCATCACCGCCTTGCTAGCTTCCCAGAAGACCAGCGGGGAACAATTAGGGGTATCATTAAAGAGAACATAGTCCTCCCACTGTTTTAAAAGAAAGACCCGGAAAGCCTCATCCTCCCATAGAAAAGCAGGAAATCTCCATCCCGGTCTTTCCGGCCCCTGACACTCCCAAGTAATCCAGACCATCCCATGGTCCGAAAGAGCAATGGGCTCTATTTCCGCCTGCCCTACCCGGGGGAGCCCACCCTCACTGACAAGTATATAATCGATACGGGACCACGTATGGTGAGCTCGTGACTGATGTGTATATTCCCGCATCCCTGGATGTAATACCCTCCATACATCCACCAGGGCCCCCATCCGACATAGATAGCTAATCCCTCTACGTGCCCACGCTCCCACTCCCCCCCGAGCAGACTTGTCCAGATGGGGTTCATGAGGGCAATTGAAATCTCCAGCCACAATGACCTTGGCCCCCTCTGCATGCTTGAGCAGGTCAATCAGATGAGTAAAGAAGGCATGATCATATACATTAGGTGCGTATACATTCAAAATCCAGATTGGTTCATTGTACAGTTGGCCCTTCAACAGAACATATCGCCCTTGCACATCAGTTTGTATCCCTGTCACTACAAGAGAGACCCCCTTCCGCACTAACACCACCACCCCCGCTTTCTTCGTGCCCGACTCTGCTCCATAAGCCACTTCCACCCAATCCCGGGCCAATTTCCTGTGCTCTACAGCACTCAAGTGCGTTTCTTGCAGCAGGGCAATGTGGGCCCCCTTTCTCTTGAGCCCCTGGAGAATTTTGGTGCGCTTAATGGGGGACCCAATGCCCCCCACATTCCAAGATATTATCTTGAGCTCAGGCATGGGTCAATACAAATGATACCCATTGGCAAGATCGCTTATGGTGCTCCCAGAGGCGCCCAGCCTCACCTCCGGGATCTTTGCTCATCGGCACTGCTGCCCCAATGTCCAAATAGTTAGGAAACCCAGCTCTGCCCCCTAGGATCGTTCCCAAAAGAGAAACCCAGTGCCTCTTACCCCCAACCCCTACCCCCCCCACCCCCCCTCCCAGCTGCATCTCTCCTCGTCCCCTCTCCGCAACCCTTCCCCCTATCCCTCCCCCTCCCCCGCCCCCCACTGCTATCCCCCACCCCATCACAAAAAGAAAACCCACTAGCCCTCTACCTACTTACCTCCCCTCCCCCAACCCCCAACTATACAACTATACAACACTCCCCCGACCACTAAAGTCGGAGCCGGACTTCGGGTATGGCCCTACAGGGCCGCCCCAGCCCCCCCTGCGTTGGTCAAGTAGCACACACAAGGCCCTCTTCTGCAGGCAGCCGGCCGCTCCTCACACAAAAAGCAACCCCCACAACCTGCAACATACCCTCATCGAGCCCCTACCAGCTCTTACCATCCCCCACCCGTACAAGAGAGTACAGCAGGTCAGAACAGATCCCCCCCCCCCCAGATACATTATGCTACCACCAACCTTTCCAAGCCTGCTCACCCAGGGTACGGAACAAAGTGTAGGGTGGGGTTATCTACAAAGAAAACCAAATCAAGGAGTCCAGGTAAGATGATGGCCCCTCCGGGCTCACTGAAAAATGCACCTCGGTCGAGAATCTCAGGTACTGTCCTCCCGCACGGGCGATGCAGTTGGTCTTTCACACAAGGAGTCCAAGAAAGACTTCGCTTCTCCGACCATTGTAAAGGTATGATTCATACCAGAGTGGGAAATCCTCAACGTTGCTGGAAACGCCAACGTAAACCGCATTTTTCTCCGGAAGAGCTCAGAGCAGAGCGGCGCAAAGCCCTTTCTCTTAGTTGCAACGGCTGCAGAGTAATCCTGAAAAAGTAAGAGATTATGATTCTCAAAGGATATCTCACGCTTCTGCCGAAAGGCCTGGAGAAGTTGCATCTTGTGCTGGAAATTCAATATTCGGGCTATCACCACCCGCGGTCGCGGGCGTGAGTCGACTTTCGGCCCCAATCTGTGCACGCGCTCCACTCTCAACTGGCCCACTAAAGCATCTAGGCCCAGAGTCTTAGGCAGCCAAGATTCCACCAAAGGCAACAGGAGAGCATCGGTAGTAGTTTCAGGGATCCCCACAATCCTTATGTTATTCCTCCGGGACCGATTCTCGAGGTCCTCCACCTTCTCCAGTAAAGCTGCGAGCTGTGCACGCTGAGCCTCGTGCTCCCCGGCCCTGCTGTTCTCAGCATCTTCCATTGTGGAGACTCGTTGCTCCACCGCCTCCACTCTTTGACCCAAATCAGCCAGCGCTGTGCCCATGGAGTCCAACTTACAGAGTATGCGGTCAAGTTTGGGGTCCAAGAGTTTTACGACCTCTTTTGCAAGTTCCTCCGTGGCAGAGTCAACGCTCTCCGCTCCCGGCGAAGTCGGGTTAGCGCTTCCAGACAGCATGGCCCCAGCTCGGGTGGTTTTCTCCCGCTCCTTCCGCAGCGGTGGAGGCATCTTTTTCGGCAGTTTCGTTGCCACCGTGTCCCTCAGTGTTCGCAGGGTAGTTTGGGGTATAGGATCACCCTCTCCGCAGGCTTCAATTGCAAAGAATATTTTAGTAAAGCTGAGGCGGCCCCGGAGCGAGCAGAGAGCACGTCCTCACTCGCTCATGTGCCACCGGAAGTCCCTGCTTGTTCTTTTAAAGGTGACTTCTTCGTTTTTTCCCAAAGTGGGCTAGGAATTATAGGGCTTGTAGCCTTCCTAGAGTTATTCGGTTGTGGCTTGGGGTTCTCAGTAGGCTCCTGCCGAGTGCAAGTGGAATTTGGCCCTTTGGGTGGAGATAAGCCCTCTTTAAGACTTCTCCGAAATTGTGGCCAATCGCGGCCCAATACCAACTCCTGTGGCAACTTAGGCACAACTGCTACTAGCATTTCTTTTTCTAAGCCCAATCCTTTAACCCACAACTTATAAACAGGATAGCGGGTAGCCGCTCCATGAATGCATTTTATTTTAACATTTCCTTCTGGATGTTCAGGAACTGACAATCCCTGATCCTTGATCACCGACCATAACCTTTTGGAAATCATGGTCTGGTCAACTCCTGAATCCAGAAGTGCTTGTACATTGACTCCATGAATTTTTACATTTAGTACAAAACCTTCCCGCATTGTCCTTGGGCCCTTTCCCACAAGAGCCGTGCGAGAATAACACTCACTTTTTAAGTGACCTTCCTTACCACAAGCATAGCATCTTTTGACATTTTCTCTTATTAGCAGTGTATTACTTTTCAAATTACCATATGGAGGTCGTGAAGGACTTCCAACTCTCCGTGCCTCCATTCCTATGGCCAATTTGGGAGTCCCTACCCTAGGTTGGGTGACTCTTTCTGCCTCCAAGTATCGCTCGGTGAGAGCTATGGCATCCGTAGTAGTACAGCAATTTTGTAAAATTAAAAAGTTCTGTACTCTACTAGGCACAACGGACATGTACTGCTCCAATACTATGGCATCCATTAATGTATCTATATTTTTTCTTTCTGGCTGTAGCCATTTGTGTGCTAGGCTCTTTATCCTATGACCAAGGGCTTTTGGTGTTTCATCAGCCCTAAGGGACGTGGCTCTAAACATCTTGTTATAGGCTAGTGGTGTAAGGCCTAAGCGGTCCCTAATAGCTATGATGACCTCTTCATAGGTGTTGGCTAGGGCTGGGGACATTGACCTGTATGCAGCTAGCGCCTCCCCTGTAAGGGACGCTGCCAGTCGAATGGCCCATTGCTCGGGTGGCCAATTAGCTGACCGAGCAATCCTACTGAATGAGTCTAAAAAGTCGTCTACGTTATCATTAGGGCTTAGCTTTCCCACCACCAGATCATTACATGACCACTGTCCAGTCCCTGGGTTGGCCGGTCCGGTAGCCTGCAGCCTCTCCGAGTTGACCTTTGCCATCTCCTCTCGCTGTTGATCCAACCATTTCTCCATCGTCTGCAAGACTGGCATTTGCTGCGCTTGCATGGCCTGCAATGCTTGGGCCTGGTTTTTCAGGGCAACCTCAGCTTGCTTGTCAAATTGATGTGCCATCCAGGCACAGAGATCCTTAGGCTCCATGATGAACCTGTAACAAGAGACAAAGAGAAAAAAAACCCAAGTGTGGCTCTCCTAAACTCTCTTTCTTTGCTCTCTATCTTTTTTTTTTTTTTTCAAAACTTCCCTGGCATCCAACACTTGTCAGGCCTAATTACATTTTACCTGACTTAAGTGTTGAGTCAGCTCTGGAACGTTAGTGGCTGTCCCGCTCTGCAGCTCTTCTGCTCCGGGTTGGCAACAGGATTTTCCTTTCAGGATTTTCACCTTCCCTTTCGGACTTCAGGTTTACTCCCCTTTGGGTTTTCTCCCTCTGATCCGATCTCTCTAGCTGATCCGCTCCGGATCTTGTCTTTCCAGCAGTTCAATCTGGGCTTTCCTTTTTTTTTTTTTTTTCCAACTCAGGAGTTTTTCTTTTCTTTTCTTTGTGCAGACGTAGGTACCAAGCAACAAGAATCCTGCCAACTACGCCATTTTATGTCACAGGGCCTACCTTGGCAGCGTAATGGACTGAGGTAGGTTGGACATAAAAACATTTGAGGTTGGGTTTGGCTAATGTCTTACAGGGCCCAGGGACTTGCAGCCCTGGTAGCTTCCTTTGTTACCAAAATCCCAAAGAATACAAAGGTCCGAGTGGAGGGAAACAAAGGCATTTATTTCCCTTTCTTGCAAAAAGGTTCAGATGCTTGGACAAAAACATCAAACACAAGTTCCTTACTTCAGGTTAAAGAAAAAATAAAACATGACGTTAAAGCAAAGCTGTTACCTTCACAATAAATGGTGTATCAAAACAAACAGTCTCTATTCCCCAAGATAGAGCTTATGTGCTAAGCAGGGACTCCAGGCTTCCTGTCTTACAATAGCTACAGTCCATCTTGGTATCTGAAGCAAATTCCACCTGCATCGGTTCCCCCTCTGAAGCCTCTGAAACCAAGTCAGTACTTGCTGGCAAATTGTAATCAGGCTTTTTATATATCCTCTGTACAACCTCCCAATGCTCAGGGTTGAATGTAGGGCGTCGGTCCTGCACCCTCATATACTGGGAACTGTCTTCCTTTTGCAAGTGTTTTAACCTTAGCTTCCTGCAAAGCTTTGTCATTAACAAGTTTCTTATTCGGTACGTGTTTCTTGCACCTTATCTCATAGGTAGTTTCACACGGACAGTATTCATCTGCTCCCTGTCCTCCCCATACACCAGCAGTCTGCAACCTGCTTTCAGTTAAACATGGGTTACCTTTTCTCCTTGGCTTGTCTACTCCCGGTGAGGTTTGAGGCCTGCTCCGGCTGGGATCCTGCCTGGCCTGAGCAATAGGCCTTAAGTTCTCCAACTGTCCTTCTGTTGGCTTTAGACCGTAGTCAGAGCCACGCCTTTGCCTCTCTGGACGAATAACACCCCCTCTGAATGGAGCTATCCCACCTTCTCCAGGGTTGCTTCTTTCCTCAAGCCACTGCGGCTGCTGCTGCCTCCTGCGAAACCCTTGTCCAGGGGTTACTGCTTCTTCTGGATATCCTGCCCATTCATTCGGATGTCCTGCCCATCCTGCTGGTTCTGCTGGCAGTCCTCCTTCCCCTGGCCGTCCTGCCTGTTCTGGCTGTCCTGCCTGTTCTGCCCTCCAGTCTTCCAGACTCTCTTTAAGAGGTACTCCTCTCTTCCTTGATTGGAAGCTGGCTGGCATTACCTCATGACCTAGGAGGTGTGGTTCCTCAGTTCCTCGGAGGTCCCTCTTGCTCCCCCTATCAGGTTCCTCATAATATTGCAGCTTGTGCTTGACTTTTCCTGTGTTTAAAACATTTTCTTCTCTTCTCAGAGGGTCTGCAGCATCACAGTACACAGTCCCTGATTCTCCATCACACACACACACACACAGTCCTTGAAGCGCCCCATGAATTGTCTTTATTTGGATTCTTTGTATATCACCTTTTGGCAACAACAAAATGGTTTAAACACACCCACAGACACACATGCACACCTTCCTCATTATACATACACGTCACCTTGTATCACATTATACCACAACACAAATACACACACTGGCTCAGATAGACACGGGTATGTTTATGTTTATGTTTATTAAAACACTTTTTATACCGCCCAATACCGGAGGCATCTGGGAGGTTCACAATCGTTAAAATAAAATTACAGGCTGCTAGGAAACAGAAAGGAACGCCAGTTAAAAATAAAAGCAACAGAGAAGAGATAAAGAATAGAAGAACAAAGTAAGCAGAGGTACTATCAACAGGAGAGGGGGGAGTGAGACGAGGATGGGGAAGGGAGGTCATATGCCAGACTAAAAAGATGAGTTTTAAGTTGTTTTGGTATATGACAAAGATGCCTCATACAGGCCAGATCACTTACTATCTTAATGAGACACATTTAACATGTGTTTGTCACCCAGTCCCTCCATAGACATATACAAGGAAAGGGAAACGTTCCTCCTCATGTTATCCAAACCTTCCAGAGTGTCTATCCTGTTGCAGATTTTTCTTTCATAATAATTTTGTCCAAACACTAGGGTTTAAATACAATTCAGTCATACTTATAACCCCAAGCAAATAGAAAAGGATAGCTATGTTGGTTTTATTTAGCACTCAAAAAAGCGTAGTTACTCACCTGTAGCAGGTGTTCTCTGGGGAATCAGTCCTCACATATTGGTGACGTTGGCACCAATGCAGCCCGCATAGAAGCATCTCCCCAGCTTTCACAGAAATCCATTGGAAGATGCACCACACATGCATAGTCCACTTCCCACCCAAGGGTGCCATCTTGCTGCAGTTAAATGACATAGCTAAGATGGCAAAAATAAAAGATGGCAAAGAAGCAACTCCAAGGAGAGGAGGGAGAGTTGTGAGGACTGATTCCTGCTGTCCCCAGAGCACACCTGTTACAGGTTGTGATAAGGAAGCTTATCATAGCTCAGGAAGGAGCTATAGAAAAGGTGAAGTGACTCTGAACAAGCAACCTGTCAGTTCTGGTAGAAATAAGAAAACAGAATTTTCCCATAAAAGACTACCAGTCCCAGAATGCACCAGGTTTCCAACAGCCATTAGAGGAGCTGAGGTGGGGAAACGTGTGTTCAATCAGGAGGGCTATGAGGTAATCCCTAAGCACTCATCTCAAAGGGCAGGGCCTGATTCAGCACAGCTGTGCTGTGTTAGGGAGGAGCACTCATCTAAGCAGAATCAGAGTAGAGTTTATTCTACAGATGACCATCTTCATGATCACCTTGGATATCCAGAGAAGGATCATCAGTTTCATCTGAAGGATCATCAGAAGCAGAAGCCAAACCGGACGGACAGAGAGGGAAAGAAACCCTCTGGAAGAAAGAGGAGAAAAGCCTTTGAGAGGTCTAGAAGAGTCCAAAGCAGTACGTATACTGGGAGGTATTCCAAGGGCCAGCATACACCATTGGACTGGGGAAAGCCAGAGGAATGGTGCTGCAGAGCTAGGAATCTCCAGACGCTACCTGTGAGAGAGACAGCTGCACGTGGAAGGGACCCTAAGACCTATGCCAGAAGGTATGTGAAGAGAGATCCAGTGTCCAGGGATCTGGATTGGAAGGCTGGACATAAGAACTGGACTACATACTGGCCAGGCTATATAGAGAGGAACTCTAGCAGCAATGGAAGCTCAGGTATGAACACTGATCTATGCCCTAGCTATAACCTTGAAAGACAGCAGGGAAACAAGTATTCTCCTGAAAGTGCTCCATTGAGAGATTCATCTGTGCCAATCCATGATATTGAACCCATGCTTGTTGAATAAGGGGGAATAATAGCAAATGAAGATCCTATTTATATGGACTGTTCTCTGTCTAAACTCTGTTGGTAACTTTCTGTTATAAAGTACAGCAACTATCACAAAGAAATACAAATTTGTTCTTTAATCTACTCAGAAAAGCTCCTGAAGCAGGATTTGACCCACACAGTGGAAGGCAAGCCAGCTAAGGGGTTTCAGCTGGTGACTGCTAGCAATCGAGCCTCACCTAATTGCTTGTGAGCTAGGAGAGAATCACTTCTGAATCTGTGTGGGAAGTAATCAGAAGTTAATCTGAAAAGAACAGTTTGTTTCTTGCTTTGTGGCTTTTCATTTGTTGTTTTCCTGATTTTGACTTTGTTTTTCCAAGTTAACACTGAAAGCAAGTTACCTGATTTTATGTGCTACCAAGCATATCTGTGTTGGGAGAAATAACCCCATAAATAAATATCTTATTGGCTTTACCCAAGAGCACAACTAAATTATTGTCAGCAGCTGTGTCTGGTGTGAATGAACTACATTGCCCACAATACCTTGCAAATCATATAGATATATGCACTTGCCAAGACGGTGAAGATTCTCACCCAGGCAGCCGTCTGACAAGGTGAGTAGCTACTCTTTCTCCGGGAATAAGCAGGAATTCTGTCCTCACACATGGAACTCCCCATCTACAGGCTACCGAAACCTGTAGAAAATGCCAAGGCAACCAGCAAAGGTGAACTGTGATCTGTAGCAGCTGAATCCCAAGAGAGACTCACAAGACCCACGTATCCAGTGAGAACCAGCACTCTGATAGCCTGAACACAGGAGGATCGGAGGACAGGAGTTGCCTATACTCCGAAAGGGTTATGGAATATGGCCTGGACAAAGGCACTGTCCTGTTGGGACTCCCTCACTCTCCAGACAATAGTGAGCTGTGAAGGTATGGAGCGAAGACTAGGTGGCGGCCCAGCAAATTTCTGTTATGGGGACAGAACGCAGATTGGCCACAGAAGATGCCATGGCCCTGACACAGTGTGCCGAGACTCTGGTCAAGTGGGATCCCCACTTGCTCGTAGGCAAGGGTAATGCAGTCCACCACCCAAGTGGACAGAGTTCGCTTAGTTACTGGGAGCCCCAGATGGCTGGGGTCATAGGATACGAAAAGCTGTTGAACTTTGCGATGGCCCTGAGTCTGTTGCAGGTGGAGGGACAGAGCTCTCTTGCAATCCAGAGTATGGAGAACAGTCTCTGCCCTACCAGCGTGAAGCCTGGGAAAAGGTGGGGAATACCACCTCCTGTGAGGTAAAATGGGGACACTACCTTCAGCAGAAACTTGGGGTGTGCACGGAGCATCACCCTGTTCTTGTAGAATCTCGTGTAAGTGGGCTCTGCCATCAGAGCCTGGAACTCACTGACTCTGCGTGCTGATGTGAGCATTACCATGAAGGCGACCTTCCAGGAGAGGTACTGCAGGTAGCAGGTGGCCAGAGGCTTAGTGAGCTGTGCAAGCACCATATTAAGGTCCCACTCTGCTGCAGGAGGGTGGACGGAGGATTTGGACAACATGATGCTTTGTAAGAAATGAGACATAAGGGGCTGAGCCAAGAGGGATTTCCTCTCAATGGAGTGGTGATGCGCTGCGATGGTGCTCAGGTGCACTCTGACTGAGATCGACTTCAGTCCCGCCTGCGAAAGGTGGAGGAAGTATTGGAGTACCACACGCACTGAGCAGGAAAATAGGTTTGTCCGCTTTTCTGTGCACCACAATGAGAAACGGTACCATTTGAAAGCGTACAGCGTTCTCATGGAGACCTTATAAGAGGCCAGGAGAATCTCTTCCACATCTCGTGGGAGATTGAAGGGGGCTAACACTACCCTTTCAGCCGCCAAGTCGTGAGTGAGAGGGACCCCAGGTTGGGGTGTAGGAGAGAGCCTTGCTCCTGTGAGAGTAGTCCTGGGGCTCGTCCCAGGGGAAATGGCGGTACCGTTGACAGGGAGAGGAGCAGCGGGAACCAGGGCTGTCTGGGCCACTGAGGGGCTATCAGTACTAGTGATGCCTTGTCACGCTGAGCCTTGAACAGGGTCTTGTCTATCAGTGATGTTGGAGGAAAAACATACAGGAAGCCTTCCATTCACGGGATGAGGAATGCATCTGCCACTACCTGAGATGGGTTCAGTCAGCAGGAGCAGAAACCGGGCAACTGCACATTGTCCGTGCTGACAAACAAGTCCATCACCGTGATGCCCCAGAGCCAGAAGAGCCATGAGGTTACCACTGGGTCCAGGTGCCACTCATGTAGCTGGAGTATTCTGCTCAATTTGTTCACTGACATTGTCCTGGCCCAGGAGATAGACCGCCCTTAGGAGCATCCCTCTGCATATAGCATAGGAGCAGAGGGCTACTGCCTCCTGACAGAGGGGGTATGACCCTGCCCCCCCCCTTGTTTGATCATGTAGAACATCGTGACCTGATTGTCGGTCTGGATCGGCACTGTGTGGTGCTGTAGTTGGTGGCGGAAGGCTCTGAGGGCCAGGAATATCGCCCTGACTTCCAGCAGGTTGATCTGCATGTTGGACTTCCTCTAAGACCAGTAGCCTTGAGTTTGGAGGCTCTCACAATGCGCTCCCCAGCCCATTAGAGAGGCATCCATGGTGAGGACCTTCTGATGGGTGGGTGCCTGGAAGGGCATCCTGGCCTGAAGGTGACATGGGTTCTGCCACCATCAGAGGGAGCCTGCTAACTGGCGGGTCACCTGCACTCTGTCCTTAAGTCTGCCTGTGGGTTGGGCCCACTGAGAGCAGAGGCACCATTGGGCTGCTCTCATGTGCAGGCGGGCATTTGGTGTCACCTGGAGGCCATGTGTCCCAACAGGCAGAGGAGAAGCCAGGCAGATAGTGTCCTGTGCCGTTGCACCTCTTCGGCTAATTCCCTTAGGCATTCTGACCTCTCCTGAGGGGGAAGGCTTTTGCCTGAAGGGTGTCCAGCTGCGCCCCTATGAACTCTAGGCGCTGAGCTCGAGTGAAGTGTGACTTGGGATAGTTTATGACAAACCCCAGATGCTGCAAGGCATTTATGCTGTGTCCAGTGGAGCATTGTGCCTCTGCAGCTGTGTCTCCCTTTATGAGCCAGTCATCCAGATAAGGGAAGATGAAGGCCCCTTGAAGCCTGAAGTGGGCTGCTACCACTGCAAAGCACTTTGTGAAGACCCTTGGAGACTAAAGGGCAGCACCCTTTATTGGTAGTGCTATCCCCTCACTACAAACTGAAGGTATGCTCTGTGGCTGGGGTGAATGAAGATGTGAGTATAGGAATCCTTTAGGTCTAAGAAGCAAAGCCAATCTCCCTGCTGGAGGAATGACAGCAGTGCTCCAAGGGAGAGCATCTTGAACTTCTCCCTGACCAGAAACTTGTTGAGCTCTCGCAGATCCAGGATGGCCTGAGGCCCCCAGTCCACTTAGGGACGAGGAAATACCTGGAGTAGAAACCGGTGCCCCAGAGAGGTTGTGGCACTGGCTCCACTGCTCTGTTCCGGAGTAGTTCTGCTAACTCACTGAGGAGCAGGGTTTGGTTGAGGAGAGGCCTGGTGGGTTCTTCTGGGAAGTACAGGGTGGTGGCCAATGTAGGTGGAGGAGGTAACCTTCCTTGACTACTTGTAACACCCAGGTATTGGTGGTGATGGCTGCCCACCTGTAGGCAAACAGGGCCAGGTGCCCTCCTGTGGACAGCAGAGGACCTCCTGGGGGAGTGGAGGTAGTGCCCAGGAAGTCAAAAACTTCCCCCAGGCTGGGCCTGAGCTGGTGCCTGGGGCTTCGAGGCTTTTTATTTTCTTGGACCATGTTGTTGTTGGGCCTGCTGAGGGGCCAAAAAGGCCTGGACATGTGGAGTGCTACCAAAGCCCCCTTTCTTCCTCAGGAAGATGGGCTTTTTCCCCAGGGTTTTCTTCCAGGGTTGCACCAAGGTCTTCTTCGAGAGCCTGGTTCTTGTTACATACTCGGTCTCTATCTCCGCTGCTTTATTCACCATGGGCTTCCTGAATAGGTTTTCACCTATGCAAGGGAGATCGATTAGTTTGTCTTTTACCCAGTGCTCCAGGTCGGATGACTGGAGCCTTGTTTGGCAGCGGCCACCCTGGCCTGATGACTAGAAGTCATCATAGGCTGCTTGGGACAGAAACTTTGAGCATTCATTTACTGCCAAGGTTAGAGTCTTGAACCTCTGCTGGAGTTCGCCCTCGAGGCCTGCTGAGAATCTCCCGAGCTTCGACATTTCCTTCAGGTACATGCTGATGCAGAGCTGGTAGAACTGAATTTGACATATTAGCATCAAGCCCTGGAAGGCTTTCCAGCTGAGGGCATTGTGGGTTTGGGCTTCCCTGCTGGGTGCACGAACGAATAGGGTTTTTGGCTCTTGAGCCTACGCATGGCCAACTCCACGACCATGGAGTTGTGGGGAAGCTGGTTCTTTTGGAACCCCGGGCTTTGGCATACTCAGTACATGGCATCGTGGCACCTGCTAAGAATTGGTACTGACACCACTGTTTCCCACATGCAAAAGAGGAGGCGGTCGAGGATCAGGGGCACCAGGACCATAAGGGTTTCCGTTGGGAGTGCCTCATATTGGAGGATCTCCAGTTCCTCAGTTCACGGGTCCTCCTCAGCTTCAGTCTCGATAATGAGAACCTTGGCCATATCCCTCACAAAATTGAGGAATTCCACATCCTTGGGAGGAGAACAGCATTGGGCCACTGGGGGAAATGGGTCCAAGGGCACATTCATGGTGGCACCTTGTGTCTGGGGACTCTTCGTCCTCGGTCTCCCATTCAGACTCAAAGTCCGAATACGACTCCAATGCTGCACGATCACCTCAGTTGAGAACCACTCTTTGCGGTGCATGACCTCCAGAGGATCGCTGGTCCAAGCCACAGGTGCTCGCTGGGGAGTACCAGTGTCCAGAGGAATGGGACCGGGACCTCAGCTGGGCCCAGAGGCTCTCTCAAGGCCGATGACACTCGAGGACTGGTTCGATGTCCAGGGAAGCCCTCGATGTCGAGGGCTCCATCATCAGGGTGGATGAACTGGACGAGCCAGACATAAGCGCCCACTAGGACAGATATACTGCTCTCTAGGGCTGCCATTCTAGTTGCCATGCTACTCAGGCCCAGTATTGGTACTGTCGAGGGAGAGTCCTCAATGAGGATGGCCTCGGAGGTCTGAGGCTGGCGGGCGGGAGCCGACAACCCCTTGTGGGGCATCTTGGTGGGCTGCTCCTGCCCTGACTCCCTGGACTTACATCTGGGACTGCGGGACCTGGGGTGGGATTTCACCTTCTTCCCAGATCCATCCTCTGAGGGACAATGCATGTGCCTCTTTACCATTTGTTCATTATGACCCATAAAATGAAAACAAATAAATAGAGCGATAAAGTAAAAAATAAAAATGTGTACTAAAAGAATGTTAAAAGGTACCTGAGCTCAATGAATACCAGATCACTAGGAAACATAGATGGAACTACAAACCAATAGGAGGTTGCCAAAGGAAATATGTGTGTCCTTAAGAAACACTATGATGGTGTCCGATAAATGGTGCCACACTACCAACCATTCCAAGAAGGCAACATTCAATTTGAGGATAAAAACTAGGAGAGAAAGGAGGGAAGGAAGGGGGAGGGGGAGGGGGAGGAGGAGGGGGGAGGGGGGAGGGGGAAGCGGGAAGGGAGAGAGGGGGAAGGGAAAGGAAAAGAAGGGAAGGAGGGGGAGAAGGGGGCAAAATATTAAATGCACTACTTTCAATAGACAATAAACAAAAAATATCAGATCTATGAGGAAAACTATAAAAGGGGGATGGCGAAGGGTAAAATAAATAAATAAAACATGAAGACCATTAAAATCAAGTTAATACCAAACAGCTTCCTCAAACGATAAGAACAAAAATAAACTAATAAAAGGAGAAAGAAGGAAGGGAAGGGAAGGAAGGAAAGATGGGGAGGTGGAGGGGAGGAGACGGGGTGAGAAGGAAAGGAAAAAAGAGGGGAGGGAGGGGAAAGGAGGAGAGGGGGAGGGGAGGGGAGGAAATGGGGAAGGGGGGAGGGATGGAAAAGGAAAAGAGGAGAGAGAAAAGAGGACAAAAAATTAAAAATCATTGCATACAATGAACAATAAAATCAAAGAATGTCCGAACAAAAACCAAGCTAAAAAGGGGAAAAACAAAGGATAAAATGAATAAATAAATAAATAAGACATTAATATAATTAAAAGCAAGTTAATACCAAAAAACGTCCTCGGTCAATAAAAATAAAATAAATATATGGGTTTGCAGCTTGTCGTGCTGTGAGGGCTTGTGTGCATCAGTGATGCTGAGGGCTAAGCTATCGGTAGTTTAACTACTGGCAGGGTCTCCCAAGATGGACAGGTCTCAGCTGAGGTGCCAGACCAAGACAAACTACCCATCTGAGCAGCAGCAGAATAGGACGGTGTTGGCGGCGGAGGATCACAGCACTAAACTTAAACTGCACGGAGGAAAGGCCCGGCAATCTACTTCTGTATCTTGCCATGAAACCCCACTGGATAGCCACAACAAAACAAATTGCACTATAGTGCTGGAAGATGAGACCCCCAGGTCGGAAGGCACTCAACTGGGGAAGAGCTGAAGACTTTTCAGAGTAAAGCCAGCATTTATGATGTGGTTGGAACAAAGCCCTCGGGATGTCTGACTGCTGATGTAGCTGCGCATGAAATGAGAGTCAGAAGCTATAAAGATGTCTTACATATTGGAACATGGAATGTACAAAGCATGAACCAAAGGAAGTTGGAGGTGGTCAAGAATAAAATGGAAGGTGTACAACCTGATCTGTTGGGTGTCAGCGAACTGAAATGGACTGGCATCGGACACTTTGTATCAGATGATCACATGGTCTACTATGCTGGAAATGAAAGACAAAGAAGAAATGGTGTTGCATTTATAAAGAAGAAAGTTGCAAGAAATGTAATGAAATACAATGCAGTCAGTGAACGCTTAATCTCTATTCGTCTATGAGGAATGCCTATCAACACAACTATAATTCAAGTATATGCCCCAACAACAGCTGCAGAAGAGGATGAAATTGAAGAGTTCAATGAACAAGTTCAAGCTGAAATTTACAGAACATGCAAACAGGATATCCTGATAGTCATGGGTGACTGGAACGCAAAAGTTGGCAACAAAGAAGAAGGCAAAGTAGTTGGAAAATATGGACGACAACAGAAATGAAGCTAGAGAAAGACTGATAGAATTCTGCAAGACCAACGATCTATTCATCTCAAAAACCTTCTTCCAGCAACACAAGCAGCGACTGTACACATGGACTTCACCCAATGGATTGTATAAAAATCAAATTGACTACATCCGTGGAAGTCAACGATGGAAACGCTCTATAACATCAATAAAGACAAAACCTGGAGCTGACTGTGGTACAGATCATCAACTACTAGTATGCAAACTCAAGCTAAAGTTGAAAAAGAGCAAACCACTCATGAATGCAGCAAAATATGACCTTGAGAATATACCACTGGAATTTAAAGACTGCCTGCAAAATCGATTTGCTGCTTTAGATACAAATGACAGAGCTCCAGAAGAGTTATGGAATGACATCAAGAAGGTTGTGTTGGAAAAAAGCGAGAAATCTCTACAAAAGGTGAAAAAGCAAAACTAGCCAAAATGGATGACAGAAGAAACTCTGAAAATTGCCCAGAAACACAGAGACGCTAAAGCCAGAGGAGAAAGAAAGACAATCGCAGAACTCAACAGAGATTTCCAACGTGCAGCAAGACAGGACAAGGAAAAGTACTACAATGACGCATGCAAGGAAATAGAAGCAGAAAATATTAGAGGAAGAGCAAGATCGGTTTTCCTAAAGCTATGAGAGATAAAGAAAAAATTCCAGCCTCAAATTGGAATGTTACAAGATGCTCAAGGTTCTATGTTGAATGATGCTGAGAAGATCAAGAAAAGGTGGAAAAAATATACAGAGTTTTTATATGATAAAGATCAAGTGGACCAACAGCCATTTCAACCTGTACCTTATGATCTGGAACCATTAGTGATGAAAGAAGAAGTTGAAGCAGCATTGAAAGCCTTATCAGAGAACAAAGCACCAGGCATTGATGGCATTCCCATAGAAGTATTACAGCAATCTGATGCAGCTGTTACCATATTTACAAGGCTCTGCCAAGAAATTTGGAAGACAACATCATGGCCAACTGACTGGAAGATCTGTGTTTATACCAATACTAAAGAAAGGTGATCCAACTGATTGTGGAAATTATCGCACAATCGTTCTGATCCCACATGCCAGCAAGATTCTACTGAAGATTAATCAACAGAGACTACAACCATACCTGGAACAAGAACTACCTGAAGTGCAAGCAGGGTTCAGAAAAGGGCGAGGAACGAAAGACATCATCGTGGATGTGAGATGGATCCTTGAAAAGACTAAAGAATACCAAAAGGATATCTATGTGTGATTTATCGACTATAGAAAGGCTTTTGACTGTGGAAACCATGAGAAACTCTGGGCCACATTAAGAAGCATGAGTATACCAGAACACCTGATCGTTCTCTTGCACAATCTGTACATTGATCAAAAAACAACAGTTCGAATGGAACAAGGAGAAACAGAATGGTTTAAAATAAGCAAAGGTGTAAGACAAGGCTGCATACTTTCCCCCTACCTGTTTAATTTATATGCAGAACAAATCATCAGAGAAGTAGGATTCTATGAAGACAACAGAGGTGTGAAGATTGGTGGAAGACTCATCAACAACCTTCGTTATGCTGATGATACCACCTTACTGGCTGAAAGTGAAGATGATCTGAAACATTTGCTTCTCACGATCAAAGAACATAGTTTCAAAATCATCTGCATCTTAATGTAAAGAAGACAAAGATCATGACAACTGGCAGAATCAACAGGTTCATCGTTGAAGGAGAAGAAATTGAAATTGTGAACAACTTTAACCTACTTGGATCAACTATCAATAAAGAAGCAACAAGCAGTCAAGAAATCTGATGATGCATTGCTCTTAGCAGAATGGCTATGAAAGACCTAGACAAGATTCTCAAGAGCAGAGATGTCTCTCTCCATATAAAGATTCAACTTGTTCGAGCTATGGTATTTTCAAGAACATCATATGGATGTAAAAGCTGGACAGTGAAAAAGCTAGACAGAAAGAAAATTGATGCCTTTGAATTATGGTGCTGGCAGTGAATACTGCGTATACCATGGACTGCCCGAAGAACAATCCAATCAGTACTAGGGGAGATCAAACCTAAGCTTTCTTTAGAAGCTCAGATGATAAGACTTCGACTTTCACACTTTGGACACATCATGCGAAGAGAGAGATCATTAGAGAAAGACATCATGTTTGGCAAGATAGAAGGTCAACGCAAAAGAGGAAGGCCAGCAATGAGATGGATTGATACAATAACAGCATCTACGGGTACCAATCTGTCAACAATGAGCCGCCTGACTGAAGACCGAGCACAATTTAGGAGACCTATCCAGAGGGTCGCCATGAGTCGACACCGACTCGACGGCACTTAACAGCAACAACATGGGGGTGGGCAAGGACGGGAAAGGGGGAAAGGCAAAGGGGGGAAGGAAGTGTGTGTAAGGGAAGAAGTGAGGACAAACAAAGGGCATGGGGGTGGGAGGGGAAAGGGAGGGGGAGGGGGAAGGGAAAGGGGAAGGGGAGGAGGTGGGAAAAGGGGCAGGAGAAGAGAAGGAGAGGGGGAAGAGAAGGGGGAGAAAGAAAGTGGGAAGTACAGAAACACTGAAAAATCTTGTTCTTGATTCAGACCCTGAGGAAATACTGTATCTAAGATGTAGATGAATCTTTGTTCAAGACATAGCCGCAAACAATCAATATCACCTCCTCTCTAATGTGGGCATAAGACTTTCAGTACCAAAAACTTCAAGTCTGTTAGAGCATGATTATGTTCCATCCTATGGTTGACAAGGTGTTGGTCACATAA
Organism: Ichthyophis bannanicus; assembly: GCA_033557465.1. Taxonomy (NCBI): domain Eukaryota; kingdom Metazoa; phylum Chordata; class Amphibia; order Gymnophiona; family Ichthyophiidae; genus Ichthyophis; species Ichthyophis bannanicus. The sequence goes on along the minus strand of CM066043.1, from coordinate 201,193,149 downwards.
TTTTCTTCGATTGTTGCTCTTATGTTCAATGATCCTTGTCTTCACTGATCGCTTAATCTTTTCTGATATAAAGTAGCTTGTATGGGCCTAAGATCACATACATGACATGTTGTGTCTCACAGTTAGAGACGTCCTGCAAAAGTATCTTCTTACCCAAGATGGGATGTTTAAATACTCCTTAGTGACCAGAGTATGACTACAAACTGAGCATTTGCCACAGCTAAAATGTCTTTTATGTTTTGGAATTGCTTGTGGTTTCGACAGTGCTGAAGGCACTAGGATGTCAGCAATGCTACAATTTTTTTGTTAGCTATAGTCAATTGCTGGATCGTAAAGCTGGAACTGAATCAAGTAGATGCCATTCTTCCCGAAGTATGCAGGCTATTTCATTAAACAAATTTGAAAAAGTGAATGCACAGACAATCCTCTCAGATACATCACCTTTTCTACCTCATAATATAAATTGATCAGTTTGCTTTGTTTTTATGTCCTATGATATATTAAGTTGTTTGTTATTGTTTTTATTCACTTATGTTTGTTTTTAACTTTAATTAGTAATTGATTTATTTGCATTTTCTTGAGACATATACCCCCTGAAGAAGGTGTCAAGCCGAAACGCATTGGGGTTCCTTAATATCACCTCAGTGCACTTGTTCTGGTTTGTTGGAAAATGATTGAAGCCATGGATGTGTGATGGGTTGTGAGTCATGCTTTGGACTTACACAGGGGAGAAAGGAGGAGAGCCAGGAAGTTGGCATAGGGCATTGGAGAGGGCAGAAGCACAGACAGCGTCACACCGCTGGAGGTTTAGGTAAGAGCTGTGGGGCTGTTTGAAGCCAACACAAAAAGATATCTTAAGAAAAAGACTGGCATTAAACCATGACACAGTATGTCTGCTGTCCTTTTTCCAGTGTATTGGTTTGTGGACCCTGTTCAGAATCTTTTTGCAGCTTGGACTTGATTAGACAGCAAACATTTTTGGAGAGAAGAAAAACATATTTTTTGGACTGAATGAAAGATATCACAACTCTTATAGTCTTTATCTGCTGTCATCTTCTTTTTGTGCTCTCTTGTTCCTTATTTACTATTTTTGGGGCTAGGGCTGGCTTAACCATCAGGCAAACTAGGCAAATGCCTAGGGCTGTGGCTTCTGCAGAACAGCAAGGAGCTGCTGCAATCAAAGCAAAACACTAGATCCTGAAAAAGATGCAAGTCAAAGAACCATCAGCACATACTTTTACACAGGGAAGATGAGCACTTTTCAAATGGGTAAAAGACTTTTGCAAATAGCATTCATTTCATAGGTAATTTAAAAGTGTGGTGTCCATCTATGCACTTGTACAATATTGTTCTGAGATGGACGATGCTTGGATAATCATGATCGTTGAGTGTAATTATATAAACCTCAGAGAGGGCCTAGGGGCATGAAAGATGATTAAGCATGGGTTACCTAGGACATCTAACGCCCTTATACCACCCCTGTTTAGGGCACTGCTATTCTGCCCTGAGAAAGGGAAAGTTGGAGTGTTCTCCTCTCCCCCTCGACCCTGCAACTCATGGGCGGGGAGCATATTTGCTAAAATTGCCTGTAATGTTTCACTTGCATATGAAGGAAATGTTGAAGGTGATCTTTCAACATTGTCATTGTTCTACCCTAAAGGTAAGGAATATAAGAAGCAAGTGAATTCTGAAAGAATAGAGGGCAAGGATAAGGAATAGCGTGAAAGATATCGTGCGATGACAGGAGCTGGAAAGAATAATATTCAGGAGGCCTAAGGTAGCAGCTGACATCTATAAATCAATGCCAATATGAAATGCAAGCTCTTTCCTAAAAGCCAGAATGATTCCCAAATTATGGGCAAACAGCATTCTGCCTAAGGCCTGAATTTTTACAAGTCCACTGTGACCACCTGACATTTCTCAGAGATTATCCCCATCTGTTTAAAAAAGAAACAGGAATATGTCTCACATTTCTTTTTTTTTTTTTTTTTATTTTATTTTATCTTTATTCAATTTTTATAACATGTAACAAACATGGTTAAAGATATACAATCAAGTCCACATCATGAGGAGCGCTGCCCTGATACAAATCAATAAAAGAAACTAGGGAAATATTAACAAAGATCAAAAAAAACCAGATTGGATTCCCAAATTTATATAAACCCTTAATACTAGGCCAAAAGGAAACAACTCTCAAACGTTTTCTTTGTTTAACAAGAATGCCTCCAGTTGTTCACACTCAAGAAAAATATATTTAACCGATCGAAATATAACAATACACTTGCATGGAAATTTTAACAGAAAAGAAGCCCCTAAAGCAATAACTCGAGGCTTTAACAAAAGAAAAGCTTTCCTCCGCTTTTGAGTGGATCTACAAACATCTGGAAAAACCTGAATAGGAGTTCCACAGAAATTTTGATCCTTTTTTGTAAAATATAAGCGCAAAATCATATTCTTCTCTGCCAAAGTCATAAAGGAAACTATCAAAGTAGCTCTATGTGAGATTACATCCATTGAAGACTCCAAAAAATCAGAAACATTCAAGGAATCATTCAAAGGAGTATTCCCCCCAGGTGAGAGAGTGGTCTCCGCGGCAGGCCTCTTAGGAATATAGTACACAGAAGAAAATTTAATAGCATCCGGATCATCCAATAACAAAACTTCCTTAAAATACTTTGTTAACAAAATATTAGGGGAAAGATAATGTGTATAAGGAAAATTTAAAAAACGTAAATTTTTAGATCGGATAGAATTCTCCAAATATTCCAACTGATAGTGAATCGTTAACCTATCTCTAATAGATGAAGACACAGCTGCCTGCACCATGGATACCCGCCCCTCCACCTTAGTTAAGGAAGCAGAACATTTATCAATATTAACCTCATGGTCAGAGAGTTTCTGTACTACATCATGAGAAAATTGAGTGACCTGGGAGAAAGATGACCGCAAAGAACCCTCAATGCGAGCCACTACCTCCCAGACATCACGCAAGGATATATCATCAGGAGGAATAAGCGATGTAGCAGAACCCCCCGAAGCCACAAGGTCCAAGGCAACCGGTAACTTCACCTTAAACACATCAGATAATAAAGAAGCGGCTGGAGAGTCTAACAAGGATAACGGTTGCTTCTCACAAGCCGGAACTACTTCCGGCTTAGGAATCAATGCCAAAGTCACCTCTTGACCGGAGGAGGTAACTCCCAGCGCATTCAAGGAGACATCAGAGAGGGTACTCACGGATACCGATGACACATCCGCAGGAGACAGTTCACTCTGAGCACTCACCACATGACGATCCATGGGGCCCGAAATCTTAACCACCTTGGCCCCAGCTGATGGAAAAGTCTTCTTCCGTCTCCTGCCCATAAGTCCACACTAACTCCTAGCTCCTCGAGTCTCCGAAGGGGCTCCAAAGGGGCGGGCCTGCCCCTTTGGTCACGCCCCTTCGGGCACGCGACCACAGGTGCGCGCCCGCAGGTCACGTTCCGCGATGACTGGCGGAACTTATAGCCGCCTCAAGGGGGGAAGGGATGGTAAGCACAGCTGATCCTCCTCCACAGCACGGCACACAGGCTTCCAATCAACGCAGCAGCAGACGCTCTCACCGCGCTCCTATGGCCCGCAGAACTTATAGCCGCCTCAAGGGGGGGAAGGGATGGTAAGCACAGCTGATCCTCCTCCACAGCACGGCACACAGGCTTCCAATCAACGCAGCAGCAGACGCTCCCCATGTCTCACATTTCTGATTATACCAGATTTTATTATTTGAATGTCCATCCATTTACATTTGTCCAAACCCCTAAAAATGTTATCTGGAGCATACTTGCTGCTGTCTTTTTCTTTCTTAAAAAAAAAAAAAAAAAAGTTGCAGTGCATTAATAGTTTCCAGCTACTGTGTGTAGGCAGGGATATTCGAGCGCTTCTCAGCAGTGCTGGTGCTACCATCAGGCAAACTAGGCAGATGCCTAGAGTTCCAGCACTCTGGGAGCATCAATAGATGCCACTGATGCCCCTCTCCAGGGCCTGAATGGCAATGGCTACGAAACCGCAATGCAGCACTTACCTTAGGGCTCCAGCACTAAGTCTACCTTTCCTCTCTGCTCTCTCCTTACACCCCTCCTCGTGAACTCTGCTCTTCTTCTGTCTTGCTTCTGTCTTTGCCCTTTTCTTCCACTGCCAACTCCAGACTTCGATCCTTTCACCTTCCTGCTCCTTATGCCTGGAACAAACTTCCTGAGCCTGTACGTCAGGCACCTTCTCTGGCCCTTTTTCAAATCCATGCTAAAGGCTGACCTCCTTGAGGCTGCTTTTGGATCTTGATCCCTTGAGTCTCTTTACCTTTCCCTGTTCTACCCTTATTCTTATCTTCTGTCTTGACCGTCTTTATATGTGTTTGTACAGTGCTGTGTATGCCTTGTAACATTATATAAATGAGTAATAGTAGTAGTAAGCACTGTGTCCTCATTTCATAAGCATCGCCGCTGCTGCAGCGGTAAGGGGGTGGCAGGATGGAGAGCCCACCTAGTGTGCCGCCAGTCTTAGCACCAGCCCTGCCTTCTCAACTCACTCCTGGAGGCACATCAAGGTTGCAGGATCACCACATTGACAATGCACGAAAAATACCTGCAAATATAGAAGGTCCATTGTATGCAAATTTGTCTCATGCATGCTCATTGTGCTGATCCTGAAAACCCAACCTACTACTACTATTAATAAGTTATATAGCGCTACAAGGCATATGCAGCGCTATGCAAACATATAAAGAAGACGGTTCCTGCTCGTAGAGCTTACAATCTAATCAAGACAGAGCAGTACAAGTGAAACAAGGGGGGTTTCAATAGGGAAGGGATTAGGATCAAAATGCGGCCTCAGAGAGGAGAGGATGAGGAGCATTGGTCTAAGGTAGGACTCCAGAATACTAAAACCCCTGCCGAGGAATGACCTTGGGATAGAGTTATATATGTAACAAAATATGCAACCCAAGATTTAAGACCAAAACAAATGGATGACTAATAAGGAAAGTATTTTCTTATTCCAAGCAAGTAAGTGGTTGTGGTCAGGAAAGACATTTCTTTAGTCTCAGGCAACTATTAATTCTCAGCTGTACAGTTATATTATACAGATGCCTCTGTCCTCACAAAATGATCATAAGGCACAATGAATATGTATCAGTGAGGTGATTTAAGGCAAACCACATATGGAAAGAGAATTCAAATTAAAAAACAAAACAAAACGCCCTGACTAATGCATTGTCTAATCAAGCTCCACTTGGATCAGTAATTTGTTTAAACACCTTATTTTTTTTAAGGTCACAGTTGGAAGGTTTTATCCCACTAAGCACAGACAGAAAGCCACTGCCGGTAAAATGATCCTTTTAGTTCACGCTGCCACTGTGGACATTTAAAAGTTTGATCTAGATGGAAAATATTCTTTTCCCTTGGTGCTTATGTTTCAGTCTCTGTAGAAAAAATATACTTCTGCAAAGTTAAATTAAAAACAACCAGCAAGACAAAGGCCTAAATTTAGTATATGTTCAGCTATAGAATAAACTAAAGCATTTAATCCTATGCGTCAGAAAGCCTGCATCCATGACTTTTCGGTGAATCTAGACAAGTAATAAGTAGTTGCACTATTTTGCTAATGTTTCTGAGCTAACGTGTTTGTGTTCCTGTCTTATAGTGAACCATTTTTCAATGGGAAAGTAGGGGAGTCAACGAATGTTATGATTTACAAGCTGCAGAAAAGGTGATGTCATTGCAATGCGAACAAGGTCAAACTCCCTAAAGACATACCACACTGACAATGGGGTGAGATCATACCACATTCTTATCTGGTCTGCCATGAAATAATAGGCAAGTTCAACCATTAAAAGCTTTATTAAATAATGACACATTCTGCAAACTTGTTCAGCAGCTATTAGGGGCCATATGTAATCAACACAATGTAGCAAAAGTTTGCAGGCGTCTTTGGATGGGAAGGAGAGGATAAATAGTATTGACTTGTGGGAAATGCTTAGCATAGGAAATCGGGTGTGCACAAGCTAGGCAGATTTACTTGATTTCTTAAACCAGAGGTCTGAGGTTTGAAGAAAATCTTTCGAAAATATTTTTAGAAATGGTGCCACTCAGAAATGCTATTGAAGGTTTTAGTGCATTGTTCTGGAGTATCAGTTTCTACAAACTGCACATGTGTTTCATATTACTGCATTGATTAAATCAGCAAGACAACGATGAGAAAAAAATATGCACTTCATAAATTCATTTGCATTATGCTGGAGTCCTTTGTTGAAACTGAGCTGACTTTTATTGAGTAGATTTATTGGTAAATGATAGAAATTATGCTACTTGCACTTCAGATATGGCACCAAGTGGTATGACACTCAAATGAACTTTTTAGAGATGGATCTAAGAAAGATATGAATGTAAAGAGGCCTTTGGACTCTTTATTGTGGTCTGTGTTCCTCCCAGTGGAGAGCATATGGATAGAAGTGAGTATAGAATGGACTGAACTATTTTGCTATGGTTCTTCCTTCAAGGAGTCCCCACAATAGTATAGTTGAGCGATTGGTTTGTGTGATTTTGTCAGTAGGAGGAACCCAAAGACATGGAATAGACTGAGATCCCAGGACAAGACATTGGGCAAAATACCCCCAGGCCTGCGATGGTAGGCACATGGTCTTGCTCCTGTAACAATTACCTTTGCTGGGAGATTAAATCCTTTTTGATTCTGGTGGCCACCAGGCCTTAGTTGCACAGAGCCAGAGTACAGGTGGGGATACTATACACCGAAGGACACCAGTGACAAGACAGGAATAGTAGAGCATGCTGACATTCACCAAGATGTCTCAACACCGTATCCCAAGGCCAGTTTGCATACCGTTCAGAAATTAGGAAGACATCATAGTCAAGAATCAATATCAGGAAGGTGGTAGGGTCACAGCCAGGAATCAAAACGCACAAAGTCACACTAGAGTAGTGAAGACCAGCTTCAGCAAAGGAGGCCAAGCAAAGTCTGGGTATAAATAAATAAATAAATATAAATATATATATATATATATATATATATATATATATATATAGTGGTGATGAGGCTGCAGCTCAGCCCTGGAAAAAAGAAACTTTGTCTTCTGTGTGGGGGAAGGGCTCAGCTAGACACACATTTCAAAATGCAGGTAGTGGAAAAACCCACACTTCCAGAGCTACTAGGCTGAGACTACACACAGACTCCATGGCAACCCAGAGGAGGGACAGGAGACACCTGTGGGAGGAGCCAGGAGAGGGAGGATGCTTGCATACATTTAAGCTCACAGAAACACACAGGAACAGGCTCGGGAACAGGTTGGAGAACAAGTCCAAGTTGGGACATGGGAACAGGTTCAGCAGCAGCAGCTGGGACAGAGCCGGGAGCAGGGCTAATCACACTCCTTCCAAGAGAGAGGAACTGAGGAAGCTAGCTGTAAGCAAGCTGGAAAGAGAATCCTTAAGCCAAACTGAAGAGGACCAAAGCTTCAGTGGTGGAGAGCAGAGAGAGTCTAGGAACAGACACCGGAGTGATTCCCAGAGCAGCTCTGATTCTGAGGACGCTACTTCAAAGAAGAGCCCCTGCTGTGAGAGATTTGCAGCCAGGCTTGGAGGTAGGAGGGAAAGACCTGGGGGAGCTGAAGATTACAGCCAAGATACAGAAATAGCCCTACAGGATTCTGAGGCAGAAGTTTTATCTTTTAAGAAGCCTGTCAGGAAGAATGTTCCCAGAAGTAAAGGGAAACAGACAGAACCTTTAAGTGTTTTATTAAAGGGTAAAAAGTCTGGCAGCCATACTGAAAACCCAGAGGGGAGACGAAAAGCTCATTGGGAAAAGGTGTTCAAGCTTTTAAAAGAAATTAGGCCTGAATACTCTGAGCCAGTCTCAAGCCCAAAGATATGTGATTCTGCGTGTGAAGATATGGAGACGGAATCCTGTGAAGTGGAACAGGACTCCATTGATTCCTTAATGGAATGCTCCTTGTGCATAACTTCAGACTGAGGGGAGGCCAATGGTTTAAGCTAAAGAGAAACCAGAAGCCAATTAACCTGATACGCTGAGTGCTGGGAGCCTGAGATAAAGAAAGAATTATTCAAGGTTGAAAGTTACCACAAATGTTTATGCTGGAGTAAAATGTTTTAAAGCAGCAGTTTTCTGTTAGCAATGCTGATAAGCAGAAGAAGCCTTACTTTTAAAACCCTACGCAGTTGAAAGAAGCTGAGGGCTTTGCTGGACTTTGATAATAGCAATAAGTTACAACTGTGGCTTGTTGGGGAAAAGAAGTTATCTTCTGTTAAAGAGCTGAAGGAAGCAACCTCATTTATAGCATTGTTGGAGCACGGTTTATGTGACAGTTTTGTTGGAGAAATTATCCTCTATTCTGTTCTTCTGTTCAGGAACTTCCATAACAGTTTTGTTTGCAAAGTGTTGACTACAAAAGAAAAAAAATTAATAAATTTGTTCCTGTGTTGCCTCTATTTATTTATTTAGCTGTATTTATATACCGCTTTTCACCGGGTCAAAGCGGTGTTACATAGGGGGTGGGGGAATTAAGTACAAGGGTGGGGCCATCACCGGGGAGGCAACATTGATGATTTTGACATAGGACAGACTTTGGACATAGACAGGTTAGAGTAGCTTTGAGTTAGAGGTTCATTGTGGGTGAGATCAGGGGTTTGTGGGTTTTTTAGGTGGGATTCCAGTTGAAGTATTCCTGGAAAAGGATGGTTTTTAGCTGTTTTCTGAAAGATAGTAGGTCGGCATTGTTTCTGAGATAGCTCGGTAGAGAGTTCCATAAGGATGGAGCATAAAGTTCAAAGGCTCGATTGCAGGTCCGTTGCGAGCATTTGGTTCTTTTGTGAGGGACGGTGAGGGAAATGCTGGAGGCTTGTCTAGTAGATCTGCCGTGGGCTAGATGAGCCAGTAGGGTGCGAAGCTGGGTGTCCTGTGTTTGATGGATAGCTTTGTGGGTGAGTAGGATGGCTTTGTATTTTGTCCGTGCTTCAAGGGGGAGAATGTGTAGTTCTTTCAGAATTGGGGTGATATGGTCAGTTTTCTTTGCGCTCTGAATGATTCTCGCAGTGGTGTTTAATGCAGTTCGGAGGGGGTTGGTGTGTGTGGCTCGAAGGCCATGGTAGATTATGTTGCAGTAGTCCAGATGTGGGAGTGTCATGGCTTGCATCACTGTTCAGAAGTCTTGATGTTCCAGGAGGGGTCTGAGACGTTGCACTATTCTTGCCTTATGAAATATAGTTCCGGAGGTTTTAGTGATCTGTTGCTTTAAGGTGAGGGCTTGGTCAATAATAATGCCCAGGTATCTTATCTGAGGTTGTATTTGGATGCTTGTAGTTCCTATGTTGAGGTGTGTGGGTGGTGTGAAGTCTGGGTCCTTTGTCACTATGAGGGCTTCAGTTTTTTTTATGTTGATGGATAGGTTGTTTGTTTGTAACCAGTCAGATACTGCGGTGAAGCATGCTGATAGGTGGGTGTTTGTTGGGTTTGTGGTTGTAATGGGGGCGTAGAGCATGATATCGTCAGCATAGATGTGGAAGCTGACGTTGTGGGAGCGTATGACTGTGCAAAGTGGCTGGAGGTAAATATTGAAGAGCATGGCTGATAGTGTGGATCCTTGGGGCACTCCCTGGTGTTGTTGGAATGGGGGGGAGGTTGAGGCGCTGGTGCGGATTAGTTGTTGTCTGTTAGTTAGGTAGGATTGAAACCACTTCAGACGGTGTCCTTGATCCCAATAGTCTGTAGTCTGTGAATGAGGATGTTGTGGGAGATGGTGTCAAAGGCTGCAGATATATCGAGGAAGATCATGGCGTATCCGGAGTGTCTTCCTTGAATTCCTGTGAGGAGGGTGTTCATCAGAGTGGTCATGAGGGTCTCGACTCCATGTAGCGGGCGGAAACCGTGTTGTTGAGGGTCCAGTATGTTGTTAACATCCAGGTGTTCCTGAAGCTGCTGCTAAAACCACTTGGTTGGCATTTTTACACACAACTACAACTCCAGAGGCCTTGGCCCTGGAATCTCTGCAAAATACAAGACATTAGATGGCACGCTGTCTCCACTAGGCGACCGCCTAGCGGGGGTGCAGCACCACAATATATATATATATATATATATATATATATATATATATATATATATATATATACATACACACAGATATAGATATCTAAGAAGAACAAGATGTCTCACAAGATGAAGTGCTAACTACAGATTGGAAAGGAGTGACCAACCAGTCAGGTGGTACTTGCTGATAGAAGTTCACAGGTTCATCCCAACAAGTTTTTCTTAGAAACTGAGCCAACCATAGGCCACTGGCAGAACCTCACAAACTGGGAGTGAGAAAGGGAGTTGCTCTGTCTCCTGTCTTTCTTGGAGAGCTGGTGGTAGGAAGAGGCAGCAACCAACTAACCTGATTACAGGGTATACCCACAAGAAGGAAAAGGAAGCCCGAGACGGAGAAAACCCGTCACTAGTTCTGAGTCCTGTGGTAGTGGAAGTAAAGGACCAGGCAGAATTGCCCTAGACTTTGCACACATTGAAGCTGTTTCTAGAGATGCCCAACCATGAGTGTGCAGAAGAGGAGAGACCTGCACAACCAGTGTTTAATCCAAGAGTTTATAGGAATACAGAGGTGGTGAAGAGGAAAGGAATGCAGTGATGAGAAGAATTAGACATATCAGGTACCAAGAAGTATCAAGGGAAGATTGAGGGTGATGTGGGACCACATGTGGAGATTCATTGCAAAGCTTCATTCTCATACATACTTGCATATTAGATTTATATGGTCAGTGCTATGACCGAGTTAATGAGGAGGGAAGATAAAAAATGTGAAAAAAGAATCCTGGTAGCTATGAATTCAACATCACAGTGCATAGACTGGTTGGGGTTGTGCCAGAGTTAGAAAAGCCCAGACATGAGCTTATGAAACTAAATTAAACTTAGATGTTTCCTTCAAATTTGGGTTTTCTTTGAATCTGAACTTACAAAATACTTTAAATTTCTGACTGACAGCATTAAAAACACAAAACTGCAAATTTGAATGACAATCCATATTCTACTCCCCCCCCCCTCCTCCTTCCCCCAACACTCTACAATCAATTCCACAAAAGGGAGCAAAAAGAACAAAACGAAAAGGCAAGAACCACAGCACAGGACCTAGAGAGCAACCTACCATTCCACAACAGCACTAACTTCCAAAACTCACCTAACAAGAAGCCTACCCAGAAAAGGCAGCACCGTAAATTGTGCAGTGGGTCCTAGAACATACACACACCTACTGGGAAAACTGAACAAGCCAGATTACTGCAGATCCCTACAGTGAAACTCCATGCTAACAATATACCAGGCCTCGGTCACATACTTAGAACATAGATTAACCCTCACCCAGGACCAGTTAAGATTTTGGCACCCATAGGCAAGGCCAAACAGCAAATCTCAGAGGGGTTGGGGAGATGGGAGGGTTCTCAGAGATCCTAAAGATTGGAGACCCAGAAAAGGAGCAGTTGAAGCCCATCATGGCACCCCTTCTCAAGTAAACAGCTACAGGCTCCTCCTTGGCCTGGGGTATTTGGCACCTTCATAATTTGGTGCCTATGCTGCTTGTGCCTAAATCTAGGTGTGCTCTCACCACAGCAGGTGTCAAACATACTAGGGCCCAGGGCAGAAATTTGGAAACTACTTCAGCTTCAAACAGGTTTGAGGCTCTCTGTAGCCTAGGAGTGCAGGGCAATTACCCTGTTTGCACTCCCTAACACCAGACCTGAATCTCACCAAGTACAGAGCAAGTGACCAAAAACTAAAAATAGAAATATGTAGAAGAAAGCAAAATCTGCACGCAGTGCAACACCAGAAAGGTAGAAAGAGATGCATATAAAGATAGTATATGTAAATTACAAAAGAGAACGTATTCACTTTTTATATTGAGCAAGTCAATTATTAAATTGAAAATAATGTAGGTAAATGTACAAATAACCCCCTAGGGCAGTGATGGCTAACCTTTTTGAGCCCGAGTGCCCAAACTGCCGCACAAAACCAAAGAATTTCCTCAAAGTGCCAGCACGTGAATTTGCATAAATATTTGCATAATGCTAACATACACTAACTTTTAGTAAACATGTCTCTTAATGAGTGTATGGATAAAGACAGACTAAAAGATTTCTACATTACTATAATCCAGTGCCAACCGCCAGGCACATTAGGAACTACTACAAACACTGCCCATTTAGAACCAATAGCAAACCCGCCGTATCCTAACAGCACTACCAGGACTCACAAAGCACCACACCATACCTATCAAAAGGCAACACTGCAAATATTAAACCAATACATTTCAGACAATAACAATACATGACCTACTGGGGAAAGAGAACAAGTGGCAATGTCAAAAAGGAATTACATAAACAGAATACCTCAGCTCAGTTACACAGTTGCAATTGCTCCAGCCACTTTCTTCTGGTTTCTTCATGTCTTCTGCTAACTCTCCATCATCTGCTGTCCATTTGTCCTTTCTTCTCTCTTCTAGTTTTTTTTTTCCATTCTCTCTCTCTACATCCGCTTTAACATACTAATCTTTCTCCTTTTGCTCTTTCCTCATTCCTATTTCATCCACTCAAATTTTACCCCTCCATCCTCAATCCCCACTTACTCTCCCAATACCCGGCCAATTGTAGATTTTTTATCCCTCCCACACAAAATATTTTTCCCCTCTCCATTTTACTCTCCCAGCCCCATCCCATTCTAATCCTCCCCCAACATCAGCTCCCTTCTAGTTCCAGCCTCACCCAGCATCCATTCCCTTCTAGTCCCTGCATCAGCCCATTTCCAGTCCTAGCCCCCCATCAGCCCATTTCCAGTCCTAGCATCCCCCCAACCCAATACCAGTCCTAGCCCCCCCCCCATCAACCCACTTCCAGTCCTAAACCCCCATCACCCATTTTCAGTTTAAGCCCCCCCTATAACCCATTACCAGTCCTAACCCCCATCACCCCATTTCCAGACAGCCCCCATCAGCCCACAGCCCATTAGCAGTCCTACCCCCCCAGCCCATTAGCAGTCCTACCCCCCCGCCCGCCCGCCCATTAGCAGTCCTAACCCCCGCAGCCCATTAGCAGTCCTACCCCCCCTGCCCGCCCGCCCCTGCCCATTAGCAGTCCTAACCCCCCCTCCCTGCCCATTAGCAGTCCTAACCCCCCCCTCCCTCCCTCCCTGCCCATTAGCAGTCCTAACCCCCCCTCCCTCCCTCCCTGCCCATTAGCAGTCCTAACCCCCCCTCCCTGCCCATTAGCAGTCCTAACCCCCCCTCCCTCCCTCCCTCCCTGCCCATTAGCAGTCCTAACCCCCCCTCCCTCCCTCCCTCCCTCCCTGCCCATTAGCAGTCCTAACCCCCCCCCTCCCTCCCTCCCTCCCTGCCCATTGGCAGTCCTAACCCCCCCTCCCTCCCTCCCTCCCTGCCCATTAGCAGTCCTAACCCCCCCTCCCTCCCTCCCTCCCTGCCCATTAGCAGTCCTAACCCCCCCTCCCTCCCTCCCTGAGCCTTTGCAGCCCTATCCCCCCCTCCCTCCCTCCCTGCCCACTAGCAGTCCTAACCCCCCCCTCCCTCCCTCCCTCCCTGCCCATTAGCAGTCCTAACCCCCCTCCCTCCCTCCCTCCCTCCCTGCCCATTAGCAGTCCTAACCCCCCCCCCCCTCCCTCCCTGCCCATTAGCAGTCCTAACCCCCCCCCCCTCCTCCTCCTCCTCCTCCTCCTCCTCCTCCTCCTCCTCCCTGCCCATTAGCAGTCCTAACCCCCCTCCTCCTCCCTGCCCATTAGCAGTCCTAACCCCCCCCTGCCCATTAGCAGTCCTAACCCCCCCCTGGCAAAAATTTTGTTTAAAAAAAGCAGGCTCTGGCTGCTGCCGCGGCAGATTGCAATGTCCCGCGGGGCCCCCTCCACCCGCTAAGCCCCTCTGCAAGGGCTTTCAGATTCGCGAGGGAGAGCGTCTCCCTCGCGTCTCTGTTAAGCCCGCAGGGGCTAATGGGAAATTTCCCATCAGTCCCTCGCGTCTAAAGGGGCTGATGGGAAATTTCCCATTAGCCCCTGCGGGCTTAACAGAGACGCGAGGGAGACGCTCTCCCTCGCGAATCTGAAAGCCCTTGCAGAGAGGCTTAGCGGGTGGAGGGGGCCCCGCGGGACATTGCAATCTGCCCTTGCCGCGTCCGCGGCAGCAGTCGGAGACAGCTTTTTCTTTTTTTGCGGACCTTCACGCGTGCCAGCTGCAAGGCCTTCGCGTGCCACAGCTGGCACGCGTGCCATAGGTTCGCCATCGCTGACCTAGGGCATCCTTCCTTTGAAAGAAGAATTTCAGTTTCGCATTCTTCTCAATATCAGAATATAATGGGACCAGCAAAGTGGCCCGAGTTGGAATTTCATCCTGAGATGACTCTATGAAAGCAAACGAATCCAAACTATCAATAGACCTAATCCCATCCAACCCCTCTCCTAATAGGTAAATAATATATTTTAGCCACAGTTAAAGAATCATTGACACAGATGACACCAAATTTTTCAAAGTTGTTAAATCACAAGAGTGCCTTGAGAAGCTGGAAGACTGGCATCTCAATGGCAGATGAAATTGAATGTGAACAAGTGCAAAGTTGTACACTTAGGGGTCATTCTGAGCAACGAATAGCAGGGATGGACACCCTGTTGGGATGTCCATCCCCGCTATTCATGCCCTATCCCGTCCCTGTCCTCCTTCCCTGTGTGCTGTATGGAGAAGATAGACGGGGCGGAACGGAAAAGGGGCAGATCGGGGGCAGCGTTAGGGTGAGTAGTGGGCAGTCGTCGGCCCTGGACATAGATGACCGATTCTAATGTCGGCCCTGTACGTCCTGGGCCGGCGACTTGAAAGGGGAACTTATTCCACCTCAGAGGTGGAATAAGTTCCCTAGTCGACGGGGGATGGTGGGCCCGGGGCGCGGAAGGGGCAGGGGGGCCCGAGGACATTCCCTGAAGCCCGACCCTGGCCTTAGCAGGCAAGATCCGGGGTTGGGCTGCGGGGAAAGCATCGCAAGAGCCTGCGACCAGGGATCACGGCTTTACAATGGAGACGCTGTGCCATGGCAACCGGACTCCATGGCGCCGTGGCTCCATTGTAAGACCCAGACTGAGCTATTCGGGCAAGGCCTATACGTGCAGGCCATGTTGACTCGCAGTCCTGGCCTGCACGTACAGACCTGTTCATGATTCTGATCCCGTGGGATCAGAATCAACTCCCTCTGTGCGTCCGGATCCAGCCAGGTGCACAGAGGGCTTGTAGATCTGGGATGGAATCAGGCCCTTAGAGGCCAATTCTGTTCGGGGCATGTCTGGCCTGTCTGGATGCCCAGAATCTGGACAGGTCAAATTTGCACCTGATTTTGATCTCGTGGGGGCTATACATACGTGCAGGAATTAAGTGCAACCGGCCTGGATTGTTAGGACATACCCCAATTCCGGCCTGCTGGACATCCCGGATCCTGCCCGGCTACTCCAGTCTGGGTTCCTACATAAGAACATAAGATATGCCATACTGGGTCAGACCAACGTCCATCAAGCCCAGTATCCTGTTTCCAACAGTGGCCAATCTAGGTCATACGTACCTAGCAGTTTCCCCAAAAGACACAGGTTCCACAGTGCTTGTATTGGGTCAAGCATTGATATCCAGGGTCCCTTCTTAATAATGGTTTATGGACCTTTCCTCCAGGAACTTGTCCAAACCTTTTTTAAATCCAGCTACACTAACAGCTCTTACTACATCCTCCGGTAACAAATTCGGAGCCACAGTGTCGTGGCATCCCATCACCATGGTACCGAGGCTCCATGCAGGAGCCCCGATCGTCCGCACTGCCTACTAACATCATTTTTCCCATGGCCCAACCACCGATCTGGCTGTCCAGGGTCTGGATCAGGCTGCAGAGAACCCCTTGGCTGGCTCACCTCTTCAGTGGGGGTCCATCTAGGTTGTCTGCCGAAGTTGCGACGGATTTATTCCACCTCCAATGTAGAATAAGTCCGCCATCTATTTCACTCTGCCGGAACATACAGAGCCTTCACTGAAATAGGCCATGTACGTCCGAGTTGAAGGTCATGCCTCTGGCCTGCCCTCGCTCCTCCCGCTACCACCTTCATAAAGAGGTCCCCGCACATCTCTGCTGTACATGCGGGGAGCTCTGTGGCAGGAATAGGACTCGGGCATTTAGCTGGGATTATATGCCTGACGAGGACATATATCCCTGCTAAACACGGGTCAGAATGACCCTCTTAGGGAAGAATGATCCAAACTATATCTACACGATTCAAGGTTCCACATTAGGAGTCACCATCCAGGAAAAGGATGCAGATATCATTGTGGATAATATGTTGAAATCTCCTGCTTAGTGTGCAGCGGCAGCCAAGAAAGCTAATAAAATGCTAGGAATCATAAGGAAAGGAATGGAGAATTAAACCAAGGATATTATAATGCCTATATTGCTCAGTGGTATGACCACACCTTGAGTATTGCTTGCAATTCTGAATGCCACATCTAAAAGATTGCAGACATACTATTAGTAATCTGTGAACTATCATTAAAACCATCTGTATTACCTGAAGACTGAAGAATGGCCAGTGTAACGTCAATTTTTAAAAAGGGTTCCAGGGGTGATCCGGGAAACTACAAACCGGTGAGCCTGACGTCGGTACCAGGCAAAATGGCAGAAACCATTATAAAGAATTACTGAACATGTAGATAGTCATGGTTCAAGGGAAGAAAGCCAACCTAGATTTAGCCAACAAAAGTCTTGTCTTACTAATCTGTTACATTTTTTTTGAAGGTAGACAAAGGTAAGCCGGTTGATATACTGTATCTGGATTTTCAGAAAGCCTTTGAAAAAATCCCTCATGAGAGACTATTGGCAAAATTAAAAATTCATGGATTGGAGGCAGTGTACTATTGTGGATCAGGAACTGGTTAAAAGATAGAAAGCAGAGGGTAGGGCTAAATGGCCAATTTTCCCAATGGAGAAAGGTGAATAGTGGAGTACTCCAGGGATCTGTGCTGGGTCTGATGGTTTTTAACATATTCATAAATGACCTGGAAATGGGACTAACTAGTGGGGTGATCAAATTTGCAGATGACACAAAATTATTCAAAGTTGTTAAAACACGAGGATTGTGGAAAATTGCAAGAGGACCTTCATAAACTGGAAGGCGGGATGTCCAAAAGACAGACAAAATTTAATGTGGACAAGTGCAAAGTTATGCACCTACGAAAGAACAACCCAAACTATGGTTACACGATGCAAGGTTCCATATTAGGAACTACCACCCAGGAAAATGATTTAGGCGTCATCATGGATAATACATTGAAACCCTCCACCCAGTGTGCAGTGGCGGCCAAAAAAGCAAATAGAATGCTAGGAATCATAAGGAAAGGACTGAAGAACAAAATCAAGGATATTATAATGCCTCTGTATCATTCCATGGTCCAACAGCACCTTGAATATTGTGTGCAATTTTGGTCAACATATCTTAAAAAGGTTATAGCAGAATTAGAAAAGTTATAGAGAAGAGCTAGCAAAATGGTAAAGGGGATGTAAGGATACCCCTATAAGGAAATACTTAAAAGATAAGGGCTCTCTACAACTTGGAAAAGAGATGGCTGAGGGAGAGGTTTATAAATTAATGAATGGTGTGAACGGGTAAATGTAGATCAGTTGTTTATAGCATCAAAAAGTAGAAAGACTAGGGGACATGCAATGAAGCTACAATGTAACCCATTTAAGACTAATAAGAGAAAATATTTTTTTTCACTCAATGCGTAATCAAACTCTGGAATTCATTGCTGGAGGATGTAGCAAAAGCTGTTAGTGTAGCTGGGTTTAAAAAAGGTTTGGAAAAGTTCCTGGAGGAAAGGTCCATAAACCATTATTAAAGAGTACCTGGGAAATCCACTCCTTACCCCAGGACAAGCATTGTGGAACCTAGGTACCTTTTTGGGTACTTGGCAGATACTTATGACCTAGATTGGCCACTGTTGCAAACAGGATACTGGGCTTGACGGACCGTGGTCTGACCCAGTATGGCATTTCTTAAGTTCTTATGTTAAGAAAGATATAACAGAATAGGAAAAGATACAGAGGTCAACGAAAATGATAAAGGGCATGAAAGGATGCCCCTATGAAGAAAGATTTAAAAGATTAGGGCGCTTCAGCTTGGAGAAGAGATGGCTCAGGGGAGATGTGATTGACGTCTGTAAAATGATGATGGAGTGGAGTGAATAAATGTGCATCAGTTGTTTACTCCTTCAAAAAGTATAAAGACTAGGGGACATACAAAGAAACTATAAAGTAGTACATTTAAGACTCATCAGAGAAAATATTTCTTCACTCAAAGCGTAATTAAGCTCTGGAATTCATTGCTGGAAAATGTAGTAAAAGCTGTTAGCATAGCTGGATTGAAAAGAATTTTGGACAAGTTCCTGGAGGAAAAGGCCATAAACCATTATTAAAATAGACTGGGGGAAATTCACTGCTTATCCCTAGGATAAGCAGTATAGAATATGTCTATCTTCTGGGATCCTGTCAGGTACTTGCCACTGTTGTAAATGGAATAATCGGCTTGATGAGCTATTAATCTGGCCCACAATGGCAAATCTTTTATTCTTAATGTTCTTAATTAGCATCAGGATAAAGCAAAACACCCTTCAAATATTTCTGAAAAAAAGATTAGGGGAGCTAAATACTGGGTGCGAAGAAAATTTTAAAAATGCAGGTTCTTCATCCTAGAAACATTTTCTATTACAATTGCTGATGAACCAGGGTACTATCTTTCACAGATGTTGCTACTACTGACCTACTGAAGCCACCTGGGCCTCAGTCTTTCCAATTTGAGTTTCCAGACCAGAAAGTTTCTCATTCATTTTCCTTTGAAAAATCAGAAACATTTTATAGCTTATTTTCATGTAATATACCGCCCTTCGAGCAGACAGCAGAGCGGTTTACAATCAAATTCCAAAACTCAGACAGTATCCGAAAAGAACCTTGAATCATACAGGGAAGAAATAGAGGGAGAGAGGACAGAGAAGTTAGACATGCAGAACAAACCACCACACAGGTTGAGGAGCCGGGGTCTTAATACCCAAACATATGGAGCTATCACCAGGAGATACATTACTTATAGCACCCACATCACATAGGGATCCATAGGGCCTTTCATCTTAGCCATCTTCACCCTTCCAGAAAAAGAGAGCCTTCTTTTTCCTTTTCCCCATAACAGAGAAAATAGTTTCCCACTCCTCACTCCTCGGGTACTCTGAAGGAGCCTACACCTTCATGCACACCCCCGTAGGCATATGCCTACAATTTCTTACTACTACTACCACTGAGCATTTGTATAGAGCTACAAGTCGTACGCAGCGCTGCACAGACATGTAAGAGACAGTCCCTGCTCATCAGAGCTCACAATCTAGTCAAGACAGACAACACAGAAGGTGTAGACAGGGATAAAACAAGGGGGAAAGGTAAAGAAACAAGGAGATCAGATGAGTCAAGATCCAAAAGCAGCAATGAAGAGGTGAGTTTTCAGCCTGGATTTGAAAAGGGTCAGAGAATGTGCTTGACTTACAGACACAGATAGTTTGTTCCAGGCGTAAGGTGCAGCAAGGTGAAAAGAGCGAAGTCTGGAGTTAGCAATAGAAGAGAAGGGCACAGATAGAAGCAGTTTGCCAGAAGAGCGGAATTCCCAAGGGGGGGGGGGGTATAGGGAGAGATAGAGGAAAGGTAGTGAGGAGCCGCAGAGTGAATGCACTTATAGGTCAGCAGGAGAAGTTTGAACTGGATGCGGAAATGAATAGGGAGCCAATGAAGTGACTTGAGAAGAGGGGTAATATGAGCATGACGAGGCTGGCGGAAGATTAGCTGCACAGCAGAGTGTTGAACAGATTGAAGGGGAGAGAGATGATTCAAAGGGAGACCAGCAAGGAGTAGGTTACAGTAGTCAAGACAGGAGGTGATTAAGGAGTGGACAATCGCATCCCACAGTAGGGCTGCTGGATTTAAAAGCGCTGTTGCTCCTAATGACCTCACAGGAAGGTGCCCAATTAACCCATGGGATTCATGGAATTCCCTCCACTGGCATGAAAAGCAGGACACTGTAGATATTTAATAAATACTCTTAGTAGTCCACGTTAAGGCTGCTGGATTTAAAGGCACTGTCGTGCTGAATGACATCACAGGAAGGCTCCTGATGAACCCACAGGACTTGTGACACTCTCTCCACAGCAGAAAAACAGGATAAGCAATGCAGGTATATAACTCACACTCCCTCAGACATATTCTACCTCTTTTGTCTGGCCATTTAATTTTTCTAATTGCCTCTGGTTTCTGCTTGCCTCCATTTTCTTTTAACTCTTTGCAGGGTCTCGAGTCCATCTTCTTCTTCTCTTTCTCCCCTACATTCATATTTAACATTGATATTTTTTCTTTCAGCTTTCTCTGACTCTCCTCTTTCTCTCTTTCCTGCCATGCCCAGCATGTCTCCCTTCTCTTGCCCCACTGTCCAGCATCCCCTCATCCAGCAATTATTATTATTTTTTATTTAGCTGTATTTATATCCCGCTTTTTCACCGGGTCAAAGCGGTCAATTGGGAGATACATTTAACACGAGGGGATATGACACACATACGCTAATACGTACAGGGAACATGGGCAATGGAGGGTTAAGTGGCTTGCCCAAGACCACAAGGAGTGCATACAGGACTAGAAATCCCAGTCCCTCCGGCCTGAGATTGCTGTCCACAGGTGGGACATGAACCCCCGGCCCTCTGGCCTGAAGTACCTTGTCCTAACAACTAGGCCACTATCTCCCTTTATTATCTTACTATCCCTATTCGTCCCCTTCATGTCCAGCCTCTCCTTATTCTCTCTATATCCTCCTTCCCCTCTCTTTCTTTCTATTTCCTCTCATGTTCACCATCTTCAATCTCATTTCCTCCCATGTCCACCATCTCTACTCTGTCTCCCTATTCCACTCTCTCCTGTGTCCAACATCTTCCTTCTGTCTATCTATGCCCCCTATGTTCAGCATGTCCCCTCCACCACCCTAGCCCCTTCCTCCTCTGTGTCCAGCATCTCTCACCCTCTCCCTATGATTCCCTGAATCCAGTAGCCTCCCCTCTGTTCAGTTGACCCACTGTGTCCTGCATTTTCTCTCCCTCTCCCGTGTCCAGCATGTGCCTTCCATCTCACTATCCTCGCCCTCTGCATCTAGCATCTCCCTATTCCTCCACCCCCATGTCCAGTACCTCCTATCTAGTTTTCCTACTGTGTCACAAACAAGGTCCTGCATTTTCCCTCCAACCCAACCTCCCTCCCCAAGTGCAGCACTTTCTTTCAACCCTCTTCCCTATAGCACTTTCCTTTCAACTCCTTCCTCCTCCTCTGCCCAGACAACCAACCATGGACACTCTTGCCCAAACCTGCAATGGACCCGTACATGGCTCTAGGGCCCTGCCAGTCATGCCCCCTCTGGCATCAAAAAGTATATGTCAGAAGGGCTATGAAGGCACACACAGGCCTCCGAGGCCCTGTGCTTATGGTTTGTTTTATTGTCCCCACTGCTGCTCTTGGGCTGAAGATGCACTGGCCAGAGGGGAGATTTCTTCAGCTGCAGGATCCTCACCCGCTACTGCACTGAGGGAGCGGGGCTGTGTGACACAAGGGGCCCAAAAGGAACCTGAAATCCAAAGAAAGGGAAGGAGGATGTTCCAGCAGTATGCGGAAGAAAGGATCTATCCCCTTCGTCATTTCATACTGGTTTTCTGGGAAGGCACCACTTTGCCCGTTCCCTTATCCACTGTTTGCAATGAAGAAACTTTATTTGGTAAATACTTTTGTTTTGGGACACTGTAATCTTGTCTGAAGTGTCTCTTTGAGCTAGTGATATGATGCCGTTGGTTTAAAATGAAGAATCATCTCTTCTATCAGACAATCCACATCAGGTCTGCAAACAGTCTGCGGGACGGACCTGGAACTAAGTGAGCCCTGAATGTCCAGAAGAGGAGCTATAGGAAGAAAACCAATGTTTATAGAAGAAAATTTAGAATAGCCCGAGCCCCTTTTTCGTGCCAGTGGAAATGATGTTTATACGCTCAAGTAAAATGGCAGGGGTACATGTGAAATGAGCACCTCTAAGCTTATATTCAAAATTCACACTCTCTGCTTAATAAAAGACCACAATCTGGTTTTTGGTAAGTTCACCAGCTTCCTGAATGTGGGTGTTTCAACTAAGCTTTAGAGAGTCCATCAAAAACAGAATTTTACAACCAAATACATGACTGCTTCCCCTGGGATATTCCAATGTATCCTACAGTACTGCTATGAGGACGGGTTTGATCACTTTAAAACATCCTTCCAGAAGAGAAGGGCATCTTAAGTTTAGCAACTTATAATGCATTCTGATTTTTACCAGGCACTATTAAAATATAATTTGTGGGTAAATAAGGTTACAAACATATTTACCAAATGTGATAAGAAATTTCTTTCAGAATTCATTTATTATTGATCCTCAAAGCATATAGTTAAAGGCTAATGACAAATCTGAGATCTCAGGGCAAATTCAGTCTAAGCATCCAAGTGTTTCCATGTGGTATCACAGTTCAATTAGCAGTCTTATAGATAAGATCTATCCATGAGAAATAAAGAAGAAAGACAAAAGTCACAGAGAAGAGAAGATAGAGGGTTTGCAAGATGAACTAATGAGTTTCCTTCTAGATAAGGAGACGTCACACAAGCTCTCTTATCTGCTCCCACAGTTCTCCAGGTTAGAATTCTAATGGGTTTCCTTAGGCAAGAAATGATTTAAAGCAACAATGCCTCTCATTCAGAACTGGTTTACCACAAGAAGGGTAATGGAAGAAAGCAATGGGATGGGAATATATTAGCCCTGGACAGTTTTTGCTCTAGCTAAAAGCTGAAATTCAATGCAGAGCTCCAGCCAATGTATTAACGGGGCTTTGCTAAAACAAATACCAGGCTGTTGCCGTCTCTTCCTTCGCTTGTCGGAGGCTAACCTCCAATTGGGCATTGGTTTAAAAGTACTCAGTCAGTGGCTCAGTTTATGAGGAATCATTGAGAAGGCTTTCAAAAGGCATGAGAGATGTCAGGGGTGGCCACCAAAAAGCATGCTAAGACTTGACTGTTTCTACAGGCGTTCAGCGCCTAATGGCATATTTGTGTTGTCACTCTGACATAGATGGGGATCATCTGTAGAAACTGGGGTGCCATTGCCATTCTTTGTCCTTTTTGATATGACGATGTTTTTCATTATTATTAATTTGTACTGTTGTTTTACTCATAGCTGATTTATGTGATTGCTCCATGCTATATCAGCTTTGATTGTACTCATACTGTAGTCATGGTGCTGTTTTATGTTGCCTATATTAATTGTAATGCATTTTGCTTCATTTATTGTACCACACTTTGAGATCTCGATGGTAAGCGTAAAATAAACCAGTACACCCAGAGCATTCCATGAACTATCCAGTAGGGGTAGTGTGGGCCACAGAGCTCCTGTAGCACAGAGTAAGCATAGACGGTCATCTCACACAATAACTTCCCAGCTACTGCTGCTCCTGTTCTTCATCTCATGGAAAGTTTATTTAACGTGAAATAAACACCTGCTAAAATATATAAATGCCGGATCATACTGTAAGCAAATATGCAATAAGCATAAGAATTTGTTTTCATTTAATTACCCACAAAATAATGTCTTGGAGAAAGGTTACTGTCTAAAACTTGTACAAATACATTTACGAGGGCTATAAAAAGTGTATCACCTACATAATGCCAAAAGCAGCTCATTTAAATACTAGGTTTACGTTCCAGAGCCTGCTTTTAAGATCTGTAAAGCATTCACTAGATATTGAATAAAACCGAGAAAAATGTTGGGTCTGAAGTCCAAATTAAATAAAGTGCAAATAAAACTTTAGTCCAGGAAGAACATTTGTCTTTTAAACTGAGCTATTTTATTGGTATTCAACATAGTTACTATAAAAGTTAGCAAGGCAGATCTATCTCCTGAAACATAAGAAGGCACAGCTGGGGGAGTCAGGGGTTATCTCTATTCACATCCGGACTAGTGAACAGGGGAAAAGCCACACAGATCTTCGCGCCCAAGATGCCTTAAGGTGATGCTATTAAATTCAGCGCTATTCCTTTACTCCTCCCCAGCATCATGTCCTAGTAAACTGAGGCTGCTTTTTCCTTCCATCAGATAACATTCTTTATAAGAGGTCTCATTGTTTTCTTCTACTGTTACATATCATTTCTGCTGCATTACTAAAAACAGGCAGTGCTGTGCACATACACATGATAGTTTTTATTTATCACAGACAAACAGGACAAAGAAGAGAATTTGAGAGTTTTGTCTATTGTGAGGAAATGGTTAAAAACAACAGGAGAATAAGGAGCTGAGATTTAAAAGTAACCTCAAAAAAGGCGGGTTTTTAGGTTGAATTTAAACAAGGCCTGCTATTCACTTGCATTGTTCCAGCAGCTACAGCCTCTTGTTACCACCTTCGGTCAACGTTTGCTTGAGGAAGGTGGCATAAAAGTTGACCATAACATAACCAGTTTCTATATAGTTTTGGCTGGAGAAATTCTCACTTATTGTAGCTGTCTTGATTTGTGTTCAACATTTATTGACTCTTTTACTTGATTTGATATTGATTTTAAATAGATTCCTTTTGAATTTGTCATTCCTAATGTCTCTCTCTCTTTACTTGTTGATAGTTGGAAAAATTGTGTTATTCACATTCTCCCTTTTGTGTATATGTCTTTAATCTTATGTTTTTATTCTTTTAAAGTGGTTGTTTATATGTCCTATGTGATTTTATGTGATGTTTGACCCTGGGTTGCTTGGTTATGTAAACCGCCATGATGCACAATTCGAATGGCGATATATCAAATTCTTTAAATAAATAAATTAGTGACTATGCATACCTTCCAGAGCACGAGGTATACTGGTGGCAACACATTAAGATTAATAAAGATTAATAACCCAAATGCTGAAAGGCATCAATTTTTCTTCTGGTCTAAAAATGGACAGTTACCAGTCCCTACTTTGAGTTCTTCATTAGGAAAAAGGCAAAACCATAGCACTGAGTGTTCTTTCACTACTGCAAAAGTAGGAAATAGAGTAGAAACAGGGATTGCGGAAAGCAAGGTTCAGTGTTACTGAGCCCCATCGAAAGGTACCAACCCCCAAAAAATAAAATCCTAAAAAGCATAGACTCCACAATTTCTTGCTAAAACCCAGACCAAGGAGGGCCCAATGGTTAACATGGCAGGGGGGGGACGACAGCATTGAGGGGCCAATGGTTAACATGGCGGGGGGGGGGGGACAGCATTGAGGTGGTGCAGTGAAGTTTTACCAACAGGGAGAGAGACCAAAAGAACTTGCGGTGAGGAGAGCAGATCTGCAGCCATGACATGTGGGAGCGCCTTGCAGACCACACCCCAGGCAGGAGCTAGACGCAGAAGGCTAAAGAGCTTAAAACCGGTCTGAGGCAAAGAAAACTGCTGTGGATGTTGCGGTAAGAAGCTGCCCCTGTGTATAAAGGCAGATCTCTGTATCATGTAGAGACCTGGAGGGTCCGTAAAGCTGGCTCGGTGAGTGCGCCCCTTCGTAGTTGTGAGGTTAGAGCTGCCCCTGCACACTCACATATAATTTGATTTTTGTAAACTGTTCTGAATTCTTGCAAAGGGCGGTATATCAACAGTAATAATGACAATAGAATTGGCACTCCTGCTGGGTATTGTAAGACCAAGCAAGCGACTTCAATTAGAGCTCCTTCATTACTGGGGTCCAGACTTTGGAACTCTCTCCCAATGGACCTAAGGACTAGGAGTGATATTATAGATTTTCGTAAAGCCCTAGAAACCCTGCTTTTCGCAAAAACTTATGAGTTAGTAAACAATCAATAGTTTCTACCATTTGGTCTACTATTACTTACATCAACTCGTCTTAGTTTTGTTTAGTGTTATGTATAATGTTTTATGTACCTCATGTTATTTGTAACCTTCCATTTGTAATGTGACCACTTTGATTGTAGGATAAGGTGGCATACAAATCTGTCTAAATAAATAAATATCAAGAACAATAAACCATAAATCATAATAGGTATGGCACTCACCCATTCAAGCCTCGGGAGCCTATTATGCCTTGTGGTACCTTCCTTTGCCCTGAGGGCGGCATATCCTGCTGTTCCTCAAGATCATGAATAGGTCATGAGCAGCATGCTGGCTTCAAACTACAGAAAGCCTTAGTCCACCTATAGTTATGCTCCTGATAAAACCAGTTACTATTTATCATTCACATAATACTGCCAGATACAAGAGGCCGTTCCTATTCTGCAGAGCTTATAATCTAGTTCAATCCAATGTACAGGACAAAATGATTTGGGGACTCTGATTCATTAAGAAAATAGTTAAAACCAAAAAGGCTGTGATCAGGAGAAATGGGATTAAGATTTAAAAACAATCACAGAGAGATGAGTCTTTAGACTTAATTTGAAAAGACCAAAGAGGGTGCAGTAGATTTTGATACTTTGGTCTATTTCAGTTTCATTTGTTACTATTATCTCTACATTGTCATCTCTTTTTGATTGTAAATCATTTTGAATGACAAGTGTCACAAAGATGGTATATAAAAAATTCTAAATAAACTAATAAGGATTTATGCTCCTAACTTTGAAGATTTTGCTCCTAAATTGGCCTCTGAAAATTTACTAGGGCTGAGTGCTTAAATATTTTCCTAAAATTTAACTAAACTCCTAAATTTAGGAGCACAAAAAGTAGTTGGCAAGGGGGTGGATTTAGGACAAGGACAGAAGTTAGGCGCTTAGTTGTGATTTTCAGCACTAGTCACCTAAATTAGGCTCATACATCTCGGCAAATGAATGGCGGGCCTTTATTCAGGGGCATGCATTTTAAGTTTGCAAATGAGGATGAATTTTCAGCTGAAAACTTAGGCTCCTAAGTGTGCCTGAAAACAGGACACAAATTTAGGAGCTCAGCTTTTTTGGGATATCGGACCCAGCAAATTCATTTCAAGTGTACAGCACAGCAAGATAGAAAATGCAAGCAGGAGCTGGCGGTGGAGAAGAAAGGCACAGAGGGTTGGATGTAGGGAGAGGAAAGGTGGAGAGGAGCTACAGAACAAATGCATTGTATGCAACAGTGGACACGGAGCCATAGTAGTGTCTCTGAGAAGAGGGGGGAGTGTAGTGAGACTCAGGGCTGGTGCAACATGGCAAGCAAAGTAAACCTGGCAGGGGGACGCTGACTTTGAGGGATGCCAGGCAATGATTACCTCATTTACCGTGGCAACACCAGGTCTGGGATGCTCAAGTCCTGCTGCAGCCCGTCCCCTCCAGCAGGTAGCTGTCGGGGTAGAGCAACACCGTAGCGCGGGTCTGTGCTAGCAAGCCCAGCACTACGGTGGAGGGAGGGTGGGGCGGGGGTAAGGAAGGAGCAATGAAATGCTAGATGTGGCTTGGGAGGGGGAATCCATTTAAATGTTGCGGGGGAAGGCCCAGAAACCTTTGCAGTGCACCTAATGACACTGATGAAAGAATCTGCACAGCTGAAATGTCAGTAGACTGAAGTGGAGAGAAGCCTGGTAGACCTCCGAGGGGCAGATTGCAGTAGTCTAAGTGGAATATTACAGTTCACAGTTACAGTTTATTTGACTTGATATACCGCCTAAATGATGAGAGAGTGGATCAGGGTTCTTGGTAGTATGTTCAGGAAGGAAGAAACAGACTGGGTGAAAAAGGTACAGTTCTGAGTTTTAGTATGTTGTGCACAGGGCAAAACCTTTCAGTTCATTTTTGTTTCATTTGGCTTTTTTCTCTCCAAATTTTTGTGCAATTTCTTTCAGTTCATTTCACACATTTCTTTTAATAAAAAAATGGTAAGGTGCATTAAAACGTTTCAACATGCTAATCAACATGCATTAATGCAGAGAGTTACTTTAGCTCACGCTAAATTTTAAGGTACACTAATGAATCAAATGCACACCTCTATAAAGGATGTATGTAGAAAAGCAAAGGGCAGCTGAAGATGACCCTAGCACTACAAACTGAGGGAACGGGAAGGATGACAGCGTTATCCACACTATAACCTATAACATTTTACTGCCTTGTATCTTCCGATCATCCCCTTCAGACTGTCACTGGCATGTTGCTCATGATCCAAAGATATTTCTAGTACTGCTTGTTCTGTTCTGACCTGAGGAAGGGAATGTTGGCTCCTGAAAGTTAACCAAGAAATATATTATGTTTGCCCAGTATATAAATATTATTTCAGGGACAATGGAACACCTTTGTGATGGTTGGGGGAGCGGAGGGAAATAATCAACCAAAGTCCCACCCGCAGCCTTCCCCCTTGCTGCCATCCTGATTTCTCACTTTATGCTTACATGTGGAGGGTAATCTTATAGCAGGGTCTCTAAATTTAGAGGAAAGGAAGGTGCCTATTTTGGCTTTATTTTATAAAGACATAAAGGCACTTACGTGTACTTATGAAATACTAAAACAAATCTAGCATATATTGTGCCTACACTGAAGACATGGATATCACACGTGCTTGAAAGCAGCCATAGATGTCCATGTGTAGAGTGCACAATTACACATCCAGACTAGTGTATTTTATAATCAACACGAGGACTTTGTGCCTCTGCCCATACTCCTCCTAGACCACATCCTGGCAATGCCTACAGTAAAACTAAAAGTGTTCAAGGCACCACGTGTGCTTTCACGTCTGATGAGATTTTATGCAAATCAATTTATAAGTGCTAAAATGACTTTACAAATGACCCCCTTTGTCATGAATGTTTTATATATAACATTTACAGCATAGTTACTCACCTGTAACAGGTGTTCTCCGGGGACAAGCAGGAATCAGTCCTCACATATAGGTAATGGCGCTGACAGTGCCCGCGTGATAACCTCTCCCCAGCTTTCAAAGAAAGGCTTTGGGAGATGCATCACGCATGCATGGTCTCCTTCCTGCCTAAGGGTGCCATCTTGCCTCAGTATGATGACATAGCTCAAGAAGGCAAAAATGACAAAAAGCAACTCCACAGGGAGGAGGGAGGGTTGTGAGAACTGATTCCTGCTGTCCCTAGAGAACATCTGTTACAGGTGAGTAACTACGCCTACTTCGGGAACAAGCAGGAAGTCAGTCCTCACATATTGGACTCCCCATCTACAGACTACTGATAAAATCTGCAAAAGCCATGGGTGACCAGAAAAAGGTGAACCATAAGAAGCAGCACTGGAGTCAAGGAACAGCAGACCCATCAGCGGCCTTGAATGTCAAGCGAGGAACCAGTTCTCTGGTAGCCTGAACACGCCGAAGGGCCAGAAGGCAGGAGTTGCCTCATACCCCAAACAAATGACGGAGTACTGCCTGGCCGAAGGCACTGTCCTGGTGGGACTCCCTCTCCAGGCAATAATGAGCTGCGAAGGTATGGACTGAGGACCAGGTGGTGGCCCAGCAGATCTCCCACAAGGGAACGGAGCACAGGTTTGCCACAGAAGCCACCATGGCCCGGATGCTGTGCCCCATGCCGTGATGTTTCAGCGAAAGATCGACCTGCTCATAGGCGAAGGCGATGCAGTCTGCTACCCAAATGGACAGGGTATGTTTGAAGACCACTGCCCCTAGCCAATTGAGTCGTAGGAGATAGAGCTGTGAAGAATGACGGTGGGCCTGGGTATTCTTCAGGTAGTAGGCCAGGGCCCGCTTACAGTCCAGAGGGTGGAGATCATCCTCCGCCCTATTCACATGAGGCCACGTGAAGAAGGTGGGGAGCACTACCTCCTGGTTGAAGTGGAATGGGGATACCACCCTAGGAAGAAATTTGAGGTGCATGCAGAGCATGACCCTGTACTTGTGGAACTTCGTATAAGGTGGATGGGCCATGCGTAAATGCATCCTTTAGATCGAAGGAGCATAGCCAATCCCCCTGCTGGAGATATGGCAGTAATATTCCAAGGGAGAGTATTTTGAACTTCTCCCTCACCAGGAACCAATTGAAGTCTTGCAGGTCTAGGATGGGTTTGAAATCCTCCAGTCCTTTTGGGTACCAAAAAGTAGCAGGAGTCACTTGATCCTGAGGTGGAGGGGGATGGGTTCCACCGCCTTGTCTGCCAGAAGACTTGCGAGTTCCTTCTGAAGCATGCCCCGATGCAGGGATGTCATAGGGAGCTCTCCAGGAAAGAATGGCAGGGGTGTCTGTTTGAGATGGAGGAGGTAGCCCTCCCTCACCACCAGTAGGCCCTATGTGTCAGTGGTGATGACAAACCACTGGTCGGCATAAAATACTACATGCCGCCCCCCCCCCCCCCCGCATGCTGTGGGGTAGGAACTCCTAGGGGAAGAGTGGCTATATAGAAGGAGTCAAAAGTCCCCTCCAGGTTGTGCCAGAGGCATGGTCTGGGGTTTGGGAGTTTTAGGGCACACCCCCAACAGTTACTGCATGACTTTTGCACTTGCAATCATAGGGTTTTGCTCCTGTGCACAGTAAGTGCAAAAACATACCGCACTTTAGTAAAAAGGTCCCTAGGCCTCTAAGGACTGGACTGAAGCCCTAGGTGGTAACACCAGGGCAAAAGCAATGCTATAAGCCTGCAAATCCCTTGTATCTGAAATAATAGATGTTCTCGCAAGGATTTCATTTCATGGAATTACTAGAAGGAAAAAACCCTGAAATTAATTGTATGAGCAAAATGTTCTGTGAAATCATAAAATTCTGATTTTGAGCTCATTTTTCCCACACAAAGAACAAAGCAGTTTACAGCACTACGCAAATTCAGAGGAGAAGACTAATGGTTAAAGCACTGGCTTGGGAACCAAAAGACCAGGGTTCAGTTCCTTGTGACCTTGAGCAAGTCACTTAACCCTCATTGCCTCAGAAAATTCCAAGTTGTCAATGTCCCTCTTTAATGTTCATAGAAACACGATGGCAGAAAAATACCACATGGCCTATCTAGTCTACACTTCCATATCCATTACAATAGTCCCCTTCTTGACTTTAGAGATCCTCTGTGTTTATCCCATGCTTTTTTGAATTCAGATACTGTCCTCGTGTCCACTATCTCCACTGGGAGACTATTCCAGGTCTTTCTGTAAAGAAACATTACTCCTGAGTCTATCCCCTTTTACTCTCATCTTATGTCCCCTCATAGCAGAGTTTGCCTTCAATTGAAAGAGACCCTCCTGTGCATTTATGCCACGGAGGTATTTAAATATCTTTATCATAACGCCCCTATCCTGCCTTTCCTCTAAAGTATATATATTAAGATCTTTAAGTCTGTCCTCATATGTTACATAACAAAGACCACTAACCATTTTAGTAGCTACTTTCTGCACCAACTCCAACCTGTTTATACCTTTTTGAAGGTGTGGTCTCCAGAATTGCACACAATACTCCAAATGAGGTCACACCAGAGACTTAAACAGTGGCACTATCACCTCCTTTTTCTGCTGGCCAATCCTCTCCATATCCACCCAAGCATCCTTCTGGCTTTCACAGTCATCTTTTCTACCTGTTATGCTACTTTGAGGTCATCAGACACAATTATGCTCAGGTCCCGCTCTTCTTTTGTGGACAGAAGTACCTCATCCCTTACACTGTACCGCTCCTTGGATTTTTGCAGTCCAAATGCATAACCCTGCATTTTTTTGCATTAAATTTAAACTGCCAAATCCTAGACCATTCTTCAAGCTTAGATAAATCCCTCCTCATGTTATCTACTCTTTCCTGGGTGTCTGCTCTATTGCAGATTTTGGTAACATGCAGCAAACAAGCAAACCTTACCCAACAGCTCTTCCACAATATCACTAACAAGGATGTTAAAAAGAATCAGACCAAGGACAGAACCCTGCGGCACACCACTGGCAACCTCCTTCTCCTCAGATTCAGCTCCATTTATCTGTACCCTTTGTCGCCTCCCATACAACCAATTTCTAACCCAATCAGTAACTTTAGGGTCCATCCCTAGGGTGCTCAGTTTGTTTATAAGTTGCCTGTGCAGAATGGTGTCAAAGGCTTTACTGAAATCTAAATACACCACATCTAAGACTCTCCCTCAGTCCAATTCCCTGGTCACCCAATTAAAGAAATCAATGATATTTGTCTGAAAAGACCTGCCTCTGGTGAATCCAAGCTGCCTCGGATCCTGCAATCCATTGGACTCTAGAAATCTCACTATTCTCTCTTTTAGTAGCCTTTCCAATAATTTAATAACCACAGAGGTTAAACTAACTGGCCTGTAGTTCTCAATGTCATCCTTACATCTGTGTTTGTGTAAAGGAACCACATGTGCCTTTTTCAAGTCCTCTGGCACCACTCTCAACTCCAAAGAGGCATTGAAAAGGTCAGACAGTGGAGCCCCTAGAATGTCCCCCTCAGTATTCTTGGATGTATCCCATCTGGACCCATGGCTTTGTCTACTTTTAGTTTAGCTAGTTCCTCACGAACACAGTCTCCTGAAAATGGCTCGAGATCCACGTTGCTTCTGTTCCTGTTTGTGGGTGTTTTCTGAGGTCCTGCTCCTGGCCCTTCATCTGCGAACACAGAACAGAAATATTTGTTAAGCAATTCCACTTTATCCTCATCAGTTTCTGCATATTCCTCCCCTGCACCCTTGAGTCTGACAATACCACTTTTACCCTTCCTCTTCTCATGAATATATATGAAAAATGTCTTATCCCTGCATTTTATTGCATTTGCTATTTCTTCTTCTTTTTGTATCTTTGTTTTCCTATTTTGCTAGCTTCTCTAAGCTTTTCCAAATATAGATGCCTGTCTTCCTCTCTCTGTGATCTCTTGTATTTCATGAAGGCCTCCCTCTTTTTCTTCACATTTTCAGCTCCTTCTCTTGAGAACCATAGCAGCCTCCTTTTCCTTTTACACTTTCTAACAAAAAGGTTTGTTGCCCCTAAAATATCCTCTTTCAGTTTTCCTCACTGTTTTTCTACATCCCCCAGCTGTTCCCATCCCACTAATAACTCTTTGAGGTATTGGCCCATCTTGGCAAAGTTAGTTTTCCTGAAGTCTGTGATAAGGAAGCTTATCATAGCTCAGGAAGGAGCTATAGAAAAGGTGAAGTGACTCTGAACAAGCAACCTGTCAGTTCTGGTAGAAATGAGAAAACAGAATTTTCCCATAAAAGACTACCAGCCCCAGAATGCACCAGGTTTCCAACAGCCATTAGAGGAGCTGAAGTGGGGAAACGTGTGTTCAATCAGGAAGGCTATGAGGTAATCCCTAAGCACTCATCTGAAAGGGCAGGGCCTGATTCAGCACAGCTGCACTGTGTTAGGGAGGAGCACTCATCTAAGCAGAATAAAGGTAGAGTTTATTCTACAGAGAATCATCATCATCTTCATGATCAACTTGGATATCCTCATCCTCAGTTTCATCTGGAGGATCATCAGAAGCAGAAGCCAAGCCGGACGGACAGAGAGGGCAAGAAACCCTTTGGAAGAAGGAAGAGAAAAGCCTTTGAGAGGTCTAAAGGAATCCAGAGCAGTACGTATACTGGAAAGCATTTCAAGGGCCAGCATACACCATTGGACTGGGGAAAGCCAGAGGATGGTGCTGCAGAGCTAGGAATCTCCAGAGGGTACCTGTGAGGGAGACGGCTGCACGTGGAAGGGACCCTAGGACTTGTGCCAGAAGGTATGTGAAGAGAGATCCAGTGTCCAGGGATCTGGATTGGAAGGCTGGACATAAGAACTGGACTACATACTGGCCAGGCTATTTAGAGAGGAACTCTAACAGCAATGGAAGCTCAGGTATGAACACTGATCTATGCCCTAGCTATAACCTTGAAAAACAGCAGGGAAGCAAGTATTCTCCTGAGAGTGCTACATTGAGAAATTCCTCTGTGCCAATCCATGATATTGAACCCATGATTGTTGATGAAGAAGGGGGAACGGTCTTAGATACAGGCTGTGTTTATATGGATTGCTCTCTGTCTAAACTCCTTTGGTAACTTTCTGTTACAAAGTACAGCAACCATCACAAAGAAATACAAACTTGTTCTTTAATCTACTCAGAAAAGCTCCTGAAGCAGGATTTGACCCACGCAGTAGAAAGCAAGCCAGCTAAGGGGTTTCAGCTGGGTAACTGCTAGCAATTGAGCCTTACCTAATTGCTTGTGAGCTCTAAGAGAATCACTTCTGAATCTGTGTGGGAAGATATAAGAAGTTAACCTGAAAAGAACAGTTTTTCCCTTCTTTGTGGATCTTGTTTGTTGTTTGATACACTGCTAAGAGTATATTAGCTAAAGCCTACAGAAAAGACCAGTTTGTTGCCAATCAGGTCTTTATTCTTTTGCTTTGATTGCCTGACAAGTTCAAATGTTGTTTTTCCTGATTTTGTTTTTCCAAGTTTAACACTGAAAGCAAGTAACCTGATTTATGTGCTACCAAGCATATCTGTGTTGGGAGAAATAACCCCATAAATAAATATCTTATTGGCTTTACACTTGAGCACAACTAAATTATTGTTAGCAGCTGTGTCTGATGTGAATGGACTGCATTGACCACAATCCCTTGCAAATCATATTGACATATGCACTTGCCAAGACTGTGAAGATTCTCACCCAGGCAGCCGTCTGACAAGTCTAAGACCCTTGCTTTTGAATGGATTTTATCAGCCCTAGTCCTAATACTGAACCACACCATCTGGTGATCACATGATGTGAGATGATCTCCTTCTATAACATCAGAAACACTTTCCCCATTGGTAAGCATTAAGTCCAGTATGGCCCCATCACATGTGGGTTCTGTTACCAGTTGCCTGAATAGTTCTCCCTGTAGTGAATCCAGGATCTCCTTACTTCTAGATGACCCTGCAGCACGGATGTGCTAATCCACATCCGGCATATTGAAATTACCTATCAGTAGCACTTCTCCTTTCATAACAGTACTGTGTATGTCATTAAATATTCATCCACTTCTACTCCCTGTATATAACGCCAATGCAAATGGATTTCTCTTCCTCTTTTTAGTTTAACCCACAGTGCCTCCTCTCTTCCTTTTAAGCCCTGCAATTCTATGACTTTGATATTATTTTTTACATATAGCGCCACTCCTCCTCCCCTTCTTCCTACCCTGTCCTTCCTGAATAAAGTATAGCCTGAAATAATTACATCCTAGTCATAGTTTTCCGTGAACCATGTTTCCGTAACCACCACTAAATCCAAGTCAGCCTCTTTCATTAAAGCCTCAAAATCTGGGATCTTATTTCTCATGCTACAGGCATTTATACATACTGCTTTCCTGATGTTGCCCCTTTTACCCATTGTTATAGAAGTATTTAATGTTTCACTTACATGGAGTTTTCTTCACTTACCTAGGGGCTATCTTCACCCAGCCCCTACAAATCTAGTTTAAAGTCCTCTTCAGTATTTTAGCCAGTCTGTTGTTGAAAACACACCGATCCTTCTTGGACAGATGGACACCATCTCTGCTCTGCAGCCCTTGGAACATCATCCCATGTTCCAGAAACCAAAACGCTCTCGATGACACCATCCACACAGCCTTGCATTCATCTTCAGGATTACTAAGTTTAAGGTTCAATGTAAATTGCTCTGACTGAAATGATAAAGCAGTATAAAAATCCTATTAAATAAATAAATATTGAATCCCTATCCAAAAGAGCTTACAATCGAAGTGGGTGTCTGAGGCAATAGGAGTTAAAATGACTTGCTCAAGGTCATTAATGTTGGGATTTGACCTCCTGATTTGTCTGGTTCTTAGCCCATTGTCCTAACCATTAGGGCACTGTGAGGCTTTTATCCATAGTGCTACATCGAAGAACTGAACAGAAGCTTTCAGCACTAGTTTTTTGCACCACTGATTTTGTACAGTTTGCTAAAAGTCTGATGTATATTTTCCTAAAACATAAATCTAGTCTTACATATCGGGCTAATTCAGTGCACAGAGTTAGATAATCATGACAGTGTTGTGCATCTGAGGTTTGTGGGTGGGGGTATTGGTCTTTTCTTTCCAGATCCTTCCTTGCCCCACGACAATTATGGGCCAAGTCTTCTTGCTGACTTTGGACTGGAAGGAAAGTCTCCTCTGGGATCGCAGTGCCACTCTGGCATCAGCAGGGTCCACCCCAATAGCAGTCGTCATTGCCCCTTTGACTGCAGCCTGAGTCCTCGATGCAGAAACCCTGCGCTAAAGCCCGACACTAAGCTCTTGTGCAGGGTTTCCAAATGCAGGTTTAGTACAGACGTTTTGCAAGTGATTCAGTAAGCAATCAGCATGCAAATGAGCTGCGTGCAAGACGTCTGCGCTAAATCAGGAGAGCGAGCCAAGCACATGTGCACAGATGGCCGAGTTTCTACTACTACGACTTATTTCTGTAGTGCCACACGGTGTACGCAGCGCCAATATCCTGTGCAAAAAAGGAACATGTGTGCATATATTGGGATGCGATGTGGCACATAAGAGCAATACCATTCTGCTCGGAAGAATATTTGTGTCTTTGAAAAGCGATATTTCTTTAAGCCAAATTTTTGAGCAGTCTGATTGCTCTTACGCGACACACACCATTCCAAAACATGCGAGTACCTGCTGCAGCATGCTTCCCCTGCTGTTTTTTCCTTCAGGAGTCACTTCAGCAAAGCCCAAAAAAAGCTGAGGGGTTGTCTGCTCAAGAACAGGCATAAATACCTCCTTAGCACTGACCGCGGATCTCTTGAGCAAACCCTTAAATCTCCTCTGGTATTAAAGTCCTCAGCCTTCTGCCCGCTTCTCGGCATCTGCATCATATAGCTAATTTCTTAATTACCATATATTCTGAATAGATTTAAATGTCATTACGGTAAGTATCTGCGCAGTGATTACGCTCGTGGTAAATCCCTTGCTACATTCTGCCCCCACACTACAGCAGAAAGCTTACGCTAACGGCAGCACATTTTTTCTGTATCGGCCTGCGAGAGTTTCATCTTTGTCACAAGCCCTGAACTGGTGTCTTGTTCCACATGATGCAGCCAAACCACAAAAACAACCAGACTATTTCTTGCATTTATATAGTTCCTAGTTTTGAGCAATACTTCAGATTGTTGCATTTTCAGATCTGTCACGAATTCAGGCCCATGTGATAGGAGTGGAATTAAACTTTTAAAGCAAGCATTAGAAATAGCACATCAGTAGTTTTAAATTAAGCTTCCTCAGTGACCTCTTGGTCTCTGAAATATATGCATGGTACAGTAAACAATACAACAGCTTCCAGATGTTCACTTATGGACAGTGATTGGCCAATAAATCTTAACATAATGTTGTGAGCAAGCCAAGAGCTTTTCGTCTGAGCACATCTCTGTTGTCAACTGAGCGCTGGAAAAATCTACTTTGCTACTCTCAGCAAGGTTGATGTTCTTTACAAGGTAATTACTCATATTGCATGGGTGAGAGAACAGATTACGTCTTCACTAAGATTACTGTCAGGGTCTGATCATTTATCAGGTGAGAGGAATGTTCATCTAAATCCCATTCTGCTCACAAGGCACCTCTTAATTCAGAAGAAACAACCTCCAGCATCTGTATTGCTGCAAGGAAGACTCATTTGCCCTGGATATTAAAGAAACAACAGTATTAATAAGAACTATAATAATGTAGGGAGACTGAAGATGCCCCTTATTGATTTATAGATGTGGCCTTGGGGATATGTCTAGACCCTATTGCAGTGCCAGTGTAAGACCTGCAGAGGCCCAGGGCAGAAACTGGTGAGTGGGCCTCAAAGCCCACCTTCAATGTCTCCTTCAGCTTGAGACAGATTTGGGACCCCCTATGACATGGGGGCCCAGGGCATTTGCACTGTTTGCCACACCCTAATGCTGGCCATGCCCTGCTGGCAGGGCCGGCCCTAAACTTGGTTCAAGGTGAGAGAAAATATTTTTTTACTCAACGCGTAATCAAACTCTGGAATTCGTTACCGGAGGATGTAATAAAAGCTGTTAGTGTAGCTGGGTTTAAAAATGGTTTGGACAAGTTCCTGGAGAAAAGGTCCATAAACCATTTTTAAAGAGGACCCGGAAATCTACTGCTCATCCCAGGACGAGCATTGTGAAGCCTTTGTGCCTTTTTGGGAACCTGCCAGGTACTGGTGACCTGGATTGGCCACTGTTGGAAACAGGATACTGGGCTTGATGGAGCTTGGTCTGACACAGTATAGCATTTTTTATGTTCTTATGTATTGGTGCCCTAGGCATACTTCAAGCTTTACACCCCCTCTGGCTCTCAAAATCTATTATTTAGCTTTGAATGCCCCACCAGAAGTTGCTGCCCTAGGTGACTGCCTAGTTGGCCTAGTGGTTGGGCCGGCCCTGCCTGCTGGAATATTACTGATTGTTGGCTGCAGGAATATCTCTAGTCAGCATAGAATCTATAGAGTGGGAGTGTTTATGTAAAGTGCACTCCCCATTTAGAATCCAGGTGCATTCTGATTTATTGGCGACAATGTTAGCAGTATAAGAATTCCAGTTGGGAGGGATGCTTTGTTTTTTTTCTTAATCTTTTGGAATATTTTCTCTTCTTTCCTCATCTTTTCTGCCGCTGTAACAGTGTCAAGTACTCAGGAATTGAGTACTTTGACTTCTGAGAGCCAGAACAAAGGAGCAAGAGAGGTGGAATCCTCCTCCCCTCACACTTTGTGAGAGTGACCAGGGCTCATGAAAGGAGCTTCTGCACGCCCTGGAGTGTCGTCCTTGGGCCAGAAGACCTAAGGTTCAGAAGAAGGAGATCAGGGAGTTTTGAGGAAGTCTTTCCTTCTTCTACAAACCTTACCGTGATGGGTCAGGGCTAAGAATATGCGTTTTTGGACTTCCAGAATGAGAGTCCTGAGGGCCAGAGTGGTAGTGGACAGAAGAAAAAAAGAGAGTATCTTAATTTTGGGGGCACAGTGGGTTGCTCCCACAGCTCCAAGTGGCTCAGAGAAAATAGGAAGGGAGGAGCGAGGGTCTGTATACATGGATTCTCTAATAGTTTCAGGAGCTAAAAAAGTGAGGAGTGACACTAAGGGGCATGTTTACCAAGGTGCATGCTGGTAGAGTGCGATTGTGCTGCCAAATTAGCACAGCAGCCCACACTAATATTTGGGGGCGTGTGCATCAGTGCTCCTTCCGATAACATGATGCTAGTGTGCATCACTGTTCTAGCTGGCATGGAGGTGCACTGAACACTACCCACTGAGGTGGCATTAGGTCCCTCCTCCATGCTTTTGGCTCTCATAACCTCCAGGAGCCTGTAAAGACACTTTCCCAAAGATAGACACTCTTCAGGCTCCTCACCTCAGACTAAGGAGTATATTTACTAAAGCACACTAACCGGTAGCATGGACTTTGACGCGTGTAAAGTGTCATGCTAACAATCCAACACTAAGCAATCAGCCTGTGATTGGAAGACGAATAGGCAGGTTAGGGGCATAATGTGGGCATTGATGGTGTATCATCGTTAGCATGGGTATTTTGGGTATGTGCTAACCATGTCTGTGCCCTGCCACTGGACTGACAATCCTCAGCTGTGTGATCAGACTAGCCGCCCAGGTGAATGGTACACTTCTGGTTGCCAAGGATTCCCTCTTCCCTTAACAAACCTTTTCAAAGAGAGGGCAGTTGTAGAACCAGAGGACATGAAATGAAGCTGTAAGGAAGTAAACTTAGAAACAACATTAGGAAATATTTTTCCAAGGAAAGGGAGGTGGGAGCAAAAACAGTGACGGAATTCAAAAAGGCATGGGACAGAAACAGAGGATCACTGCATAGCAAGAGGATGGAATCAAAGCAAATGTACATAACTTCATAAAACAGAGAGGGGTAACCTGCCTGGAGTGGCAGGTACAGTCTTAAGCAAAGGCATGGGGGGGGGGGGGGGGAAACCGGCACAGAGTGGCAGGTGCAGTTCTACAACTCTGGATGGGCAGACTAGATGGACCATGCTGGTCTTTATCTGCCATCATTTTGTATGTTACTACGTGTTTTTTTTTACTGTAAAATATTTATGCATAAATGTATGCCAAATTTCAAAATGTCATCAAGAACGCAGATTAGAGTGAAAGACACGCCCTTTGGCATGTCCAGAGAAACTCTGACAGCTGAATACTAATGAACAGAAGTTACTTTGACTTAAAATTCCCTTTCAGGAATTCTGGTATGCCATCACAGAAAGCCAAGGTAAAGTTTAAGATGCAGGATAGAGGTCCACATCCTAAAGAAACTAAAGCAATACTCAAAATGAGGAAAAAGACGTTTCACTAGAGTCAGCAGCTACCACAACTGTGGTCTTCCTTTCCAGAGACACTTTCATATGGTGATTTTCACTTTTCTCATTAGCAAGAGGTACTGAGATGTTTATTTTATTTATTTACATTCTCTTATATACCGTGCTATTCTGCATCAGTGCGGTTTACATTGAACAAACTGAAATTACATTGAACAGGGCATTATAACTTGGAGATAACTATTTTACAGGGAACATGGGCTATGGAGGGTTAAGTGGCTTGCCCAAGACCACAAGGAGCACCTGTGGGACTAGAAACCCCAGTCCTTCCGGCCCAAGGTTGCTGTCCTCTAGTGGGATTTGAACCCCTGACCTTCCGGCCTGAAGTACCTTGCCCCATCCACTAGGCCACGCTCCTTGATGGTCTAGGAATATTATTTTACAGAGCACTTGAGGTTTTAGGTTTGCTCATTGCTGTTTTAATTACATGACTAGTGCTATTCAGACCATAAGAAAAACAAGGATTTTCAAATTGACTATCACAATGTACTACTGTCGATTCTGTCTAAACAGATACACACACATACAGTATAGCCACCTTGCACAGATCTACAACTTCCTGTCCTTGTTTTTCAGGGTTTTTTCCCTTTTTCTCTTTTACACATCCTGCCTGTGACAGCACATTTATTGCTGTGGGAATATTACAGCACAAAAGGACTTTTTCAAAATTCCCCATCACAGGAAAACATGTGCAGAAATTCTGATCAAAAGCAATAGCCAACCATTAGAGATTTATTTTTGAAATACTGATGAACTGTAAAACGTTCAGCAATACATGGAACTAAGAGTCGAGAAGTGGAATAGAAGCTGTAGAAATTCAGATGGGAATATGGACAACTGGGATCATAGGCAGGACTGATCCAACACTTAGACACAACTAGGCAGTGGGGTGGCAAAGAGCGGAAGCAATCAAAGCAAAATAATAGATTCTGACAGCCCCCCAAACTCAAAGAGCCTTCACCTGCAGAGAGAGTGGGCCCACACTTACATACAAAGCACAGTTTCATATTTAAAAGTATGATGTCCAATTATGCATTTTTACAGGCTTGTTGTGGGAGGAGTGATATTGTAATAACAATGTTTGCTGTGTTTAATTACCAAATCTTGGGGATGGGGGACTAAGGCTAAAGGTGCGCCTAATAACCCTATACTGGCCTTGGGTCCATACCCACTCTGCCCATTCGTGTGACTGCAAATCCGATACACAGTTAGCCTTCCCAGCAGTTTATTTCTCCTGTCTGCTGAAGTTTTCCACAAGCCAAGAATAGTGAAGTGTTGTTGGTCAGGAAAAAAAATTCCCTACAGCATCAGAAGACAATGTTTTCCCTACTACTGGCAACATAGCGTAGTTACTCACCTGTAACAGTTTTTCTCCGGGGACAGCAGGAATCACTCCTCACATATGGCTGACATTGGCACCGATGGAGCCCTCATGGAAGCATCCCCCCAGCTTTCAAGAAAGCCTTTGGGAGATGCCACCACGCATGCGTGGTCCCCTTCCCACCCAAGGATGCCATCTTGCTCAGTCAGATGACATAGCTAAAAGACGGCAAAAATAAAAGATGGTAAAGGAGCAACTCCAAGGGGAGGAGAGAGGGTTGCGAGGACTGATTCCTGCTGTTCCCGGAGAACACTTGTTACAGGTGAGTAACTATGCTTTCTCCTGGAACATGCAGGAAGTCCATCCTCACATATGGGACTCTCCAGCTACAGGCTACAGAAAGCCCATAGCAAAATCATGGGCTCCCTCACGGGGAGCTGTGAGCAGCAGCAATTAAGTCCATGTCCACAGACCACAGTAGGACCCCTGTGTCCAATGAAAACCAGCACTCTGGTAGCCTGAACACAGAAGGGTTGGAGGGTAAGAGTTGCCTAAACCCCGAAAAGATTATGCAGCACAGCCCGGCCGAAGGTACTGTCCTGTCGGGACTCTCTTTCCAGGCAGTAATGGGCTGCGAAGGTATGGACTGCAGACCAGATGGCAGCCCGGCAGGTGTCCACCATTGGGAAGAGTGCAAGTTTGCCACAGAGGCCCTGACACAGTACGCCGTGACACAGCCTTCCAGCAGGAGCCCCGCCTGCTCATAGGCGAAGGCAATACAGTGCGCCACCCAAGTGGACAGTGTACGCTTGGTCACCGCCTCCCCCAGTTTACTGGGGTCATAGGTGATGAAAAGCTGAGCAGCTTTGCAGTGGCCCTGAGTGCGTTGGATATAGAAGGACAAAGCCCTCTTACAGTCCAAGGTGTGAAGGACTGTCTCCGCCCTACTGGAGTGAAGTCTCGGAAAGAAGGTAGAGAGTACTACTTCCTGGCTGAGATGGAAGGATGATACTACCTTTGGAAGAAATTTAGGGTGCATATGGAGCACCACTCTGTTCTTGTAGAACCTGATATAAGGGACCTCCGCCCTTATACCAGGTTCTACAAGAACAAAGCCTGAAGCTTACTAACTCAGCGAGCCGAGGTGAGTGCAACCAGGAATGCCACCTTCCAAGAGAGGTATCATAGATGGCAAGTGGCCAGAGGCTCAAAGGGTGGGCAAGTGAGCTGCCCCAAAACCATGTTGAGGTCCCATTCAGTTGCCGGAGGGTGAACCCGGGGCTTCGATAAGAGCAGACCCTTAAGAAAGTGGGTCACCAGCAGCTGGACCGAGAGGAGATTGCCATCCACCAGGTGGTGGTGCACTTCCAGGGCACTAAGGTGCATCCGGACGGAGTTAGACTTGAGCCTGGATTGCGAGAGGTGGAGAAGGTACTGTAACACCAAACCCACCGGGCAGGAGAATGGGTCAGCCCAATGCTCAGCACACCATTTGAGGGCATAAGCTCTTATAGTAGAGGCCTTGTGAGAGGCCAGCAGGATCTACTCTATCTCACCCAAGAGGTTGAAAGGGGCTAGGGTCATCCTTTCAGCAGCTACGCTGTCAGCAACAGGGACCCCAGGTTGGGGTTCAGAAGAGAGCACCTTTCCTGAGACAGGAGTCCTGGAGAAGTCCCCAATGGGATGGGGGTCTCCACCGTTAATCGGAGGAGCAGAGGGAACCACGGTTGCCTGGGCCACCGAGGGTCTACCAGGATGAACGAGGCCCTGTTGCGGAGGGTCCTGAAGAAGGTCTTGGCAATCAGCGGCATGGGAGGCCCTCTGACCATGAGACAAGGAACGCGTCCGCTGCCACCCTAGAGGGGTGGGCCATACAGAGACAGAAGCCAGGCCACTGGAAGTTGTCCGGGCTGTTGAACAGGTCCATCACGCGTTTCCCCCAGTTCTGGAAGAGCCGGTCAGCCACCCTAGGGTTCAGCTGCCACTTGTGCAGCTGGAAGACCCTGCACAGCCTGTCGGCCAGCAGGTTATTCTGGCCTGGTAGGTATACTGCCTGCAGGAAGATACCCTGTTGAATTGCATATGAGTAGAGGGCCACTGCCTCCTGACAGAGAGCATGAGACCCGTACCCCGTTTGTTCACATATTTATTTTATTTATTTATTTATATTCTCTTATATACCGCGCTATTCTGCATCAGTGCGGTTTACATTGAACAAACTGAAATTACATTGAACAGGGCATTATAACTTGGAGATAACTATTTTACAGGGAACATGGGCTATGGAGGGATAAGTGGCTTGCCCAAGACCACAAGGAGCACCTGTGGGACTAGAAACTCCAGTCCTTCCGGCCCAAGGTTGCTGTCCTCTAGTGGGATTTGAACCCCCGACCTTCCGGCTTGAAGTACCTTGTCCCAACCACTAGGCCACTCCTCCACTCCACTCCTCCACTCCACATAGAACATTGCCACCTGGTTGTCCGTCTGGACCAGCACCAGCTGGT
This sequence comes from Ichthyophis bannanicus, assembly GCA_033557465.1. Lineage (NCBI taxonomy): Eukaryota > Metazoa > Chordata > Amphibia > Gymnophiona > Ichthyophiidae > Ichthyophis > Ichthyophis bannanicus. Next base: position 201,148,930 of record CM066043.1, on the reverse strand, counting down.
GATGCAGATTGTGGCAAAATGCTTGCAGGGCTAAGTATATCACCTGCAGCTCCATGAGGTTGATCTGTTGGGTGCTCTTGTCTGGTGACCCTTGAGGGGCTCAGTGCCTGAAAAGGCATGTACACCTCGAGATACTAGAGAGACTGCCACCAGACCAGAGAATCCACGAGTTGGCGGGTTACCGAGACTCAGTCTTGGAGGCACCACTGGTCTCGGAGACACCACTGTGTCGCCTTCATGTGGAGGTGAGCGTCTGGAGTGACATAGACCATGGAGGCCATGTGCCCGAGAAGACGCAGGAGAATCTGAGTGGGCAAAGAGGGATGGTACTGTATGTCCCATGCCAGAGTCCTGAGGCAGTCGGCTCAGTCCCTGGACAAGAAGGCCTTTGACTGGAGAGTGTCCAGTTTTGCCCTGATGAATGCCAGACATTGTGTCGGGAGAAGGTGAGACTTGGGGTAGTTTATGACAAAGCCCAAGTGCTGCAGAACCTGGATGGTGCATGCGGTGGCCTGCTGCACCTCTGAGGCCTTTCCTCCCTTTATGAGCCAGTCTTCCAGGTAGGGGAAGACAAAGACCTCCTGGAGATGGAGGAAGGTGGCCACGACTGCCAGACATTTTGTGAAGACCCTTGGGGCAGAAGCCAAGCTGAAAGGAAGCACCCTGTACTGATAGTGTCTACCCCCCACTATGAACCACAGGTACTGCCTGTGGTTGGGGTGAATGAGGATGTGGGTATAGGCATCCTTGAGGTCTAAGAAGCATAGCCAATCTCCCTGCTGGAGGTAGAGCAGCAATGTTCCAAGAGAGAGCATCTTGAACTTCTCCCTCACCAGGAATTTGTTGAGGTTGTGCAGGTCGAGGTTAGGCCTTAGGCCCACTGTTCTTTTTGGCACGAGGAAGTACCTTGAGTAGAACCCCTTGCCCTTGAGATGGTGGGGCACTGGTTCTACTACTCTGTCCTCGAGAAGACCTGCCAACTCCATCAGTAGAAGGTCCCGGTGGAGAGGAGACCTGAGAGGCTCTCCCAGAAAATAAGGGGGAGGTGGAGGAGGTAACCCTTCCTGACCACCCGAAGTGCCCAGGAGTCGGTGGTGATGGTCAATCACCTCTGGGCATAGTGGGCCAGACATCCCCCTGTGGGCTGCTGATCTTCTTGGGGTAGAGAGGCTATGCTCAAGGAGTCAAACACCCCCCCCCCCCGGCTGGGCTGGAGCCAATGCCTGGATTTTTTTGGATCCTTCTGCTTACAAGGGCCATGCCCATGTCCTTTGGCCTGCTGACCCTGCTGGGGAGGCCTGAAAAGGAGGGTAGTTTCTGCAAAAAGCTCCTTTCCTCGGGTAGAAGGACTTTTTACCTGAGCCCTTCCATCAGGGAGGGGCAACGGTCTTTTTAGAGAGCCTGGTCCTTGTCCTGAACTCTGTCTCCAGCTTGGCAGCCTTGTCGATCATGGGTTTGCCCAAGCGGTTCTCTCCTTGGCATGGGACATCGACCAATTTGTCCTGAACCTACTGCTTGAAGTTGAATGACTGTAGCCATGCTTGGCGTCATGCACCAATGCCCGCCACTGCTACTCAAGCTGCTGACTCAAACCGCCATAGGCCACCCAAGACATGAACTTGGAGCACTCACGGAATGCCTTGACCAGGTTCTTGAACCACTGCAGGGGTTCCTTGGAGAGACCAGCTGAGAACCCGGTGAGTTCCTTTGCCAGGTCTCTCAGGTACATGCCCATGTACAGCTGGTAAGCCTGGATGCGGCTGATGAGCATCGAGCCCTGGTAACACTATCTGCCGAGGGTGTCCAAGGTATGGGCCTCCCTGCTGGGAGGCACTGAAGAGTGCATCTTCTGGCTCTTCAGCCGATGCATGGCCGACTCCACCACCATGGAGTTATGTGGCAGCTGTGATTTCTGGAAGCCTGAGCTCCGGTGGACTCGATACATTGAGTCGAGCCGTTTGCTCACCACCGACACCAACGCCGTGTCTCCCACATACGGAGCATCAGCCATTCCAGGATGGGAGGGATAGGTACTATGAGTGATTCCCTTGGAGGAGCCTTTTACTGGAGGATTTCCAACTCATCCACCTGAGGGTCCTCCTCCAACTCCATAGGGAATGCCAGGGCCTTAGATATATCCTTGACAAAATCAAGGAAGCCATATCCTCTGGCGGGGACCACTGTCGAGGCTCTGAGATGAGAGAGTCCAATGAGATGTCGCGGCAGCAACAAGTATCGGAGGACTCTTCATCTTCCGTCTCCCACTCGGAGTAGTCAATAGAGGACTCACAGAGGGCTGCTTCATGAGCCTCAGGGCTCCCGATACTTCACAGCCGGTGCCTGGCATACTTGCTGGGGATGATTGCAGTCCCGTTGAGTGGGAATCAGATCGAGACCTCAGCCAAAGATCGACTCGAGGCCAAAGGACCTCAAGGATCGGATCGGCCTGTGGGGATGTCTTCAATGTCGAGTGCCCGGTGGTCCGGGGCAGATGAACCGGTCGTACCGGACAACAGCGCCTGCTGCTGGTCCATGAAGGCAGACAAACTGCACTCCAGGGCCGCCATTCTGGATTCCAGGCCAGCGGGCCCGGCGCCGGTTCCCCCAAAAGTGAATCTTCGATGAGGCTGGTGTCTGAGGTCCGAGGCTGGTCCAAGGTCGACTCCTTCCAGGAGACCTTTACAGGACGCTCCCTTCTCCGATACCTCAGACGAGCGTCTCAGACGTGGGACCTGGCCTGCGGGGCACCCAGTCAGTCGGATCCATCCATGGGCGCCGCCGCCTTCAAGGGTTTCTTCTTCATCCTGGGTACCCTCGAGGGAGACCCCCCTTTCTGAAGACCCACGGCAGGGCTCGGGCTTGAAAGGGTCCGCCTGAGGTGTTGAGGCTTCAGATGAGGTTCTAGCCTTTGGAGGCACTGGGGACTCGGGGAAAAACTTATTATGCTGCTGCTGGTGGCTCGAGGGCCTTGCTGGACATCCTCTTGCAAAGATCGCATGCTGCTGTGTTGTGGTACGGCCAGAGGCCGTGAAGACAGCAGTCGTGTGTGTTGGTTAAAGACATAATTTTTGAGCACCAATCACGCTTCTTAAAGCCACTGGTAGCCATGGTGGAAAAAAGTACCCCAGCAAGGCAATTAGGTGATGGAATTAGGACAGATGAACCTAACACTACCTATAGAGGTATCGATATATGCAACTGCGCTAATTGCCACATTGACAGCACATGCTATGTACTTCCCCCTGCCCGCACTAACTCCAATATGCTCTCCATGTCACACTCCACCATAACCTGTCCCTTCGCACGATAGGCAAGTAATGTATGTTTTAGCAGCCGGCAGCTGTCATGCCTGTGCATTAACTGAAGGGGCGGCTCAAGGCAATCTGCTGCCTGAGGTGAGGGATGAGATGGCGCAAAACTCCATTCAAGGACTGAACTAAACCAAAACGCCGATAAGATATATGGAGGAAATGCAAGATGTTTGCACACCAAGGGACTAAAAGAGAACGAGAACCACAGCACAGTTTATAAATGACGAAGTGCATTTTTCCGTAGGCAAAAGGTGCCGGTATTCATATGCAGGACCTGCTCATTAATATATGAGGACTATGGGTTAATTTAAAGCAGGAAATTAAAAAGGTGCCCTCTCAAAAAAAGCCCAACCACACCCCAAACAGTTACCACAGAGGCTTTGCAGTACATTTATTTTCATGATAAATGCGCATTAAGTACAAAGCCCTAACGGGCTTTAACTAAAGGCTCTTCAAATGCAGTACTTATAATTCTAGCACTCACCCTCAACATGTATGAGCTACACTAGAATATTAAGTACGTAAATCACTCTTCTGTGATCGACAGGGATTATAGAAAAAGCGTATTGTAGGGAGATTAGATATTTATATTTTATTTTTAAGCATTTTTCTGGTACTCATATGCAAGGCTCTTTTATTAATGCATGAGGACCATAGGTCAATTTTAGCAGGCAATAAAAAAGGTGCCGGTACTCAGTACCATCGAGTACCCTCTCAAAAAAAGTCCTGTATGATTACAAAATTCTTACAAAAAGATTCACTTTACCTCGTCATATGTAGATTAATCTGCTTGGTGAAAGCACTCAAAAGAGTAGAGTGAGAGCAAGAATCATACAGAGTAGGGAAGATTATGACTGAAAATAGTCATCAGATATAAGTATAGACATAGTCAATTCATAATAGCCAATTCCACCTTACATTAATGACATATGGATTAAGGGGCATGTTTACGAAGCTGGGCTAATGGTTAGAACATGCTATTTGTAACTAGGTCCCAAATGGGATCAGTTACAAATAGCGCATGGTAACTGTTAGTCTAGCTTAGTAAACATGTTCTAAAATATAATTCAGTTTTATGACTTCAGCATGAAGAGGTCCAAAACTCCATTTCCTGCACCTTTTGAGGTTTATTCTGAGGCACGAATAGCGGGGATGGACGTCCCATTTGTCACCCTTCCTGTTCCCGACAGCACAGTTACTTACCTGTAACAGGTGATCTCTGGGAACAGCAGGAATTAGTCCTCACATATGGGTACGTCGGTACCGACGGAGCCTGCGCGGGAAAGCTCCCCAGCCTTTCAGATGAAAGGCTTTTGGGGCCTCCCACTGCACATGCGCGCTGCCTTCCCGCCTTCCTGACCAGCTCTCTTCAGTTCGAGTTTAAAGCTGAGACAATAGAGAGAGGAAAGGAAGATAGATAGATAGAGATACAACTCCTAGGGGAGGTGGGTGGGTTGTGAGGACTAATTCCTGCTGTTCCCAGAGATCACCTGTTACAGGTAAGTAACTGTGCTATCTCCAGGAACAAGCAGGAATATGTCCTCACATATGGGGACTCTCTAGCTAAGATGCCTGGGAGATCCCCCTCCAAGGGTAAACCATCTTCGTATGGATCTCAGGCATCCATCCAGGGAAGGTGGGCAGGAGTTGTTTAAGTATGGAACAGGTGTTTGAGGACAGCCTGACCAAACAAGGCATCCCGGCGGGAGTCCTTGTCCAAGCAGTAATGGGCTGTGAAGGTATGAACCGAGGCCCAAGTGGCTGCTCGACAGATCTGATCTATGGACACAGAGTGAAGATGAGCCATAGAAGTAGCCATGGCTCTCACATTGTGAGCTGTGACATGGCCTTCCAGAGAAATGTTCTTACTCTGGTAAGCAAAAGAAATACACTGAGCAATCCAATTGGAAAATGTACGTTTGGTGACTGGAAGTCCCAAATGAGAAGGATCAAAAGCCACAAAAAGTTGGGAAGACTTTCGATGTGGCTGAGTCCTGTTGAGGTAAAAGGCGAGAGCTCTTTTACAGTCAAGAGTATGAAGGTTCCTCTCTGCACTGGATGCTTGAGGAGCCGGGAAAAAAACAGGTAGATATACCTCTTGATTAAGATGAAAAGGCGAGACCACTTTAGGCATAAAGTGGGGATTCGTCCTAAGGACCACCTTATCATGATGAAATCTGGTATAAGGTGGATTAGCCACCAAAGCCTGCAGTTCACTGATGCGGCGAGCCGAAGTGACTGCAATAAGGAAAAGAACCTTCCAGGAAAGAAATTTCAGGGAGGTAGATACCAACGGTTCAAAAGGTGGCTTCATAAGTTGACCCAGAACTAGATTCAAGTCCCATGCTACCGGGGGAGGTCGGATGGGAGGTTTAGTTAAGGTCAGGCCTCTCATGAACCTTGCAACAAGAGGATGAGAGGAAACAGGTTGTCCATTTATAGGTTTTAAGGATGCTGCAATAGCACTTAAATGGACTCGTACTGAATTCGTCTTGAGGCCTGCATTGGAAAGATGCAGGAGATAGTCTAGTAGAGAATTCAAAGGAAGCGCAAGAGGGTCAAGACCCTGTTGCGCACACCAAATGGAAAAACGTTTCCATTTGAAAGCATAGGAACGCCTAGTAGAGGGTTTCCTAGAGGCATGAAGGATATCTTTCACTGGTTGGGAAAGATTAAACTCATGAAGGCTTAAGCCTTCAGTAACCAAGCTCGGAGATGTAGGGACTTGGGGTTTGGATGCCACAAAGTCCCCTGCTCCTGAGACAGAAGGTCTGGTGCAGCTCCCAGGTCCAGGGAGGAGCCCTGGGAGAGCTGTAGAAGGAGAGGGAACCACACTTGGCGTGGCCAGCGTGGAGCAATGAGGATCATGGATCCGTGATCCCTCTGAAGTTTGAACAGAGTCTTGGGAATCAAAGGAATGGGTGGAAAAGCGTACAGGAATTCCTGACCCCAATGTAGGAGAAAGGCATCGTTGGCCTGAACTCCCTGACACGGAGTCCTGGAACAGAACCGGGGAAGTTTGGCATTCCACGGACTTGCAAAGAGGTCTATGTCCGGGGTCCCCCATTCCTGAAAGATTCTGCGTATCTGGTCCATATGTAGGGACCATTCGTGTGGGAGCAGAACTCGGCTGAGTCTGTCTGCCCGAGAGTTTTGAACTCCTGGAAGATATACTGCCAGAAGATGAATTTGGTGCTCTCTGGCGAAGGCCCATAATCTGAGAGCTTCGTTGCAAAGCGACAGAGAGCCCGTCCCTCCTTGTTTGTTGACATAGAACATGGCTACCTGATTGTCTGTTTGGACTAGGACAGTCAGGTTGACAAGGAGGGTGTGGAAGACTGTGAGGGCAAGGAAGATTGCTCGCAGTTCCAGAAGGTTGATGTGAAGGGTGGTCTCCTGAGGAGACCAGGTGCCCTGAGTGGAGAGGTGCTGGAGATGAGCTCCCCACCCTGTTTGGGAGGCATCTGTTGTGAGGGTTGCTTGGGGCAACGAAGGATGGAAGGGGATCCCCAACAACAGATTTTTGGAGGATGTCCACCACTGGAGAGACCAAAACAGTCGTTTTGAGGTGAGTATTTGGTCTGAGAGCAGTCCTGATGCTTGAGACCACTGGGTGGCCAAGGTCCATTGAGCTGCTCTCATATGAAGACGAGCGTAGGGCACCACGTGTACCGTGGAGGCCATGTGGCCCAGAAGCTGCAGCATTTCTCTGGCTGACAAGTGACTTCTGGACTGAGCCTGGGAGGCCAAGCTTATTAGTCTTTGGCCTCGGACCAGAGGGAGGTAGGCCCTTGCAGTGGTGGAGTCCAATTGGGCCCCTATGAATTCCAGAGACTGAGTAGGGATGAGTTGGGATTTGGGAATGTTTACCACAAGTCCCAGATATTGAAGAATACGCCTTGTGCGGTCCAGAGACATCTGGGCTTCTGACTGAGATGGAGCTCGGATGAGCCAGTCGTCCAGATATGGGAAGACAAAGATTCCCATGCCTCTGAGAAATGCGGCTACGACTGCCATGCATTTTGTGAAGACTCTTGGAGCAGAGGCCAGACCGAAGGGTAGTACTCTGTACTGGAAATGTTTTCCCTGGAACAGAAATCTTAGATATTTTCTGTGGGATGGATGGATGAGTATATGAGTGTACGCATCCTTGAGATCTAGAGAACAAAGCCAATCCTGACTCTGAAGGTATGGAAGGAGAAGGCCCAGAGAGAGCATTTTGAATTTCTCCTTGAATAGAAACCTGTTCAATTCTCTCAGATCTAGGATAGGTCTGAAGCCCCCTGTCTTCTTTGTTATGAGAAAGTAAGGGGAGTAGAAACCTAACCCCTGTTGTGGAGGAGGAACCTCCTCTATTGCCCCTTGGGCAAGGAGAGAAGAGACTTCCGGACCCAACAGGGTCAGAAGAGATGGGGGAGAACTGAATTGCCTCACCATGGTATGGGGAGGAAGGCTGGAGAAATGAAGTTTGTAGCCCTCCCGGATAATAGAGAGGGTCCATTGCTCTGATGTGATTTGTTCCCATCTGGGAGCAAAATGAGCTAGCCTTCCAGGAATGGTGAGGGGCTCTGGTTGTTCTAGAGCCAGAAACGGCAAGTTCTCTAGAGGCAAGTCAAAACCCCTGAGGGGGTTGAGCCTGCTGGGGTGTAGCAGACACTGCAGGCTTTGACTTTACCTGCTTAGATTGTTGACGCTTAGCCGCAAAGCGAGGCTGAGCAGATTGCTGGCCAGTATTTGTGGGAAATCTGGCCTTCTTATAGTAAGGCCTTTTAAAAGACTTCTTTTTGGCAGGGGTAGAAGTAGACTTGGAAAGTCTATCTAGAGTGGCATTTTCTGCATCCATTTGAGCAGCTTTAATCTGCCAGTCTTCCCCAAATAAGTTCTCACCGGTACAGGGCAGATTCCTGAGGTCATCTACAACCCAGGGTTCTAGGTCAGAAGCCTGGAGCCAAGCGAGACATCGGGCTGCAATAGCAATTCCCGAAGCTCTGCCTGCAACCTCAAAGGAATCAAAGGCTGCCCTGTTGGAGAACTTGGAGACCTCTGAAAGTTGTGTCACCATAGAAAAGAAGTCCGCCCTTTGATCATCAGGGATAAAGGGGGCAAAATTCTGTATTTTTAGGGCAAGTTGTCCAAGAAACATGCCCATATAAAGGCTATAAGAATTGATCCTGGCTATAAGCATACTAGCCTGGAACATCTTTCTTCCAAAAGAGTCTAGGGTCTTACATTCTCGCCCTGGAGGGGTAGAAGAATGCCTTTTAGGACTCTTTATTTTCTTCATGGCAGACTTCACCACAATAGAGTGGTGAGGCAGCTGAGTTTTCTGGAACCCAGGCGAAGGAGGGACCCGATACATGGTGTCCAACCTACGGGAATGGGGAGACAGTGTTAAAGGAGTCTCCCACAAATCCATCAAGTGTTCTTGAAGGATTTCATGGACAGGCAGAGTGACTGCCTCTTTAGGAGCTATAGAGTATCCTAAAATGTCCAATTTTTTTGATCTGGGTTCTTTTTCAGAAGATGTAGCAATAGAAAGTGCTTTAGCTACATCAACAATGAAATCCTGAAAGGATAAATCCTCTGGAGGAGACATCCTCCTCTTTGGAGAAGAGGGCTCCTCAGGAAGAGTAAGCTCAGCAGAGTCATCAGAGGAATTGAATTCATCAGAAGAATCTGAGTCTTCCCTCTGTACTGCCAATGTACGATACGCATACCGATCGGTATCGACATCGGGCGTATCGGGCATGGGATCGGTACCGGGCGAAAGCCTGAATCCGGCATGCGGAACCGATCGACGTTTGGAAGTCGATGGTCTCGGTTCCGGTGTGGATACCGGAACCGGGGTCGGTATCGATGAAATCGGTACCGAGGGCGTCGCAGCCTTAATGAATGCCAGAACGGCCTGCTGCATGGTCTGGACAGTACTGCCCATAGACGCCACTACTGCCTGGATGTCGGTACCGGTATGGGCCGGTACCCCAGAACAGTCCAACAGGTGATTGGTCGAGGCCGTGCCATCGATGTCAACCTGTGACCCCATGATTGCTTTGGAGGCCGGAACCTCCCGCCGGGGATTTTTGGCCTGGGCAGAATCCTCGAACTCAAAATTGAGAGCCTCTCGATCTTTAGAAAGAGATTTGCTTTTAGAGGATTTGCCCACAGAAGTTTTGGTTACCTGAGATCCATCCGGAGAGGAAGACCTGGATGACTGTGATGCTTCTGAAGGAAACAGCACATGGAGCTTGTTGGCCCGGTTCTGCAAACCACGTTTAGACATCTGGGTGCAGGATGGGCAGTCCGGTATGGAGTGGTCAGGTCCCAAACATTTGAGACACCATTCATGGGTGTCTGTGACAGAAATGACAGCACTGCATTTGGTACATTTTTTTAAAAACCAGGGACTGGCTTCTCCATGAGGAGAATTTGTGTAGGCCTTAAGGCCTAACAACAGGTACCAAGCTGTGCTGAAGAAAATAAAAAAAAGTCTTTTTTTTTTTTAAAAAGAAAGAAAGAGAGACCGGCGATACCGGTTTCGGTATGGGGAAGGCAGGTACGCGGTCTAAAGAAAAACAACAAATTTCACAATTTCTTCAGCGGTGACAGGAACACGACCTGCTGGCTCCGCGGAAAAAGAGAAACTGAAGAGAGCTGGTCAGGAAGGCGGGAAGGCAGCGCACATGTGCAGTGGGAGGCCCCAAAAGCCTTTCATCTGAAAGGCTGGGGAGCTTTCCCGCGCAGGCTCCGTCGGTACCGACGTACCCATATGTGAGGACTTATTCCTGCTTGTTCCTGGAGATTAAGCCTCCCCATACGAACAGGGAGTTTATACGGGGAAGCTAGATGGGGGTGGGAAGGGAGCAGGGTGGAGGCGGAGAGGGGCGGGCAGTGGGTGGTCTGCGGGAATGGCAAGCTGGGGCAGCCGCAGCGGCAAAGGTAGGAGGGGTGCAGGAGATTTCCCGCAGCCCGACCCTAGCCATGAGTGGCCAGATCGGGGGTTGGGCTGCAGGGAGTGAACGAAGCGGTCGGTGGCCAGGGATCGCGGCTCCTGAATGGAGCCACAGTGCCATGGCAACTGGATGCCATGGGCTGCAGATCCATTCAGGAGCCTTGTCTGAGTTAGCCGGGCAGAGACCTGTATGTGCAGACCTAGATGGGATTCTGATCCCTCGGGGGCTAGATGTGCCCGCGGGATCAGAATCCTGTCTACCTCTGTGCGTTCCCTCAAGGTTCTGTTCTCTCCCCTCTTCTTTTCAATATCTTCCTGGCCCCCCTCATCCTGTTCATACAGCAATCAGGTATCTCTGCGTACTATTACGCAGATGATATTATCCTTCTCCATCGCACTTCTTCCTTAATGCCTGATCTTACCCCCCTCAATTCTTGCCTGGATCGCATACTCACTTGGATGCCTGCAAATGTCCTTCAATGAATCCTCTCAAATCCTCTGCCACATGGATCACCTTTGGCACCACCTCTCCCTCTCTGGCTCCCACTTTTGTTTCCACCCCTATATCCCTGGGTTCTTCCTTCCGTTATTTGAGAGTGATCATCTCTCTCTCTTTCACAGAACACATTTCATCCATCTCTTGTCGGTCTTTTTATCACCTCCGTCAGATCCACTCTGTTCATCCCTTTCTGTCCCCTACTGCCCTAACCACTCTACTCCTTTCTTTGGTCATTATAAGAATTGATTATTGCAATATTGTTCTAGCCAGTCTCCCACAATACTACCGCCACAGGCTTCAATTACTCCAAAACACCGCTGCACGCATTCTAACTTTCTCCTCTCGCTTTGATCACATCACCCCACTCCTTTTCCGACTCCACTGGCTCCCAGTCCGTTTTTGAACTCATTACAAAATCCTCACATTTGTACACAGAGCAATCCATACTTCCACTCCACAATATCTTGCCAATCTTCTTCATTTTCATTCCCCGTCCCGTCTTCTCCGCTCGATCCATGCCTACCATCTGGCCCTTCGCTCAGTTTCTAAGGCCCACCATGAATGTACACGTCACTCAGTTTTCTTTTTCCTGGGTCCCTTTCTCTGGAATTCCCTTCCCCACATCCTCCGCTAAGAACTCTCTTTCTCTAAGTTTAAAGCTGCTTTAAAAGCACACCTCTTCAGTTTAGCATTTAACCACACCACTTCCTCATAATCAGTTTGTCCTTTCCTGTCCTTCTCTTCCCTTCCCTTTTCTTCTCTTTGGCACCCTCCCCCACCCCTGCATCTTAGTCCTCTCCCTTAGTCTCTTAGCTGCCCTATCAAACAATGGCGTTCCTTTCTTTCTTTACCTTTTCTGCACTCCTTTGTAGTGTATACCGCTTGTATGCTATGGACAAAACGGTATAACAAACTAATGAATAAAGATAAAGACCCATTAAACTGTGATATTACACCCACACCACACACAGTCTGCATGCAGCCCATATTTGCACTCTACCCTCTGCACTATACACATAGACATACACCATCAACCCTACCACACACCCTACATTACACACTCATGCTCACTTTCTCAAGCTAGAAACAAATATAGAGATGCCACTCATAAAAATGATACCTACAGTCTCACAGCCCGTTACCCTAATGAGACACACTTTGTCATGTCTCTTTATACTGCCACCCCCCACCGATATGTCTGAATTTGCAAATGGGAGGGGAAAGTACACTTTTCAATTTGTTATTCTAATCTTTAAGCTCCTGCGCATGTGATGCCAAGCGTTCCTGCAGCCATCGCAATTAATTAGCCCAGTCAGTAATTCATGCAGATCACTGTTCAACACAGAAATCATAACTTGCCAGTCAGTGAGTGGCAATCAAAATGAAATTAATTTCTGAAAGTACTACAATGATTGCTCATGGGCTACAAAATAAAATCACTCTGCTCCTCCACTGGTGTTTATCCATAGAGTGCTTATTTCAATAAATTTTCAACCTATTTATACAGTACCAAATTATCTTAATGATGTCACATGTAAAAAATTAACATTTTATTTTTTTTATTAGGCATTTCAGATTATACAGTACCAAAAAAGTATATAGAAACAAAATAAACCCTTACAGAATAACATCCAATAAAGTAATTAAATATAGGACATTAGCCCATGTCTCGGGGAAATACAAACCATAAAATAAACAGACAAGAGATAAAAAAATCAAATACTGAAAAAAGACCCCTGTCAACAACCAGCCTATCTAATCACAAAACCCCCACCCACCAGGATCAAACCTAAATTGAGAAGAATCCATTAAATCCTCTCCTTCTCAACAAGCAATCTTTCTAAATCTGAAGGTAAGAGGAAAACACATTTATCTTGCCCAAAAGAAACCAAGCACTTGCATGGATATCGCAAGAAAAAAGTGGCCCCCAAAGCAAGTACTTTAGCTTTAAGAGCAAGAAAGGACTTCCTCCGTAATTGTGTAGCAGATGAAACATCTGAGAAGATAGCTAGTTTACCACCACAATAAGAAATATCTTTCTTCCTAAAGTAAACCTTAAGAATAGCAATTTTATCACCCTCTGAAACAAGGGTCACCAACAATGTGGCCCTACTGGAAATAACATCTTGAGTATCTTCTAAAAAAGCAGTTAAATCAAAAGTCTTCTTCTCCTCAAGGGCGTCTAATTCTCTTTCCTCTGCATTCACCTGAGCTACTTTAGTAGGAATATAATATCACTTATTAAGCTCAAAGGAATCTGCAGTAGGAAGGAGCAATACGGCCTTCAAATAGTTTCTAAACAATAAGCTAATACAGGGAATATTGAGCACTCTCAAATTTTTACTTCTAGCCATATTCTCCAGACTTTCAAGTTTTTGATGCAAAAGCAAATTATCTTTAATACTAGTAGTCTGTACAGAGGTATGAGACTTAACTTGGGCAAATGGGCATCTATATTAGATAATCGCGAATCCAGCATCCCAATTCTGTCATCCACATTCTGCAACTTACTAACAGCGTTACTGGAAAACTGGCATAAAAGAGGAACTGTATCTAAAAGAACCTGCTCAGTTCATTTAACCACCTGCCAGATAGCCATAAGTAACACCGAGGAAACGTGAGTCCACAGGTGGGGCAGAGGGCTCCCTCCAAAGTACTGCTTTAGGGAGCCCAGCCTCTGCCCAGGAACTCTGTTCACAAGACTGAGACACACTGGATAATTCAAGAAAACCTGGAGGCAAAGGAGGCGTATGCTCGAGGGAGCTCAGACTCACTCCCTCTACCAAAGGACCAGATGACACAGTACCTGGGGTAGTCACCAAAGGGGTAGAAACCACATATTTATCCATCAGTCCACTCATAACAGCTAACAAAAGAGACTTTTTCTTCCTCTTTCCAGGCATCCTGGAAACTCTCCTCAGCTCCTACACTCCTAATTTGTTCCTAAGGGGCTCCAAAGGGGCATACAATTTCCTTTGGATATGCCCCTTAGGAGATGCCAAGGGAAAGTGCCAACGGCTAAACGCCGTAGTAACACTGAACTTTATGAATCTTTCTAATGATGTCGGCGCTGGCTGCCCCACATGGGCTTGATGGAAGAGAGTCTCCAGCGATTACCAAGCCCCTTCGCCATGTAGGTAGGCTGCAGGCAAGCACTCCAAAAAGATAGCACCACAAGCAGAACTTTGTAATTCCTCCTGGTGACGTCGGCACTGGCTGTCCCATACGGGCTTGATAGAAGAGTCTCCAGCGATTACCAAGCCCCTCCGCCATGTAGGTAGGCTCCAGGCTACAACATAAAATCACTCTGCTCCTCCACTGGTGTTTATCCATAGAGTGCTTATTTCAATAAATTTTCAACATATTCATACAGTACCAATTTATCTTAAAGATGTCACATGTAAAACATTATAACTACTCGTGTTATCGTTCAACTTTCTTTCTTGGGGGGGAAAATCAACCACCCTTATCGCTGGCAGAAAAGGTCTCAGTTAAAAATAACACCTCTACAGCCGGGTGAAACCCGAGTTTTAATAATGGTGTTGTATCACATCAACGACCCTCTGCCAGCTTGGTGTAACTTTTAAAATTCTTAATAAAGATTTTAGGCTGTTCTGTTGTAAGCTTTTTTAAATAAGTTGTTTTAAAAAATCAATACTCAGCTTCTATGTGGAATCAGCTCTAATTCTTCTCAAGCTTTCAGTATCCCAACGTTCAATCCCGGTACCGACTGACGTTTCAGATTTTTCGTCAGGGGACCTAAACATAACTATAAAAAACAACAATAAATCTACTGACCACCTCATCTCCATTTTAATTATTAACCCACTCCCACCTTATCCAGATTTAGTGATGTGCACATGAAAGGATCATAAAAAGGACCAAAACTTAACGTACCAGTGATGCTGCCCGCGTTCTCTCTCTTACTGCAATAGCCGCAAAAATTTCGGTTCGCCAGTAAAAAACGCCGCGCATGCGTAACTCATGCCCTGACTTCCTTTTAAAGATTGAAAGAATATTCTCATTGGCGCCCACTTTTGGATCTGTTTTTACTTACAAGCTAACCATTCTATCTGATTATTTAGCCCAGCAGGGGCCAAAGTATTTAATTTAAAAATTAATCGCTGCTCTTTTAAATGAAGTGTTTGAGCTTCTGCCAGCGATAAGGGTGGTTGATTTCCCCCCCCCCCCAAGAAAGAAAGTTGAACGATAACACGAGTAGTTATAGTATAACTTATCGTTCGGTGGCCAAAAGAAGTTACATGTAAAACATTAACATTTTAAATGAATATAAACTGAATATATCCGTGTCACAAAGATTGCATCTTATGTATTACTTTTGTCACAGGGAATAACTGATTTCATAATATATACAAAAACAAAAAATGTCTTGGCCTGTGCACACAATTATGGTCAATATTACTGGCACTCTTGCATTTTGTAAGAACATAAGATATGCCATACTGGGTCAGATCAAGGTCCATCAAGCCGAGTATCCTGTTTCCAACAGTGGCCAATCTAGGTCACAAGTACCTAGCAGTTTCCCCAAAAGACACAGGTTCCACAGTGCTTGTTGTACTGGGGCAAGCAGTGGATATCTCGGGTCCCCTTTAATAATGATTTATGGACCTTTCCTCCAGGAACTTGTCCAAACTGCCATGAAAACCCAATGGATAGTCACAACAAAACAAATTGCACTATAATGCTGGAAGATGAGATCCTCCAGGTTGGAAAGCACTCAACTAGCTACTGGGGAGGAGCTGAAGACTTTTCAGAGTAAAGCCAGCATTTATGATGTGGTTAGATCAAAGCCCATGGACATCTGACTGCTGATGTAGCTGTGCATGAAATGAGAGTCAGAAGCTGTAAAGATGTCTTACATATTGGGACATGGAACATACGAAGCATGAACCAAAGGAAGTTGGAGGTGGTCAAGAATGAAATGGAAATGGAACATGTACAACTTCATCTGTCAGTGAACTGAAACGGACTGGTATCGGGCACTTAGCATCAGATGATCACATGGTCTCTACTATGCTGGAAAAGAAAGACAAAGAAGAAATGGTTTTGCATTTATAATAAAGAAGAAACTTGCAAGAACTGAATAATAGCCCCATCCACTATCTAGCCGGTGCAGTTGAAGTAAGCCTTACCACACAAAACAACCACGACTATGTCCAGTGAGGTAATACCTATCTTGTTGCATAGATGTAAATAGTTACCCCAAGTTATCCAAGTTTTAATACCTGTTCATTGTAAACACGGATCAGCCAATGAAATGTGTAAGTTTCTATGTTCAATGTAAAACGCACTGATGTTGAATAGCGCAGTATAAACGAGACTGTAAATAAATAAATAAATAAACTGTAATGAAATACAATGCAGTCAGTGAATGCTTAATCTCTTTTCCTCTACGAAGAATGCCCATCAACAAAACTATAATTCAAGTATATGCCCCAACAACAGATGCAGAAGAGGATGAAATTGATGAGTTTTATGAACTTGACAGAACATGCAAAAAGGATATCCTGATAGTCATGGGTGACTGGAACGCAAAAGTTGGCAACAAAGAAGAAGGCAAAATGGTTGGAAAATATGGACTTGGCAAAAGAAATGAAGCTGGAGAAAAACTGATAGAATTCCGCAAGACCAACGATCTATTCATCTCAAACACCTTCTTCCAGCAACACAAGCGACAACTGTACACATGAACTTCACCCAATGGATTGTACAAAAATCAAATTGACTACATCTGTGGCGTCAATGATGGAAAAGCTCTATAACATCAACAAAGACAAAACCTGGAGCTGACTATGGTACACATCACCAACTACTAGTATGCAAACTGAAGCTAAAGTCACTCATGAATGTAGCAAAATATGACCTTGTGAATATACCACTGGAATTTAAAGACTGCCTGCAAAATCAATTTGCTGTTTTAGATACAAATGACAGATCTCCAGAAGAGTTATGGAATGACATCAAGAAGGTTTTGTTGGAAGAAAGCAAGAAGTCTCTACAAAAGGTGAAAAAGCAAAAACAGCCAAAATGGATGATGGAAGAAACTGAAAATTGCCCAGAAAAGCAGAGAAGCTAAAGCCAGAGGAGAAAGAAAGACAATCGCAGAACTCAACAGAGATTTCCAATGTGCAGCAAGACAGGACAAGGAAAAGTACTACAATGACACATGCAAGGAAACAGAAATAGAAACTATTAGATGAAGAACAAGATCGGCTTTCCTAAAGCTATAAGAGTTGAAGAAAAAATTCCAGCCTGGAATTGGAATGTTACAAGATACTCAAGGTTCTATGTTGAATGATGCTGAGAAGATCAAGAAAAGGTCGAAAGAATATACAGAGTTTTTATATGATAAAGATCAAGTGGATCAACAGCCATTTCAATCTGTACCTTATGATCTGGAACCATTGGTGATGAAAAAAGAAGCTGAAGCAGCATTGAAAGCCTTATCAAAGAACAAAGCACCAGGCATTGATGGCATTCCCATAGAAGTATTGAAGCAATCTGATGCAGCTGTTACCATACTTATAAGGCTCTGCCAGGAAATGTGGACATCATCATCATGGCTAACTGACTGGAAAAGATCTGTGTTTATACCAATACTAAAGAAAGGTGATCCAACTGACTGTGGAAATTATTGCACAATTGCTCTGATCCCACATGCCAGCAAGATTCTACTGAAGATTATTCAACAGAGACTACAACAATACCTGGAACGAGAACTATCTCAAATGCAAGCATGGTTCAGGAAAGGGCGAGGAATGAGAGACATCATTGCAGATGTGAGATGGATCCTTGAAAAGACTAAAGAATACCAAAAGGATATCTATTTGTGCCTTATTGACTACAACAAGGCTTTTGATGGTTCTTCTTAATGTGGCCCATGAGAAACTCTGGGCCACATTAAGAAGCATGGGTATACCAGAACACCTGATTGTTCTCTTGCACAATCTGTACATTGATCAAGAAGCAACAGTTCAAAAAGAACAAGGAGAAACAGAATGGTTTAAAATCAGCAAAGGGGTATGACAAGGCTGCATACTTTCCTCCTACCTGTTTAATTTATATGCAGAACAAATCATCAGAGAAACAGGATTGTATGAAGACAACAGAGGTGTGAAGATTGGTGGAAGACTCATCAACAACCTTCGCTATGCTGATGATACCACATTAATGGCTGAAAGTGAAGATGATCTGAAACATTTGCTTCTCACATTCAAGGAACATAGTCTTAAAATGGGCCTGCACCTTAATGTAAAAAAGACAAAGATCATGACAACTGGCAAAATCAATAAGTTCATTGTTAAAGGAGAAGAAGTTGAAATTGCAGACAACTTTAACCTACTTTGATCAACTATCAATAAAGAAGCAACAAGCAGTCAAGAAATCAGATGACACATTGCTCTTGGCAGAATGGCTATGAAAGACCTAGACAAGATTCTCAAGAGCAGAGATGTCTCTCTCTATACAAAGATTTGACTAGTTCAAGCCATGGTATTTTCAATAACATCATATGGATGCGAAAATTGGACAGTGAAAAAGATAGACAGGAAGAAAATCAATGCCTTTGAATTATGGTGCTGGCAGCGAATACTGCGTATACCATGGACTGCCCAAAGAACAAACCAGTCAGTACTAGAGGAGATCAAACCTAAGCTTTCTTTAGAAGCTCAGATGTCAAGACTTTGACTTTCATACTTTGGACACATCATGCAAAGAGAGAGATCATTAGAGAAAGACATCATACTTGGCAAGATAGAAAGTCAATGCAAAAGAGGAAGCCCAGCAATGAGATGGATCGATACAAAACAGAAGCTATGGGTGCCAGTCTGTCAACAAGAGCTGCCTGACTGAAGACCGAATACATTTTAGGACAAAAACCCAGAGGGTCGCCATAAGTCAACAACAACTTGACGGCACTTAACAACAACAACACACTAACAGCTTTTACTACATCCTTCGGTAACAAATTCCAGAGTTTGATTATACCAGTGGTTCTCAACCTTTTTTGTACCGTGACCACTTTTACCGTTGGTCAACTTGTGGTGACCCCCAATGATAAAAACAAATGTGTCTCTCTTCCTTTACCGTTAACGCATTATCGCTGTAATCATTTGTTGAATTATTAATATACTATAGGCCTTTGCAATGTTTTTATTTATAAAATACTTATTTAAACCACAATAATTAATCACAATAACAAGTAACAATATTTGATTTCAAAATTATGATGATTTTGTAGTCAAATCACTAATATATGAAATAAAATTATTTTTTCTACCTTTGCTGTCTGATCAATTTATTCTCTGATCATGCTGGTCCCGATCTGAGGCTTCTGCTTTCCTGTCTTCTCTTAGCTCTCTTTCTGTGGTCTATGGTCCATCTGCCATTTCTTATCTCTTCTTTTGTTTTCTTCACTTCTTAGAACATAAGATATGCCATACTGGGTCAGACCAAGGTCCATCAAGCCCAGTATTCTGTTTCCAACAGTGGCCAATCTAGGTCATATGTACCTAGCAGTTTCCCCAAGAGACACAAGTTCCACAATGCTTGTAGTGGGTCAAGCATTGATATCTTCGGTCACTTCTTAATAATGGTTTACGGACCTTTCCTCCAGGAACTTGTCCAAACCTTTTTTAAACCCAGCTACACTAACAGCCTTTACTACATCCTCCGGTAACAAATTCCAGAGTTTGATTACACGTTGAGTGAAAAAATATTTTCTTTTATTAGTCTTAAATAGTTTACCCTGTAGTTTCATTGCATGTCCCCTAGTCTTTCTATATTCTGATAAGGTAAACAATCGATCTACGTTTACCCGTTCCACTCCGTTCATTAATTTATAGACTTCTATCATATCTCCCCTCAGCCGTCTCTTTTCCAGGTTAAAGAGCCCTAACCTTTTTAGCCTTTCTTCATAGGAGTATCCTTCCAGCCCCTTTACCATTTTGGTGGCTCTTCTCTGTACCTTTTCTAAAATCGCTATATCCTTTTTAAGATACGGTGACCAGAATTGCACACAATATTCAAGGTGCGGTCTCACCATGGAACGATATAGAGGCATTATAATATCTTTTGTTTTATTTTCCATTCCTTTCCTTATCATACCTAGCATTCTATTTGCTCTCTTGGCCGCCGCTGCACACTGGGCCGAATGTTTTAACATGGTATCCACAATGACGCCTAAATCTTTTTCCTGGGTGGTGGTTCCTAATGTGGAACCTTGCATCGTGTAACCATAGTTTGGGTTGTTCTTCCCTAGGTGCATAACCTTGCACTTGTCCACATTAAATTTCATCTGCCATTTTGATGCCCAGTCTTCCAATTTATCAAGATCCTCTTGCAATTTTTCACAATCCTCTTGGGTTTTTTAACAACTTTAAATAGTTTTGTGTCATCTGCAAATTTGATAACCTCACTCGTTATTCCATTTTCCAGGTCATTTATGAATATGTCAAAAAGCAGCGGACCCAGCACAGATCCCTGGGGTACACCACTATTCACCTTTCTCCATTGGGAAAATTGGCCATTTAGCCCTACCCTCTGCTTTCTATCTTTTAACCAGTTCCTGATCCACAATAGTACACTGCCTCCTATCACATGAATCTTTAGTTTTGCCAAAAGTCTCTGATGAGGGACCTTGTCAAAGGCTTTCTGAAAGTCCAGATACACAATATCCACCGACTCACCTTTGTCCACCTGTTTATTCACTCCTTCAAAAAAACATAATAGATTAGTAAGACAAGATCTTCCTTGTCTAAAGCCATGTTGGCTGTCTCCCAATAGGCCATGACTATTGTGATGCAGTGGAACCTATGGAGGTTAGTGAGAGGGAAGAGCTTACTTTAAACTTGGCTGGACGTGAAGACTCAGCATGTGTGAAGGCAGCTGAGCAGCCAGTGCCGTCAGCACAAGTAAAGCAGAAAGGGTTTAAAATGAAGTTTCCCTTCTCTAGTAATGACGCAGGTAGAATTAGAGAATCTCATCAGGAGCACCTGTCCTCAGAATCTGACGTAACTTGCAGAGAGGAGAGATATATAAGTTCCTGGTCTGAACCAGGAAGTGGTCAGAAGGGTCAGAGGAGTCAGAGAGGTCAGAGAGCTCAGAGCAGTAGGGCAGCTGGTCTCTGGAACGACAGTCCCAGGAAGGATTTCCACACAAACAGGAAGTGGGGCAGAGTCTCTGAGGGATTGCATGAGCCACGGAGGAACCTTGCTCAAGCTGAAGGAACTGTGCCAGGGGAGAGGAAGCTCAAAGCTGACTTCAAAGCCTGCAGTAAGGTAACAAGTTTGAAACCTTATCTGTATAGAGAAGAGGCTAGAAGTTTTAATGAGCACAACCCTGAGCAGTCTTATAACTCAGACAGATACTCAGACTTCCTACTAAGAAAGCCAAGAGAGGCAAACCAGAAAGAGACATTACCTGTACCAGATTTCTGTAACCCTGGCTGGGATAAACACCTTGGAAGGAAAGGGGTTTACCAGCCACAAGAGAACAAGCCATGCTCCAGCACATGTAAGGAATGTGACACGGAGAGTATTGGGAGTGGTCCAGGCTTAATGCAGTGGGAGAGTGATAACATTTGCATAGACCCTGAGCCAATGGACTGTACGATTTGTCTATCAGATGACATAACCTCTTTGTGTTGAACTTCAGCCAATGTGACCTTGCGAGAGAAACAAGGAAAGAAGAAAAGATGTTCTAGCTGTTTTCGTTTAGTTGCTGTTTTGTTCTGTGTGTTTTTGCAAGGAATATTATCTGTCTGGGAAAGGGAATAAAACCCTAATTTTGCTTTAACCACTTGACTGACTGACTCTGTTCAAAGGAGAGCACCAGTTAGTAAAAACCACAATACCCTAGGCAGTGGCCTATTGGGTCTACGGAGGCTCTACCCAGGGTCGCCGTGACACTATCTACATGCTGAGTAATTTTATTCTTTATGATGGTTTCTACCATTTTTCCCGGTACTGACGTCAGGCTCACCGGTCTGTAGTTTCCCGGATCACCCCTGGAACCCTTTTTAAAAATTGGCGTTACATTGGCGATCCTCCAATCTTCAGGTATTAGAGATGATTTTAATGATAGTTCACAGATTACTGATAGCAGGTCTGCAATCTCATATTTCAGTTCTTTCAACACCCTTGGATGTATACCATCCGGCCCAGGTGATTTGCTACTCTTCAGTTTATCTAATAGTTGTAAGACATCTTCCCGATGTATCGATATTTCCTTCAATTCTTCCGCACCTTTAAATACCACTTCAGTCATGGGTAACATCCCTACATCTTCCTCAGTAAAGACCGAAGCAAAGAATTCATTCAGTCTCTCCGCTATTGCCTTGTCACCTCTTAGTGCTCCTTTAACCCCTTTATCATCTAATGGATCAACTGACTCTCTCACAGGTTTTTTGCTACGAATGTACTTGAAAAGGTCTTTATTTCGCGTTTTTGCTTCTGCAGCAAGCTTCTTCTCAAATTCTCTCTTTGCCTGCCTTATCAATGCCTTGCATTTGACTTACCAGTGCTTGTGCTGTTTCCAGGTTTCGTCGTTTGGCTCTTTTTTCCATTTCCTGAAAGATGCTTTTTTGGCAACAACAGCCTCTCTGACCTCACCTTTAAACCATGCTGGCAGTTTTTTGGACTTCCTTCCATCAGCCTATTTCCAGTCCCAGTAACCATCCCCAGTATCAGCCCCTTTCCAGTCCTCATTCTCAGTACCTTTCAATGTCAACTTGCATTCCCATGACTGCCACTGGTGTCCATTCCCTTCCAGTCCCCCTCCTTCCCCACTGACCAGTCCCTTCTAGTACAAATACCATGGCAGCCCCTCTCAGATCCACTCCCTTCCAGTTCCTTTCTCCCATCCCCTCGTATCAGCCCATTTGTAGCCTTAGCCCCCAGTTTTCTTCCAGGGCCAGCAGCTCTATCTGCCCCTCTCCACAATCAGCCCATTCCCAGTTGAAGCCCCCAAATCAGCTTGCTTCCAGTGCTAGTCCCCCCTCAACCCCATTACCAGTGCTAGCCTCCCCTAATCAGCCCAATACCAGTCCTACTCCCCCCCATCAGCTCATTACCAGTCCTAGCCTCCCCTAATCAGCTCATTTCAAGTGCTAGTCCCTCCTCAACCCCATTACCAATGCTAGGCTCCCCTAATCAGCCCATTACCAGTCCTACCCCCATCAGCCCATTACCAGTCCTAGCCTCTTCTAATCAGCCCATTTCCAGTCCTAAGCTCCCCGATCAGCTCATTTCCAATGCTAGCCCCCCATCAGTCCATTACCAGTCCTACCCCCCTATCAGCACATTACCAGTCCCAACCCCCCCTTGATCAGTCCATTCCCAGGCCTATCCTTCCATAATCAACCCATTACCAGTCCTAGCTCCCCCATCTGCCCATTATAATCCTAACCTGCACTGTCTCTCCCCTCTGTCCAGCATTTATCCCTTGTCTGTCCAGTATGTCCCCCTGTCCCTCCCTCCATGTCAGCCCCCCTTTGCATGTCAGCCCCCCTCCCTCCCTCCATCCATTCCTCCATGTCAGCCCCCCTCTGTACATGTCAGCCCTCCCTCCCTCCATGTCAGCCCCCCTCTGTCCATTGCAGTCCCCCTCTGTCCATCCATCCATCAATGTCAGCCCCCCTCCCCTCCCTCCCTCCCTCCATCCATGCAGCCCCCCTCCTTCCATCCATGTCAGCTCCCCTCTGTCCATGTCAGTCCCATTGCAGGTTCCCTCCTCCCCTCTCCCTATGTCTGCCTCCTTCTTCTGCAGCCGCGGCTCCCTGCCCCTTAGCGAACCATGGCTATGCCTGTAAAACCGTTGCGGAGCCTTTCTGTCTCTAAACGCGCTCCGTGCAGCATTGTCCCACCTCCAAAGGAAGTGGTAAAGAACCTCCTTTGGAGGCGGGACAATGCTGCATGGAACCCGTCAAGAGGCAGGAAGGCTCCGCAACGATTTTACAGGCATAGCCGCGGTTCCCTAAGAGACAGGGAGCCACGGCTGCAATAGGAGGGAAGTGGTGAGTTTGCCGCTGCTGAGAAGCGGACTCGGCAGCGGCAGCAACTTGTGCGCTTTTTTTTTTTTTTTAAACGGTGGGATGAGGCGACCCCCGCTAAATCCTGTGGTGACCCCCGTGGGGGTCACGACCCACAGGTTGAGAACCACTGGATTATACGTCGAGTGAAAAAATATTTTCTCTTATTAGTCTTAAATAGATTACCCTGTAGCTTCATTGCATATCCCCTAGTCTTTCTATATTTTGAAGGTGTAAACAATCGATCTATGTTTACCCGTTCCACTCCATTCATTAATTTATAGACCTCTATCATATCTCCCCTCAGCCGTCTCTTTTCCAGGTTGAAGAGCCCTAACCCTTTTAGGCTCATAGGGGTATCCAACTATCCCCTTTACCATTTTGATGGTTCTTCTCTGTACATTTTCTAATAACGCTATATCCTTTTTAAGATACGGCGACCAGAACTGCACACAATATTCAAGGTGCAGATGAAACCATAGAACAATACAGAAGCATTATAATATCCTTTGTTTTATTCTCCATTCCTTTCCTTATGACACCTAGCATTCTATTTGTTCTCTTGGCCGCCGCTGTACACTGGGCGGAGGATTTCAACATGTTATCCAGAATGACACCTAAATCTTTTTCATGGGTGGTGGTTCCTAATGTGGAACCTTACATTATGTAACCATAGTTTGGGTTTTTCTTTCCTAGGTGCATAACTTTGCACTTGTCCATATTAAATTTCATCTGCCATTTGGATGCCCAGTCTTCCAATTTATCAAGGTCCTCTTGCAATTTTTCGCAATCCTCAAGGGTTTTAACAACTTTGAATAATTTTGTTACTTTCCCTGATTTCTTGGAGCATTTCATCATCCATTTGTTCATTCTGGCCACGCAGTCGATAGTATACCACACTGCCATCGCCTTCCCCTTCCCCTTTTTACATCAAATTTCAATCCATAGAGATTCTACAGTGAATTTTGTTTTTGCAAAACTTTAATCCTTTGTAACTCAATGCTCTCTCTAACATAGAGTGCAACCCCTCCGCCAATTTGATCTGCTCTATCATTATAATATAGTTTGTATCTAGGTATCACAGTGTCCTACTGGTTGTCCTCCTTTCCACCATGTCTCTGAGATACCAATCACATCTAACCTCTCATTTAGTGCTATATATTCTCCCATCTTATTTTTTAAATGTCTAGCATTTGCAAACAAGAATTTTAGACGCTGTATTTTATTCATATTAATCTATCAGTAGGCATGGGTAATATGCCATCTTTAAGCTCTGTCTGCTCTGTAGTCAAGGGCATTTTTTTGGTTCTATTGGACGCCTTAATTATTTAACTCCAACCATTTGCTGTTTAATCATCATGAAAGATATGAAACCGGAAACGGATGCACGATTGGGTTACATTGTTGCAGTGCCCGATCGAGGTTGAGATATGGGACAAGAAGACATATGATTTCAGCTAAGTAATTTTGAGAGGATGGTATCTGATTGAAGTTGAGTAAAGATATCGTCATTCTTGAAGCAATTGGAATGTTAAAAGTGGTCTTTCAAACATCACCCTAGAAGACTTACGATTGTCAAGATACGTTAGTCAATGCGGCAACTGGATGCCTTTTGGACTGGTGGGATGAAGGACTTGCACTATTCCAGTTAAGTGTTTCTGAGGGGGCGCTCTTGTGGGTGCTTGTCCTTTGAGTGTTCAAGGCTGTTCAAGCCTTTTTATAAATTCAATTAAAAGGAGGGCCTACTACGAGAGAGGGAGACCTCTCATGGTGTCATCTGACAAAAAAATTGTTAGATTCAGGTTTATTCAGATAGGCATTGTGGGTATGGTCTTTGTTGGGTTTTCACCTTAAATTGGGAATATATATGTGGTGATTCCTTTGGGCTTTGCATTTGGACAATTATTATATGAAGTAGCATTATGGCATCCGAACATCTTATTGTACAATCCAATACAGCAATGTTCGCTTTTTCGGAGGCTGCTATTCAAAAACTGTTAGAACAGCCATCATTGTTAGATGATACGTTTTTGCCCTTAACGACTTCTACATCCTCTTGGGTGAACTTGAGGAACTTACGCAAGAGAGCAGTTAGCATACAATTACATGTAGCCACCATGACTCAATATTTAAAGCAGAAAATGATTCCACGGGGACTTAGTGTTAAAGCCCCCTCATATGTTCACGGATGATAAGGAGTTTTATGTTAAATGGAACAGCATTTTGAATAAGTATGGTTTGGATCTTATTGCTCTCTTGATTGAACATTTGACAATGGAAGAAGGTTTTATGCAACATCAGATTGAACAAATCAAACAACAGCTTAAGATTGAATCGTCAGCGGACATTTTTAAAATAATTGGGATGAACTTACCACTCATGCAGAAGTTTCATGAAATTTTGCGAGCATCTAAAATTAAAAAAATTTCATGTGATACAGATGATTATGCAAAAGATCAAGTATATACTTGGAGACAAAATAGACAGGAGCAAAATAGCAGCACTAAACGAGTCACTTTTGAGAATTCTGCTGAGGATCAGAGTTCAGATTCTTTGATAGAACATCGTGGGGGAGAGATCATTAGTGTAGATCCTCAGAATCCCCAAAAGGTTTTTCAGAGGGGCTGCCACCGTAGTCGTTGACCCTTTCGACAACCTCACGGGGAGGGCTAGAGGAGGCCGTTGACTTGTGCGCACACCAAACTACAGTCATTAACTTATCCAGAACAATGTTAACTGAATAGCAATTGCAAGCACTTAATTTGGGTTTAACTCCTAAGTATGATCCTTTCAAAATGAGGGTAGCTTTACACCAATTTTTTAGAAAATTACATGTGGCTTTGTATTTTGATTCTTTTTCTTCCAGTATTTCAAGAGACTTCCATTTGTCACAATCCTTCTAAATGGTCACCTCGGGTGAGTTGTGATGTGACGGTGATGACATTTCAAAATTTGGTTTTATGGGACTTAGCTGCGTTAGAGAACACATCCCAAAAATCTTTCTCAAATATTTCTCAAGATCATTATAGAGCTCTCCTTTCTTTACGAAGCAATCAGGAACTAACTATCCATAGGGCAGACAAAGAATGGGTTATTGTTATAATGGACACTGATATATACCATGCTGACATTATGAATCATTTACAAGATAAAAAATATTATCAGAAATTGCATATTAATCCTACTCCAAGTTTACAGGATGAAATCAAACTTTACACTACACCAGCTTTGGAATGACATTGGATTAATAAAAAGGAATTTGCATTTTTGAATACTAAACATCAGTGGGTTCCAATTTTACATATGGTTCTCAAAATTCATAAGACATTGTATAGACCTCCGGGTCATCCTATTTTATCTTGCCGGGTTTCACTTTTGGAACCATTGTCCAAATTTTTTGATAAATATTTTCAACCTTTGACTTTGACTGTGTGGTCATATATAAAAGATTACTTCCATTTTATTGCGTTATTACAGTCAGTACAGGTTCATGAACATTCTATTTTGCTAACTATGGATGTGGCAGCATTATATATAAATATACATCAACAAGAAGCCTTAGATATTATGGCCAGATTACCAATTGTATTGCCACCCAGGATTCTGAAGGGGTTTGTTTTATATTTGTTAAGAATGGTGTTGGAACGGAACTATTTTTTATATGATTCTACATTTTACATGCAATGTTTTGGAGTGGCAATGGGGGCAACAGTTGCACCATCAGTGGCCACGTTGTATATGTCAAATTTTGGGGAACAGTATCTCTGTGGGTCACCATGGTTCCATCATATACCATTTGGAAACGATTTTTGGATGATGTGTTCTTTATTTGGACAGGATCTCAAAGCGACTTAGTGGCATTCCTTGGTTGAATAAATACAATTAATTAAAAATAACATACAATTTACACCAAAGTTTCATACTGAGTGCATAGAGTTTTTAGACCTATGGATTTATAAGGATGGGAATGGGTTTTCTACTACTTTATATCGCAAACAGTTTGAACGTAATACTTTATTACAATATAATAGCTATCATCCAGGCCCTTTGCGTAGGGGATTGTCCTTAGGTCAATTTTTAAGGATTTGTCATTTATGTACAACTCTTCCAGAATATCACAAACATGCAAGAGAATTAAGTTTCAGGTTACGAGCTCGGGGATACCCAGTGTCCCTGATTAACAAAGCTAATAAACGGGCTTTGTATAATCATCCTTAATGGTGGCAATGGGAAACACTGTTGGAGATTGAAAAAGAGATGTCTAACAGATTTATTGGTGTCCTTCCATATATGCCGAATACCATGGAGGTAACTCATATTCTAAAACATCATTGGTCTGTTTTATCTCTTCACAGTTGCTTCCATCGGCCTCTTATGATGGTTTATCAGAGGGGATCTAATATTGGTGATTTGATTGTTCAGACTTCTTCATCTACAAGGAACGGAATGTATTCCCAGAGCCAGGGTCATTATGCTTGTGGCTCTTGTGATTTTTGTGGGAGTACCATGGAAGAGGAGCAATGGATTGATTTACAATCAGGTTTTACTTATAAATTACATCAAAGGACTTCTTCTCTATCTTCTTTTGCTATATATGTTATCATCTGCCTCTGTCAGCTCAAATATGTAGGCAGAACCTCCTGACCTATTAAAAAACATTTACAGGAACACCGTTTACGTATCAATTCTCAGGTTGTGGCTGCTCCAATGGTCTCACATTGTCTTCAATCACAGCATTGTTTTTAAGATTTGAGGTGGGTTGATGATGGATTCGGTTCCCTGTAACCTGTGTGTGTGTGTGTGGGTGGGGGGGGGGGGGCTGGATTTCCAAACTGCAATATAAAGAACAATGCTGGATTTTTCAATTGCAGTCAATGACTCCTCATGGTCTTAACTTGAACATTGATTGGTGGTATTTGCATTGATGATCTTTTTATTGTGATAGGTTTTTGTTCTATTGGATGCCTTAATTATTTAACTCCAACTGTTTGCTGTTTAATCATCATGAAAGATATAAAACCGGAAACGGATGCACGATTGGGTTACATTGCTTGAAGAAGAGCTAGGAAGACATGGAGCTTGAGACACGGTATTGTGTTGCAGTACCCGATCGAGGTTGAGATATGGGACAAGAAGACGTATGATTTCAGCTAAGTATTTTTAAGAGGATGGTATCTGATTGACGATATCCCTACTCAACTTCATTCTTGAAGCAACTGGAATGTGAATAGTGGTCTTTCAAACACCACCCTAGAAGACTTACAATCGTCAAGATACGTTAAGTCAATGCAGCAACTGGATGCCTTTTGGACTGGTGGGATGAAGGACTTGCACTATTCCAGTTAAGTGTTTCTAAGGGGGCTCTCTTGTGGGTGCTTGTCCTTTGAGTGTTCAAGGCTGTTTAAGCCTTTTTATAAATTCAATTAAAAGGAGGGCCTACTACGAGAGAGGGAGACCTCTCATGGAAGGTGATCCGACAAAAAATTGTTAGATTCAGGTTTATTTAGATAGGCATTGTGGGTATGGTCTTTGTCGGGTTTTCACCTTAAATTGGGAATATATATGTGGTGATTCCTTTGGGCTTTGTATTTGGACAATAATCATGTCCTGGCAATGTCCCAGTTTTTATACTATTTCCTTTTTAAATTGGTCTTGTTTTATTTGATTCTTTTATGTGTTAAATGTGTGTGCATATATAGTCCAAAACAGTTTCACTGGCCACTTTTTTTTAGGAGATATTGGACATTAAGTGGTTGAACTGCCTGGGTGCCAAGACTGTTGACAACTGTATATTCCATGTACGACAATGGTTTCCTTCCAATGCTGAACTGTAGCCACGATAATCTACAGACTAAACAGATTATACACCCTTATGTGAGCCAACAACTTAAGATACATATTTTTCTCTCTGTTCTACATCTTTTGCAGCTTATGATATTACATGCCTTTGTGTGTTGCTTAAACCAATTGAACCTTAGGGATCCTCTCTCTGAGTATAAGAGCAGTCTTATATATACAAGAATGGAGGCACTACTTCTACAACACCGTTTAGAAAATAAACATCATTTTTGTTATTTGAGATGTTTTATTATGGTCTTAAAGCTAATATTAGAGGTGATGATTTTGATTGCATTATGAGCTATCTAGGACAAAGACAGTAGATCATCAATCATCAAACTGATGCTCTTAATGCTTCTATTGAGTGACAAAATTGTTTTGAAAACATTTTTAATCATTCAAGGTCTTTATGAATGGCTTGAGATTTCACATCAATCATTCCAAATGGATGTTTTTACATTAGTAGCCAATTGTTTTTAAGTTTTATGAGCACCAACCAGGATGTGAAAAAGCAGAAACAAGGGAGTGTTCTTCAGCTTTATTTAATTAAGAATAGGTATGGGAGTGGTATATATTTTTGGAAACTACTTAGACTTTGTTATGAATGACTTAAGCTTTTATATAAATCATTCTAATGGATGTTTTTACATCAATATCCAATTGTTTAAAAGTATGAGGATCACCAGTCAGCACGTGAGTTAGTAGACAGGTGGGTGTACACTTTGGTTATGTCTTATTAAGAATGCATCTCCTATCTTTGGCACAATAGGTCCAAGTGCTGTGATGCTGCACTACTTGAGAGCATGGGACTATGTTTCAGTGCATAAAGCAGCGAAGCTAGGTTAAAGTCCAACAGGATCGTAGGAGTATCTTAGTGGTTAGAGAAACATGTGAGCCAGGGAAGCCAAGGTTCAAAACCTGCTTCTCCCATTGACACTCATTTCTGACCTTGGGCAGGTCATTTTACCCTCTATTGCCTCAGGTACAACTAGACTGTAAACCAGTCCGGGCAATGGAAATAACTCGCCTTGAGCTTGGATTTGGAAACAGCAAGAACGAAATCTAAAATCCAAATCCAATATAGCAACAGCAAAATGTGTACCCATATAAGAGTTAGCTTGTCAATAAAAAATACTTGAACTACCTTAATTCTGAGATAATTTCTTCTCTATATGGAACTTTTCATTGTGATTGCAAAAAATCAGGGATAATCATTCGATACATTTATGGAAGTAAATTATGGAGAATCTTTTAAGTGAAAGAATGAGACTTATTCTTTAGCTTCAGCACAACCGTAAACTAATCAACGTACAGAAATAAACACCATGTACGATTGAGACTATTCTGATTCAGCAGTATCAAGTTGGGAAAACAGATATATTTCTAAGCCAGATCAAGAAGTGACTCTTGACAGGTGCCAGATCTTGTCTTTTTTGACTGAGCCATTCTCTCATCATGTCAGGTTTTCAGTTATTTAACAACTGCGATTCATGGGGAATACTCTCAAGAACATCTCAACATCTTATTTATTTAGACGGATTTGTATACCACCTTATCCTATAATCAAAGTGGTCACATCACAATTGGAGGGTTACATTTAACATGAGGGTACTTAACGACATTATACATTGTACATTACACACTGTACACTATACACTGTACATTATACACTATACACGAGGGCACTTAACCACTATACATGAACATAAACATTCACTAGAAAACAAGTGCTCATACCTATCTTTCTAGGCAATTTATAAATTGCTACACCTATCTAAAAAGATAAATGCTTACCCATCTCTTTGTGTTGCCACTCAGATGTGTCAAGTTCAGAATTCCATTTTATTGCTGAGCTTTGTTCTATAATTACTCTTCATAAATACAGTAAAACTCCCAAGTCTATGATGCCTCTGACTCTCTTAGTCTCTCCATCCAGACGCAAGATCCTACTTTTGGATTTGAATTTGAGAGTTCATTACTTGCCTTTCCAAATCCTAGATCAATCAGGTGTAGCATTTCCATGCCTCAGTGGACTTTTACAAGCCAAAGGCTTCATTTATTAGCCTGCATTATGATTTAACAAACATCATTTAACATAAGTCCCATTATTCTCAATATGGTCTATTTGCTAAGGGGGTATGCTTACTAAAGGGTAGCACGGAGTTAGCATATGGTTCTGGCGTGGCACTGAATGGATAAACCTGCCCCTCTGCAGTTAGCCTGAAGCCCTGCTCTGGTAATGCAGCCCATATGTGCATTGGTAATATGGTAATGCAGCCCATATGTGCATTACCAGTGCAAAGCTTAGCAAACATCCCTCTAAGTGCACAGCTCTCATTATCACAGGATAGAAAATGAGCTCTAAGGGGCTAGTTACTAAAGTGCACTAATGTTCAAGCGTAATTACTCACCTGTAACAGGTGATCTTCTGGAACAGCAGGAATTTAGTCTGCACATATGGGTGACATCAGTACTGATGGAGCCCATGCGGGAACACTCCCCAGAACCAATAGGAAAGCTTTTGGGAGCACTCCACTGTGCCTGCGCAACTGCCTTCCCACCTTCCCAAAATCCTAACTATCTCTCTTCAATTGAGTTTGTAGCTGAGAAAAGAGAGTACATGAAACACAATAACTGCTAGGGGTTCTGAAAACTTTTTTTTTTAGTGCCATCAAGTCAGTGTTGACTGATAGTGACCCAGCTACCTCTGGGTTTTCTTGGCAATGTATCACCAGAAGTAAATTGCCCGCCTTTTCTTCTGAGGCAATGGAGGGTAAAGTGACTTGCCCAAAGTCACAAGGAGTGCCAGTGGGAATTGAACCCTTGATCTTCTGGGTACTAGGCAGCTGCTCTAACGACTAGGCTACTCCTCCACTCCTGAAAACTAAATTCCTGCTTTTCCCAAAGATCACCTGTTATAGGTGAGTAACTACGCTATCTCCAGGAACAAGCAGAAATGTAGTCTTCACATATGGAACTCCCTAGCTCACAGATGAAGTGACCTCATAACCGGTAGAGGTTCCCCTCGGAGTAGGCATGATGATTAGGACTACTTGTGCTCTAAGGTGGTATTTAAACACCCAGAGGGCATTCAAGATAGCATGAAATTCCAGAACATTGATCTGGAGTTGTGACTCTTGCGTTGTCCAGAGGCCCTGTGTAGTCAGGTTGCCCAGATGGGCTCCCCAACCCAGTTTGGAGGCATCCATCATCAGGGTGCATTGAAGTGGAGGCATCTGAAAAGGTGACCCTACGAGATTTTATGGAGAACACTACCACTTGAAGGGATGTGGTTAGATGGGCAGTGACTTTGATCCTGTGCCAGAGATGGCCCAAGGCTGGCTTCCACTGGGAGGCAAGGGTCCATTAGGCTGTCTGCATATGGAATGACATGTACTGTAGAGGCCATGTGCCCAAAGGGCTGCAGCATCTCTCGGGTGGACAGATGGTCTCGCAGGCGCATCTGGGATACTAGTTCAACTAGACAGGCACAATGGAGCTGGGGTAGAAATGCCCTGGACTGTTGGGTGTCTAGAAGGGCTCCGATGAACTTTAGTTTTTGAGTTGTAGTGAGCTGGAATTTTGGAACACCAGATCTAGTGCAAGAGATAAGGGTGTTAGGGCAACTTGGCAATAGTGATCATAGCTTGATCGCCTTTGATTTAATTAGTGGAGGAGGGATAGTAAGGAAATCCACAGTACTACCTTTTAACTTTCGAAAGGGAGACTATGATAAAATGAGGAAAATAGTTAAGAAAAAACTAAAAGGAGCAGTTGCAAAGGTTAAAGACTTACATCAAGCTTGGGTGTTGTTGAAAAATACTATTTTGGAAGCCCAGACCAGCTGTATTCCACGCTTTAAGAAAAGTGGAAGGAAGTCCAAAAAACTGGCAGCATGGTTTAAAGGTGAGGTCAGAGAGGCTGTTGTTGCCAAAAAAGCATCTTTCAGGAAATGGAAAAAAGAGCCAAACAACGAAACCTGGAAACAGCATAAGCACTGGCAAGTCAAATGCAAGGCATTGATAAGGCAGGAAAAGGGAGAATTTGAGAAGAAGCTTGCAACAGAAGCAAAAACGCAAAATAAAGACTTTTTCAAGTACATTTGTAGCAAGAAACCTGTGAGAGAGTCAGTTGGTCCATTAGATGATAGAGGGGTTAAAGGGGCACTAAGAGGCGACAAGGCGATAGCGGAGAGACTGAATGAATTCCTTGCTTCGGTCTTTACTGAGGAAGATGTAGGGATGTTACCCATGACTGAAGTGGTTTTTAAAGGTGTGGAAGAATTGAAGGAAATATCGCTACATCGGGAAGATGTATTACAACTATTAGATAAACTGAAGAGTAGCAAATCACCTGGGCCAGATGGTATACATCCAAGGGTGTTGAATGAATTGAAATATGAGATTGCAGACCTGCTATTAGTAATCTGTGAACTATCATTAAAATCATCTCCAATACCTGAAGATTGGAGGATCACCAATGTAACACCAATTTTTAAAAAGGGTTCCGGGGTGATCCGGGAAACTACAGACCGGTGAGCCTGACGTCAGTACCGGGAAAAATGGTAGAAACCATCAAAAAGAATAAAATTACTCAGCATGTAGATAGTCATGGCCTAATGGGAGACAGCCAACATGGCTTTAGACAAGGAAGATCTTGTCTTACTAATCTGTTATGTTTTTTTGAAGGTGTGAATAAACAGGTGGACAAAGGTGAGTCGGTTGATATAGCGTATCTGGACTTTCAGAAAGCCTTTGACAAGGTCCCTCATCAGAGACGTTTGGCAAAACTAAAGAGTCATGGGATAGGAGGCAGTGTACTTACTGTGGATCAGGAACTGGTTAAAAGACAGAAAGCAGATGGTAGGGCTAAGTGGCCAATTTTCCCAATGGAGAAAGGTGACTAGTGGTGTACCCCAGGGATCTGTGCTGGGTCCGCTGCTTTTCGACATATTCATAAATGACCTGGAAAGTGGAATAACGAGTGAGGTTATCAAATTTGCAGAAGACACAAAACTATTTAAAGTTGTTAAAACCCAAGAGGATTGTGGAAAATTGCAAGAGGATCTTGATAAATTGGAAGACTGGGCATCAAAATGGCAGATGAAATTTAATGTGGACAAGTGCAAAGTTATGCACCTAGGGAAGAACAACCCAAACTATGGTTACATGATGCAAGGTTCCACATTAGGAACCACCACCCAGGAAAAAGATTTAGGTGTCATTGTGGATAACATGTTAAAACCCTCGGTCCAGTGTGCAGCGGTGGCGGCCAAGAGAGCAAATAGAATGCTAGGTATCATAAGGAAAGGAATGGAAAATAAAACAAAAGATATTATAATGCCTCTATATCGTTCCATGGTGAGACCGCACCTTGAATATTGTGTACAATTCTGGTCGCTGTATCTTAAAAAGGATATAGCGTTATTAGAAAAGGTTCAGAGAAGAGCCACCAAAATGGTAAAGGGGATGGAAGGATACTCTTATGAAGAGAGGCTAAAAAGGTTAGGGCTCTTTAACCTGGAAAAGAAACGGCTGAGGGAGATATGATAAAAGTCTATAAATTAATGAATGGAGTGGAACGGGTAAACGTAGATCAATTGTTTACGTTATCAGAATATAGAAAGAGTAGGGGATATGCAATGAAGCTACAGGGTAAACTATTTAAGACTAATAAAAGAAAATATTTTTTCACTCAACGTGTAATTAAACTCTGGAATTTGTTACCGGAGAATGTAGTAAAGGCTGTTAGTGTAGCTGGGTTTAAAAAAGGTTTGGACAAGTTCCTGGAGGAAAGGTCCATAAACCATTATTAAGAAGGGACCCAGGATATCAATGCTTGACCCAGTACAAGCATTGTGGAACCTGTGTCTTTTGGGGAAACTGCTAGGTACATATGACCTAGATTGGCCACTGTTGGAAACAGGATACTGGGCTTGATGGACCTTGGTCTGACCCAGTATGGCATATCTTATGTTCTTATGGGAAGTTTATCACAAATCCCAAGTGTTGTAGAACTATGATGATACAATGCAAGGAAAGCAGTACCTCTTGGGAGGCATCTGCTTTTATTAGCCAGTCATCTAAGTAAGAAAAGATGAATATCCCCAGAGATCTTAGATACGTGGCCATGACCACCATGCACTTTGTGAAGACTCTTGGGGTAGAAGCGAATCCAAAGGGAAGGACTCTGTACTGATAATGTTTCCTTGAAAGGTGAAGCATAGATATTTCCTGTGTCCTGGATGGATGAGAATATGTGTGTATGCTTCATTTAGATCTAGAGAACAGAGCCAGTCCTGACTTTGGAGGTAGGGAAGAAGAGTCCCGAGAGAGATCACCTTGAACTTTTCGTGGACTAGTTGAGATTTCTGAAGTCCAGAATGGGACTGAACCCTCCGGTTTTCTTTGGAATGAGAAAGTATGGAGAGTAGAAGCCCATTCCCCGTTGGGATGTTGGGACATCTTCTATGGCGTCTTTCCTGGACTATGGTGAATGTCCACTGCTCTGAGGTGATGAGGTGCCATCTGTGGGCATAGTGACACAGTCTGTCTGCTATGTGGAGGGGGTGGGAGTCCTCCAGAGGCAGGGTGGAAAGGTTCTCTAGGAAAGAGTCAAAAACCAGGCGCAGACTGTGGTTGTGGAGCTGGTTGAGATTTAGTCATCTGTGGGTTTTTTTTGCTTAGGAGGCTACTGCCTCTTCTGTGAGGCCTGACCCTTGTACTGAGAAGCCGGTGGGTAAGAAGAGAAGAACTTTTTCTTCTTATTGTAGAAAGCCTTCTTTGCAGGTGTCTTTTTCCTAGTAGGAAACCAGCTAGAGAAGCGAGTAACAAACAAATGACTTTATTAAAACCTGACTGGTGCAAGGCAAACAATAAAGGGAACAAAGCTCAACACAGTCGTGTTTCGGCATGGCCTTCTTCAGGGACTATGATCTGCTAAAAAAAATAAAACATAGATAAACACAATAAAAACATAAATACAGACTATAAAAAACTCTCATTTAGCATAAAACTGAAATTATAATATTATCATAATAAAAGCCAATGGATAAAAACTGAATACAATACATACGTGAACAGATAAAAAATAAATAAATATACCACAGATTATGTAAAAACATAAATAATTAGTCAGTATATTATAAATAAATACCAGCTATTAGAAAACAGACATATATAGCAATATACTGTATATACATAATAAATACTGTAAAAACATATATATATATATACACAGTGGTGTGCAAAAGTCTGGAATCACTTGTAAACGACATTTTTTCAGCTTTGTGGCCTTATATTTTCTTTTTCCTCCCAGTGGCTTTTTCTGTGTATCTCATGATAAGTGATAGATTTGGCTATTAGGGCCAACTTTTAGTATTGGTTTGGCCCTTATTTTCTGAGTTTGCTCCCCATAGTTGTCCTGTTGATAGATTTTCTGTGAAAATCGTGTAATGTACATCGTTGGCCAACGATATATTATTGTAAGTATGCTTTAAAATATTATCGATGTACGCCAGGTTTCCTTCAAATTAATGTATGTGGCCTTGAAAAATTTTTATGTGTCAGTGATGGCTCAGTATTTGATGGGCCACCCTTTGTTCTTGATCACCTGACTGCACCTTGTGGGCATTGAATGAACCAGCCTGACAAGGTGATCGTTGGTGACATCGCGGTTCCAAGCTGCAATGAGTGACTCAATCAGCTCATGCTTTGATGTCGAATGCCTCTTGGATATTTCCAAGGCCACCCTGTGCCACAGGTTCTCGATTGGATTCAGATATGGAGACTGGGCAGGCTAGTCCATTGACTTGATGTTGTTCCGCTGCTTCCATCTGATCACCTGTCTAGAGCGATGTGAACTACAAAGGTTCAGTACTTCTCAAAGCAAAAGAGAAAATAAAAATTTGAATAAACCGGTGGTGTCATATCAGTTATTATATTTTAGAGAACGAAGAGCGAACGTTGCCAAAGCTGACAAGACTTCCCTGATATGTCAACTATGCCCCAAAGTATAGTGATATCAAACAAAAAATACTTAAACAAGTAATGCACTAACTACACATTAAAACTTGGAGTGGAGGAGTAGCCTAGTGGTTGGGGCAAGGTACTTCGGGCCGGAAGGTCGGGGGTTGAAATCCCACTAGAGGACAGCAACCTTGGGCCGGAAGGACTGGGGTTTCTAGTCCCACAGGTGCTCCTTGTGGTCTTGGGCAAGCCACTTAACCCTCCATAGCCCATGTTCCCTGTAAAATAGTTCTCTGTGTGCTGTGCTTTCCTGTCTAATCAATGTGTTTATACCTCAAAAATTTCCTGTCATGATTTGACAATTTCCAATCTGTAATCACAAACCGCTGCTGATCGCTGGAAGTAGCGGTATACAAATGTATACTAAATAAATAAAATAAATAAAATAAAATAAACCCAATCGTAAAAAAACGGGACTGACTTTCAAATCTTCCATAAACCTTGCCAAAAAATGCATTTACAAGTAAGCCTGGTGTATACTTGACACTTCTTTCATGACACACACAAAACTGAAAGTAAGATAATGCGCTGACTCGACTTTAAAAGGAAACCTTCCCACTAAAACGTCTGCTCTTAAATGAATGCCGACTCCAAAGTGCTGAGAACAAAGATATAAAACCCAAAGAGAAATCACAAACCCATTGTACTGTAGCGATACCAAAAAGGAAAATTTGTGGCTTAACATAAAATACAATAGTTCTCTCTAATCTAGCCAAATCAGAAAGGGCAGCAGCACATGGACATGGACAAAGTAACTATGACATAAAAACCATAAAACCTATAAAAACTCTCATATACCCTCTCCTCTCCAGACTTACTCAGCCAAAGCCTTCCCACAATAGTACTATTCATGGACAGAAGTAAACAAAACACGAAAACACCATCTTATGCTAAACAGTGAGTCCTTAATGACACCGGAGTAGCTCCAAACCATAGATACAACAGAATGAAAGCATATGTGTTTCCACCAATGACTGAAGATTAGAAGGGGACCAAAAGGAACACCCTATATTTCTGACTCTAAAGCAGGGGAGCAATAGATGAAATAAACAACGAAAAAAGTAATCAAAGCAAGAAGGGTGTGGGGGGTTGGGGAAGTTGGGCCTGGGATTGGGGTGGGGAGAAGGGGAGGAGGAAGGATGGGGAAAGAGAGTGGGGAAAGAAGAAGACGGGGGGGGGGGAGGGAGGGGAGGAAGGGAGGAGAGTGGGAGAAGGGGGAAGGAAGGGAGAGGGTAGAGGGGGATTAGGGAGTCAGAGGGAAGGGAGGAGGAAGATTGGAAGGGAGGAGGGGGATTGGAAGGGACGAGGGGAGAGGGAAGGGGAAGGGGGAAGGGGAGAGGAGGGGAAAGGAGAAAGGGGGAAAGGAAAAGTGGGGAAGAAGGGGAGAGGAAGAGGGGGAGGGGGAGGAGGTTTGGGGAAGAGGGGGAAGGGGAAAGGGGGAAGGAGAGGAAGGGAGAGGGGGAAGAAAGGGGAGAGGGAGAGGAGAAGAGGAGGAGAGGAAAAAGGGGAAGGAAGGGGGAAGAGGGGAGAAGAAAGGAGGAAGGAGGATGGGGGAAGGAAGGGAGGGAGAGGGACAAGGTGGGAGGGGAAGGGGATGTTGTTGGGGGGTTGGGGTGGGAAAAGAAGGGAGGAGGGGGAAGGGGAAGGGGAGAGGGAAAGAAGGGAAGAGAGAAGGGGGAAAGGGAAAGAGAAGGGGGAGAGAGAGGGTGGGGGTGGGGGACGTCTTGATTAGACTGTAAGCTCTGATGAGCAGGGACAGTCTTTTACATGTGTCTGTACAGCGCTGCATATGCCTTGTAGTGCTATACAAATGGCTCCATCAGGGGATGTTACCCATATGTGAGGACTTACTCCCTGCTTGTTCACAGAGAAAGAGTAGTTACGCACCTGTAACAGGTGTTCTCCAGGAGCAGCAGGAATCAGTCCTCACATATGGGTGACGTCGGTGCCGACGGAGCCCTCGTGCGGAGCATTTCCCCAGCTTTCAAAGAAAGCCTTTGGGAATGCAGCGCGCCTGCACGGTCCCCTTCCCGCCCAAGGGTGCCATCTTGCTCAGTCTGATGACACAGCTAAAAGACAGCTAAAATCAAAATAAAGTATATGACTGCAACTCCAGGGGAGGAGGGAGGGTCGTGAGGACTGATTCCTGCTGCTCCTGGAGAACACCTGTTACAGGTGAGTAACTACTCTTTCTCCAGGACCAAGCAGGAAGTCAGTCCTCACATATGGGACTCCCCAGCTCTAGGCTACCGGGAACCCAAAGCTGAAAAAATGGCTCCCTCTCAAGAGCCTCAGCATCTGTGATAAGAATATCCTCTGAGAACGCCCCCGTACGGTAGCCCAACACAAGGGCCAGAGGGTAGGAGTTGCCTAAACCTCAAAGAGATTACGGAGTATCGCCTGTCCGAAAGCACTGTCCCTTCGGGACTCTCTCTCGAGGCAGTAGTGGGCTGAAAAAGTCTGGCTTGAAGACCAAGTAGCGGCCCGGCAGATGTCTGCCAACGGAACAGAGCGGAGATGAGCTACTGACGCGGCTTTCGCCCTGACATGGTGGGCCGTGACTCGATTTTGCAAGAGAAGGTCGACTGCCTTGTACGCCCAGGCGATACAATCTGCTACTCAAGTGGACAACGTACGCTTGGAGACAGGTAATCCCAATTTATTAGGGTCAAAGGAGACGAAGAGCTGAGTAGCCCTTCAATGCCCCCGCGTATGTTCAATGTAAAAGGACAACGCCCTCTTATAGTCCAGAGTATGAAAGACTGTATCAGCCCGGCTGGTATGCGGCCTGGGAAAGAATGTCGGAAGAACCACCTCCTGGTTGAGGTGGAAAGAGGAGACAATTTTTGGA
Source organism: Ichthyophis bannanicus (assembly GCA_033557465.1). NCBI lineage: Eukaryota > Metazoa > Chordata > Amphibia > Gymnophiona > Ichthyophiidae > Ichthyophis > Ichthyophis bannanicus. The sequence goes on along the minus strand of CM066043.1, from coordinate 201,108,407 downwards.
AGGAACTTCAGATGAGTCCGAAGGATCACCCTGTTCCTATAGAACCGTGTGTACGGTCTATAAGAAACCAGAGCTTGTAGTTCACTCACACGTCTGGCCGAGGTGAGCTACCAGGAAGAGCGCCTTCCAAGAAAGGAAGTGTAAATGGCAAGTAGCCATCGGCTCAAATGGTGGGCGAGTAAGTTGTTGCAAGACCACGTTCAAATCCCACTCAGTGGCAGGTGGACGAATCGGAGGCTTGAGCAAAAGCAGGCCTATGAGGAAGCGGGACACCAAGGGGTGAACCGATAGAGACTGTCCCTCCACCGGTGAGTGGTGTGCTGAAAGAGCACTGAGGTGGACCCGAACAGAGTTGGACTTGAGGCCTAGGTCTGACAGGTGAAGTAGGTATTTTAGCACTACTGGCACAAGGCAGGAGAAAGGATCTTCATTGTCCTGAGCACACCACACTGAGAACCTGCGCCACTTGAGTGCATAGGACTTTCTGGTGGATTGCTTCCTCGAGGCCAAGACCACCTCCTCAACTTCCCTAGGTAGAAGTAAGGGAGCTAGCACTATCCTTTCAGCAGCCAGGCCAACAGATTGAGGGATCTGAGATTGGGGTGCAGAAGGGAATCCTGATCCTGAGACAGAAGATCGGGTTGCAACCCCAGAGGGAATGGAGTTTCCACTGCCAACTTCAGAAGAAGTGGAAACCATGGTTGCCTCGGCCATCTGGGGGCTATCAGAACGACCAAGGCTTTTTCGTGTAGAATCTTGAACAGAGTTCGGGCCACCAGGGGTGTGGGAGGAAACGCATACAGGAGGCCCGTAGACCAAGAGATCAGAAATGCATCTGCTGCCATTCTCAGTGGATGCGGCTGTCTGGAGCAAAACCTGGGCAGCTGATGGTTCAGTGGACCTGCAAAGAGATTGATGGATGGAAGCCCCCATCGTAGAAAGATCTGCTGGACCACTAGTGGATTCAACTGCTATTCGTGAGGCTGGAGAATCCTGCTTAGTTTGTCTGCCAAGAGGTTCTCCTGACCAGGTAGATAAACTGCTTTGAGAAACATGCCTTGTTTGACTGCAAAGGAGCAAAGGGCCTGCGCCTCCTGACACAGGAGTCTGGACCCTGTGCCCCCTTGCTTGTTCACATAGAACATTGCTACCTGATTGTCTGTCTGAACTAAGACAGACTGGTGAGAGAGGGCATGAGAAAAAGTCTGTAGAGCCAAGCGGATTGCTCGCAGCTCCAAAAGATTGATCTTCTGTGTGGCCTCCCGAGGAGACCAGAAGCCTTGAGTGCACCTGCCCTGGCAATGTGCACCCCAACCCTTTACGGTAGCATCAGTGGTCAGCACCCTTGTGTGTGTTGGGGCCTGAAAGGGTACCCCCCTGAGAAGGTTTGGGAGATGTAGCCACCGCTGTAAGGAGTCCAAGAGTGGTTTGGACACCTTTACTCTGTCTCGGAGGTCGCCTGTGGCTTGCGCCCACTGAGCTCTGAGGCACCACTGAGCCGCCCACATGTGCAGTCGGGCATTCGGGGTCACATGTACCATGGATGCTATGTGACCCAGGAGCCGCAGGAAGTGTCTGGCGGAGACCTGAGAATTGCCTTGGAACTGGCTGGCCAAGTCCATCAGCCTGTGGGCCCTGTCCTCGGGCAAGTAAGCTCTTGCCTGAAGGGTGTCTAATCTTGCCCCTACAAACTCTAGGTTCTGTGAGGGGAGCAAAGTGGACTTTGCGTAGTTGATGACAAAGCCCAGATGCTGAAGAAGAGAAACAGTGCGAAGAGTGGCTTATCTGGCCTCCTGGAGAGACTGACCCCTGATGAGCCAGTCGTCCAGGTATGGGAAGACAAAGATTCCCTGATTTGTGAGATAGGCCGCCACCACTGCCAGGCATTTGGTGAAAACCCTGGGGGCAGAAGTTAGGCCAAAGGGAAGTACTCTGAACTGAAAATGGTTTCCTCCCACCACAAATCTGAGATATTGCCTGTGGTCTGGATGGATGAGAATGTGGGTATAAGCATCCTTTAGGTCTAAGGAGCATAGCCAATCTCCCTGCTGGAGGTAGGGCAGCAGTATCCCAAGGGTAAGCATCTTGAACTTTTCCCTCTCCAGAAACTTGTTTAGGTTTCGCAAGACTAGGATAGGCCGGAGGCCTCCTGTCCTTTTTGGTACCAGAAAGTACCTGGAGTAGAAGCCTCGCCCTTCCAGGTGGTGAGGCACTGGTTCCACCGCCTGTTCCCTTAGAAGACTTGCCAGCTCCTGAAGGAGGAGGTTTCTGTGCAGAGGGAGTCTTGGAGGCTCCCCTGGAAAGTAGGAGGGGGGTATCTGGTGGAAGTGGAGCATGTAGCCCTTTTGGACTATGCTGAGGACCCAGGTATCCCCTGTTATGGCTGGCCACCTGTAGGCGTACAGGGTCAGCCGACCTCCTGTGCTGAATGGAGCCAGCTGTGGAGAAGAGACTATGCTGTGGGAGTCAAAACCCCGCTCCCTGCTGTGCAGGAGCCGGAGCTAGCGGTTTGGGGGTCTTCTGCCTACGGGGCCAATGCCCCTGCCCCTTGGCCTGCTGGCCCTGTTAGGGAGCTGGAGAGGCTTGATATTGAGGGTAGGATTTGTAGGCAGCACCCTTCCTCGGGAAAAAGGGCTTCTTCCCCGAGCCCTTCTTTTTCTGAGAAGGGGCAGAAGTCTTCCTGGACAGCCTTGTCCTGGTGAGAGTCTCAGTCTCAATTTCCGCAGCCTTTTCAGTCATGGGCTTACCAAAGAGGTTTTCACCTCGGCAAGGGACATCAACCAACGTGTCCTGCACCCATGGCTCCAGGTCTGATGACTGTAGCCAGGCCTGACGGCGTGCACTGATGCTGACCGCAGCTACCCGGGCCGAAGCCTCAAAGCCATCATAGGCTGCTTGAGAGATAAACTTCGAGCACTCTCGAATCCCTGTTGACAAAGCCTTGAACCTCTGCAAAGGTTCCTCGGAGAGGCCAGCTGAGAACCCGGCAATCTCCTTTGCCAGGGCTCGTAGGTACATGCCCATGTATAGCTGGTAGGTCTGGACACAGCAAGACAGCATAGAACCCTCAAAGCACTTTCTACCAAGGGCATCCAGGTTCCGGGCCTCCCGGCCGGGGGTTACCAAGGAGTGCATCTTCTGATGGCCGATTCCACAACCATGGAGTGGTGCGGTAGCTGCGCCTTTTGGAACCCAGGGCTCTTACGGACTCGATAAATGGAATCGACCTGTTTGCTAAGAACCGGCGTCGAGGCCGGTGCCTCCCACATACAGAAGAGGATGAAATTAGACTTACCTGCTAATTGTAGTTCCTGGAGGAACTCCAGTCTAGTCCCGGAATCTCTGGGGTTGTCATCCTCCTCCTGCAGCTTGGAGACTGAGAAACGTCACTCTTGTGATGTCACTGGTACATAAGTCCCGGATCCGCCTCCTCAGACCAGTTACCTATTGACAAAGCAGACTCACCGGAGCAACCATTAAGCAGCATACTGTACCATAAGGTAATTGTAAACCACTAACTGAAAACTAAAAACTGTCAAACACAACTATGTACATATGTTTTGAAACATATTCTACTCGGTGAGGTCCCGATCTTCCCCCCCTGTGAAGGAAATTGACCTCCCGAACATCCCTACGCTCGCCCCCTGCCGTAAGAAACTAGGCCGTAACCTCGTCCCCTGATATTCTTATCTGTTATCTTACTTGTGCTTCTGGCCATAATCCACTCATCGGGAGAGAGAGAGGAGCACTACTCTCGCAGACCAGAAGGGCGCAAGAAAAAATCCAGAAATTTGGACAGGGGCTCTAGAAGTGAGCCATTGGCTGAGACAATTGGTCGTCCTGGAGGATTTTGCATAGATTTATGTATCTTTGGGAGCATGTAAATTGTAGGTATAATGGGATGGGTTACAGTTAGGAACGCTATTTCCTTACATGTGAGATATCCTGCCTCTCTACCAATGAATACTAAATTATCAACCTTTTGCCGTAACATATCCGTGGGGTCATCATAAATTTTCTGATAAAAAGTGGTATCATTCAATTGGCGAATAACCTCTGCGATATATGCATTTCTGTCTTGTATCACAATGGCACCGCCTTTATCAGCCGGCTTAATTATTATAGCTTGATTGGACTGTAGACCTTTTAAAGCTAATTTTTGTGGAACTGTAAGATTGTAATAGGGATTCTTATGTTTGGTCTTGTACAATGTACTTATTCTTGAAAGAACCATATTCTCATAAACAATAATCATGGGATCTGAAATAGATGGGGGTATCCAGGTAGATGGTTTCTTGATCACAGAAGGATCAGTTGTATCGGATGGATTTTTACTGAAATAATCTATAATTTTCAGCTTCCGAAAAAACCTATAAAGCTCCACATGTGTCAAAAACTTATCGTGATGTTTAGTGGGAACAAAGGAAAGACCCTTATTTAAAACCTGAAGTTCCAAATCTGATAATTGATATGTTGAGAGGTTTATAACTGCATTTACAGATCCCAAATCAGATGTATTTTGGACATTGTACCCTGACTGTGCGTTCTTTCTCGTGGTGAATATTGTCTTGATTGTTGGTCTTTTGGTCTGGGCGATCGATGTATCGGCTTTTTAGCTAGTGCATACCAGTTTGACACAATTGTCTTTAAGAGACACTTTTTCTGGTGCAGTTCTGGTAGGTGTCTGTAATTTATATATATTAGTTTCATTACACTATTTCTTTCAGTCATTGTGGTCTGTTTTTATCATACATTCTCTGTATATTTATTTATTAACTTGCTCTCTCTTACTGTTTTTTAACATTTTCAGTATATGTTTTTTAATACACATGGCTATTGTATTAGCTTATTTCTGGGTTGTTTTTGTTGTTACATTAACACTATTAATTCTGTATTCATGTTTTTATATAGTTGGTATCATTTGTCTCCAGTGTATTCACCTTTTCTTCTGTCTCGGCCCTGCTACTTTTATTAGTCAATTTGAAGGTTGTTTTCAATATGTTTGTACAATATTCTTATTTGTATTTTTATTTTTACCATAATATTGTTTTACACATTACTTTTTATGTTTTTAACTATTTATGATGGATGCTTTAACATGTTTTATGTATTTTATGTTAGCTGTATGTCCCCTGAGGAAGGCGTTTGCCGAAACGCGTAGGGGCGTTCTCTAATAAAGCAGTCTACACCAACCTACAGCTCTTGCTTTTTGTGTTTCCCATAATCCACTCATCACCAGGGCGGGACACGGGACTAGACTGGAGTTCCTCCAGGAACTACAATTAGCAGATAAGTCTAATTTCATCTTCCTGATCGTCCCTCCAGTCTAGTCCTGGAATCTCTGGGGATGTAACAGAGCAGTGAATAGATTCAACGGGAGGGCCCTGCTAGACCAGCCTGAAGCACTGCCGATCCAAAACAGGTATCCCTCTCCGCCTGAACATCCAGACGGTAATGCTTCACAAACGACTGCAACGAAGACCAGGTCGCTGCTTTACAGATTTCTACCGCCGACACCAGACTGCACTAACTCTCCTTAATTGTCTCTCCAGTGAGCCCCAAACTCCTGGGTCCACCAACCTACAGCTGCTTGGAGACTGAGATAACTGGTCTGAGGAGGCGGATCCGGGACTTATGTACCAGTGACATCACAAGAGTGACGTTTCTCAGTCTCCAAGCTGCTGGAGGAGGATGACAACCCCAGAGATTCCGGGACTAGACTGGAGGGATGATCAGGAACAGCCATTCCAGCATCGGAGGAACCGGTACAGTAAAGGCTTCCTTCGGAGTTAAGTCATACCAGAGGGCATCGAGCTCCTTGGCTCGAGGCTCCTCCTCGGCGTCCGCAGGGCAGGCCAAGGCCTTGGCCATGTCCCTCACGAAGTCCGAGAACCGGGTATCCGCCGGGGGGGATCTTCTCCGAGGCTCAGGCTCCAGTGAGTCCAAAGGGACGCACCGGGTCCGGAAGGTATCCGGGGACTCCTCGTCCTCCGTCTTCCATCTGCCGCCGACCTTGGCCCCGCATGGGAGGTTGAGGGGGACCTTGACCGAGGAACGACTCGAGACTTCATCAACTCGAGGATCAGCTCGGTCTCCGGGGTCGACTTAGACGTCAAGGTCCCGGTGGTCGGGGCAGATGCACCGGTCAGACCACCGATCAGCACCCGCTGTTGCTCCATGAAGGCAGCCAAGCTGCTCTCCAAGGCCGTCAACCTGAGTCCAAGCTCAGGAGACTCAGCAGTCCACGACTCGGGCCCCGACGGTGTCGGGCCCGACGTCGGCTCCCCCGGAGGAGAGTCTACGAGGACAACCGCACTTACATGACTCGGGGACTCCGGCTCCACACGAGGTAACTTGGAAGGCCTCTCCGACTTATTGTATTGTACACTGCTTTGACGCACATGCTTGGGCGGTATATCAAGTGGCAAATAAAGATAAAGATAAAGACTCCGGGAGCCCGGGGCGGTGGTCAGGGCTAAGCGACCTGGCCCTTGAGGAACAAGGAGCCTCCACTGACGCTGCCCTCGCGAGCTTTTTCTTCCTTCGGTTCTCCCGGGAGGGAGACTCCCTTTCAGAGGAACCCGACGGCGCTCGGGGTCAGACTCCCGAGATGTCGAGGCCTGTGACGAAGTCCAGGCCCGGCCGGACGTGGAGTCAGAGAAAATTCTCTCACATTGATGCTGACGTCTCCGAAGTGCCTTCAACGACATTTTGCCACACGGGCCACAGGCCAGCGGGTCATGGTCGGGCCCGATGCATCGGAGGCAGCAGTCATGTGTGTCGGTGAGAGACATAAGTTTCTTACACTGATCACACTTTTTGAACCCACTGGCAGCCATCGGGGGAAAAAGGGTCCCTGCAAGGTCAAAAGAGCAGGCTGCCAGTGAAAACACAAAAAGAGCACGAACACTAGTCACGAATGACAAAAACCGAAAATCACAACTCCGGACTCGATACCGGTGTACCGAGCCCAGGCGGGAAGGGGAACCGGCGTCGAATCGGATAAGACAACGCGAAAATCGTAGAAAAAAATCAACTTTTCCCGGGTGACACAAACTCACGTCCATCGGGCTCTGCGGAAAAAGAAAGACCGAGCAAGATGGCACCCTTGGAAGGGAAGGGGATCGCGCAGGCGCGCTGCATTCCCAAAGGCTTTCTTTGAAAGCTGGGGAAATGCTCCACACGGGGGCTCCGTCGGCACCGACGTCACCCATATGTGAGGACTGATTTCCTGCTTGGTCCTGGAGAATTTCTAATTAAGCAGCTGTCAAAACCTAGATCGTGTGTTTTGGTTTTAAGGTACCGAGAATCTCATTCACACCTTAGCCCAACTGTACAAGGGATGCAATAGAATAGACAGCTCTCCATTAGCCCACACACAGACTGCACTCACCAGCATACATATAATTTAGGGATGAAACTTTGAACAATGCTAATGCTTGAAACAGTTTCTTGTCATTTCAACCATTGTAATTGAAAAGGTGAAATTAGACTTACCTGCTAATTGTTGTTCCTGGAGTAGACCCAGTCTAGTCCCGGACCTCTGAGTTGTCCACCTCATTCAGCAGCTTGGAGACTGAGGAACCTACTTTTTGTGATGTCAGCCGTATATCCCTCAGGGCACCGCCTTCCTCCATCAGTACCCTATTGACAAAGCAGACTCACCAGAGCAACAAGTAAGTATCCAGTAAGTAACAACCTCACTCCACCCTGTAAGGCACCACTTGCCAACTCTAGCCACTCCACAATACTAACTGTATAACAACAACTTATCTACAGAACTGTTAACCATTAAAGGTGCTGCGGCTGTCTTTTCACCCGCTTGAATGCTAACATGGAAGATGACCATGAGTACCCCGGGGAGATCGCCCCCTTTCACAACATCTCTTACCTGTCATCTTCAAGAAACTCAGACTGTGCTTCGTACACCCACAACACTGGGACGGGACTCGGGACTAGACTGGATCTACTCCAGGAACAACAATTAGCAGGTAAGTCTAATTTCACCTTCCTGATCATATCCCCAGTCTAGTCCCGGACCTCTGAGTAAGTACCAGAGCAGTAAATCTAACGGGAGGGCCCTGCTACACCAGCCTGAAGCACCGCCGATCCAAAACAGGCATCCTGTGCCGACTGAACATCTAGCCGATAGTGCTTTACAAACTAATTCAAGGACGACCAGGTGGCCGCATTGCAAATCTCTACCGGTGACACCAACTGAACTTCCATCCAGGAGGTCGCCTGGGCCCGAGTGGAATGGGCCCACAGCCCTTCCGTTACCAGCTTGCCTTTCAACATGTAAGCAGACGCAATCGCCTCCTTAATCCAACGCGCAATGGAAGCCTTTGACGCTGCCTCTCTCCTTCTAGGACCAGCGAAGAGGACAAACCACCTCTCGAATTTGCGAAAACTCCCAGTACGCCGCAGGTACTTCTTCAACGCTCGCCGGATGTCCAACTTCCTCTTCACCAACCCTGCCGAGTCTGTACTGAACACTGGCAATGAAATGTCCTGATTCAAGTGAAACGGCAACACAACCTTGGGCAGGAACGCCGGGACTGGTCTCAAGACCACCTTTGACTCAAAAGAGATAGGGTTCCTTGCAGGACAACGCTTGCAGCTCCGAAATCCGTCTCGCTGAACAAATGGCCACCAGGAACACGACCTTAAATGTGAGATCTTTCACCGAAGCCCGGCTTAGAGGCTCAAACAGCTCCCGCTCCAGCGCCTCCAGTACCAGCGGGAGCTGCCAGTTGGGCACCAGGTGTCTACTTCGAGGCCTCAAGAGCGAAGTCGCTCTCAGAAAACACTTGACATCCAAGTGGTCCCCGATGGACCGGCCAGCAATCCTTCCTTTGTAACACGACAAAGCCGCAACCTGCACCCTAAGAGAAGCCGCAGCTAGCCCCTTGTCAAAGCCGTCCTGGAGAAACTCAAAGATCTGCGGAATGGACGCCCTAAGCGCCTCCGAGTCCCTCTCTTTACACCATGCCTCGAAAACTCTCCAAACTCGGACATACACTAAAGAAGTAGACCTCTTCCTGGCCTTCAACAGCATAGAAATCACCCCCGTGGAATATCCTCTCGACTTCAACCGAGTCCTTTCAATAGCCAAGCCGTAAGCGAGAACCGATCCACGTGAGGCATGAGAAGAGGACCCTGCGACAACAGATTCGGACGGACTGGGAGCCGCCACGGCCGTGCTACTAGGAGCCTTAAAAGATCCGCATAGCAAGGCCGATGAAGCCAATCTGGTGCAATTAAGATCACCTGCCCCCTGAATTTCTCTGTCCGTTGGACCACCCTGCCTATTAGCACCCACGGAGAAAAGACGTACAGGAGCTGGTCCTCTGGCCACGACTGAATGAGAGCATCCAGGCCCTCCGACATTCTTTCTCTTCTTCTGCTGTAGAAGCGGCCGACTTTCGCCGACTGAAAGGTTGCCATCAGGTCCATCACCGGCATGCCCCAGCGGCGCACTAGCATGTCGAACACCTCCGGATGCAGGACCCACTCCCCTGGGTCCACCTTTACTCGACTGAGGAAGTCGGCTTCCACATTGTCTACCCCTGCAACGTGCGCTGCCGACACTGCTAGGAGATTCCTCTCGGTCCACCGCATAGACTCTCCGCTTCGGCCTCCAGCGCCACGCTGCTGGTTCCCCCTTGCCGATTGATGTACGTCACCATGGACGCGTTGTCAGAAAACACTCGTACCGCTCTCCCGAAGAGACACGCCTGAAAACTCTGCAGAGCCAGCAACACTGCTCTCAACTCCAACCTGTTGATCGACCAAGTTCTCTCCTGATCGCTCCACTGTCCCTGCGCAAACTGTCCCTGGCAGTGGGCCCCCCAGCCCAGGAGACTGGCATCCGTCATCACAACCACCCAATCGGGCACCTCTAGAGGCCTCCCGCTCTCTAGCGAACTGGGAACCAACCACCAGCGCAGAGCCACTCGTGTCTCGGCCGGACAGGGGAGTCTCCGTGAAAGCGGATCCTGCTGATGCGACCAGCGCCGGAGTAGCGCTCTTTGCAAGGGTCTCATGTGCGCTCTCGCCCATGGCACCAATTCTATGGCTGCCGTCACTGTGCCCAAAAGTTGCAGGTATTGCCATGCCGTGGGTTCCTTTCTCCTTATGAATCTCCGGTCTAACGCCTGTAGCCTTCGCGCTCTCTGCTTGGGGAGAAACACCTGTCCTGCCTCCGTGTCGAACCGAGCCCCTAAGTACTCTATACCCTGAGAAGGCACTAACTTGCTCTTCGCCCGGTTGACTACCCAACCCAGGCTCTCTAGAAAACTCACTACTCTGGACGTAGCTCGTTCGCTCTCACTCCTTGTCTTCGCTTGGATCAACCAATCGTCTAGGTACGGGTGCACCAAGAAGCCGTCCCTGCGCAAGGCTGCCATGACCACCACCATGACCTTTGTGAACGTGCATGGCGCCATCGCCAGACCAAACGGCAAGGCTCGGAACTGAAAGTGCCTGAAGGGAACCGCAAAGCGGAGATACTTGTGATGCTCTGGCCGAATGGGAATGTGAAGATACGCTTCTGACAAGTCCAGGGAGGTGAGGAATTCTCCCCTCTGAACTGCCGCAATTACCGAACGTAGTGTCTCCATGTGAAAGTGGGCTACGCGAAGACAACGATTCACTCCCTTGAGATCCAGAATGGGCCGAAAACCGCCGTCCTTCTTTGATACCACAAAATATATGGAGTATCGACCACAGCCGTGTTGGTTGCGGGGGACCGACTCTATATCCCTGAGGTCCAAGAGCCTTCTTACAGTCTCCCGCACCGCCTCGCACTTGGTCGGCGCTTTGCAGGGAGACTGTACGAAGGCGTCACGCACTGGCCGCTGCAGTTCCAGCGTGTAGCCCTCTCGGATAACCTCAAGAACCCACTGATCTGAGGTAATTTGGACCCAGGCGGCACAGAACTCCTGCAACCGCCCTCCCACGGGAACTAGAGGCCCCTGGGTCCGCCTGATCTCATTGTGGTTTCCAAAGGTTAGAGGAGGAGGAGGAGGCAGAGGGGGAGGCCCCAAATCCTCTCCCTGCTCCCCTGAATCCTCGAAAGTCCTGGCTTCTGCCGGGAAATCTGCCTCTGTCCAGAGCTGAACCTTTGAAAACGAAACCTGTGAAACTCACGTTTCTGACCCTTGCCCGCTGAAACTACTCGGCCCTGCTTGGGCTTGTCCTCCGGCAACTTGCCGCCCTTCGACTCACCCAACTCTTTGACCAACTTCTCCAGGTCCTCACCGAACAAGAGGCGTCCCTTAAAAGGAAGCTTACTCAATCTTGCTTTAGAAGAATTGTCAGCCACCCAATTATGGAGCCACAGATAACGCCTGGCTGCCACAGCCGAAGCCATACTCTTTGACAAGCCACGCATAAGAACATAATGAATGTCCGACAAGTAGGCCGCCCCCGACTCCAGTCGGGCGGCATCTCCAGACTTGACGCCTTCCTGCCCCGCTTGGGTCTGCTGGGACCAATGCAGGGATGCCCTTGCCACACAGGCCCCACAGATAGCCGCCTGAAGCGACAGGGCATTGATCTCAAAGATCTGCCTCAGCAAGGCATCCAGTTTTCTGTCTTGTGCATCCTTAAGGGCCGTGCTGCCCTCCACCGGAATGGTGGTCTTCTTTATCACTGCCGCCACAGCCGCATCCACCTTAGGGGGCTTGAAGACCTCCCTATCCTGGTCCACCAGCGGGTATAGCCGGCTCATCACTCTGGAGCCCTTGAGCGCAGCCTCTGGTATGTTCCACTCTTCTTGTATCAATTCCTGAAACACCTGGTGCACCGGAAATGCCCTCTGAGACTTTCAGAAGACCTGCAACAACGGATCCTCCAGCGTCTCGTCCTCCGCCGGCTCTTGGGCCGGCATAATCAGGGTTCTCAGCGTCTCCGCGATAACAGCCGGCAGCTCGTCCCTCCGGAATACTTGCACTAATCTAGCTTGCTCCTCCTTGTCCTCAAGCTCTTCTTCCTCAAGCTCCTCCTTGAGGGCCACACTGTCCCCGTCCTCATCTGAGAGTAGCCCCTCTGAAGCAACAGACTGCGCCTCGAACTCCGCATCCAGCCGAGGCCGCTTAACTCCCTGCTGCCCTCTGTAGTGGGGACTTGCTCAGGCTGCTTCGCTCCGCCCCCTTTGAAATTGCCCTTCATCTGTTTTGGCGGTAAACCCCCCACCGCCTGCTGCAGGAGGGCCATGAACTCCGGCAAAAATATGGACTCTAGCCCCTTGGGCCAGGCTGCCTGCGGAGCGGGGAGATCTGGAGCAGAAGAAGGCCCCGCTACCGGTTCCCCCAGGGGTAAGCCGGCCACCGGCGCGACTGAGGGATCTGCCTCTGCCCCAGGCCACTCCTCCACCTCCTCTCTGGGGAGCTCCATGGCCGCAGCCTCTTTAGTACAACTCCTGCACACTCCTGAAACCGAAACCAAACTTTTCTTACCTCCACAAATAAAACACTGCTGCCTTGACGGCATAACCCCTGGGAACAGGCCCCCACCTACCTATTCCCTTTTTTTTTTTTTTTTTAACAAAAACTCACACCTCAAGCTGGGCTCGGAGTCTGTCCTGCAGGTTTTCAGCCCTCGGGCCTCCAAACTGTGGCTAAAACCAGCCGAGAACACTCTGCTACTAACTCCGATCCTGATCCTGTGCTCCCCACGCTGCTACCACGTGGCCGGGCCTGCTCAGCAAATCGCGCTGCCTCGTGCTGCTGAAAAACGCCACCGGCCCGCTCCTTACCTCTGCCGATCCACCAGCACGTTCTCAGCGGGCCTCTGCCGTCTCTCCGCTGTCAGGGAAGAAATGCGGCTCGGGTTCTGCCCTGTGCACAGGTCCAGAACTGGGAACCTCCACGGTCAGCTAAAGGTGCGCTCGCAGGCAACTCCTCTGCTTCGCGCCTGGCTGTGCAGCTCTCCAACCCAGTTCAGCTCTGCCACTGCTCACAGAGAGCGAATCTGGCCTTTCCAGCCCCCCACTGCTCCGGGACCCACCCGAAGCAGGGACACAAGCCGATTAAAGGAGAGCCTGCCGCACCTTTAAAAACACAGCCTTCATACAATTTAAAGGTATAGCCTCACTTTCTTTTTTCTTTTCTTTTTTTTTTAAACTACAAACACCTATCCTTAATTGTTCCTCCAGTGAGCCCGGACCCCCAGGCTCACCGACCTATTCAGCTGCTTGGAGACTGAGGTAACTGAGGGAGGAAGGCGGTGCCCTGAGGGATATACGGCTGACATCACAAAAAGAAGGAGGTTCCTCAGTCTCCAAGCTGCTGAATGAGGTGGACAACTCAGAGGTCCGGGCTAGACTGGGGATACGATCAGGAATTGTATTTGCAGGGAGACTGCACGAAGGCGTCGCTCACTGGCCGCTGCAGTTTATTTTTATAATAAACACACACTTAGAGAAAGGAGAGGCAATACTAGAATTGTTTGTATAAACAAAACACATGAAATCAAATAAATGTATTCTATACAGGAACAATGAAATACAAGTCTGGTTTCCCAGATTAGTGATTTTAATATTTTAAAATAATCTTTGTAGAAGGAAAAGCAGGTGCTCTCTCCAGCTCTCACAGCACTGAAAGCCATGTTCTTGCCACCTATGCTGTGCCAAGCACACAGGGCTCTCCCAAAGGTATCTGTCACCCCAGTCAGAAGCCTCAGCTGTGCCACCCTACCCCTGCCATGCTGAGCCGCTCCATCACCGCCGCTGATTCTGGTGGCAGCTGGGCTCAGTATGACGGCAGTGGCCCGCGACAGGCCATGAGCTTCAGCACACGTGGCCTGCCACCTCTGACCCCCCTCTGACATAACTGGGGGTCAGAAGCAGCAGGCCATGTGTGCCGAAGCACATGGCCTGCAGCAAGTGCCATGCTGTGCCGCCCACAGAGGTCCGCCACCCTAGCAGACAGGCCGGTTCTGCAAATACAACCAAAAATGTCCATTATATCCGTATGACAGAGAACCAGGGAAAGAAGTGTAATAATGTTATGAAAAAGCAGGGATCCTTCTAGCCAGTCAGATTTTCAGGATACCCATGAGGACTATACATGGTATTAATTCACATATACTCTAAGAAACCTTTTCTAATTTCTGCAGAAAATGTAGATAAATCCTACAAAAACAAACTGAACTATATTCTTGCCTGCTTTTAATATTCTCTTCATGTCTCTCTGCCTCTCTCTCTCCTTTTCTTTTTTTTTAAACCTGGAAACTTATCATATTCAGAAGCGGTAAACTGCTTAATGGAGTGGATAAGATGGAAACTGCTCACTGTTTCTGGAGCTGCTTTTCTCATTTGTCTACCCAGGCTGGTATGAACAGGGGTAATATTTATTTAAAAATTAAGGTGAACTGTGAGAAATGTTGCATTGCCGTGTTAAGAACATTAAAGGGACATTGAATACCAGAGCTACAGAAACCTGTGGAAAGCAAAGTATGCTGAAGATGATCATTAAACCATTGTTTTCCCTAAATCTAGCTAAAATTGCTTTGCAGGGCCCTCATTCATTTTTCTGTCATGCTTTAGTAGACGCTCTTCTTCTCTGCCAATTGCTTTATCTGTGCATTCACAGAATTATTATTGTAATCACTACACATCCCCCAGTCAGCTCTGGTAAATGTCTGCCATTCTGCAATGCCAGGCAAGAGGAAGCTTTTTATAGGACTTTATCTGTTTCATTTATTTTTCAACTTCTTCCTGGGACTCACCACCTCTCGACTGTTCTTTTGCTGCAGTCAGGTGACTCCTGTTGGGTTCTCACCTGTGGTACAGAATCCAGTGATGGGCAAGCTGTTACTCAATGACGTTTGGCCACATATGAAAAGAGAATTAGTTTTGGCCCACTGTATTATGTCAAATCACACCAAAGAAGCCGACAGCAAGCACGTGCCAATCATGACAGATTCTTCTGCGTTTTACACTATCGCTGGCTAAAATATTCATCTTAAAGAGGTGGTTTCACAGGCAAGGCTTTGCAGTTCAAGCTGCAACCTGCTTCAATTTACTTAACACAGGAGACTTGAAGAAGGCGTAAAATTAACAGCAGCTTGATTCCGTTTTCCCTTTGCTTCCAGACTTGACTGGTAAAGCTATAGGAAAAAGGCATATAAATATACGTAATCTTGAGTTTAAGGGGAGGCAGAGAATTTTTAGAAAGTACTTAAGTATGCTATATGCATATTAAAATAAAATACTATTCATTTTCTTTAGAGTTTCATCTGTTTTTATTCTTAATAAATGTCTTTCAATTTTCAAAAATTTCAGAATGCAATACAACCTGACTTTTACAGATTCTTTAGCACAAAACAGAAAAATAAATCTAAAATATCTGTGTCTAGAACCCTCAGATGCCTGCATTCAGGGTTTTGAGATTAGCCCAATGAATTCAAACCTGTGACATAAGGTGCAGAATTCCCAAGCTCCAAAAGGTTAATGGTTCTTTCTCTGGCTCAAAGGGGCATGTTTACTAAGCTGCGCTACCCGATAGTGCAGGGTTTAGTGTGTGATTTGGGCACCATACTAAAAAGCACCGCAGGCCCTAGCATCAAAATCCCATACTTCCTTGGGGAAGGGACTAGGCAGGACAGGGCAGAACGCAGGCGTTGCAGCTAACATGGGCATTAGTAGCCCTTCAAACTGCACTTGATGCCCTTAGCATGGGAGTTCTTAATGCCATTCAGTGGTGGCATTAAATACGCCCACATGCCGGCTTGTGCAGTGTGCATCCTGGGCCCATGCTAATTGCAGGAGGATGGAAGCACCCCCCCCTGAAGTTAGCGTTGACCCCCCAAGCTAGTAACATGGCCCATACTGCGTTACCAGTGCAGGGCTTCGTAAACACACCCCAAAATGCACTAGTAATATAACTTTCATAAGAAATGAGAAAACAATTCAAAATGCATTAAAACTGAATCCGCAGGTAGGTGGTAATATACTTGGAGGAGGGAAATTCTTTTTCAAAAGTGCTACTCTCAAAGTGCTCTACTGGAGCTGCTCTAAAGAAATCATTTGTCTGGGGTTGAGAGCTGGAGCTTTTGGGCAGTTACTTGTTTTTGCCAAGAGTCCTCTGTTTCTCAGCGTGTTCCACGATCTTCTCCTCTACATAAAGTCCTTTCCTCTTCCTCACCGAGTTCATGTACTTGCGGGCTTGGTTCTCTGAGTCGGCTTTTTCTCCAAAGTGCAGGTACTCCTCTTCAGTAGTTGGTACCCAGAATGGATCGCTGCATATGACCTTATAAAAAGAAAATTGTGAAAATATAGGGATGGATTACTAATATGCACTCAGAAGCATAGTTTGAATAATACACATACTAATGCAAGTAACAGGAGATATTAGTAAACAGGTCCTATTGAAAATTATGGAGATCATTATAGAAGCCTTGAACGGAATTTACATGTCTAGATGCCAGTTTTACAGTTCAGCTATTCACATATATAATTGGTGCAGGACTCAGAGATTCAAAAGGGGCATAGTCTAGGCAGTCTAAAAAATAATAAGTGTATTCCGATCGTGCACAGGAATATGGATATATTTTTTAAAATTTCCCTGTTTCTGCATCTCCTTTGAGACACGAATATGTGAGACAATCATATCTAGCCCTCTAGTATTTTAAATGGTCTTGAAATACTAGAAGCCTGCCTTTAGGAGCTGGGATCCTTAACTGGCTGTTCTTAACATGTACTTTCTGGAACACGGTTTATAGTGTACGCACTTACAGGTAAATGCACCAGCGCTTGCACATACAAGATGTAGGTAAAGAGGTAGTTTTATAAAATGCTTGCTCCAGCTGCATATTTAGGGAAATACATATACATTTTCCGTGGCACTATACATATTTTCAAAAAGTCTTGGGGGTATGTTTACTAAACTGGGCAAACAGTTAACCAGGGCTATCAGTAACTAGGTCCCATAGTTGCAGATAGCCTGGGTTAACTGTTAGTCTGGTTTAGTAAATATATCCCTTTGGTTTCAGCAGGCCCTATGACACCCTATGCAAAATCAGATTTAATGTATGTTAAGTTGTATTAACGCACATTAATAAACCTCACCCTTAATGTTTGTAGGTAAAGACTGCCAAATTTGGGGAAACAAATTTGTAAAACAAACAAGAAAAAAATAAAAGCTAAACCAAAAATAGGTAAATCTGGAATACACAATGATGTCAAAACAATTACTGTTCTGAATATTAGTTTAGTTAAGCCATTTCAAGGTGACCAGAGGACAGCTAAACTGGTTTAACTAAAATGATTCCACTAAGCTGATCTCAAAAACTGCTCTTTAGAAGCATGTTAGTAGTTCTATAGTATGAACATAAATGGTGATTCTTAAGTCTAGCTTTTATAGCATTTATTTGAAAGCCTCTTGCTTCCTTTGAGCCACAGACAAAAAATAATTTCAAGTTAAGTGGCATAGGGTCATTTTATACAGTTGTGGTGAACATGACTGGCACCCTTGCAGTTCAACGACTTAATGTCCAATATCTCCTAAAAAGAAAAGTGGCCAATGAAATGGCTTTGGACACACATATTTGACACATAAAAGAATCAAATAAAATAAGATCAATTAAAAAAGGAAATAACAGGAAATAGAACAAAAACTGGGACATTGCCAGGACATGATTTTTTTTTTTAAATTTAAACAATGATCTCAATATTAGAGGAGTACTAATATAGCATCATACCTCAAAAATACTCACTCATACCACTTTAATATCTAAACATTGCTCTAAGACGCCATATAGCTAACAATATAAAAAACACAGACAGACCTTCAGATATTTGCTATAGGACTGTACTGAAGGAACAAACCTCCAGTCAATGAATCCCAGCGTTCTCATTCACTGGTCTCATCCGTGAAGCTGGCCGATACATTTAAAATAACAGCAATATATTTTAATGAACAAAGCTTTCAAAAACACTTAGCTGAAATAACATAATAACCCAACATGACATTATGTTTCAGGCTATCTACTGCCTTGCATCTGGGGATCCTTACAAACGACAACCAGCCATCCTAACATAACAATGAGCTCTTCTAACAAACCCAGACCTGACGTCAGAATATATAGAAAGAAAAAAAGTCACCTACTACTACTCCTAGTACAGCATTTATATAGCGCTACCAGTCGTACGCAGCGCTGCACAGCACAAACATGTAAGAGACAATCCCTGCTCATCAGAGAACTCAATCATAACACATGGCCAAATATCAATGTGTCCAATTTATCCCTTCACATAAAACTAAAACATTACCTAAGCAGTGGTTAGAGAAGTCCACTCTATCTCATTATTTAGCCATTAAGGCTGCAACGAGCCCAAGTGATATATCTGTTTTTGCTCCAAATAACAAGAGTCTGCTCAAGAAATCACCTCCCCGTTAATCCAAAACCACCTGATCAATCACCCTCCAGCTGAACTGAAAATCTTGGTTCTTATATTCAAGAAAATGTGAAACCATTGGGGCAGATATTGTGCCATTGGAAATCCTGAAAAAATGGTTGTGTACTTGGGACAAGGCTCGTGTACTAAGGACCGGCTTGTGAACCGGTCTAATATTCTGACCTAACTACAATTTTCCATGAAATATTTGGATAGCCAGAATGAATTTTTAGATGTTTTGGTCATAGTTAATGCTGATACGTTGTACTGAAAATCTGCTGAGAGGAATGCATTGTTGCGCTTCCAGAGTGACCATCCTAGGCGCCTCAGCCTGCCCATTAGGCAGTTCTTAAGCTTGAGACACATTTGTTCCTCCTTTAATGATTTTTTGGACAAAGCTAGGGATCCCTGTTATCAGCTTATTAAGCAAACGTTTAAGAGAGCTAAACATGCCCATCGAGATTGGTTATTATTACCAGCGAGTTCTGATCAGTCTTTGGACGAACGTCTGACCTGTGTCCTCCCATATTCTAACATGGGCCCCCAAATAGCAAGAGTGATCAGATAGTGTCCGTGCACCCTGCAGGCACTAGACAGCAAATTGGAATTGACTCCTTGTTTTGCTTATAAAAGAGGCAAGAATATTAATAACTACCTTCAAATGAGAGAGTTCCAGTGCCTGCTGAAGGATCCATATGGGCTGTGGTCATTGTCGATGGTGTGTCAAAACGTTAGTAGGACCTTGTTGGTCTCATCTGATCACATTGGAGCGGTTTAGCTCGCGGTTTAACACCTCTTGTTCGTCTTGTAATGTTGTTTACCTTATCATTTGTCCATGTCCTAAATTGTAGGAAGAATGGATGATTTGACCTGTTCGCAAGCACTTGAACAACCATTTTTTGCAGGATTTCCAATGGCACAATATCCGCCCCGATGGTTTCAAATTTTATTGAATGTAAACACCAAGCTTCTCAATTTAGCTGGAGGGTGATTGATCAGGTTTTGGATTGGCAGGGAGGTGATTTCTTGAGCAGACTCTGTTATTTAGAGCAAAAATGGATATATAACTTGGGCTCGTTGTAGCCTTATGGGCTAAATAATGAGATAGAGTGAACTTCTCTAGCCACTGCTTAGGTAATGGCTTTAGTATTATATGAAGGGATAAATTGGACACTTATTGATATTTGGATGTATGTTAAGATTGAGTTCTCTATGGTGATTGAGTTCCTTTTTAAAGGAATTTCTATATATTTTGACATCAGGTCTGGGTTTGTTAAAACAGCTGATTGTTTGTTATGCTAGGATGACTGGTTGTCGTTTGTAAGGATTTCCCTGATGCAAGGCTTTAGATAGCCTGAAAGATGATGTCATGTCGGGTTAACACGACGCTAAGTTCCACATTAGGTACCACCACTCAGGAAAAAGATTTAGGCGTCATCGTGAATAACACGTTGAAACCCTTGCCCTGTGTGTAGCGGCAGCCAAGAAGTCAAAAGAATGCTAGGAATCATCAAGAAAGGAATGGAGAATAAAACAAAGGATATTATAATGCCTCTGTATCGTTCCATGGTGCAACCATGCCTTGAATATTGTGTGCAATTCTGGTTGCCGTATCCCAAAAAGGATATAGCGGAATTAGAAAAGGTACAGAGAAAAACCACCAAAATAGTAAAGGGGATGGAAGGATACCCCTATGAAGAGAGGCTTAAAAGCTTAGGGCTCTTCAACCTGGAAAAGAGACAGCTGAGGGGAGATATTTATAGAGGTCTATAAATTAATGAACGGGTAAATGTAGATTGATTGTTTACACCATCAAAAAGTAGAAAGACTAGGGGACATAGAAGCATAGAAACATGACGGCAGAAAAAGACCACATGGCCTATCTAGTCTGCCCTTCCATATCAACTATAATAGTCCCCTTTTTACCTTTAAAATAGAAACATACAATGAAGCTACAGTGTAACCCCCTTTAAGACTAATAAGGGAAAATATTTTTTCACTCAACACATAATCAAATTCTGGAATTTGTTATCGGAGGATGTAGTAAAAGCTGTTAGTGTAGCTGGGTTTAAAAAAGGTTTGGACAAGTTCCTGGAGGAAAGGTCCATAAACCATTATTAACACTAGAAGCCCCAAAGTGTGTCAATTGACGCTGTGATAAGGAAGCTTATCAGGACCTACAAGAGAGGGGCAAAAAGAAGGAATTTATCTTAATAAAGGGACCCATTTTAAAAGGTCCAGGATTTGCTCTTGAAAGCCAGTAATTCCTGGCTACAATGAGGAACAGAGTGCCCCTAGTGGTAGAAAGGATAGGGAATACAGGCCCAGGGTAAGGAAATACTTATGTCACTGCATCCCCTAATCACCCAGCTGACATGAGGGAGTTTGATCTTTCTCATCTGAGAGGGGAGAGGGTGGAGCAGGAGCCTGAGGGGTTTATGTTTAGCTCAGTTAGGTCAGAGAGTAGAGCAGGAGAAAGACGTCAAGGAGGAGGAGCAGGAGCAAGAGGACGATGAGGGACAAGCAGGACACATGGAGAGAAATTAGAAGGACTCCTGAGACCAGAGAGTGTTGCAACTGCTGACCAGAGAGAAAGAGAGAGCAGAAGTTTTGCCTACTCAAGGAATGGAGCAGTAAGAGCCAGAGGCACTAATTGGAGAACAGGACGTGCTAGATGGTGGCCAGAGCATGTAAGGAGTGAAGCTACTACAGGCTTTGATCAAGGTATGAGCCCCAGAAGCTTAGCTAATAAGGAGCACTACGTATTTGCCAGAGACAGCTTTAACCCTAATAGAAGGCAGTCAAGCAAGCTATCTGAATCTGAGCCAGAGAGTGAACCCATGGAATTGGGGAAGCCAGATTTACCTTGTAATGAAGAGGTCTCATACATGGACTGCTCTGCATGCCAGTCTGCCAATTAAGAATGGTTGCAAGGGGATGCCAACCGTAAAGGGAAGCCTCCAGTGTCCAAAGCCCTGAGAGCTGTGTTTGCTTGTTAATGTTCTAAGCTCAGGAAAAGTGTGACACAGTGCAAAGCTGAATCTTCCTGATTGTCTTTGAGAAACAGCTGTGAACAGTGCAGAGCTCAGTTTTGGTGCCATTTCAATTGAAGGAAGTAAGAAATGCTTTTGTTTGTCTAAACTACTGAGAAAACCTGGAAAAGAGTTTTTATCTGCTTGTATGAATTTGACTATCTGTATGAAGTGCTGAGTTTAAGCATACAAGATAGCCAGGTATTTGTTCTGGACTGGAAAGGGAAAAGAAACCTGGTTTAAAAGTTTCTTTCTGTTTGTTTTGATCTGTACGGCAAAGCTCTGCTGAAAGCAGGTGCAGTTAATTAAGCTGAGGAAAGCTGTTTGTTTCAGTTCAAGTTATCCTATAAAGAGTTACAAGAATTCCTGGTGAAAATATCTTAAAAAGGTGGTTCTGTGAACCTAGCGTGTCTTTCTGTGCTAATGAATAAATTGCACACACTCAAAACCCAACTACAATGAAGGTGGTTTTTTTTCATCTGAGCCCAAATGATATCTAACTGAACTACCTTTCCCAGAATGCATTTAAAGGCATCCAGTTAGAAAAGGCCAGAAAGTTGAAGCACCACAGTGACAAAAATAAACCCACGCCCCACTATACTAATGTATGGAGCTAAGGGCGTGACAGCGAAAATGCATCTTCGAAGTTGTATACCAGCGCCACTGCTAGAACCATGTCAGTCATGTTCCATGACTTTGTTAGCAAGGTCAAGATGTTCAAATATGTGCATCGAAAATTAATGACAGATGCACCACCTAGTGGGAAAATGAATTTATACCTAGAAGCCCCAAAGTACATCAACTGACGCACTCAATTGTCTTGGATGCGTCAATTGACGTACTTTGGAGCTTCTAGGTATAAATTCATGTTCCCATTAGGTGGCACATCTCAATCACTGTTTACAGTTTTACTCCAACATTACAAACAATAAACACATGATGATGTCATGTAATGATGTCACATACTGCACATATTTAACAAATAAGTAACTTCACATTAATTCACATCTGCATTTCATGCTAAACGCAGTCGTCGTGATAATGCGTCAACTGACGCACTTAGCGGCAGGTGTACCTACTCTTGGCATCATACTGGGCAGACTAAATGGACCATACTGGTCTTTATCTGCCGTCATTTACTATGTTACTATGTTATTTTGGGGTTTCTAGTGTTAAAGGGGACCCGGGAAATCCACTGCTTGCTCCAATAGAAGCATTGTGGATGGAACCTGTATGTCTTTTTGGGAAACTGCTAGGTACTTGTGACCTGGATTGGCCACGGCTGGAAACAATATACTGGGCTTGATGGACCTTGGTCTGACCCAGTATGGCAGTTCTTTTGCCCTTTTTAAGTTATTTCAGATTCAGGTAAGTGTTTTTGAAAGCTTTGTTCATTAAAATATATGCTAAGTGTTTTATTAAATGTATCATCTGGTTTCACGGATGAGACCAGTGAATGAGAATGCTGGGATTCATTGACTGGAGGTTTGTTCCTTCAGTACAGTCCTATAGCGAATATCTGAAGGTCTCTCTATATTTTTTATATTTTTAGCTATATGGCTTTTTAGGAAAATGTTTAGATGTTAAAGTGGTATGACTATTTTTCATGTATGAAGACATGATTATTGCCACCCTTAAAAACAATTCAGATCAGTTTGAACAGAAGAACCACATTCCCACAGATCAATTGTCAGTATTCACATGACTTGAATCAATCAATGAACGATGGTCTAATGTTTAAAATGGCCACATTCATTCCCTGTTCCATTTTCAAAATGGTGAAGATAAGAGAGTTGCCTGAGACCCTCAGAAAAGCCATTATCACCAAACATCAATCTTCAAAGAGGTACAAGGCCATCTCCAAAGACCTTGGGATTTCTGTGTCTACAGTTTGCAATGTTATTAAGAAGTTTTCTGCTCATGGAACTGTACAGATCTTCCCATGTTCATGGTGGGAAGAGGAAAGTTAATCCAAGATGTCTTCGAAGATTAGTGCAAACTGTTTGAAAAACACCATATGCAACATCCAAAGAGCTTAAGGCTGACCTACAGAAATCTGGAGTGGTGGTTTAAATCTGCACCATATGCCACACAGTAAACAAAGGAGGACTTCATGGGCGAAGTCCAAGGAGGACCCCACTGCTCAAAGAGAGACATAAAAAGGCACACCTGATCTTTGCCCAAACCCACCTTCAGAAACCACAATCCTTCTGGGAAAATATGCTGTGGACAGATGAAACCAAATGAGTTCTCTGGGAATGCAGACCAGCGATACATTTCCAGGCAAAGAAATGAAGCTTATAAGGGAAAATAACACCATTCCTACAGTTAAATATGTTGGAGGTTGTTTTGCTGCCTCAGGAACTGGAGACCTGGAACGTATTAAAGGAATCATTAAGTCAGAGGTCTACAAAGATATTTTGGAGCGAAATGTGCTACCTAGTGCCAGAAAACTAGGTCTGGTCAAAGATAATGGGTCCTCCATCAGTACAATGACCCAAAACATACATCCAAAAGTACAAAAGAATGGCTAAAAAGGAACAAATGGATTGTTTTAAACTAGCCAGCAGTGAGTCCTAATCTCAATCCAATCGAGAACCTTTGGAAAGAGCTGAAATCTGCCACTGGTAAACGGAATCCTGGAAACATTCATGAGCTGGAACAAATCACAGTTTAAGAGTGGGAGAAACTACCAGCAGATAGACGTACGAAACAGATGGCTACAAGAAATGTTTGGAGGCAGTCATCATTGCCAAGGGTTGTGCAACCAAATATTAGCAAATGGTGTCATTAATCCTGTCCAGGTCATATTTTGTTTTCTTTTTTCTCAGAAATGACTACATCTAAGTTGCATGGACATTTTTTTTTGTTGTTGTATATCTTTGAACATACTATTAAGATACTATGATGACATACAGTTGGAATACTTCCAATTCTTTCTCAAGATATTATATACATAGTGTGGTTACTCACTTGTAACAGGGTATTCTCTGGGGACAACAGGAATCAGTCCTCACACATATGGGTGACGTCGGCATCAATGGAGTCCACGCAGTAACCTCTCCTCAGCTTTCAAAAAAAGCCTTTGGGAGATCCATCATAAATGTGTGGCTGCCTTCCCACCCAAGGGTGCCATCTTGCCTCAGTATGATGACATAGCTCAAGATGGCAACAAAAGAAAAGCAACTGTGCGGGGAGGAGGGAGGGTTGTGGACTGATTCCTGCTGTCCCTGGAGAACATCTGTTACAGGTGAGTAACCATGGTTTTTCTGGGAACAAGCAGGACTCCCTAATTACAGGCTACCGTCAAACCTGTAAGCCACGGTAAAAGAACAAGCAGGACTCCCACAGGCAACCGTAAAACCTGTAAGCCACAGTAAAAAAAGAACAGCGAGGAACAGTAAGAGTACAGTTCGGTCACAAGGCCTTAGCAATGACCCCAGCGTTGACTAGGGAAATCAGTTCTCTGGTAGCATGGACACACAGAAGAGCCAGAGGGCAGTTGTTGCTTTAAACCCGAAACAAATGATGGAATACTGCCTGGCCAAAGGCGCTGTACCGCCGGGACTCCTCCTCCAGGCAGTAATGCGCTGCGAAGATGTGAATCGAGGACCAGATGGTGGCCCGGCAGATCTCCATTAAGGGAACTGAGTGGAGGTTCACCACAGAAGCTGCCATGGCCCAGACGCTGTGTGCTGTGACATGATGCTCCAGCGAAAGACTGGCCTGACCCTAGGTGAAGCCGATGCAGTTTGCCACCCAGGTAGACAGAGTACGCTTGGAGGCTGCTACGAACAGGTGATTAGGGTCATAGAAAATGAAGAGTTGCGAGGAGTGGTGATGGGGCTTGGTCACTCTAAATAGGCCAATGTCCATTTACAGTCTAGTGTATGGAGAATGGCCTCGTCCTACTGGTGTGAGGACATGGAAAAAAGGTGGGAAACACCACCTGCTGGTTGAGATGGAATGGGGAGACCACCTTAGGAAGGAACTTAGGATGTGTCCAGAGCACCACCCTCTTCCTGTAAAACCTGGTGCAGGGGGCATGAGCCACCAGAGCCTGGAGTTCAATGATTCTGTGGGCAGACATGAGCGCCATGAGGATGACCACCTTTCAGGACAGATACTTGAGGTGGCATGAAGCCAGAGGCTCAAAGGGTGGAACGATGAGCTTTGACAGGATCATATTAAGATCCCACTCCACTACTGGCGGATGAATAGGTGGTTGATTCATCAGGAAGCCCATGTGGAAGTGAGCCACGAGTGGCTGGGCGGAAAGGGGCTTCCCCTTGATGAGGTGATGGCATGCCGATAGTGCACCGAGGTTAACCCTGATGGAATTAGACTTCAGACTAGCATTATACAGGTGCAGCAGGTACTGCAGCACCAGCTGGACAGAACAGAAGAATGGGTTGTCACCCTTCTCCACACACCAAACCGAGAAAAGACACTACTTGAAGGTGCATGTCTGCCAGGTAGAGTCCTTGCGAGAGGCCAGCAGGACCTCCTCCACTTCCCTGGGCAAGTTGAAGTGGGCCAAGGCTACTCTTTCAGCAGCCAGGCCGTCAGGGCCAGGGACTCCAGGATGGGGTGTAGGAGAGAGCTGTTCTCCTGCGCAAGCAGGTCTAGGACGCTCCCCAGGGGGAATAGAGCCACCCGAGACAGGCTGAGGAGCAGCGGAAAACTAGGCTGCCAGGGCCACCAGGGTGCTATGATCAGGGTGGTCCAGTCAAGCTGGACCTTAAAGAGGGTCTTGGCAAGGAGTGGTGTGGAAGGCAAAGCATAAAGGAGGCCTTCTGTCCATGGAATGAGAAAAGCATCGGCTGCCACCCAGGAAGGGTGCAGTGCTCTGGAGCAGAAGCGGGCCAGCTGAGCATTGGCCAAGCTGGCAAAGAGATCCATCGCAGGACAGCCCCAATGGCAGAACAGTTGGGTGGCCACCCACGGGTTGAGCTGCCACTCGTGGGGCTGAAGAACCTGGCTCAGAGGGTCTGCTGGGACATTGTCTTGGCCAGGGAGGTACACTGTCCTGCGGCAAAAGTGCAGAGACAGACCGCTTCCGAGCACAGAAGGGACAACCTTGTGTTCCCCTGCTTGTTGATGTAGCGCACTGCCACCTGATCGTTCATCTGGATCAGAATGGCCTGGTTCCATAGGCGGTGTTGAAAAAATTGGAGAGCGCAAGCAATGGCTTGGAGCTCTAGGAAATTGATCTGTTGGAGGCTCTCTGAGACCAACCACTGGCCCCGAGTATGGAGGTCACTGCAATGGGCTCCCCAGCCCAACTTGGAGGCATCCATAGTGAGGATCCTCTATGGAGTCGGGACCTGAAAGGGCATCACTGCCAGCAGATTTGGTGGCTAATGCCACCAGGTGAGGGACTCAGCAAGGAGATGGGTGATGGTTACCCTGTCCTGCAGGTACCCTGTAACCTGTGACCACTGGGAGCAGAGGGCCCACTGGGCATGTGGAGATGGGTGTCGGCCGTGATGTGCACTGTCAAGGCCATGTGCCCTAGGAGGCACAGCATGAGCCGAGAGAGGCCAAAATTTTGACCATGAACCTCCCTTGCGAGGGCCGCTAGACACTGGGCCCTGTTGAGAGGGAGGAAGGCTCTTGCCTGGACTGTGTCAAGCAACGCTCTATGAACTCCAACTTTTGGGTCAGTTGCAGGTGGGACTTGGGGTAGTTGATGACAAACCCCAGGTGCTGCAGAGTGAGAATGGTATGGCGAGCTGCCTGCTGCACCTCAATGGCTGTGCTGCCTCTGCCCAGTCAATCATCCAGGAAGGGGAAGACCACCACCCCCTGCAACCGCAGATGGGCAGCGACCACAGCTATGCACTTGGTGAACACCCTTGGGGCCAAGGCCAAGTTGATCGGCAGAGCCTGCACTAATAGTGGCTTCCTCCGATGACAAATTGGGGATACTGCCAGTGGTGCAGATGGATGGGAATGTGTGTGTACGCATCCCTGAGATCTAAGGAGCATAGCCAATCTCCCTGGTGGAGGCAAGGCAGCGATGTTCCAAGGGAGAGCATCTTGAACTTCTCCTTTACCAGGAACTTGCTGAGATCTTAAAGATTCAGAACAGGGCGAAAGCTGCTGATCCTCTTGGGAACCAAGATGTACCGGGAGTAGAACCCTCGCCCACAAGGTGGGAAGGTACTAGTTCCACCGCCTTGCCCGCTAGAAGCCCAGTGAGCTCTCACTGGAGCAAGTCTCGGTGAAGGGGAGTCATCGGGATCTCCACTGAAAAGAACGGGGTGGCATCTGAATGAAATGGAGGAAGGAACCCTCCCCCACCATCTGGAGGACCCAGATGTTAGAGGTGATGCTGGGTTACCAGTTTGCAAAGAATATCAGAAGCCGCCCCCCCCCCCCCATGTGCTGCAGGACTAGGCCTCCTGGGGTAGGAGAAGCTATGCCCAAGAAGTCAAAAGCCTCTATCAGCTTGTGGCTGGGCGTCGCCTGGATTTTGGAGGCCTTAGGCTTGTGCCAGCTGTGCCCCTGTCCCATGGCCTGCTAGCCCTGTTGGGGAGCTGGGAAGGCCAAGTACTGGGGGTAGTTTTCATAAACTTTACTCTTTTTCAGGTAAAGGGGCTTTTTCCCCCGAAGACTTCCATCGGGAAGGGTCAGCAGTTTTCTGGAGAGCTTGGTCCTGGTCAGGAATTCAGACTACAGCTCGGTGGCCTTGTTCATCATAGGCTTGCCAAAGAGATTCTCCCCCCGGCATGGGACATTGACCAGCTTGTCCTATACCCATTGCTTCAGGTCAGAGGACTATAGCCAGGCCTGGCAGCAGATACTAATGCCCACCGCAGCTACTCTCGACACCTACTCAAAGCCATCATAGGCCGCACAAGTGATGAATTTGGAGCAGTTCTTGACTGTTAAGGTCAGGGTCTGAAATCGCTGGAGGCTCTTCTGCCAGCCCAGCCAAGAATCCAGTGAGCTCCCTCGCCATGTCTCGCAAGTACATGCCCATATAGAACTAGTAAGCCTGGATCCGGTCCATGAGCATCGAGTCCTGGTAGCACTTTCTGCCCAAAGGCATCCATGGAGCAGGCCTCCTGCCAGGGGCACCAAGGAGTGCGTCTTTTGGCTTTTAATGCGACCCCACTACCATGGAGTTATGAGGCAGCTGTGCCTTTTGGAACCCGGGATTCCTGAAGACTCAGTACATGGCTTCAAGTTGCTTGTTCACAATCGGCACTAAGGTCGGGATCTCCCACATGCGGAAGAAAAACTGCACCAGGATTGGGGGAATCAACTAAGTGCCTCCTTTCGAGGGGCCTTCTGTGGTGAGTCCTGGACAAACTCCAAAAAGGAGTAAATGTGTTTGCATAATGACAATAAAAGTACCTTTCTAACCTTTCTTTCTATCTTATTTATTCTGTTTTATTAAGTGGGGAACTTATGATATCAATGTGGGAATTTCTAGGAGGAAGAGATCTCAGGGATGGGGCGAAGAAAGAAGGACTCTAGACGGGCTGAGGAGGATTGGATATAGGGAGGGCGGAATGGAAGAAAGACTAAGAATAGAAGCAGCAGAGGAGGAAAGATCATGGATGGGATAGAGGAAGAGAGCATATTGTGATAGGAATGGGGGATAAAAAGAGGCTCTTAAAACTTTTGGTCACTAACATATTTGGGAGACAGTGGAAGCTAAAACTATATCACATAGTAACATAGTATATGACAGTAGATAAAGACCATCATGGTCCATCTAGTCTGCCCAGCAAGGTGGCAAGAGTAGGTGCACCTGCTGCTCCGTGCAGGTCACTCCTCCCCATGCCTTTGTTTAGGGGTGTACCCACCGCTCCGTTCAGGTCACCCCTATTTGTTAGATAGCAGAGGCAGTTTGATTTTCTCCTGTTGTTATAAAGGGATCCACTGTGTTTGTCCCATGCCATTTTTAATTCTGTCACTGTATTTGCCCCCACCACTTCCATCGGGAGGACATTCCAAGCATCCACCACATTTTCAGTGAAAAAGTATTTCCTGACGTTGCCTTCCTTGCAGCTTCATGTTATACCCTCTACTTTTACAGCTTCCCCGTCTTTTAAAAAGATTTGTTTGTTTATTAAGACTCTTAAGTATTTAAAGGTCTGTATCATATCTCTCCTGTCCCTTCTCTCCTCCAGAGTGTACATATTTAGGTCTTCAAGTATCTTCTCATACATCTTCTGGCGCAGGTTCCAAATCATTTTGGTCGCCTTCCTCTGAACAGTTTCCAGTCTTTTTATATCCTTTTCAAGATATGGTCTCCAAAACTGAACACAATATTCCAAGTGAGGCTGCACCAGCGACTTGTACAGTGGCATTTGAACCTCTTCCTTTCTGCTGCCAATTCCTAGCATCCTTCTAGCTTTGGCCACTGCCTTGACACACTTTTTCGCCACCTTGCAATCCTCAGAAACAATCACTCCAAGGTCCTTCTCCTGATCTATGAAAATCCAACCTCTTGCCCCCTATCGCATACAATTCCCTTGGATTTCTGCATCTCAAGTGCACAACGCTGCACTTCTTCACATTAAATCTTAACTGCCAAGCATTAGACCATTCTTCCAGCTTTTGTAGAGCTTTCCTCATAAGAACATAAGATATGCCATACTGGGTCAGACCAAGGTCCATCAAGCCCAGTATTCTGTTTCCAACAGTGGCCAATCTAGGTCATATGTACCTAGCAGTTTCCCCAAGAGACAAGTTCCACAATGCTTGTACTGGGTCAAGCATTGATATCTTCGGTCACTTCTTAATAACGGTTTATGGACCTTTCCTCCAGGAACTTGTCCAAACCTTTTTAAACCCAGCTACACTAACAGCCTTTACTACATCCTCCGGTAACAAATTCCAGAGTTTGATTACATGTTGAGTGAAAAAATATTTTCTTTTATTAGTCTTAAATAGTTTACCCTGTAGCTTCATTGCATGTCCCCTAATCTTTCTATATTCTGATAACGTAAACAATCGATCTACGTTTACCCGTTCCACTCCGTTCATTAATTTATAGACTTCTATCATATCTCCCCTCAGCCGTCTCTTTTCCAGGTTAAAGAGCCCTAACCTTTTTAGCCTTTCTTCATAGGAGTATCCTTCCATCCCCTTTACCATTTTGGTGGCTCTTCTCTGAACCTTTTCTAAAATCGCTATATCCTTTTTAAGATACGGCGACCAGAATTGCACACAATATTCAAGGTGCGGTCTCACCATGGAACGATATAGAGGCATTATAATATCTTTTGTTCTATTTTCCATTCCTTTCCTTATCATACCTAGCATTCTATTTGCTCTCTTGGCGGCCGCTGCACACTGGGCCGAGGGTTTTAACATGGTATCCACAATGACGCCTAAATCTTTTTCCTGGGTGGTGGTTCCTAATGTGGAACCTTGCATCGTGTAACCATAGTTTGGGTTGTTCTTCCCTAGGTGCATAATCTTGCACTTGTCCACATTAAATTTCATCTGCCATTTTGATGCCCAGTCTTCCAATTTATCAAGATCCTCTTGCAATTTTTCACAATCCTCTTGGGTTTTAACAACTTTAAATAGTTTTATGTCATCTGCAAATTTGATCAACTCACTCGTTATTCCACTTTCCAGGTCATTTATGAATATGTCAAAAAGCAGCGGACCCAGCACAGATCCCTGGGGTACACCACTATTCACCTTTCTCCATTGGGAAAATTGGCCATTTAGCCCTACCCTCTGCTTTCTATCTTTTAACCAGTTCCTGATCCACAATAGTACACTGCCTCCTATCCCATGACTCTTTAGTTTTGCCAAAAGTCTCTGATGAGGGACCTTGTCAAAGGCTTTCTGAAAGTCCAGATACACAATATCAACCGACTCACCTTTGTCCACCTGTTTATTCACTCCTTCAAAAAAACATAACAGATTAGTAAGACAAGATCTTCCTTGTCTAAAGCCATGTTGGCTGTCTCCCATTAGGTTGTGACTATCTACATGCTGAGTAATTTTATTCTTTATGATGGTTTCTACCATTTTTCCTGGTACTGACGTCAGGCTCACCGGTCTGTAGTTTTCCCGGATCACCCCTGGAACCCTTTTTTAAAAATTGGTGTTACATTGGCGATCCTCCAATCTTCAGGTATTAGAGATGATTTTAATGATAGTTCACAGATTACTGATAGCAGGTCTGCAATCTCATATTTCAGTTCTTTCAACACCCTTGGATGTATACCATCTGGCCCAGGTGATTTGCTACTCTTCAGTTTATCTAATAGTTGTAAGACATCTTCCCGATGTATCGATATTTCCTTCAATTCTTCCGCACCTTTAAATACCACTTCAGTCATGGGTAACATCCCTACATCTTCCTCAGTAAAGACCGAAGCAAAGAATTCATTCAGTCTCTCCGCTATCACCTTGTGTGACCCACTAGCTTGCCCAGAGGCTAAGGAAGGCTTGGGTAGCTTGGTGGGGGCAGTATTTTATTGGCAGTTACGTTCCTGTGAAGGCAGTAGCAAAGCCTTCTGGTTGCTGAAGTTTGTACCTTTAGCCAATAAGTGTAGTTGAGGCAGAGGGTAAGGTTTAAACTCAGGCTTTATTCCCCGTCCGGGGCGGATTCAAAACCATGGAACATAAAAGGAAAACAGACCATACGTCTGGTAACACAATTAAAGAAAATACTGTGAACAAAAATCAGCTTCCTTCAGCATTAATTAAACAGCACCAGAAAATAACAGAAAAACAGTTCCTTTCACTCACGTGCAACCTGCAGCTGTTTCTTCCTTCAAACACTTCTGGCTGCTTTAACATAAAGAGTTTACACAATCGGACAAAGTGTATGTACAATCCATTGCAGTGCCCTCTGAAACATCTTCAGGGAACTCCACCTGCATTTCCCCCTCGTCAGAGTGAACTTCTGGCTCCCAAATGCCCTTCAAGTTAAAATGTCTCTGCCGGGGAGTAAAAAGATTATCTTCCTCCACTATACTAGTGGCCTGTGGGAAATTACCATATTGCTTGTATTTAGAGTCTTGAGAGCTACAGAGCTCTTTGTATGAACAGAGAAAGTCAGGGTATTTTAAGTCCCTCTTACTAGGGAGAATACGCCTATCTCCAGGTTCTGCTGCTTCCTGCTTTCTCTGACGAACACATCTCTGCTCTGCTCCCCTTTTTCCACGGCGTTTATCTGTCTCCAGCCAATGTGCCTCAGGGTAAAAACTTTCCCCTTCTGCTTTCCTGGAGTTAGACAGTTTGTAGCCTCTAACCTTGGCTGTAGGACTGCCTTTCCTATTTGCCTCACAGCAATGCTCCTGAGGATACTGGGAGGCTGTGCACTGCTGTTCCCAACAGCTTCTTTGCAAGTCACCAACCTCTGGTTCCTCGGAGATTCTCCTTGGCTCTGTCCTCACAGCTCTGTGGACACTGCTTTCCAGCCCAGCAGTTCCAGGTACTTCTGATCTTCTCCCACTCAAGAACAACTCCGTTTCTCTTTCTCCCCCTTTCTCTCCTTCTCTTTCTCTTACTCTATCTGCTGGTAAGTGAGTCCTAAATATATTGCACTTGGTGTTAGCCTGGGCTCCGCCCCCATGCAGGTGCTCTCTATTTCCTAATGGGTTCTGAGCTCCCTCTCTGCTCGGGCGTTCCCTAACACCTCGTGGCTGTGTTTTCCACTGTTGCTCATGGCAACCCTTTCCCATATGTGAAGGTGAGCTGTCAGTTTCCCTGCTGTTTTGCTCACTCTCCCTTACTTCCATGGGCTCTGATGGCGTTACCTCGTGACACTTGTTGCCTCTTAGTGCTCCTTTAACCCCTTTATCATCTAATGGACCAACTGACTCTCTCACAGGTTTTTTGCTACGAATGTACTTGAAAAGGTCTTTATTTTGCGTTTTTGCTTCCGCAGCAAGCTTCTTCTCAAATTCTCTCTTTGCCTGCCTTATCACAATGCCTTGCATTTGACTTGCCAGTGCTTGTGCTGTTTCCAGGTTTCGTCGTTTGGCTCTTTTTTCCATTTCCTGAAAGATGCTTTTTTGGCAACAACAGCCTCTCTGACCTCACCTTTAAACCATGCTGGCAGTTTTTTGGACTTCCTTCCACTTTTCTTAAAGCGTGGAATACAGCTGGTCTGGGCTTCCAAGATAATATTTTTCAACAACACCCAAGCCTGATGTACGTCTTTAACATTTGCAACTGCTCCTTTTAGTTTTTTCTTAACTGTTTTCCTCATTTTATCATAGTCTCCCTTTCGAAAGTTAAAAGGTAGTACTGTGGATTTCCTTACTATCCCTCCTCCACTAATTAAATCAAAGGCGATCATGCTATGATCACTATTGCCAAGTGGCCCCATCACCCTTATCTCTTGCACTAGATCTGGTGTTC
This sequence comes from Ichthyophis bannanicus, assembly GCA_033557465.1. Classification (NCBI taxonomy): domain Eukaryota; kingdom Metazoa; phylum Chordata; class Amphibia; order Gymnophiona; family Ichthyophiidae; genus Ichthyophis; species Ichthyophis bannanicus. The sequence continues at coordinate 201,074,618 of CM066043.1, read as the reverse complement.
CACTAAAGACTAGGTCTAATATGGCTTCCCCTCTGGTTGGTTCATGAACCAGCTGCTCCAAGAAGCAGTCATTTATTTCATCTAGGAACTTTATCTCCCTAGCATGTCCTGACGTGACACTGACCCAGTCGATACCGGGGTAATTGAAATCACCCATTATTATTACTGCGCTGTAACTTTTGTTAGCTTCCTTGATTTCTTTGAGCATTTCATCATCCATTTGGTCATTCTGGCCAGGTGCTCGATAGTACACCCCCACTGCCATTGCCTTCCCCTTTTATATGGAATTTCAATCCATATAGATTCTACAGCAGATTTTGTTTCCTGCAAAACTTTAATCCTTTCTGAGTCAATGCCCTCTCTAACATAGAGCGCAAACCCCTCCACCAATTTGATCAGCTCTATCATTACGATATAGTTTGTACCCAGGTATCACAGTGTCCCACTGGTTGTCCTCCTTCCACCATGTCTCTGATATTCCAATCATATCTAACCTTTCATTTAGTGCTATATATTCTAACTCTCCCATCTTATTCTTTAGACTTCTAGCATTTGCATACAAGCATTTTAGAGAATGTATTTTATTCATGTTAATTTGGCTATTGTTAGACATGGGTAAATTGGGATCTTTAAGCTCTGTCTGCTCCATACTTGAGGGCATTTGGGCTACTTTACTCTTTTGTGGAACCTCTCTGCTTTTGGTAGTATCCTTCAAGGATACATTCTTCCGAACCATCCGCTCTACTCTTTCAGGGGAGTCCACTCTGTTGCAAATTATTGGATCTCAAGTGTGGAACAAGCTCAGGGTATCCTTACTAATATGAGAATAAAATCGCGAGATCAAACAGGGTCTGCAATACAGAATTGGATGGGGAAAGTAAAAGCAGATGGGCCAGACTATCTACATTTGCTGTTAGTTTTTGGTTTTCTATGTTAACATGCTATTTAGGGTTTTTTTTTATTGCCAGCATTGTGTTATTGAAGTTTGAACTAGCATTTTGTATAACTTTTGTATGCTTAAGCTGTTGCTTTACAAAACCATGCTTTCATTCCTCCTTCCAGGCTGACTAAGAGGCAAGAAGAGTAAACCAGTGGCAGCACTTCAGGTCTCATAAGTGCCTGGAGCCGGATTGCTACTTTGAGCCATGCAGAACAGATGATTCAAATCAAAATTTGGAGCCCGGGCGGCAGAGGAGCAGGATACGGCCTGACATATTGCTACTACTCTCCTCCTGTGGCCAGATCAGCATGGGAGGAAGGTATCGGATGGGGGAGGAGCAATGGAGTTAGATTACGTGTCTTTTCCACATGGAAATACCAGCATTTACATGTGTAGATCACAAAATGTCTAAATGGCAATTTCAGAAAGCTGCTATTTATACATAGAGAATCACGCCACACAGATTTCAAGGGTGCGTGGTTGAAGCATGGCTTGGGCAGGACAGAAATCGACACATGTAGTCCCCATTTCACAAAGGGAATGCATATAGAGAGAAAAATTCCCTTTTGGATTTTACACTAGTCCAGAGACATGCATAGAGTTTAAAGTGCTATTTTGGCCAGGGCTTTACAAGAGGGTTAAAGAAGAAATTTATCTTAAATACCCCGTTATTTATTTCTGTCTCAAAAAAAAATAAAAAAAATATATATATATATTGCTGCAATACTTAGTAGGTGACACTTACAGTATGGACCCGATTCTGTCCCGAACATAGATCCCCTCTGTGCATCCGGTCTGAACCGGACACACAGAGGGGACCGTGATTCTGATCCCGCAGGGCACATCTAGCCCCACGAGATCAGAATCACAAACAGTCCTGCACGTGCAGGACTGCACCCAGCTAGCTCTGTCAAAGCTCTTCAATGGAGCCGCAGCACCACGGCATCATGTTGCCATGGCACCACGGCTCAATTGAAGAGCTGCGATGCCGGCCGCCAGAGAATAAAGTTAATTCCCCGCAGTCCGACCCCAGATCTGGCCTCTTAAGACCAGGATCGGGCTGCGGGGAATGTCCTCTGGCCCCCCCTGCCCCATCTGCACCCCGGCAGAAAATAAACACGTCCACGAAAGTTATTCTACTTCGGAGTGGAATAATTTCACCGGACATTTCGCCGGCCCTGGACATACAGGGCCGACATTAGAATCGGCCCTGTACGTCCAGGGCTGGCGACCGCCCACTGCCTGCCCAGACTCTGCTCCCGGACCGTCCATTTCCCACCCCTGTCTAACTTCCCCGCGCAACCAGCAGGGACATTATTCGTGGCTCAGATTAACCCCCTATATGTATAGATTTGCAGAATGGCACATAGAAATGTGGACGCGCCAACACTTACACATGGATGTTTCAAAATTGCCACTTCCAAGTAGAATTGCTGACACCTTGAAACTGCCAAGTTGGTGATGCTCATTTTTCCCATGTGTAGATTTGTAAAAAGATGACCTCTCTGTTGTGAATACCAGCAAATTTACATACACTCCTAAATGTCATTAAATGTATTAAAACAAAATGCTCCAGAGTCAGCAAAGACTTTTGCATAAGACTGCCAGAACTTGGACATTTCAATCCTGATCTCAACATTCTATGAAAAATGGGCCTCCCCATGTGCCACTAGCCAGGCTCCGCCTTACAGATCCAGCTTGCACCAGGTCTCCCATGATGATTCCATGGAACTGGGAGGATTTTGTGGTCCTTTCTGTGATCACAGAATTGTAGAAGACCTGAGTCCCTGGGCTTAGGAGCTCACGTACAGTAAGATAGAAACAAGACCTTGGGGGTCTTTTACTAAAGACCGATAAGGTTTTGCACCAAATGTCACACCACACATTAATGCAAAGCCTTTGCATTAGCTGTTGGGGCGGTGATCGGTATGTTCTCAGCAGTTAATGGGCAACTGAGTACCGCAATGAGTGACCAAGTAATGCGGGTGACTTAACGACACCAACAGAGGTGTTATTAGGTGCACCTAATCTAAGTGCCACATTAAATGTACTCGTGTGTTAATGTGTTCTCCATGCGCATGCTCCACCTCTGAACCGCCCACTCTCCACCTTAGCTTGTGTCAGTTAACGTGCATTTTAGCGGTCAGTAGCTGGCATGCCTGCATGTTAGGGTTCACCACAGTCAGCTACTGCTTGCTAAAATGCGCGTTAACTGGTTAGCAGCATTTAGTAAGAGGGCCCCTAAATCATAGTCTTTTGCTAAATTCTAAGAGCCTAATATTTAAAAGAATTTATCTGGTCAGTAGCACCTAACTGGATAAATACTACTAACTGGGACCAGCCAATGATTTTGGATAATACCACTGAAAATCACTGCAGACATCCCTAGCACTATCTGCATAGCTCCAGAGTCGTCCAGGGCTAGAGTTAAGGTGGAGCAGCAGCTCATCTGCATAACACCAATTTTTAGCACAAAATATCTTCCCTAAGATATGCAAATGGGTATCTGGATAACAGCACTGAATACTGCGATGGTCCAGATTGAGACAGCAATTGGCAGCATACCTGGAAATTTAGTGCCACTATCCAGACAGCAACTATCACTGCATACTCAGGTATAATCCTTCAGCACCACAGCCAGCATTTAAAGGAACATCAACTACAGAGTTTAAATATTAATCCCTACATATTTTATCATTCTATAAAGCGTAGTTACTCACCTGTAACAGGTGATCTCCGGAACAGCAGGAATTTAGTCTTCACATTTGGGTGACATCGGGTACCAACAGAGCCCGCACAGGAAGCTCCCCAGCTACCAATAGGAAAGCCTTTGGGAGCAGTCCGCTGCACCTGCGCTGCTGCCTTTCCACTCTCCTGGCTCCCTCTCCTCAGTTGTGTTTGTAGTTGAAGAAATGAAGTGGACCCCCCCCCCCCAAAAAAAGAACCCTACAACTCCAAGGGGAGGAGGGCGGGTAGTGAAGACTAAATTCCTGCTGTTCCCGGAGATCACCTATTACAAATGAATAACCATGCTATCTCCAGGAATAAGCAGGAATATAGTCTTCACATATGGGACTCCCTAGCTCCCAGATTTCTGAAGAGTTCGACTGGGTCAGAAAGTTGGACAAGGTCATTTGAACCTAGACTTTCCCACCAAGGAGATCTGGCAAAAAGTGGGCGGGGGGTAGGAGTTGTTTTTACATTCCAAAGAGAAGATGAAGGACTGCCTGACCAGAGGCTGCATCCCAGCGGGAGTCCTTGTCCAAACAGTAATGGGCTGCGAATGTATGGATAGAGGACATGTAGCAGCTCGGTAAATCTTGTCAATGGCTACTGAACAGAGGTTAGTAACAGAGGTTGCCATTGCTCAGACATTATGAGCAGTCACATGTCCTGTGAGGGAAAGACCTGCTTTATCATATGTGAAAGAAATACACTATCCAAATGGATAGCACACTGTATGTTTGGTCATTGGAAGGCCCAGGTGAGAAGGATCAAAGGAGATAAAGAGCTGGGAGGACTTCCTATTGTCTTCTGTCCTTTGGAGATAGAAGGCCAGAGCTCTCTTACAGTCAAGTGTATGTAGGGTGGCTTCTGCACAAGAAGCATGAGGTCTTGGTAAAAAGAACGGTAGGATTACTGAGTGATTAAGATGGAAAGGTGATACTACTTTCGGAAGAAAGTGGGGGTGTGAATGAAGGACTATCTTGTCATGATGAAAACGTGTATACAGAGTATGAGCCACTAAGGCCTGCAGCTCACTGATGTGCCTGGCTGATGTCAGGGCTATGAGGAATATAACCTTTCACGTTAAGTATTGGAATTGTGTGGTTGCTAAGGGCTCAAATGGCGGTTTGAGGAGCTGAGCTAGTACCACATTGAGATCCCATGCCACTTGTGGTGGCTGAATGGGTGGTTTGGTGAGGAGAAGACCCCTCATAAAACGTGCTACCAGAGGAGCTGTGGAGATGGGTCTGTCTTTCACAGGCTTATGGAAAGCTGAAATAGCACTAAGGTGCACTCGCACTGAGTTCATCTTAAGACCTAGAGGAGATAAATGCAAAAGATACTGAAGGAATATAGGTACTGATGTTTCAAATGGATTGTGACCATTTTGAGAGCACCATGAAGCATACCTACGCCATCTGAAAGAATAGGTCTTTCTGGTGGAGAGCTTTCTGGAGGAAAGGAGAATATTTTTTACATTAGTAGATAGTGGCATACCCTGGAAGATTACGCTCTAAGCAGCCTGCTGTCAGTCGAAGGGACTGCAGATTGGGATGGAGAAGTACTCCGTTGTCCTGAGATAAGATATCCGGCCTGGAATCCAGTGGGAATGGTGATGCTTGTGTCAGATGAAGTAGAAGGGGAAACCAGGGTTGACGGGGCCAGCGAGGGGCTATGAGAATCATAGAGCCCTTGTCTGCTTGTAATTTGAGGAGGGTCTTCGAGATGAGGGGGATGGGGGAAACGCATAGAGGAGTCCCTGACCCCAGTGGATCATGAAGGCATCTGATGCTAGGCTGAATTTGGACGGAACTCTGGAGCAGAACTGAGAAAGTTGAGTGTTCTGTTGAGTGGCAGAGCTATCCAGATGTGGAATAGTCTTGCTGCTGATGTTGGGTCTAAAGACCATTCATGGGGTTGTAGGATCTGACTCAGTTTGTCTGCTAGTTCTTCCCAAACAGATTCTCACCAGTGCAGGGGATGTTACCCAACTTATCTTCGACCCATTGTTCCAACTCAGAAGCTTGGAGCCAAGCCAGATGCCTTGCACCTATGGCAATAGAAGAAGCCCTGCTTGATAACTCAAAGGCTCAAAAGCAGCTCTATTCACAAATTTAGAGACATTTTGGCTGTGAGCCAAGACAGCCTGGAAAGCTGGACGCTTCTCCTCTGAAAGAAAAGGGAGCAATCCCCCCCCAGTCTTTATTAAGCTCCTTCAAGAACATTCCCATGTAAAAGATGTATGAATTTATCCTACTGGATAGCATTGATGCTTGGAAGGAGCCACAGGCAAAGGAATTGAGATTCCTCGATTCCCTGTCCGGAGGAATAGATGCATGATTTCTCCCACTTTTTATATGGCGCATTGCCAATTCCACTATCATAGAATGGTGTGGGAGTTGTGGTTTTTGGAAGCCAGGGCATTCAGGCACTCTGTATATGATGTCCAACCGATGACTTATGGAAGAAACTGTTAGAGGGGTGTCCCACATTCTGAGCATCAGATTATGTAGGAACTGGTGTACCAGGAGGATAGTCACATTTTTCGGGGCTGTGAGGTACTGGAGGATCTCCAGTTCCTCCGCTCTCGGTTCCGGTTCTGACGCTGTCAGGATGGAAAGGTCAGGCACCATGTCTCGGATAAACTCCTGAAAGGACATGTCTTCAGGAGGGGATTTACGGTGAGTACTAATTGACGGTGGTGAGTGCTTCGAGATGATGTCTTGGAGGTCATCGGAATCGAGGGATCGGTGATTGGAATCAGAAGTGTCTGGATCCGATGCCGGAAAGTATCGCCGATGTCGACAGTGACATGAGCAGCAGTGATATTCCTCAATGTCCTCGGGGGCTAACCTTTGTGCAGACCAGGGAGGTTCCGTGGTCGATGCTATCACTGGGCCCAATACCAATACCTTGGTACTCCATGCACAATGCATCGATGACAAAGGCAAGACCGATGCCGCCTGTTGCACCGGAGTCATCAAGGTTGATGCTCCCGGCTGCATTCCTGGGACTGTCGGTGCTAATGGTACCGAAGCTGCCAGAAGAGCCGCTATGGTCCTTTCCAAGGACAGCATACGCTGATCCAGGGAGGTAGCCTGCATCTGGTCCCATGAAAGAACAGGGCTGGGTGCCACCATACCAGAGCAAGGCATCGGGAGCTCTCCAGGGGCCTCGGGTGCCTCCCGAATCCCCATCAAGGTTTTGGAGGATAAGTCCTCCCGCTGGGGATGTCTGGACAGATGACCAGCTTCAGAGGAAGTCCTGGACGATTCCCGGTGAGCCGAACGGGATCTTTCTCTGGATTCCCGAGACTTTTCCGAGAAGTCCTTGGACTTTTCTCTCGGTTCCTTCAGTTTCTCAGAGGAGTCTCGGGTTTTTGACTTCTTTTGGAGACTTGGAGGGAGACATTGTTTTCTTAGTCTTCTTCTCCGAGTGCCTCGACGACTTGGAGTGCTTCAAACTGTGGGAGCAGGACGATGCTCTGGATGAAGTAGAGGAAGAGTTCCCCAAACATTTTGGCCCGGTTCCCTAGGCCCCTCTTCGTCATCTGCTTGCAGAGGGAGCAGTCTTGGGGAATATGGTTGGGACCAAGACACTTCAGGCACCAGTCATGTTTGTCGGTAACCAAGATGGTGCTGGAGCACTTGGTACAGTTTTTTGAAACCGCTGGAGAGTTTCTCCATCTTAAGATGGTAGGCAAGGCCCAAGGGCAAGAGGCCCCGAGGAAAAAATAAAGGTGTTTTTTTTTTTAAAAAAAGAAACGAAAAATAAACAAAAGGATGAAGGGAGTAGTATCGAGCGATACTGTTGAGGTGAGGCAGAGTAGTGAAGGAAAAGTTTTAGAAGTTCTTTTCTGCGGTGATAGGGTAGTGACCCGATAGCTCCGCGGAAAAAGAAGAACTGAAGAGAGGGAGTTGGGACAGCGGGAAGGCAGCAGTGCAGGCGCAGTAGACTGCTTCCGAAGGCTTTCCTATTGGTAGCTGGAGAGCTTCCCACGCAGGATCCGTCGGTTCCCGATGTCACCCTTATGCGAAGACTATATTCCTACTTGTTCCTGGAGATAGTGAAATCTATTTATCTATACAAAAATATAAAGCACAAATTCCAGCAATTTTTTTAAACTCAGAAATTCAAATACTGAACCCTTTTTTTTAACAAAATGCACATATCTGGCATATTACTCCCTATTGTTAAGGGCTTCTGAGACAACCAAACCATAACGTAAATGAACTGTGTTCAGTTTAAACCATGGATTCTCAAGCCAGTCCTTGGGACACACCTAACCAGTCAGCTTTTCATGATAAACACAATGAATGTGCATGAGAGAAAATTGCATGCAGTGCCTTCATCGTATGCAAATCCCTCTCATGCATATTCATGGTGGCTATCCTGAAAACCTGACTGGCTAGGTGTTTTCCAAGGACTGGCTTGAGAATTCCTGCTTTAAACTATATATATGACGTTTAGACAGGAAAACAGAAATTTAGGCCCATGCATCCAAAAGGACTCCTATTGTTTTATAAAGCCTCTGTTGAATACAGAACTTTCTAAAATACATATTGCGTTGCCAAGAGCAAAAGGTGTATTAGGTAGTACGTACATCACAGAAAACCATTGGCATCGCTCAAGGTTTTGCTTATGTAAGTTGCATTACATAGGTATGGAAGCAGACAATTTTGCTAACTCATGGGAGTAATTTATGAAGGGTTTTCCACACCAGAGGAGTAAACGTCTGAGTGGTAACACGAAGGTCCATATGCAGGCATGCTCAGAGGCAAAGCACAGGCAAAGTTGTGATTTATGCTTGTTTATAAAATACGTGTGTATTTCCATGCAAACACTTGCATCTGCCCCTGAGCACGTGTAGTTCTTCGTGTCTTCACTTTAGGCACCATTCTGCTACTTTTGTCCTAGTATTATATAAAGACACTTAGCTGCCTATTTTAAGTCTATGTTATAAAGGCATGTAGGTGCCTGTTTGGCCATGACGCATAGGCAGCCTGATATGAAATTACCGTATTTCCCAGAAAATAAGATGTGGTTTTTACATTGGGAAGTGATGGCATGACAGTACAATGGAGCAACCTATCTAATAAATTTATGCAGTGGACCATGTCCCTTGAAACGCATATAAATACATCTGCGCAATGGACAGTCTTTCTCCCTGGACCCTCCACTCTACGCCCAACGTTGCAAATAGCATACCAGACACATTTCAGTTACAACACAAATAGCGTAGTTACTCACCTGTAACAGGTGTTCTCTGAGGACAGCAGGAATCAGTACTCATATATGGGTGACGTTGGCACAGATGGAGCCCTCGTGCGGAGCAAATCCCCAGCTTTCAAAGAAAGCCTTTGGGAATTGCATCACGCATGCGCGGTCCCCTTCCCGCCCAAGTGTGCCATCTTGCTCAGTCAAATGACATAGCTAAAAAGATGGCAAAAAGAACAAAATATAATAATAGGACTGCAACTCCAAGGGGAGGAGGGAGGGTCATGAGGACTGATTCCTGCTGTCCCCGGAGAACACCTGTTACAGGTGAGTAACTTCGCTTTCTCCTGGAACAAGCGAGTCCTCACATATGGGACTCCCCAGCTATAGGCTACCGAGAACCCACAGCTGAAAAATAGGCTCCCTCTATGAGAGCTGCAAGCAGCCACAATAGGAATTTAACTGAGAGAGTAGCACTCCAGTAGCCTGACACAGAAGGGTCAGAGGGCAGGAGCTGCCTAGACCTCGAAAAGGTTACGGAGTACAGCCTGGCTGAAAGCACTGTCCCGTCGGGACTCCCTATCCAGACAGTAATGGGTAGTGAAAGTCTGACCCGAAGACCAGGTGGCGGCCCGGCAGATGTCTGCCAATGGAACAGAGCGGAAGTGAGCCACTGATGCCGCCATGGCCCTGACCCGGTGGGCCATAACACGACCCTCAAATGGAAGCTCGGCTGCCCTGTATGCCCAGGCGATACAGTCCTCTACCCAGGTGGACAGCGTATGCTTGGAAATGGCCATCCCCAGCTTACTGGGGTCATAGGATATGAAGAGCTGAGAAGCCCTCCTATGGCCTTGCGTACGCTGAATATAGAAGGCCAACGCCCTCTTACAGTTCAGGGTATGCAGAACTGTCTCTGCCCTACTAGCATGCAGTCTGGGAAAGAAGGTAGGCAGTACCACCTCCTGGCTGAGGTGGAACGAAGAGACCATTTTCGGAAGGAACTTGGGGTGCGTGCGGAGCACCACCCGGTTCCTATAGAACCTTCTATAAGGCTTGTCGGACACAAGGGCCTGCAGCTCACTCACACACCGAGCCGACGTGAGTGCCACCAAGAAAACTACCTTACAAGAAAGGTAGCGTAGATGGCAGGTTGCCATCGGTTTGAAAGGAGGCTGAGTAAGCTGCCCTAATACCATATTCAAATCCCATTCAGTCGCCGGAGGGCGGACCGGAGGCTTCAGCAGAAACAGGCCTCTCAAGAACCTAGAAACTAGGGGATGTGCAGAGAGAGGCTTTCCCTCCACCGGGAAGTGGTTTGCTGCAACGGCACTGAGGTGAACTCTGACGGAATTGGACTTAAGGCCCAAATCCGAAAGATGGAGAAGGTACTGTAAGACCATTGCAACCTGGCAGGACAAGGGATTTACAGTCTGCTCTTCACATCAAGCTACAAACCTATGCCACTTGAAGGCATAGGTCCTCCTCTACATCCTTTGGAAGGAGGAGTGGGGCGAGCACTACCCTTTCAGCAGCCATGCCATTAAGTTGAGGGAGCTGAGATTAGGGTGCAGGAGAGTGCCCCCCTCCTGGGACAGGAGGTGTGGAGAGAATCCCAAGGGGATGGGGGCCTCCACCGCTAGCTGAAGCAGAAGCGGAAACCAGGGTTGTCTCGGCCACCTGGGAGCTACCAGGATGACCGAGGCCTTGTCCTGGAGATTCCTGAATAGAGTCTTGGCCACCATCCTTTAGATCTAAGGAGCATAGCCAGTGTCCCTGGCGGAGGTAAGGCAGCAATATTCCAAGTGAGAGCATCTTGAACTTCTCCCTCACCAGGAATTTGTTTAAGTTGCACAGGTCGAGGATGGGTCTGAGGCCTCCTGTCTTTTTTGGTACCAGAAAGTACCTCGAATAGGAGCCCTTGCACTGTAGGTGGTGGGGCACTGGTTCTACCGCCTGATCCTCGAGAAGACCTGTTAACTCCTTCAGAAGGTGGTCCCAGTGAAGGGGAGACCTGAGGGGCTCTCCTGGAAAATGAGGAGGAGGAACCTGGGTCAAATGGAGAAGATAGCCCTGATGGACTATCTGTAGGACCAAGGTATCGGTGGTAATGGCTGTCCATCTGTGGGCATACAGGGCAAGCCTTCCTCCTGTGCATTGTCTGACCTCTGTGGTGAGAGTGGCCATGCTTTGAGAGTCAAAAGCTGCTTCCAGGCTGGGCCGGGGCCGGTGCCTGGGGTTTGGGGGCTTTCTGCTTACGTGGGCCATGCCCCTGTCCCTTGGCCTGCTGCCCCTGTTGGGGAGCCAGGGAGGCCTAAAATGGGGGGTAGCTTCGGTAAGTAGCACCCTTCCTTGGGTAAAAGGGCTTCTTACCTGAGCCCTTCTTTTTAGAAGGGGCAGAGGTTTTCTTTGAGAGCCGTGTCCTGGTCATGTACTCGGACTTGATCTCAGCGTCGGTCATGGGTTTGCCAAAGAGGTTCTCTCCCTGGCATGGGACATCGACCAACTTGTCCTGAACCCATTGCTCAAGGTCTGATGACTGTAGCCATGCTTGGCTGCGTGCACCGATGCCCGCCGGTGCTACCCGGGCCGCCGACTCGAAGCCGTCATAAGCTGCTCGAGTCATGAACTTCAAGCACTCATGGACACTGGTGGACAGGCTCTTGAAGCGCTGCAAAGGTCCCTTGGAGAGACCAGCTGAGAACCCGGCGAGTTCCTTCACCAGGTCCCTCAGGTACATGCCCATGTACAGCTGGTAGGACTGAATACAACGTATCAGTATAGAACCCTGGAAGCACTTCTTTCCGAGGGCATCCAAGTCGCGGGCCTCCCTGCCAGGAGGCACCGAGGAGTGCGTCTTGACTGTTCAGTCTGCACATGGCCGATTCCACAAGCATGGAGTTGTGCAGCAACTGTGCTTTTTGGAATCCAAGGCTCTTACGGACTCGATACATCGAGTCGATCCATTTACTGATCACCGGCGCCAATGCTGGTGTCTCCCACATGCGGAGCATCAGTCATTCCAGGATTGGAGGCACGGGTACAGTAAGGGCCTCCCGAGGGGGAGAGTCATACTGGAGGATCTTGAGCTCTTCGGCTCGAGGATCCTCCTCGGACTCCGCGGGGAATGTCAAAGCCTTTGACATGTTCCTCACGAAGTCCAAGAACCATGTGTCCTCTGGGAGGGACTTTCTCTGAGGCTCGGACACCGGGGAATCGGACGGGACGTCCCTGTGCCGACAGGTATCCAGGGACTCTTCCTCCTCCATCCCCCATCCCAAAGCCTCCAAGGAGGAATCGAGGGGCTCCGGCATCGAGGGCCCCGGCCTCGACCGCCCCAACACCGGTGGAACCGGCGGCGATGACCTCGGCCCCGAGTGGGAGGCCAAGAGGGACCTCGGCCGAGGATCGACTCGATTACGCATGGTCTCGAGGATCGGCTCGGCCTCCGGGGTCGACTTAGATGTCAGTGGCCTGGTGGTCGGGGCGGAAGGACCAGTGAGACCAGCAATCAGCGCCCGCTGCTGCTCCATGAAGGCAGACATACTGCGCTCCAGGGCCACCATTCTGAGATCGAGTCCAGAAGGCTCCGCAGCCGCTGGGTCGGGGCCCGATGCTGGTTCCCCTGGGAGGGGGAGTCCTCGACGAGGACAGTTGTAGTTACCTGCCTTGGCTGCTCCGTATCCCATCGAGGAAGCTTCGCTGGATGCTCCATCTCCGAGGATCCGGGCCAGCGCTCAGGGCTCCGCGAACGGTCCCGGGAGGGACCTTGCCATTCAGAGCCATCCAACGATGCCATCTTCAAGGATTTTTTTCTTCCTTCGATATTCCCGTGAGGGAGAGCCCCCTCTCCGAGGAACCTCTACGACGCTTGGTCTCGGAGTGCTCGCCCTGAGACGTAGAGGCCTCAGACGAGGTCTGTTCCCGCGAAGGTACGGACTCAGCAAAAATCCTATCATGCTGCTGCTGGCGGCTTCTCAGGGCCTTCGAAGAGATCTTCCTGCACGGGCTACAGACCTTCGGGTCATGGTCAGACCCGAGGCACTGGAAACAGCAGTCATGTGTATCGGTGAGGGACATTAATTTACTACACCGATCACATTTTTTTAACCCGCTGTCAGCCATAGGGGGAAAAAGGGCCCCTGCGAGATTGAAGACCCGGGCTGCCAGTGAAAAAGAAAAAGAGCGCGAACGCTAGTCACTAAGGACAAAAACGGAAAAATCAAGCCGACTCGATAAGGTGTACTGAGCTGAAGGCGGAAAGGGGAACCAATGTTAAACTGGTAAAGAAAATAAATGAATTTTTTCACTTTGTAAACTTTTTTCCACGGCAACTATGGGACCACATCCATTGGGCTCCACGGAAAAAAGGAGACTGAGCAAGATGGCACCCTTGGGCGGGAAGGGGTCCATGCATGCGTGATGCAATTCCCAAAGGCTTTCTTTGAAAGCTGGGGATTTGCTCCACACGAGGGCTCATTTGGCGCCGACGTCACCCATATGTGAGGACTGACTTCCTGCTTGTTCCCAGAGAACTTCTTTTTAACACCATAGAAAATGGTGATACTGAAGGCACGGAAAGTTATTCATTATGCAGAAGAACATGGTAACAGAGCCACCAAGCAAAATTTTGGGATAAATGAAATATTTGTTAGACACTGAAGGAAGACGCAGGGAAAACCTAACCTTGATGAAATGCAGCAAGAAGGCAAATCACAGCTGCAAAGCATGGTGGCCTGAATTAAAAGCACATCTGTTTCAGCTCATCATAGAGCGGAGGACCCAGGGTCATGAACTGTCCACTGTGCAAGTGCGATTCAAAGCAGTTCATATTGCCAGGGAAATGAATATTGAGGGATTCAAGGCTGGTCATTTGTGGTGCTACAGATTTATGATAAGAAATAAATTAAGCATTAGACAAAGAACAACCATGTGTCAGCAGCTCCCCACTGATTTCTTGGATAAAGTACGGAATTTCAGGGAATTCGTAAACAAAGAAATCAACACATACATAGTGACACCGGACTTCATAATCAACATGGACGAGGTTCCCTTAACCTTCAACATCCCATTAGGGAGAACGGTTAGTCAAATACTAGAACAAGACAAGACATGAAAAGACATACTTTACAGTGATGCTGGCCTGCTGTGCTAGTGGAAAGAAGCTGCCACCTATGATTATATTCAAAAGGAAGGCAATGCCACATCAAACTCTAACAACCAACATTGTTGCTGATGTGAATGAGAAAGGATGGATGGATGGATGAGAGCATGATGTTGAAATGGCTGCAGCACTGCTTTAGTAAGTGGCCGGACAAATTTTTCAAGAGACAGAAAGCGCTACTTGTCATGGATAGCATGAGAGTCCATTTCACTTAAGACATAAAGAAGAAAATAAAATTTTTGAACACCGTCCTGGTTATTATACCTGGTGGTATGACAAAAATGCTTCAACCGCTTGACATTTCCATCAACAGAAGATTCAAAGCTGTGTTGCGTCACCTATGGGAAAACTAGATGCGTCACGGAAAACAGTTTCATGGCTACGGCCACATGTGCCACTCCACTTTTGCAGAAGTCTCTGGGTAGGTTGCGACAGCATGGTGGGGGGAGTGTGAGTGATAAAATAATAAAATCAGGTTTTGTGAAGGCTGAGATCCTAAAGAGCCCTGATAATTGTGAAGATTAAGACGATGAAGAAGACAATAATGAATATGAACTGGCACCTGAAACTGCAGAACTATTTCATAGCGACACCGAAGATGAGGACTTCAACGGCTCTCCCGAAAGTGATATCGAACAAATCTGATATGGAATGAGCTCCTAGGGTGTTATGCACTTTATTTAAGAGTGTTATTGTAAAGTGAAAGTGAAACAGAATAAATCGGGTTTTAAAAAAAACGTCAGTGTTGTCTTGTGTTTTATTTTTAGTACCAGTGACTTATGTAGTGGGGCGATTTATACTAAATACCCAATTTTGGTCTCTGCAACTTATACGCAGGAGCAACTTATAATCCTAGAAATATGGTACCCCTTCACATATGTGAATGCCAGATTTTTGTTTTTAAATTTCATGCCCGAAGGGAGCTCAGGTGGTTTAAAATTCCCAAAAAGTAAGCACTATTCCCTCCTCAAACACCTCTTCAAAAGTCAATTCAAGAAAAGCAGTTAGTGAAGGCTTACCTGTGACTCGACGCAGGTGTAAATGCCAATACACTAATAAAAACCCTACACATATAGAAAACATTTTTGCCATAGAATATTAGCCTGCACGTGTCTGGCATTTTTCAGAAGATCTTTAGGTGTTCCTATCATTTCAGATGCCAAAGCCTGTTATTTTTCATTTTGCTTTCTTGTAAGAACACACAATTTAAAACTCTATTTTACAAAACAAAGAATTCAATACATGCAATTAGATATTTCATAGCTGTACAAACCTTGGGCTAATTCAATATGGATTTCTCACTCTGTGTGACACTGGTAAAAATCTTCACTCATGAGGGCCTTTGAGCTCTGACTGAAAATGTCACATAAACTATATTGATGAATTAAACATAATCTTTTCATGCTTTGCCACTGTGTGCATTGTAATAAATTCACGCAGCACAGAGGAAATTTAGGGTGTGATGTAAAATTCAGAGTGCTAGTGTTACACTTATTTTCTTGAGGCAATTAGTAGGTGCACTTAGTTTTTATGAGTGGTTTCTGGAGCATGACACAATTGTAAAACAGCTCTCACAAGGTACCACATTGCAGGCAAATCCCAGCACCTGGTCAGAGATCCAAGCATGCAAACCATTGAAGGGAGGACAGATGGAGTGCTATGTGACTAAGTGCACACTATACAACCTTCAATCTGTTCCGAAAGAAAACACATGGTTCTGGGAGGGGGCATATGTCACACTGCATCTGCTGCTGTTTAATGATTTGGGATAGCACTATTTATATGTGAAAAAGATTTACCCCTCCTAGCTGGACTACAAACTTTCTTGCAAAACTGTGTTGGGTTTTAAAACTCTTTCGAAATCCTCCATCCTAAAAAGATCTCTGTACATAAGACACAGCATATCAAAAAAGGGAAAGGGACGCAGGTCAGCAAAATTGGTTATTTTTTTTATGATATGCAAGAGTCCATCAAAAATGGGGGACTAAAAAGGCTGTATCTGGCATACAATAACTGACTGTTTCTACACCCTTTCCCTCCCACTTTTCCACCTCCCACTCTCTCTCACGCTGCCTCGCTCAGCATTTGAGCATAACGGGTATAGAGTTGCGAGGTATGTGCATACTTTATAAAATACATACATGCATACCTGTACATATTACAAATTCACAGTTGTACCTGTCTGAAAGCAGGGGTAACTTTATGCGGCAGCATGCATATGCTATTGGGGATATACTAGGAGTCTATTTTTTTAAGGGTACGTACATGACTATTTTGTATTTATAAACCTGGCATAAAATAAGCATGTTTTTCACGTTTCTTTATAGGTGGCCTGTTATAAAATTACCTCCCACGTAACCATCTACCTCACCTACCCTGCCTGTCTTGCTCACTCACATATTTTGTGCGCGCTATTAGCATTTAATGTCTGCTGTTTGCTGCCCAGACCCACAGGAAGGTTAAATTAGACTAACCTGCTAATTGTTCTTCCTTGAGGAACTCAAGTCCAGTCCCGAACCTCTGGGGTTGTGATCCTCCTCCAACAGCTTGGAGACTGAGAAACGCCATTCTTGTGATGACATTGGTATATAACCACAGGATCCGCCTTCTCACTCCAGTAACCTATTGACAAAGCAAACTCCCCGGAGCAACAATTAAGTAGCAACCACTACCAAGAAACTATGAACAAACTGAACCTGTAGTTAACTAAGGAACACAATTAACAAACAGTCTTTTGTTGTGTTCCCTTACCAGACTAAAATGCCTTAGAAATGCTGAGGTCCTTCCTCCCCCCTTATGAAGGATGTTGACCCCAACTAGAATTCCCCTCCAGACCTTATGCCCCCCTGAACCAGACCCCTCAGGAAAAATGCTTCTTAACTTTAATAGATCTCCTGCTTCAGGCCATAGTCCAAGGATAACCGGGCGGGATATGGGACTGGACTTGAGTTCCTCAAGGAACAACAATTAGCAGGTAAGTCTAATTTAACCTTCCTTATTGTCCCTCAAGTCCAGTCCCGAACCTCTGGGGATGTAACAGAGCAGTACAAAGAAATCAACGGGAGGGACCTGCTAACCCCGCCTGAAGCACTGTGGAACCAAAACAGGCATCCCTCTGCGTCTGAATATCCAGACAATAATGCTTGACAAACGAACTTACCGACAACCAGGTTGCCGCTCTACAAATTTCCACCACTGGTACTGAACCGTACTCCGCCCTAGATGCCACTTGCGCTCTAGTGGAATGAGCTCTTAGTCCTTCAGGAACCGCCTTACCTTTTAAGAGATACGCTGACCCTATCGCTTACTTAAGCCATCTAGTTATGGAAGCTTTCGACGCCATGTCACCTTTTCTAGATCCTCCAAACAACACAGTCTATTAGACTTTCAGAAAGTTGCCCTCTTTCTTATATACTTCTTTAATGCCCAACGGACATCCAACAGACGTAACTTCCCTGCCGAAGCATTGCAGTCTGGTCCGGGAATTTCTAAAAAGGCCAAAGCCGATGGCTTGGCATTATCTTCAGTTGCTTGGGACCATGGCGGCTACTCTCGAGCTGGTTCCGTGGGCACGAGCATATATGAGGCCGTTACAGAGAGCTTTGCTCCGGTGGTGGTTGCACCAAAAGGATCAGTTGTCGCAGAAGTTGCCCTGTCTACCGGAGACGTGTCAGGCACTGAAGTGGTGGCTGCATTCAGAAAATCTAGAAAAAGGAATGCCCTTGGAAGCTCCCGCATGGATTCCCCTGACGATGGATGCCAGTCTTCTAGGCTGGGGAGCTCACTGTTAACATTGTTTCGTCCAGGGTCAGTGGACCATACTGGAACGAAGTTGGTCAATCAACAGATTGGAACTCCGCGCAGTAACGTTGGCACTTCAAGAGTTTCAGCCTTTTCTCCGGGGAAAGGCCATTCGGGTGTTTTCCAACAATGCGAAGGCAGTGGCTTACGTCAACCGTCAGGGAGGTACCAACAGTTCCGCGCTGGAAAACGAGGCCGAGGTGCTGCTCGACTGGGCTGAGACGCATCTAGTAGCTCTGTCGGCAGCGCATGTAGCAGGAGTAGACAATGTGGAGGCCGATTTCTTGAGTCGAGTAAAGGTGGATCCAGGAGAGTGGATCCTTCATCAGGAAGTGTTCGAGATGTTGGTGCAAAGGTGGGGCACACCAGTAATGGATCTCATGGCCACGTTCCCATCGGCGAAGGTAGAATGGTTCTTCAGCAGAAGACGAGAAAGGATGTCGGAAGGGCTGGATGCTCTGATACAGCCTTGGCCCTAACACCAACTCCTCTACGTGTTTCCAAAATGTGCCGATAGGCTCCTTCCTTCTTTAGGACCACGAAGTATATGGAGTATCGACCGCACCCGCATTGGTCCGTTGGTACTGGAGCTATGGCCTCAAGAGCCAGAAGCCTGAGCACTGTCTGCAACACTGCCGCGCATTTGAGACGTGCTCTGCACGAAAGAATAGGTCACTGGTCGGTGAAACTCTAAAGCATAACCCTCTCGAATGACCTCCAGCACCCACTGATCCGATGTAATTTGGACCCAGGCAGGATAAAAATCTCATAGCCGAGCCCCTACGGGTACCAATCCCACCTGGGTCCCCCTGACTTCATTGTGACTTTCTAAGATTCGAGGAGGAAGAGGCTGCAAAACCTCTACCCGCTCCCTGAAACCTCCGAAATCCTTGTGTCTGATAGGGAAAACGTCCTCTCTGAAGTTGGCCGAACCTCGGGGGAACGAAAGCGACAAAACTCTCTCTGCTGCCCTTTAGGCACAGGATTGGGCCGCCCCTGCTTCTGCTTGTCCTCCGGAAGCCTACCTCCTTTGGACTCCCCCAAATCCTTTACTAGCTTATCCAAATCTTCCCCAAAGAGCAGCTTTCCCCTAAAGGGGAGCTTACTCAGTCTGGCTTTGGACGATCCATCTGCTGCCCAATTGCGCAGCCACAGATAACGTCGAGCCGCAATCACCGAGGCCATGCTCTTAGCTAAACCCCTTATCAGGTCATAGTGAATATCAGCCAAATAAGCTGTCCCCGACTCCAACCTGGCTGCTTCCCCAGTCGCTTCTTCTACCGGGTCCCCTTGAAGTCTCTGCGACCAACGAAGACAAGCTCTCGCAACACATGCTCCACAAATAGAAGCTTGTAAGGACACCACATTCACTTCAAGCACCTGTTTCAATAAGACCTCGAGCTTCCGGTCTTGAGCATCCTTGAGGGCTGCACTCCCTTCCACCGGAATGGTAGTCTTCTTGGTAACTGCCGAGACAGCCGCATCGACTTGCAGAGCTTTAAACTCCTCCTGATCTTGATCAACCAGTGGATAAAGACGGGCCATAACTCTGGAACCTTTAAGGGCCACCTCGGGCATGTCTCACTCTTCCTGAATCATCTCTCTTACTACCCTGTGGACTGGAAAAGCTCTTTTAGTGTTTCCCCGACCAGCTAATGAAACTATTGAAGTATGGACTTCTCAAGGAGTGCCAGTCACCTTGGAACACCCCCCCTTCTCCCAGTTAAGAAACCTGGGACAGGGGATTACCGCCCAGTACAAGATTTGAGGCGAGTGAATGATGCAGCTGAAACTATACACCCAGTGGTACCAAATCCTTATATTCTCTTGGGACTGATCCCCGCTGAGGCTACTCATTTCACCATCCTGGACCTGAAAGATGCCTTTTTCTGCATACACTTAGCCCCCACCAGTCAACTTTTGTTTGCTTTTGAATGGCAAGACCCCACAACAGGAAGGCGGGGCCAACTCACCTGGACTCGATTACCTCAAGGATTCAAGAATTCACCTACTCTCTCCAGTGCTGTTTTAAATCAAGATCTTTCAAGCTACTATGTGAACCCAAGAGAAAGGGTTCTTCTTCAGTATGTGGACAACTTGCTCATAGCCACCAACTCAGAAAGTGAATGTCTACAAGCCACCAGTGAACTCTTGCACCTTTTTAATGAGGCTGGATACAAAGTCTCAAGAGCCAAAGCACAATTATGTCAAACAAGTTAAATTAGGAAATAAAGGGAGATATGGAACAGATTAGATCTGAAATTACTAGACAAGAACTATTGGTTTTAAGTTCTGTTTTGCAGAGTCTTCATATGTGGGTACAAGACCAGTTGCCCATCCATCTAACAGAACCCCTGCATCCTCTCAAGCCTGGAGTCTCGGTGTGGATCAAAGAGTGGAGAAAGACACCTTTGACATCACATTGGAAGGGACCTTATGTTCTCATCTTGTTAACCTCAACAGCAGTTAAAGTTGCAGAACTCAAACCCTGGATTCATCACAGTTGAATAAAGTCAGCAGCCATTGATCGCAATGTAAAAAGGAAGGCAGCTACAAAGATATTAGCTATGTGGCAATATTACCCTATACCCCAAGGTGATGCTGTTACACCAGTGTAATATATGATCTAATAAATGAGTGATTTAATTCTCACCCTTTCTCACTTGCGGGTGAGAATAATCAAAGGGGGGAATGTGGCAGGCTATGGCCTAGAGTAGTCTGCAAATATGAAAGGCCTGGCCTGTAAGTTAGGCCTGGATCCCAACCCCCATTATAGCTAGAAAAGAAACAAAAATCTGTGAAAAATGAGAAAACTGTTTTAAACTGCTTAATAAGAAGTTTTACATGAATTCATAACTCTTTCATTATTCTCTTGTGTGCAAAAGAAAGAAATGTTTCAATACATGCATTCCTGGAGCTACGGACAACCTTGCAGTAGAGAAGTATCAAACTTAGAAACTGCACCATTGTTAGACCAGTCCTAAGGGAGGGGGCTGGTTGCTAGACCCGGAGGGATTTCTGATTGGCCAGGTGCAGGGGGCATTGGAACCAATAGGAAGTTTGCATGTATCAAGCTGGAACCAATAGAAAGTTCTCATGTATCAAACAGAAGAAAAGGTATAAATGAGTATGTCTCTGTAAAAACTTTGCTCAGTCCCTTTAAAGCTTTGACTAACTGAGCCATGTGCACAATAAATTGGCTTGGATCTTTTGAACTGACTCCTGGTTTTATTTATTGCATGCTTATCAGCTGCTACAATAGGACATGGCTGCATACTTTTCCCCTACCTGTTTAATTTATATGCAGATAAACAGAGAAGCAGGACTGTATGAAGACAATCAAGGTGAAGACTGGTAGAAGACTCAAGAACCTTCACTATGGTGATGACATCACAATATTGGCTGAATCACGGAACACAGTCTTAAAATGGGCCTGCACCTTAATGTTAAGAAGACAGAGATCCTGACAACTGGCAAAAATCAATAAATTCATCATCGATGGAGAAGAAATTGAAATAGTGGACAACTTTAACTTGCTTGGATCAATAACGAAATGACAAGAAATCACGAAATCAGACGATACATTGCTCTTGGCATAATGGCTATGAATGAACTAGACAAGATTCTCAAGAGCAGAGAAGTCTCTCTCCATATAAAGATTCAACTTGTCTACGCCATGGTATTTTCAATAACATCATATGGATGCAAAAGTTGAACAGTGAAAAAGATACACAGGAAGAAAATCGATACCTTTGAATTACTAAACTCGATCTCTTGGGTATCTGAAGAATACTGTGTATACCATGGACTGAACAAACAAGTCAGTACTAGAGAAGATCAAACCTAAGCTTTCTTTAGAAGCTCAGATGACAAGACTTTGACTTTCATACTTTGGATACCTTATGCAAAGAGAGAGATTGTTAGAGAAAGGCATCCTGCTTGGCATGTTTGAAGGTTAACTAAAAGAGAAAGGCCAGCAATAAGATGGATTGATACAATAACAGCAGCTATGGATGCCACTCTATCAACTATGACTGAAGATCAAACACAGTTTAGAACAACTATCCAGAGGGTCGCCATGAGCCAACACTGACTTGACCGCACTTAACAACAACACAGTGTGAGCAGAAGAGAGCCCTGTATCCACCAGTGCAGAACATGCTCTGAGTGACATGGGTGTTTCACAATCTGGGTTTGAAGAGTTTGAGCACATGAGTACTGCACTCCCTTAATAGATGAATTATGTTGGAAAAATGGAAATGACAGTGAAAGGAGCAACGGCCCCTCCATATCACCAAGCTGGACTAGTGTAGTATCAGCTACATATCTTTTGACTGTTATACCAATCTTGAAAGTTTATCAAATTCATCCATAATTAGAGCAACAATAAAACTGGAAAATCTGTTTCTGTTGTCCACTGGGATCACTCACCTTAGTAGTTTTTACTTTATTTCATGGATATTAAAAATCCATTTTGGGGAGCATGTCAACATGGTTGCCTGAAATGTCGGATCTCCGTGTCTTTTCCTTATGGGTAAGCGAAAAGCAAAAGTGAAGTCGGGGAAAGTACCCTCCGACACCCCGACTCCTTTGGGTCCAATAGATCAATACTTGCAGGAGCACTCAGCAACTTTGAGCTCTGGGGCAACTCTAGCAGTGCTGACTCTGAGGTCAGTGGACCTGGCGTCCCCTTTGGAATCAGAAATTTCTCTCTCCCCAGAGAAGCATCTTCCCCCCCAGCCTCCTGTTTCAATGGCGCAACTATGAGTAGGCGCTGCTGGTCCCCAGTTGGGTGCAGACGCAGAGAAGGCCAGTGTCTGAGGGTGTGCTGCCTCAGTTGGAACCATGCTAACTTCCCCGCTGGAAGGAGTATCAGCGGGGGCAGGAATGCTTACAGGAGGTGAAGTGGATGTCCCAAGTCAAGATGTTCTACAGGACTCTCCTGCTTCTACCTCGGCTATTTTTGGTGTTTCCCTGCCTGCGTTGGTTTACCCTCGAGACTGTGGGACATGAATACTTAATTTGACTACAGCGGTCTCTTTGCAAACACAGCAATTGCAGCAGCAGATTCAAGATCAAGCTGCTATGATGTCCCAGCAGCAAACTGCAGTGAATAACTTAAAAGTTACTGTTTCAGAACACACAATCAAGTTAGACTCGGTTTATGACTCTAATGCTGCCATTATGAAGGATTTAATTCTACAAAAGCTAAGTTGGAGACCTTTGAAAATGCATCTAGGGCCTCCAACTTCTGATTTATCAATTTCCCTAAGCAACAATTTCCCCCCGAGAACTGTTCCATAAATACCTCATGGAAGTTTTGCAAGTGCCCAAGGAAGTGATCCTTCCGGTATTGCGTATCTACCTTCTGGGAAGAAACAGCATTTGGGCGAATCAGCACCTATGGACACTTTAGATGTTTCCGCTTTGCTTGAAGATTCCCAGGATGAATCAATGCTTTCTGCTTTGTTATTAGTTTCTTATGCTTTAATCGGTAGATAGAGACTGGATCCTTAAACTATTTTTAAAGAAAAGAGCGGCCCCTTTCCTAGGTTTTCATATTAGGGTCTTCCTGGACCTCGCTAGGGATACCCAGAAACGCAGTAGGGAGTTCTTATTGTTAAAAATTAGTGTTTGGCAATTGGGTGCCTTATTTTTTTTTTAAATACCCATGCAAATGTCTAGTGAAACATAACTCTATTATTTTATCAGTCTTCTGAACTTACGGCTTTCATAAACGCTAGACAAGTTATTTCTTTTCTTCTTAGTTTGCCCTAGGTATAAGATGCCGTAGATATAATACATTGCTGTGTTCAGGATTAGCTATATTTTCTTGGTGATTCTACCTTGGTAGATAATTTCCTTTGCACAGTGTAAGTATACCCCCCCCCCCCCATATATATATATTGAGGGCTTGTAAGGTGTGGAGGCCAATTCAGATTGGGGGATGTCTGGGCTGTCCGGATGTCCAAAATCTGGACAGGCCAGATCTGAACACGATTCTGCATCCATGGGAGCTAGACATTCCTGCGGATGCAAAATTGGGGCACTTTGATGGGTCAGACGGGCCCCAATTCTGAGGCCAGATATGTGCAGCAATCGTCCTGTCTAGCTTTCCCTGTGCTCCTGCTGGAGCCCTGGTTCCATGGCGTCCCATCACCATGGCACTGGGATGCCCAGCAGGAGCAATACAATCCCCGACAGCAAATATAATCACTTTCCCTGCTGCCCGACCCCCGGAGGGGCCTGCCAGGACCAGGATCGGGCAGCGGGGATCCTCCTGTTGCAGATCACCTCTTTGGGAGGGGGTCCTCTGTCACTGCCCACCATGGTCGGGGGGGACTTATTCCACCTCTGAGGTGGAATAAGTTCCCCATTCAGTTTGCCCTTGCCGGACGTACAGGGCCATGACCTGTATTGACTCTGTACATCTGGATTGTGCAGCCCGTCCCTGCTCCACCCAGACTCCTCCTCCAGACCTCGCTCTCCCCCTCCTGTCCCCATCCAGAGCTCCCCACACAAAGCCGCTGTAAGTGCGGTGAGTTCTGTCTTCGGAATATGCCCCCAGTCAGTAGCGGGGGTTGTACATCCAAAGCAGATGTACATCCCCACTATTCGCAGTTTGGGATGACCCTCTTAGTCTTGATGTATTACCTGCTTTTGTTACATTTATGTTTATATTACTGTGATTATCTCTTTTTTGTGACAAGTGTGTACTTTATTTATTTAAAAGGATATATATACCGCTTTATCCTGAAATCAAAGCGGATTACACATCAAACAAATCAAGTGGCAGGGTGCGTGGGTGTGGGCATGCAGTGATAAATCGAGGCATGTGTGTGTGAGTGGTGTGAGGTCGATTGCGTGGTGAGCTATATACAGTATGAGCTATGTACAGGAACTATTTACATTTTTACATTTTGGTAGCAGAGAGTGAGTTTGTTTGGACAGTTCATGTGATGTCCAAGTAGTGCTCTGTGAAGAGCATAGTTTTTCACATCTTCCGGCAGTCTTTGAGGTCTTTTGTTGATCTTAGTTTGTCGGGGAGCGAGTTCTAGAGCGTGGGAGCAGTCAGGGATAGTGTTTTTTTTGAAGTGTCTTTTCTTGTTTTAGCAGAGGCTCTGGGTATGATGATAGTATCTGATGTGCCTCGCCTTCTGGGTCTGATACCTGGGTCTGGTCGAATGTGGAGGGTGGAGTGATTGGGGTAATTGGTGGTCATCATTGAATTGTTCAATGAGTTCAATGAATAGGGTGTTTTTTAGTAGTTTCCTGAATTCTTTTATATCTGTTGTTGATTTTAGTTTATCTGTGAGGACATTCCAGATAGCAGGGGCAGCAAGAGAGAAGGTTCTCATGGATGTGGATTTGTTGGTTCTTGTAAATATACTGGGTGTTGGTATATTGTTTTTGGTGCTATTTCTGTCTGGTCTTTTGCTTGTTTTGGTTCTGATAAGTTCATGTAGTATTTCTGCTGACACGTTGTTTTTAATTTTGAAGATGGTTAGTGCTGGTTTATATTTTGCACGTGATGATATCGGTAGCCAGTGCAGGTCATGTAGTATTGGAGTTATATGGTCTTGGCTTGATGTGCTAGCAATGATGCAGGCCGTAGTGTTCTGTATTATTTGTAGTTGGGTGGTTTCTTTGGGTAGCCCTTGGTATAGTATATTGCAGTAATCCAGTACAGGTGTAATGATGGCCTGGCATACTGTGCAGAAGTGTTCTTTGTTGAGGAGTGGTTTTAGTCTCCGGAGCGTTGCAAGTTTGAAATAGGCTGTTTTGGATATCTTGTTTATATGTGGTTGGAGGGTGAGTTGCTTGTCTAGAATCACTTCAAGGTATCTGACTTCATCTTTTATTGTAATCGGTGTATTGGATATGTTGATATAGGTAGGATGAATGAATGTGGTGTTTCTCGTTATGATGATTGCTTCAGATTTTTTTTATGTTGATGTTTAAGTTGTTGTTATTTAGCCAGGTTGTGGTTTCTTGAATGCAGGTAGATATGGTGGTATAGTCTGGTGAGACCAGTTGAATAGGGGTATATGCCATGATGTCATCAGCATATATTGCGTATTGTATCTTGCAAATAGGTTGAATATAGATGTTGAAGAGAAGAGCTGATAGTGATGAGCCTTGGGGAACTTCTTGCATAGTTTTGAAGGGTGCTGAAGTAAGGTTCCCAGAATTTACTCTCTGCTGTCTGTCTTCTAGGTATGACTGGAACCATTTGATAGTAGTATCTTGAAGGCGCTTCAATAAGATGTGATGGGAGGCTGTGTCAAAGGCTGATGAAATATCTATAAATATTAATAAGAAGCCCTCCTTTATATTGTCTATTCCTTTGATTATTTTGTTGAATAGATGTATCAAAGTTTACAAATTCAATAAATATAAAATTAACCCCCCCCCCCCCCAAAAAAAAACCCTTTGGGTATTCACCCAATCAGATAAAGTGACAAGTTTTTATCGCATGCCCAGTGTCATTTAGTACAGGGAATCAGCACCTGGATTGCTTTAAAAACCCCTAAAGATTATATTTAAAAAACAATTGTGAAATCTCTAGATGCTTTATGATGTAAGTGCTGAGAATGATACTTGGAATGATACTGGAAACATCTTGATTTTTGTTAAGGCAGAGAACTGCTCAGTTTGAACATAATGGGAAGTCATTTTAAAAGACATGTCCATGAATAAAGCAAAGTTTGTGCTTAAAAATGGCTTTTTATAGAATTGTCCAGCGTTATATGTGAGTAAAAGGATGTTCCATTTTGCACATGCTTTTCTCATTGATGAGGAGCAGCATCCCTGGGGGTGGAACTGCAGAGCAGTTTGGACTTATGCATATAGTTCTGGCATGTTTATAACATTTTTGAAAAATTTGTTTGTAATAAATAACAAATATAAATGTGCGTGTATGTTTTTGGTGGGATAGTTTTGAAAGTATGCACATATCTTCTCTTTGAAAACTGCTGTTGCACAACTTAGATAGCTTGTTACGAAATTATTGTTTGATTAAAGAAATGTCACTTTCAACCAAGACTACATGTAAATGAACACACGGATAACCTTTAGTCATCAGTTACATAGTGAAGATGCAGTAACATGACATAACAACTAGTTTCCCTCTCTGATGATGAGCACTAACCAATGGCAGGTAAGCTTTTAATATTCTTGATGATATTACAATGTGAATTGACCTTCCTGAGATTTCCATTCACCTGGCTCACTTCTCTATAGAAAAGGAAAAGGAAAACAATTCTAACTTGTATTTATACAAGATTTTATCAATATAATACAGGCCACCGTAACTCCACACTTCGACTTCGCCAACTTAATACTTATAGGCATTTCAAAACAAAACATCAAAAGGATCCAACTTGCGCAAAATGCTGCAGCTAGAATTATATTAAAGATAAATTCACTCCAACACATTACACCGATACTGGCATCCCTTCACTGGTTACCAATACAAAGCAGGATAACATACAAAACAATAATAACTACATTCAAAGCCCTAAATGACATGGCCCCGAAGACACTCTGTAACCTAATAAGCAAAGAACCACCTAAGCCCACTCATAGAAAAGGACAATCAAATAAACTTAAGATGCCAAAAGAATATATACGAACTCACAAATCAACAAATAATAGAGCCTTTTCCCACATAGCCCCAACAGTCTGGAACTCTTTACCAGAGGACTTACGATCACTAACAGAGATAATAGAATTCAGAAAAAAATTGAAAACCTATCTATTCACTAAACACTATAATACCATAGAAAACCCTCCACTCAACTTAGATAAAGGATAAACATGAACCTGCTCAAAATCAAGATTATACTCCCTACTATAATCAATATGTACAAACTTAAATGAATAATCATTCCATTCCTAAGCATTGATACCCCACTTGTATATAGTTACAACTGTTTTAGAGACAGTACTTCTGTTTAAATTGTAATACAAACAGTGTTAGTTGATTTACTGAATCATTCTGCTTAATCTTTAAACCCTTTGTTGCACAAGTTAAGATGTTCTATGTAAAAAGTTATAATTGTTCTATGTAAAACAAGCTCTGCATTGTTAATTGTTGTTAATTGTACACCGCAACTGATCGCTGGAAGATGCGGTATATAAATAAGTGTTAAATAAATAAAAAAAATAAATAAATAAAACTGTTGGGGAGCATAGAGGTGCATATGCTATCTTTGACAGATAAGTGAATGGAGGAGGATAGGGACAGACAAGAGAATGGAACACTCACAGGGAGAAGGACAGACAGGATGATTTTAGAGGATCATAAAAGAAGGGCAAAACAATTTAGTGATATTTTCTCTAATTTCTAGGTTTTGATTGTGTGAGAGCTTTTTCATTTCCGTCTGTTTCGCTTTTGCAAAGCACCAGCTGTAGAGTCCCACACAGATGGATATTGGAGATCTTGGGCATCCTCAGGGACCCAGAACTGGCCAGCTTTGCAGCTCTCTCTCCTTAATTACCACAGGGTGACAGACTTCCTTGAATAAAACACTCAGATGTCCATCTTTATATAGGAATGATTTATTTAAAAATACTTCAGGAGAGAAGAGTCGCACAGTTTCAAGTAGGAAACATTTAGTTTATACAAGTCTTAACTTGTTAAAGTTTTCATATCCATTGGAGAATGACCTCATCTATGTTTAACTCAGAGGTCCTTTATTAAAGGGCACTAACTGGTTAACACATTTTTGCGTGTGATAACTGGTTGCGGTAAATGCTAATACATGGGCATGCCAGCTCCTAATGCATATTAACTAGCAATCGTGTGCTAATGTGGAGAGGGGTGGAGTGTGGGCATGGACAGCACTTCTATGGGTATCATTAGTTAATCGCACCGCATGTTAACATGTGCATTAACTGCCAGAATCATGCTGGTCACACCCTTGACAGTTAATATGGAGGCTTTGCATTTAACATGAATTTAAAAAAGCATGCTAAGTGTAAAATCTTAGCAGGATTAGTAAAAGGCTCACTAATGTTTTGCTTTGGCAGCTTAATTTTCCTAGAGAAAGCAATACTACTGATCAGTATGAACTATAAAATCTCTCTTGATATGAAAGATCACATCTTTCATGGTAAATCTGTACTTAACACTGAATCAATCTTTCGCTCGCCTTAGGAAGACACGTGCTTAGATCACTGCTACATCCAGTGCATAAAAGTGTCAGCAGTGACTTTACACTCCCATCAAACTCTTTGGTTAATCATTCCCACATGCTATATTCTGCTTGGCAGATGTAATGTACAAACTGAAAATCTATAGCCCTGAATGAGATCCAAAAGAAGGAAAATCATTTTTATTTGTTTTTTATTTTTCTGTAATTCAGAAACTCCTAGACCAGTTCTAGAGTGGATTTTTGGGACTAAATCCAAATATTCCCCTACACCAGGCAATTCTTTTTTTTATGGCATTTGTTCAACTATTTCCTTCACAAATGTTGGAGACTAGACAAGTCTGAGGCTTCTTCAGGAGGGCGTAGGTTAAGAGGACGACACTAGTTTTTTCATGGGGTGGTAATGTTGAGGGATTGCGGGTTGGTGACGGGAGACAAAGGGAAAACACACTTCTCTCTAAACTCTACCAAGGAACAGCTATTTACAGTCATATAATTAAAGAAAATCATTCCTGGGCTTTATTGCTAAAAGATCATCACAGCGGAGGAGTTCAAACAAATGGAAACACCTGGATTCCATCTAAGATTCTGCTAAATCACACAAAGGGAAACTATTTTACTTTGAAGAGGGCAGATAACTATGTGGGACTTTATGGAGGACCCTCTCTTGAGAGTTTTCCTGTATTTCATGCTCATTTTATAAAGTCAAGTATATGCATATATGGGTATTTGCCACATAGTGGCAAAACATGCATGTTAATCTAAGGTGTGAGCACTTCTGTCAGCCCAAGAGCTGGTGTAAATGTCAATGCTGACATTTTGCAAAAATGACAAATTATAGTATTTTATAATTTATGCATGCACTTGTGTGCTCCATCACCCAAACTCCATTCCTGACATGCCCACAGTGAAAGCACATGCAATTGGCCCGACAAATATTTTTCAAATAGCAACCACGCCGATTATGCAGAAAAATGCCCATTTACATGCATATATGACTACACTAGTCAGCTTGATGCACACTGTGCGTAAATCTAGGCAGCTTTTTATGAAATTACATCTGCTAACATTTTGGAAAAGGATGTACTGGAGCAACTGTACAGGCTGTGCTAGCTATAACTGCGGCACAGATGATACTATTCGCGTCAGAAAGAGGGCGGAACCGGCAGGGGCATACAAAACAATGGAGGCTTGAAACCCCCGCGCTTTTAAAATTTATTTTACTTTCAACCAACTTGCTCCACACAGCTGCCTCAGTGTCCTTGGATCTGGGGGCAGCGGCGGCGGGGGCGGAGGGGTTGAATCTGCCGTTGCCCAGAGATGGACAGGGCAGCAGCAGCAGCTTGTCCATTTTTTTTTTAAAGAACCTTTTCAGAGTGAGATGGTTTTGGGGGGCATTTTTTGCTGCCCTGAAAACTCTGCTGTCTGACTCAACTGCCTCATTCAGCCTCATTATAGAGCTGCTCCTGCAGTGACTCCACCAAGACCCCAGTCATGCAGCTAAGGCCTGGCAACTACCAGCACTAGAAAATTCTGTCCTTAGTCCAATTCTTTTTAACATCTTTGTTAGTGATATTGCAGAAGGGCTGTCAGGTAAGATTTGCCCCTCTGCAGATGATACCAAAATCTGCAAAAGAGTAGACACTCAGGAAGGAGTAGATAACATGAAAAGGGATCTAGCTAAGCTTGAAGAATGGCTGAGAATTTGGCAGCTGAGATTTAATGCTGAAAAATGCAGCGATATGCATTTGGGCTGCAAAAATCCAAAGGAGCGGTATAATGTAGGGGATGAAGTACTTCTGTCCACAAAAGAAGAGCGGGACCTGGGCGTAATAGTGTTTGATGATCTTAAAGTAGCTAAGCTGGTAGAAAAGGCAACAGCGAAAGCTAGAAGGATGCTTGGGTGCATAGGGAGAGGAATGGCCAGCAGACAAAAGGATGTGATAGTCCCTCTGTATAAATCTTTGGTGCGACCTCATTTGTAGTACTGTGTGCAATTCTGGAGATCACTCCTTCAAAAGGATATAAACAGGTTGGAGTCGGTGCAGAGGGTGGCTATTAAAATGGCAAGTGGTCTTCGTTATAAAGCATATGAGGACAGACTTAAGCATCTTAATATGTATACTTTAGAGGAAAGGTGGGATAGTGTAGAGTTACTCACCTGTAACAGATGTTCTCCGGGGACAGCAGGAATCAGTCCTCACATATGGATGACGTCGGCACCAATGGAGCCCTCGCAGAAGTATCCCCCCAGCTTTCAAAGAAAGCCTTCGGGAGATGCCACCATGCATGCGTGGTTGCTTTCCCGCCCATCTTGCTCAGTCAGATGGCATAGCTAAAACGGCAAAAATGAAAAGATGGTAAAAGAGCAACTCCAAGGGGAGGAGGGAGGGTTGTGAGGACTGATTCCTGCTGTCCTCAGAGACACCTGTTACAGGTGAGTAACTACGCTTTTTCCAGGAACAAGCAGGAAGTCAGTCCTCACATATGGGATTCCCTAGCTACTTTATTTTATTTATTTATTACATTCTCATATATCGCGCTATTCTGCATCAGTGCAGTTTACATTGAACAAACTGAAATTACATTGAACAGGGCATTATAACTTGGAGATAACTATTTTACAGGGAACATGGGCTATGGAGGGTTATGTGGCTTGCCCAAGACCACAAGGAGCACCTGTGGGACTAGAAACCCTGTTGCTGTCCTCTAGTGGGATTTAAACCCCGACCTTCCGGCCTGAAGTACCTTGCCCCAACCACTAGGCCACTCCTCCACTCCAGGTAGCTACAGGCTACCGAAAGCCCATAGCAAAAATAGGGGCTCCATCACGGGGAGCTGCAAGTAGCAGCAATTTAGTCCGTCTCCACAGACTATAGTAGGACCCTTGTGTCTGATGAAACCAGCACTCCAGTAGCCTGAACACAGAAGGGTCAGAGGGTAGGAGTTGCCTAAACCCCGACAAGGTTATGGAGAACAGCCTGGCCAAAGGCACTGTCCCGTCGGGACTCTTTTTCCAGGCAGTAATTGGCTGCGAAGATATGGACTGAAGACCAGGTGGCGCCTGGCAGATGTCCACCATTAGGACAGAGTGCAAGTTTGCCACCAAGGCCGACATGGCCCTGACACGGTGCGCCATGACGCAGCCCTCCAGCGGGAGCCTCGCCTGCTCATAAGTGAGAGCGATACAGTCCACCACCCATGTGGACAGCATACACTTGGTCACTGCCTCCCCCAGCCTACTGGAGTCATAGGAGATGAAAAACTGAGAAGCTTTATGGTGGCCCTGGATGAGTTGGATATAGAAGGACAAAGCTCTCTTACAGTCCAAGGTGTGAAGGACCGTTTCCACCCGTCTGGAGTGAGGTCATAGAAAGAAGGTAGGGAGCACCACTTCCTGGTTGAGATGGAAGGGCGATACTACCTTCGGCAGGAATTTGGGGTGCGTGCGAAGCACCACTCTGTTCTTGTAGAACCTGGTATAAAGCACCTCCACCACAAGGGCCTGAAGCTCGCTAACTCTGTGAGCAGAGGTATGTACGACCAGGAAAGCTACCTTCCAAGAGAGGTAGCAAAGGCGGCAGATTCGAACGGCGGGCAAGTGAGCTGCCCCAGCACTACGCTGAGGTCCCATTCGGTTGCCGGAGGGTGAAACGAGGGCTTCAATAAGAGCAGACCAAGAAGAAAATGGGTCACCAATGGTTGGACTGAGAGGGGCTTACCATTCACCGGATGGTGGTGTGCTGCCAGGGCACTAAGGTGCACTCGAACGGAGTTAGACTTGAGCCCAAATTGGGAGAGGTGGAGAAAGTACTGTAACACCAGAGCCACCAGACAGGAATAAGGGTCAGCCCCGTGACTGGCGCACCAAACAGAGAACCTGTGCCATTTGAGGGTGTAAGCCTTCCTAGAAGAGGCCTTGCGACAGCCAGCAGAATGTCCTCCACTTCAACTAGAAAGCTGAAAGGGGCCAGAGTCACCCTCTCAGCAGCCACGGTCAGCGACAGGGACCCCAGGTTGGGGTGCAGGAGAGAGACCCCCTCCTGAGACAGGAGTCCTGGAGCAGTCCCCAAGGGGATGGGGATCTCCACCATCAACTGTAGAAGCAGCAGGAACCATGGTTGTCTGGTCCACAGAGGAGCTAGCAGGATGAGAGAGGCCCTGTTGTGGAGGGTCCTGAGCAAGGTCTTAGAAATCAATGGGGTAGGAGGGAAGGCGTACATGAGGCCTTCCGACCATGAGACCAAGAACGTGTCCACTGCCACCCTAGAGAGGTGGACCTGGCAGGAGCATAAGCAGGGCAACTGAACGTTGTCCGGGCTGGTGAGCAGGTCTATCATGGGTTCCCCCAGAGCTGGAAAAGCTGGTTAGCTACCCTGGGGTCCAGCTGCCACTCGTGCGGCTGGAGAACTCTGCTCAGCCTGTCGGCCAGCAGGTTGTCCTGGCCGGGCAGCTACACTGCCCACAGGAGGATGCCCTGTTGGCTTGTGTATGAACAGAGGACCAGAGACTCCTGACAAAGGGTACGAGACCCCGTGCCCCCCTGTTTGTTCATGTAGAACATCACACCTGGTTGTCCGTCTGGCTTTTCAGTCAACGCATGGCCAGCTCCACCACCATGGAGTTATGCGGCAGATGTGACTTTTGGAAGCCTGGACTCCGGCGGGCTCAATACATCGAGTCAAGCCATTTGCTCACCCCCCGCATCAAAGCCAGTGTCTCCCACATTCGGAGTATCAGCTGTTCCAGGATGGGAGGGATGGGCACCGTGAGCGATTCCCATGGAGGGACCTCATACTGGAGATTTCCAATTCATCCTCTCAAGGGTCCTCCTCTGACTTGGTCGGGAACACCAAGGCCTTAGATATATCTTTGACAAAATCAAAGAAGCCCATATCCTCGGGCGGGGACCGCCGTCGAGGCTCTGGGACGGGACAGTCAGAAGGGACATCACAATGGCGACGGGTATCGGGGGACTCCTCGTCCTCCATCTCCCACTCAGAGTAGTCTGTAGAGGACTCATAGGAGGGCTCCTCTGTGGGCCTCGGGGCCACCAATGCCCTGTGGCAGGTGCCCGGCAAACTTGCCAGGAATAACCGCGGTCACATTGAGTGGGACTCAGATCGTGACATCGGCAGAGGATCAACTTGAGGACAAAGGATCTCGAGGATCAGCTCGGCCTCCGGGGATATCTTGGACGTCTAGGGCCCGGTGGTCAGGGAGGATGAACCGGTCATGCCGGACAACAGCACCTGCTGCTGGTCCATGAAGGCAGACAAACTATGCTCCAGGGCCGTCATTCTGGACTCCAGACCAAAGGCTCCGCAACCTTTGGTGCGGGCACCGAGGGACTTGGGCCCAACACTGGCTCCCGTGAAGGGGAATCCTCGATGAGGATAGTGTTTGGGGACCATGGCTGGTCGCAGTTGGATCCTTTCGGGGGACCTTTGAAGGCTGCTCCTTCTCCGACACCTCAGACGAACATCTCAGAATGCGGGACCGGGCCCGGGGAGCACCCAGCCGGTCGGAACCATCGAAGGACACTGCCTTCTAGGTTTCTTCTTCTTCCTGGGTTCCCTTGAGGGAGACCCCCTTTCTGAGGACCCACAACGAGGCTCGGTTTCAGAGGGTTCCGCTCGAGATGTCGGGGCCTCAGAGCAGGTTCTGGACTTCGAAGGCACCAGGGACTCTGGGAAAAACTTATTGTGTTGCTGCTGGTGGTTCTTGAGGGCCTTGCTGGATATCCTCTTGCAGAGACCACAGGCTACCCGGTTGTGGTCTGGCCCAAGGCAGCGGAGACAGCAGTCATGTGTGTCGGTGAAAGACATAATTTTTAGAGCACCGATCACTCTTATTAAAGCCACTGGCAGCCATGGGGGAAAAAAGTACCCCTGCGAGGTTGAAGAATCTCTGGGCTGCCAGTGGGAGAAAAAAGGCGTGAAGACGCCAGGAAAAGAAAAGAACGACAGACTACAAAAATAGACTGAACTCAACACCGAGGCAATGAGGTTGGTAGGTGGGAAAAGTACTGGTGCAATACCAGAGTGAGTGTGAAACTCGGAGAGACATTAACTTTTTACGGGGACAAGCCAGACAAACGTCTGAAGGGCTCTGCAGAAAAAAGGAGACTGAGCAAGATGGTACCCTTGGGAAGAAAGGGGACTAAGCATGCGTGGTGGCATCTCCCAGAGGCTTTCTTTGAAAGCTGGGGGGATGCTTCCACGAGGACTCCGTCGGTGCCAACGTCACCCATATGTGAGGAATGATTTCCTGCTTGTTCCCGGAGAAAAAAGAGATATGATAGAAACATTTAAATCCCTACATGGCATAAATGCACAGGAGGAGAGCCTTTTTCGACTGAAAGCAAGCTCTGCTATGGAGGGACATAGGATAAGTGTGAAAGGGGATAGACTCAGGAGTAATATGTGGAACTATTTCTTTACGGAAAGAGTGGTAGATGCATGGAATAGTCTCCCAGTGGAGGTGGTAGAGATGAGGATAGTATTTGAATTCAAAAAAATATGGGACAAACACAGAGGATTCTCTAAAGGAAAAAAGGGGACTACTGTAGTACTTGATATGGCAGTGCAGACTAGACAGGCCATGTGGTCTTTTTCTGCCATCATGTTTCTATGTCTACCATCCTGAGTCCAGTGGTCTTACATCCAGTACGTAATTTTGTGAGTGAATCTCAGCCTGCTCTCATTCTCTCAGTCCACTTACTGATGAGATCAACCACAGCACCAAGAGCAATAGCTTCCTGATGCATTTAAGAAATGTTTTCCTACATCTTTGCATGGAACATAGAATGGTATGGCAACAGCTACACTTTTTGGTCAAGGAATAAAGATTGCCTGCTGCAGAAGAAAAGCTAAATAATTGAATCCTGATATCAGAAGAATACAAAGTTGACAAACCATGTCTCCATAGATATTCCTTGTTTGTCAGATGACCTCTTCAATAAGTCAGTCATATTAAGACTATCAACAGACAGATGGCCATCCTCTTAGGCGCTCTTTGTTTCTTATGAAATGTTTATTAGATGGTAGTAAGAAGGCCCTACTAATCAGTGGTATGGATTCAGGTCTCTCGATATCTCCAAAAGATAGCTCTTAAATAAGTCAGGCAGAAGTATGGCAACACCTTTAGGGAAGCTCTGCACACAGACGTTCAAATGTCATGCAGCTCTGCAAATGCTCTACCTTTTGCTGCAGAGCAGACATCCGAGCAATTTGTTAGTTAATCAATAACATAACATATGCATAATCTGTATATGTTTAATATATTTTATTTAGACTGTTTTATATAATAGCTCTCTTTTATTTATTATGTTCCATTCTGTATCTGATTTTGTTATTGTTTAGTACACTGCTTATGGTGCTATTTTTATTGTTTTTATTGCTTAGTGTTTATCACAGGCCAGTGGATTCATATTACATCAGAACATGCTAGGGAGATAAAGTTTCTAGATGAAATAAATGACTGCTTCATGGAGCAGCTGGTTCATGAACTGAGATATCGGGGAAACTATTTTAGATCTAGTTCTTACTGGAATGCAGGATCTGGTGCAAGACCTAATAGTGTTGGGGCCACTTGACAATAGAGATAATAACATGATCACATTTGATTTAATGAATGAAGGGTAAACAGCAAGGAAATCCAAGGCGCTAGAATTTAACTTTCAAAAGGGAGACTATGATAAAATGAGGAAAATGATTAAGAAAAAACTAAAAAGAGCAGCTGCAAAGGTTAAAGGTTTACATCAAGATGTTGTTTAGAAATATTCTCTTGGAAACTCAGACTAGATGGATTCCATGCTTTAAGAAATGTGGAAGGAAGGTCAAATGATTGCCAGCATCATGTAAAGGTGAGGTCAATGAGGCTGTTGCCAAAAAAAACATTTTTCAGAAAATGGCAAAAGGAGCCAAATGATGAAAACAGGAGACAACATAAACAATGGCAAAACAGATGCAAGGCATTGATAAGGCAGGCAAAGAAAGAATTTGAAAAGAAGCATGTCGTGGAAGCAAAAACACATAATACAAACCTTTTCAAGTACATTTTTAGCAAAAAAAAACCCCTGTAAGAGTCAGTTGAACCATTAGATGATGTAATGGCAAAAGGGGCACTAAGGGAGGACAAAACCATAGCAGAGAAACCAAATACATTTTCTCCTTTGGTCTTTACTGAAGATGTACGGAGGTTACCCATGACAGAAATGATATTTAAAAGTTATGTATCAGAATAACTGAAGCAAATCTTGATAAACCTGGAAGATGTAAATAGAGCAATTTGATAAACTAAAGAGTAGCAAATCACCCGAACCAGATGGTATATCTCCCAGGATGCTGAAAACTCAAAAATGAAACTGCAGATCTACTATTAGTAATTTGTAAATTAGCATTAAAATCATTTATATTATCTGAAGATTGGAAAGTAGTCAATGTAATGCCAATTTTTATAAGGGTTCCAGGGGTGATCCGGAAAACTACAGACTGCCAGGCAAAATTGTAGAACTATTATAAATAACAAAATTATTGAACACATAGTCAGCCAACATGGATTTAACCAGCAAAAGATGAAATTAGACTTACCTGCTAATTGTTGTTCCTGGAGTGGAACCCGTCTAGTCCCGGAACCTCTGGGTTCCCCATCTTATCCAGCAGCTTGGAGACTGAGAAACTCCCTCTTTTGTGACATCATCAGTATATCTCTCCTGAGCCCGCCTGAATCCAGCAGTTACCTATTGACAAAGCAGACTCACCGGAGAAACAAGTAAGTATTCATCCAAACAAAGGACACATAACCGATTCAGCACGGAAATGATATGCCGAAAGGAAACCTGTAACTAAAGAGAAGCACACAGTAGAGGAACGTGATGTGTCCAAGGATAGAACAAGACAATCATATAATATTAAAAAGAGGCATTTATTCACAAACCAATAGATGGTGCCCACCCGACACAGGCCGTGTTTCGTTTAACAAAACTTCATCAGGGGTACAGGGCAACTAAAAACAAAAACATTCAATAAATACACTCAAATATATATAATAATAAAACATGTATTAAAAAATGATAATTAAAATCATAATAAATCAATCACTATATAAAAAAAACATTTATATGGTAATATCAAAAATGGGTTGGAACGCTATATAAATAAAATAAGAGAGACTGAGGCAAGGGCAAAAAATACATAATAAAACATGCCTTAAAAGATAATAATTAAAATCATAATAAATCAATCACTATATAAATAAACATTTATATGATAATACCAAAAATGGGTTGGAACGCTATATAAATAAAATAAGAGAGACTGAGGCAAGGGCAAAAAAGAGTCAAACAGGTACATTAACCGTGAACCAAAAGAAGAAGAGAAGAAGAGAAAGGGAACCACACGTGCATCAATATAATTATTGACACTCAAAAAAGTAACTTAAAAAGTCAAATAGAAACCTTTTACAGTATGTGCAAAAAAGGTGCTTCAAACCAAAGTACAACCATATCCATTGTGATGACAGCCAACTTCAAATACTCATTAAATAATACCTTATTGGTCAAAGCTGTAGATATCTCCTCTTTACAACTGTATCAAAAACCAAACGTAACCATTAACAATGTAACAAGCTGACTAAAAACCAAATAAAACGTCCTCCAACCTACTTACATTTTACAAGGCTCACCGAGCTGCACAAATCGCGGCACAGAAACCGTAAAAACTATGAAAGAATAAAATAAAACACAACACCTTTATATAATAAATGAAACACTTTTGTATGATAAAACCGAAGCCATAACAAACCAAAAGTTCTACCCTCAAGCAAGGGGGCCTTACCGTCTTGAATTCGTTATTCTGTCGTATGGCACCAATAACGCCAAAGATGTGCGGCGCTGTGAAGATCCCTCTAAATAACGCCGACGCATGCGCAGCCAGAGTCTTGAATGGCGCCAAAGAATGACGTCAGAGGTAAGGGACAAAAAACGCCGAAAACTTGGCTTGAAAAACAGACTGCAACCATCAAAGATTAACAATAAAATAATAATGTAATGTCATGTACTAAAATAATTGTAAAAATGTGCATCAACTAAAACCATGCATCTTAACGAAGAGGGGAAATAAAAAATAATACCACTGTTTAAAACCATCTAAAAACCGCTGAACTGATGAAACATCCTAACGAAGAAGGGAGAAATGATGACATATGCCACTACTAAAACCATGTTAAAACACCTAAATTAATGAAGTATTTTAACGAAAAAAAGGGGGGGGGGGGAAAAAAACAAATTGTACCTCTGCTGTACCATGTAAAAACTATAGTAAAAACCAAAATGAAACCGAATCAAAACATAATACAAATCACTTCAAGAGTATAAAAATAATAATGTGACAAATCCAAACATGAAAAATGTGACTACTTTGCTACCAAACATAATTATACAATATATAAAAAAATATAAAAAATATATATATATAAAAAATATCTTATATAAAAAAATAAATATTAAAAATATTGAATAATTGATAAAAACGGAACATCAAAATATGAGATACACTCATGTGGACATATCGAAAAGAAAACATAAATATTAAGTCCTTAAAACGTTAAAAATAATAAAAAATTGCTTATTGATGATTATTATATATATGTATAAATAAATAAAAATCTAAATAAATATATAAATATATGTATGTTATCAAAGCAGTCACAAAATATTATCACATAAAAAAGGGGAAAATTATTATTCCATTCAACGAAACCAATCCTTTCCACATGGCCAAACCGGAAAATATATACATCTCTAAATAACTACCTCAGAAAACCATGGGTTAATGCATAACCATCAACCATCATAAAAAACACTTACCATCATAAAAAAACAGAAAAGTCTTGTTCTAAATTGAGCCCATTCGGTATCATCGAGTTCAACATAAAAATGTATCTCCGCTCCAGTTGTAAAATTGTTCTATTAATATCGCCTCCTCTCCAGTTCATCTTCACCTTTTTGATAACAAAGAATTTAATATCTGAAATCTTATGCGCTGATTGTATCCAATGCTCTACCAAGGGTTTCTCTATATTGCTCCTCCTAATTGCACTCCTATGTTCTATAATCCTAGTACGTACACTGCGTAAGGTCTTACCTACATACAGTTTATGGCATGGACATACGATAACATATATAACATGAGAAGTCTCACAATTAGAGAAATCACTAAGTAAAAATTTCTTTTGAGAGCCGGGATGTATAAATTCTTTGATGGACAAGGCATGTACACAAACTGAACAACGGCCACACTGATAGTGACCTCTGACCCTGGGAACAAATGGCCGTTCTCTCAGAGCCGAGGGGACCAGAAGATTCTTGAGATTAACATTACGTTTGTGCGCTATCGTGAGTCTAACATCTTCAAACCCTTCCAGCGACTGAATCAAATGCCACTCTTTCTTTAGAATTTTGACAACATCACGAGACATCCATTGTTATATGCCACTCTGTCTTAGTGATTTCTCTAATTGTGAGACTTCTCATGTTATATATGTTATCGTATGTCCATGCCATAAACTGTATGTAGGTAAGACCTTACGCAGTGTACGTACTAGGATTATAGAACATAGGAGTGCAATTAGGAGGAGCAATATAGAGAAACCCTTGGTAGAGCATTGGATACAATCAGCGCATAAGATTTCAGATATTAAATTCTTTGTTATCAAAAAGGTGAAGATGAACTGGAGAGGAGGCGATATTAATAGAACAATTTTACAACTGGAGCAGAGATACATTTTTATGTTGAACTCGATGATACCGAATGGGCTCAATTTAGAACAAGACTTTTCTGTTTTTTTATGATGGTAAGTGTTTTTTATGATGGTTGATGGTTATGCATTAACCCATGGTTTTCTGAGGTAGTTATTTAGAGATGTATATATTTTCCGGTTTGGCCATGTGGAAAGGATTGGTTTCGTTGAATGGAATAATAATTTTCCCCTTTTTTATGTGATAATATTTTGTGACTGCTTTGATAACATACATATATTTATATATTTATTTAGATTTTTATTTATTTATACATATATATAATAATCATCAATAAGCAATTTTTTATTATTTTTAACGTTTTAAGGACTTAATATTTATGTTTTCTTTTCGATATGTCCACATGAGTGTATCTCATATTTTGATGTTCCGTTTTTATCAATTATTCAATATTTTTAATATTTATTTTTTTATATAAGATATTTTTTATATATATATTTTTTTTATATTTTTTTATATATTGTATAATTATGTTTGGTAGCAAAGTAGTCACATTTTTCATGTTTGGATTTGTCACATTATTATTTTTATACTCTTGAAATGATTTGTATTATGTTTTGATTCGGTTTTATTTTGGTTTTTACTATAGTTTTTACATGGTACAGCAGAGGTACAATTTGTTTTCCCCCCCCCCCCTTTTTTTCGTTAAAATACTTCATTAATTTAGGTGTTTTAACATGGTTTTAGTAGTGGCATATGTCATCATTTCTCCCTTCTTCGTTAGGATGTTTCATCAGTTCAGCGGTTTTTAGATAGTTTTAAACAGTGGTATTATTTTTTATTTCCCCTCTTCGTTAAGATGCATGGTTTTAGTTGATGCACATTTTTACAATTATTTTAGTACATGACATGACATTATTATTTTATTGTTAATCTTTGATGGTTGCAGTCTGTTTTTCAAGCCAAGTTTTCGGCGTTTTTTGTCCCTTACCTCTGACGTCATTCTTTGGCGCCATTCAAGACTCTGGCTGCGCATGCGTTGGCGTTATTTAGAGGGATCTTCACAGCGCCGCACATCTTTGGCGTTATTGGTGCCATACGACAGAATAACGAATTCAAGACGGTAAGGCCCCCTTGCTTGAGGGTAGAACTTTTGGTTTGTTATGGCTTCGGTTTTATCATACAAAAGTGTTTCATTTATTATATAAAGGTGTTGTGTTTTATTTTATTCTTTCATAGTTTTTACGGTTTCTGTGCCGCGATTTGTGCAGCTCGGTGAGCCTTGTAAAATGTAAGTAGGTTGGAGGACGTTTTATTTGGTTTTTAGTCAGCTTGTTACATTGTTTATGGTTACGTTTGGTTTTTGATACAGTTGTAAAGAGGAGATATCTACAGCTTTGACCAATAAGGTATTATTTAATGAGTATTTGAAGTTGGCTGTCATCACAATGGATATGGTTGTACTTTGGTTTGAAGCACCTTTTTTGCACATACTGTAAAAGGTTTCTATTTGACTTTTTAAGTTACTTTTTTGAGTGTCAATAATTATATTGATGCGCGTGTGGTTCCCTTTCTCTTCTTCTCTTCTTCTTTTGGTTCACGGTTAATGTACCTGTTTGACTCTTTTTTGCCCTTGCCTCAGTCTCTCTTATTTTATTTATATAGCGTTCCAACCCATTTTTGGTATTATCATATAAATGTTTATTTATATAGTGATTGATTTATTATGATTTTAATTATTATCTTTTAAGGCATGTTTTATTATGTATTTTTGCCCTTGCCTCAGTCTCTCTTATTTTATTTATATAGCGTTCCAACCCATTTTTGATATTACCATATAAATGTTTTTTTATATAGTGATTGATTTATTATGATTTTAATTATCATTTTTTAATACATGTTTTATTATTATATATATTTGAGTGTATTTATTGAATGTTTTTGTTTTTAGTTGCCCTGTACCCCTGATGAAGTTTTGTTAAACGAAACACGGCCTGTGTCGGGTGGGCACCATCTATTGGTTTGTGAATAAATGCCTCTTTTTAATATTATATGATTGTCTTGTTCTATCCTTGGACACATCACGTTCCTCTACTGTGGACTGTCTCTGACGTGACTGTTTGCTCTTATTTGAACTAAAGAGAAGCACAGCAGAAACGTTGTTGTGACCATAAACGCAAACAAAAACAGCTGCAAAGCGCCCCCTCGCCCACAGTTCCTTGCACTCCCTTCTGCCGAGAAACCACCCCCGGAAGGAAGTGGACTTTTACTTTAGCTTTAATCTTTTTTTTTTTTTTTGTACCCCTGGAGGAAAACCCCCAAACAGAAAAAAGAGAATTCTTACCTGTACCACAGGGCCTCGATCCGTAGACGCGTTTGCCCAGGGACTCCGGTAGGGGCCCGGGACTAGACGGGTTCCACTCCAGGAACAACAATTAAGCAGGTAAGTCTAATTTCATCTTCCTGATCGTGTCCCCGTCTAGTCCCGGAACCTCTGGGTCCTTACCAGAGCAGTGAAAATGTTAAGTACGGGAGGGTCCCGGCAAACCCGCTTGCAGGACTGCGGAACCAAAAGGAAGTCTCCTCCTCTCTTTGCACATCCAACCGATAGTGCTTTACGAAAGAGTTCAAAGACGACCTGTCGCCGCCCTACAAATCTCCACCGGCGACACCAAACGCATCTCCGCCCAGGAAGTTGCCTGTGCTCTCGTGGAATGGGCCCTCAACCCTTCCGGCACCGCCCTACCACGCAACACATAGGCCGACGCAATGGCTTCTTTGATCCAGCGCGCAATGGAAGCCTTGGACGCCGCTTCCCCCTTCCGACGCCCCCCGAAGAGTACAAAAAGTCTGTCGGATTTCCGAAAAATCGCCATCCGCTTGAGATACTTCTTCAGCGCCTGGCGGACATCCAAGAGGTGAAGCCGTTTCGAAAAAGAAGAATCTGCGCTCCCGGGAAAAACCGGCAGGGAAATCTCCTGATTGACATGAAACGCCGAAAGTACCTTGGGGAGAAAAGCCGGCACCGGCCGCAAAACAACCTTAGAGGCCAAGAAAGACAGGAAAGGTTCCCGACAGGAGCCACCAGGAAAACCACTTTTAACGTAATGTCCTTCAGCGACGCACGCATCAGAGGTTCAAACGG
The DNA here is from genome assembly GCA_033557465.1 of Ichthyophis bannanicus. NCBI lineage: Eukaryota > Metazoa > Chordata > Amphibia > Gymnophiona > Ichthyophiidae > Ichthyophis > Ichthyophis bannanicus. The sequence continues at coordinate 201,030,707 of CM066043.1, read as the reverse complement.
CTCCCGTTCTAACGCCTCTAACACAAACGGAAGATGCCATTTGGGAAACACTGGACGCGACGGCGGCCTGGCTAACGCCACCGCCCTGAGAAACCTCTTTACATCACGCTGCTCCCCGAGCGATCGGCCAGCTAACAGACCCCTGTAGCAAGACAGAGCAGCCACCTGCACCCGCAACGACACCGCCGCCAGGCCCTTATCGAAACCATCTTGCAGGAACTCCAGGATCTGCGGGAGATTAGCCTTGAGAGCCTCCAGAGACCGAGCCGCACACCATGCCTCAAAAATCCTCCAGACCCGCACATAAGCCATAGAAGTAGAACGCCGTCTGGATTTCAGTAAGGTAGAGATAACCGCCGACGAGTAACCCCGCGAACTCAGCCGCGCCCGCTCAAGAGCCAGGCCGTAAGCGAGAAACCGATCCACGTGAGGCATGAACAGGGGCCCCCTGAGACAGTAAATCGGCCCGGCAGGGGAGCCGCCAAGGCTTCGCCACCAGCAACCTGACCAGGTCTCCGTACCAGGGCCGCCGTGGCCAATCCGGTGCTATCAGAAGGACTTGACCCCTGAACTTTTCCACTCTTTGCAGGACCCGTCCTATCAGAACCCACGGAGGGAAGACATAAAGCTGCTGCCCCTCCGGCCAAGGTTGGAGCAGAGCGTCCAGGCCTTCGGACATCCGCTCCCGGCGTCTGCTGAAGAAGCGGCTGCACTTTGCCGAAGCGAGAGTCGCCATGAGATCCATGACTGGCGTCCCCCATCTGCGGGCGAGCATTTCGAACCCCTGAGGATGCAGCGACCATTCTCCTGGATCGACCCGTACCCGGCTGAGATAATCGGCCTGCACATTGTCCACTCCTGCCACATGGGCCGCCGACAGATCAAGGAGATTCACTTCCGCCCATTCGCACAGGACGCCGGCCTCTGCTTCGAGGGCCATGCTGCTGGTGCCCCCCTGTCTGTTGACAAAAGCAACCGCCGTCGCGTTGTCTGAGAGCACCCTTACCGCTCGCCCCTCCAGCGTCTGTCGAAACTCCCGCAGAGCTAGAAGCACCGCTCGTAGTTCCAAGTGATTGATCGACAACTGCTTCTCCTGCCAACTCCAGGCACCCTGCGCGAAGCTGCCTTGACAGTGGGCCCCCCAGCCCATCAAGCTGGCGTCCGTCATCACGGCTACCCACTCGGGTGACTCCAGGGCCTTTCCCCTTTCCAGCGAGGCGGGAACCAACCACCAGAGCAGGGCCTGACGAGTCTCCTCCGGGCACACGAGTTTTCGGGACAACGGATGCAACTGATGTGACCAGCGGCGAAGCAACGCTCTCTGCAAGGGTCTCATGTGGGCTCTCGCCCATGGCACCGTCTCTATTGCGGCCGCCATGGTGCCCAATAACTGCAGGTAGCGCCACGCCGAGGGAGCCCTGAGCTGTAGAAACCGTTCTACCATGCCCCGTAAGACCTTCACGCGGTGCTCTGTGAGAAACACCCTGTCAATGCTCATGTCGAAGCGCACCCCCAGGTACTCCAAATTCTGAGAGGGTTGCAAGCGGCTCTTGGCCTGATTGACTATCCACCCGAGGCTTTCCAAGAACTGCACCACTCGAGCCGTGACCCTCACGCTCTCCGCTTGCGACTTGGCCCGGATCAACCAGTCGTCCAGATATGGGTGAACAAGGATGCCCTCCTTGCGCAAGGCCGCGGCCACCACCACCATCACTTCGGTGAAAACCCTCGGGGTAGTCGCCAGCCCAAAAGGCAAAGCCCGGAACTGATAATGACCGAAGGGTACTGCAAACCTGAGAAACTGGTGATGGTCCGACTGTACTGGAATATGTAGATACGCCTCTGACAAGTCCAGAGCGGTGAGTTACTCCCCCTGTCGCACCGCTACTATGACGGATCGGAGAGTTTCCATGTGAAAATGCGACACGCGCAGGCACCGATTGACGCCTTTGAGATCCAGAATGGGCCGGACACCTCCGTCCTTCTTGGGAACAATGAAATAAATGGAGTACCGACCGCAGCCGTACTGGTCTGCCGGAACGGGAGCAATCGCTCTTAGGTCCAGCAACCTTTGTACAGTTTCCCGAAGCGCCGCACACTTTGCTACAGACCGTCCGGGAGACTGCACAAAGGCCGCTCGCACTGGATGCAAGAACTCCAGGGCGTAACCCTCGCAAATGACTTCTAGCACCCATTGATCTGAAGTGATTTGGGCCCAGGCAGGAAGAAACTCCCACAGACGACCCCCCACTGGAAGAAGGGACGACTGGGCCCTCCGCACTTCATTGCGGTTTCTTGAAACTACTGGAAGCCGAGGTAGAGGCGGCACCGAAACCTCTGCCCGCACCTCTGAAACCTCGAAACCCCTCGTTGCGATGGGGAAAACGTCCCCTCGGGCTCGCAGAGAACCTTTGAGACCGAAACCGGCGAAAGTCTCGAAACGGGCCCCGAGCACCCAGGGCCCCCCGAGTCGACTTGGGCTTATCCTCCGGCAACCTGCCGCCTTTAGACTCTCCGAGATCCTTAACTAGCTTATCTAAATCCTCGCTGAACAGTAGGTGGCCCTTAAAAGGAAGCTTACTCAACCTTGCTTTAGAGGAAGAATCCGCCGCCCAATTCCTTAACCACAGGTACCGACGAGCCGCTACCGCCGAAGCCATACTCTTGGAAAGGCCCCTCATAAGATCATACTGCACATTGGCGAGATAGGCTGCCCCCGATTCCAGCCTCGCCGCTTCGTCCGCCAAAGGAGTCGGCTGACCCTCCTGAACCTGCTGAGACCAGCGGAGACAGGCTCTGGCCACTCAAGCACCACAAATGGCCGCCTGCAGGGAGAGGGCATTGATGTCAAAAATTTGATGCAGGAGCACGTCTAACTTCCGATCCTGCACGTCCTTGAGGGCCGCACTACCTTCAACCGGTATGGTAGTTTTCTTGGTCACGGCCGAGACAGCCGCGTCCACCCTGGGTGACTTAAAGACCTCCCTGTCTTGGTCCAACAATGGGTACAAACGGCCCATAACCCGGGACCCTCTCAACGGAGCTTCAGGAGCATTCCACTCTTCCTGAATCATCTCTGTAAACACCCTATGGACCGGAAAGGCCCTCTGAGTGCGCCTGAACACCTGCAACAAAGGATCCTCCAGCGTGTCATCTACTGCCGCTCCGGGGACCGGCATGTTAAGCGCCTTAAGTGACTCTGCAATGAGAGCCGGCAATTCCTCTTTCCGAAAGACTCTCACCACCCGTTCCTGCTCCTCCCGCTCTGAAATCTCTCCTTCCTCCAAATCCTCCTCCATGGTGACACTGGGGTTCTCCTCATCTGACAAGGGGTCCTCCGAAATCCCCATAAGTTCTGACAAGTCCCTGTCGCTTCTAGGCCTCTTACCGTGACAGGCGGAGGACTGGATTTGAGGGGAAGCAGCACGCTTCCTGTCCCCTTCTGAACCTGCCGCTACATTTTGATGCAGAACAGCTCCAGCCGCGGACTGCTGCAGCAGAGCCACAAACTGTGGAGAAAAAATGGCAGACAGCTCCTTTGGAAAAAACATCTGAGAAGAGGGAGGGCTAATGCCGGAAGATGGACCAGCCACCGGCTCCGCTTGCTCCACACTGGACACGGGCACCGTAGAGGCCTCTAGGACGCTCCCCGGGTTCTTGTCTGGCTGTGTGGGAGACCGTTCCGATTCTTCTGCCTCCCCCACACAGGTCTTACAGACCCCTGTACTGGAAACCTTCTTGGCCCCACACACCATACAAAGGGGCTTGGAAGGCATTGCGACAACGTAAGAAATAGTATGCAACTGCTCCCCTCTGCAAACAGCACCGTGAAGGACCCCCCAGAAGGGATATTTAACTGGGCAAACCCCCCTGTCGTGTAAATGAACCCGACTTTAAACACAGGGCAAAAAAAACAAAAAGAAAAAAACGAAAAGAAAAAAAAGGCAAAGCCGGTGCTGTCCGTTAGCAATGACTACGCACCCGGAGGGACTCCCGTGTCACCGAAAATGGCACGCTACCTACACAAACACAAGGCCGCACCGCCGCCACGCGGCTAGGCCCAGTCAGCAAAAAACGTGCCAAAATCGCGGCGCTCCAAAACGAAGAGCAGCCTGAAAAGAAGACCTCTTACCTTCTGCGGATGCGCGCCTGAAGTGAACGCCGTGCACCCTAGACGGCCTGAAAAGCTGTAGGTCCCCTACCGGAGACACGGGATGCGCTGCCCGCGACTGCCCAGCTTTTCAGAGGCCGAGGTCCGGGCGGCGGGAATGACTCCAGCGCGCTTGCAGGCAGGTCCTCTGCTTGGCGCTGATTAGGTTTCCCCCTCAGACTGAAAGACAAGGAGAAAATAGACAAATTTGCCCTGGGGAACCGCCGCGCTGCCAAGCCAGGAACAAAACTTCTGAGGCAGGCCCAGTTCGCAAGCAGGCAGTGCAAGAAGGAGGGGGGGGGGGGAGCAGCAACTCGCACCGAAAATTTAAAGTCACAGGAGTGTCAATAATTATATTGATGCGCGTGTGGTTCCCTTTCTCTTCTTCTCTTCTTCTTTTGGTTCACGGTTAATGTACCTGTTTGACTCTTTTTTGCCCTTGCCTCAGTCTCTCTTATTTTATTTATATAGCGTTCCAACCCATTTTTGGTATTATCATATAAATGTTTATTTATATAGTGATTGATTTATTATGATTTTAATTATTATCTTTTAAGGCATGTTTTATTATGTATTTTTTGCCCTTGCCTCAGTCTCTCTTATTTTATTTATATAGCGTTCCAACCCATTTTTGATATTACCATATAAATGTTTTTTTATATAGTGATTGATTTATTATGATTTTAATTATCATTTTTTAATACATGTTTTATTATTATATATATTTGAGTGTATTTATTGAATGTTTTTGTTTTTAGTTGCCCTGTACCCCTGATGAAGTTTTGTTAAACGAAACACGGCCTGTGTCGGGTGGGCACCATCTATTGGTTTGTGAATAAATGCCTCTTTTTAATATTATATGATTGTCTTGTTCTACCCTTGGACACATCACGTTCCTCTACTGTGGACTGTCTCTGACGTGACTGTTTGCTCTTATTTGAACTAAAGAGAAGCACAGCAGAAACGTTGTTGTGACCATAAACGCAAACAAAAACAGCTGCAAAGCGCCCCCTCGCCCACAGTTCCTTGCACTCCCTTCTGCCGAGAAACCACCCCCGGAAGGAAGTGGACTTTTACTTTAGCTTTAATCTTTTTTTTTTTTTTGTACCCCTGGAGGAAAACCCCCAAACAGAAAAAAGAGAATTCTTACCTGTACCACAGGGCCTCGATCCGTAGACGCGTTTGCCCAGGGACTCCGGTAGGGGCCCGGGACTAGACGGGTTCCACTCCAGGAACAACAATTAAGCAGGTAAGTCTAATTTCATCTTCCTGATCGTGTCCCCGTCTAGTCCCGGAACCTCTGGGTCCTTACCAGAGCAGTGAAAATGTTAAGTACGGGAGGGTCCCGGCAAACCCGCTTGAAGGACTGCGGAACCAAAAGGAAGTCTCCTCCTCTCTTTGCACATCCAACCGATAGTGCTTTACGAAAGAGTTCAAAGACGACCTGTCGCCGCCCTACAAATCTCCACCGGCGACACCAAACGCATCTCCGCCCAGGAAGTTGCCTGTGCTCTCGTGGAATGGGCCCTCAACCCTTCCGGCACCGCCCTACCACGCAACACATAGGCCGACGCAATGGCTTCTTTGATCCAGCGCGCAATGGAAGCCTTGGACGCCGCTTCCCCCTTCCGACGCCCCCCGAAGAGTACAAAAAGTCTGTCGGATTTCCGAAAAATCGCCATCCGCTTGAGATACTTCTTCAGCGCCTGGCGGACATCCAAGAGGTGAAGCCGTTTCGAAAAAGAAGAATCTGCGCTCCCGGGAAAAAACCGGCAGGGAAATCTCCTGATTGACATGAAACGCCGAAAGTACCTTGGGGAGAAAAGCCGGCACCGGCCGCAAAACAACCTTAGAGGCCAAGAAAGACAGGAAAGGTTCCCGACAGGAGCCACCAGGAAAACCACTTTTAACGTAATGTCCTTCAGCGACGCACGCATCAGAGGTTCAAACGGCTCCCGTTCTAACGCCTCTAACACAAACGGAAGATGCCATTTGGGAAACACTGGACGCGACGGCGGCCTGGCTAACGCCACCGCCCTGAGAAACCTCTTACATCACGCTGCTCCCCGAGCGATCGGCCAGCTAACAGACCCCTGTAGCAAGACAGAGCAGCCACCTGCACCCGCAACGACACCGCCGCCAGGCCCTTATCGAAACCATCTTGCAGGAACTCCAGGATCTGCGGGAGATTAGCCTTGAGAGCCTCCAGAGACCGAGCCGCACACCATGCCTCAAAAATCCTCCAGACCCGCACATAAGCCATAGAAGTAGAACGCCGTCTGGATTTCAGTAAGGTAGAGATAACCGCCGACGAGTAACCCCGCGAACTCAGCCGCGCCCGCTCAAGAGCCAGGCCGTAAGCGAGAACCGATCCACGTGAGGCATGAACAGGGGCCCCCTGAGACAGTAAATCGGCCCGGCAGGGGAGCCGCCAAGGCTTCGCCACCAGCAACCTGACCAGGTCTCCGTACCAGGGCCGCCGTGGCCAATCCGGTGCTATCAGAAGGACTTGACCCCTGAACTTTTCCACTCTTTGCAGGACCCGTCCTATCAGAACCCACGGAGGGAAGACATAAAGCTGCTGCCCCTCCGGCCAAGGTTGGAGCAGAGCGTCCAGGCCTTCGGACATCCGCTCCCGGCGTCTGCTGAAGAAGCGGCTGCACTTTGCCGAAGCGAGAGTCGCCATGAGATCCATGACTGGCGTCCCCCATCTGCGGGCGAGCATTTCGAACCCCTGAGGATGCAGCGACCATTCTCCTGGATCGACCCGTACCCGGCTGAGATAATCGGCCTGCACATTGTCCACTCCTGCCACATGGGCCGCCGACAGATCAAGGAGATTCACTTCCGCCCATTCGCACAGGACGCCGGCCTCTGCTTCGAGGGCCATGCTGCTGGTGCCCCCCTGTCTGTTGACAAAAGCAACCGCCGTCGCGTTGTCTGAGAGCACCCTTACCGCTCGCCCCTCCAGCGTCTGTCGAAACTCCCGCAGAGCTAGAAGCACCGCTCGTAGTTCCAAGTGATTGATCGACAACTGCTTCTCCTGCCAACTCCAGGCACCCTGCGCGAAGCTGCCTTGACAGTGGGCCCCCCAGCCCATCAAGCTGGCGTCCGTCATCACGGCTACCCACTCGGGTGACTCCAGGGCCTTTCCCCTTTCCAGCGAGGCGGGAACCAACCACCAGAGCAGGGCCTGACGAGTCTCCTCCGGGCACACGAGTTTTCGGGACAACGGATGCAACTGATGTGACCAGCGGCGAAGCAACGCTCTCTGCAAGGGTCTCATGTGGGCTCTCGCCCATGGCACCGTCTCTATTGCGGCCGCCATGGTGCCCAATAACTGCAGGTAGCGCCACGCCGAGGGAGCCCTGAGCTGTAGAAACCGTTCTACCATGCCCCGTAAGACCTTCACGCGGTGCTCTGTGAGAAACACCCTGTCAATGCTCATGTCGAAGCGCACCCCCAGGTACTCCAAATTCTGAGAGGGTTGCAAGCGGCTCTTGGCCTGATTGACTATCCACCCGAGGCTTTCCAAGAACTGCACCACTCGAGCCGTGACCCTCACGCTCTCCGCTTGCGACTTGGCCCGGATCAACCAGTCGTCCAGATATGGGTGAACAAGGATGCCCTCCTTGCGCAAGGCCGCGGCCACCACCACCATCACTTCGGTGAAAACCCTCGGGGTAGTCGCCAGCCCAAAAGGCAAAGCCCGGAACTGATAATGACCGAAGGGTACTGCAAACCTGAGAAACTGGTGATGGTCCGACTGTACTGGAATATGTAGATACGCCTCTGACAAGTCCAGAGCGGTGAGTTACTCCCCCTGTCGCACCGCTACTATGACGGATCGGAGAGTTTCCATGTGAAAATGCGACACGCGCAGGCACCGATTGACGCCTTTGAGATCCAGAATGGGCCGGACACCTCCGTCCTTCTTGGGAACAATGAAATAAATGGAGTACCGACCGCAGCCGTACTGGTCTGCCGGAACGGGAGCAATCGCTCTTAGGTCCAGCAACCTTTGTACAGTTTCCCGAAGCGCCGCACACTTTGCTACAGACCGTCCGGGAGACTGCACAAAGGCCGCTCGCACTGGATGCAAGAACTCCAGGGCGTAACCCTCGCAAATGACTTCTAGCACCCATTGATCTGAAGTGATTTGGGCCCAGGCAGGAAGAAACTCCCACAGACGACCCCCCACTGGAAGAAGGGACGACTGGGCCCTCCGCACTTCATTGCGGTTTCTTGAAACTACTGGAAGCCGAGGTAGAGGCGGCACCGAAACCTCTGCCCGCACCTCTGAAACCTCGAAACCCCTCGTTGCGATGGGGAAAACGTCCCCTCGGGCTCGCAGAGAACCTTTGAGACCGAAACCGGCGAAAGTCTCGAAACGGGCCCCGAGCACCCAGGGCCCCCCGAGTCGACTTGGGCTTATCCTCCGGCAACCTGCCGCCTTTAGACTCTCCGAGATCCTTAACTAGCTTATCTAAATCCTCGCTGAACAGTAGGTGGCCCTTAAAAGGAAGCTTACTCAACCTTGCTTTAGAGGAAGAATCCGCCGCCCAATTCCTTAACCACAGGTACCGACGAGCCGCTACCGCCGAAGCCATACTCTTGGAAAGGCCCCTCATAAGATCATACTGCACATTGGCGAGATAGGCTGCCCCCGATTCCAGCCTCGCCGCTTCGTCCGCCAAAGGAGTCGGCTGACCCTCCTGAACCTGCTGAGACCAGCGGAGACAGGCTCTGGCCACTCAAGCACCACAAATGGCCGCCTGCAGGGAGAGGGCATTGATGTCAAAAATTTGATGCAGGAGCACGTCTAACTTCCGATCCTGCACGTCCTTGAGGGCCGCTCTACCTTCAACGGTATGGTAGTTTTCTTGGTCACGGCCGAGACAGCCGCGTCCACCCTGGGTGACTTAAAGACCTCCCTGTCTTGGTCCAACAATGGGTACAAACGGCCCATAACCCGGGACCCTCTCAACGGAGCTTCAGGAGCATTCCACTCTTCCTGAATCATCTCTGTAAACACCCTATGGACCGGAAAGGCCCTCTGAGTGCGCCTGAACACCTGCAACAAAGGATCCTCCAGCGTGTCATCTACTGCCGCTCCGGGGACCGGCATGTTAAGCGCCTTAAGTGACTCTGCAATGAGAGCCGGCAATTCCTCTTTCCGAAAGACTCTCACCACCCGTTCCTGCTCCTCCCGCTCTGAAATCTCTCCTTCCTCCAAATCCTCCTCCATGGTGACACTGGGGTTCTCCTCATCTGACAAGGGGTCCTCCGAAATCCCCATAAGTTCTGACAAGTCCCTGTCGCTTCTAGGCCTCTTACCGTGACAGGCGGAGGACTGGATTTGAGGGGAAGCAGCACGCTTCCTGTCCCCTTCTGAACCTGCCGCTACATTTTGATGCAGAACAGCTCCAGCCGCGGACTGCTGCAGCAGAGCCACAAACTGTGGAGAAAAAATGGCAGACAGCTCCTTTGGAAAAAACATCTGAGAAGAGGGAGGGCTAATGCCGGAAGATGGACCAGCCACCGGCTCCGCTTGCTCCACACTGGACACGGGCACCGTAGAGGCCTCTAGGACGCTCCCCGGGTTCTTGTCTGGCTGTGTGGGAGACCGTTCCGATTCTTCTGCCTCCCCCACACAGGTCTTACAGACCCCTGTACTGGAAACCTTCTTGGCCCCACACACCATACAAAGGGGCTTGGAAGGCATTGCGACAACGTAAGAAATAGTATGCAACTGCTCCCCTCTGCAAACAGCACCGTGAAGGACCCCCCAGAAGGGATATTTAACTGGGCAAACCCCCCTGTCGTGTAAATGAACCCGACTTTAAACACAGGGCAAAAAAAACAAAAAGAAAAAAACGAAAAGAAAAAAAAAGGCAAAGCCGGTGCTGTCCGTTAGCAATGACTACGCACCCGGAGGGACTCCCGTGTCACCGAAAATGGCACGCTACCTACACAAACACAAGGCCGCACCGCCGCCACGCGGCTAGGCCCAGTCAGCAAAAAACGTGCCAAAATCGCGGCGCTCCAAAACGAAGAGCAGCCTGAAAAGAAGACCTCTTACCTTCTGCGGATGCGCGCCTGAAGTGAACGCCGTGCACCCTAGACGGCCTGAAAAGCTGTAGGTCCCCTACCGGAGACACGGGATGCGCTGCCCGCGACTGCCCAGCTTTTCAGAGGCCGAGGTCCGGGCGGCGGGAATGACTCCAGCGCGCTTGCAGGCAGGTCCTCTGCTTGGCGCTGATTAGGTTTCCCCCTCAGACTGAAAGACAAGGAGAAAATAGACAAATTTGCCCTGGGGAACCGCCGCGCTGCCAAGCCAGGAACAAAACTTCTGAGGCAGGCCCAGTTCGCAAGCAGGCAGTGCAAGAAGGAGGGGGGGGGGGGAGCAGCAACTCGCACCGAAAATTTAAAGTCACAGGAGTGTCAATAATTATATTGATGCGCGTGTGGTTCCCTTTCTCTTCTTCTCTTCTTCTTTTGGTTCACGGTTAATGTACCTGTTTGACTCTTTTTTGCCCTTGCCTCAGTCTCTCTTATTTTATTTATATAGCGTTCCAACCCATTTTTGGTATTATCATATAAATGTTTATTTATATAGTGATTGATTTATTATGATTTTAATTATTATCTTTTAAGGCATGTTTTATTATGTATTTTTTGCCCTTGCCTCAGTCTCTCTTATTTTATTTATATAGCGTTCCAACCCATTTTTGATATTACCATATAAATGTTTTTTTATATAGTGATTGATTTATTATGATTTTAATTATCATTTTTTAATACATGTTTTATTATATATATTCGAGTGTATTTATTGAATGTTTTTGTTTTTAGTTGCCCTGTACCCCTGATGAAGTTTTGTTAAACGAAACACGGCCTGTGTCGGGTGGGCACCATCTATTGGTTTGTGAATAAATGCCTCTTTTTAATATTATATGATTGTCTTGTTCTACCCTTGGACACATCACGTTCCTCTACTGTGGAGTGTCTCTGACGTGACTGTTTGCTCTTATTTGAACTAAAGAGAAGCACAGCAGAAACGTTGTTGTGACCATAAACGCAAACAAAAACAGCTGCAAAGCGCCCCCTCGCCCACAGTTCCTTGCACTCCCTTCTGCCGAGAAACCACCCCCGGAAGGAAGTGGACTTTTACTTTAGCTTTAATCTTTTTTTTTTTTTTGTACCCCTGGAGGAAAACCCCCAAACAGAAAAAAGAGAATTCTTACCTGTACCACAGGGCCTCGATCCGTAGACGCGTTTGCCCAGGGACTCCGGTAGGGGCCCGGGACTAGACGGGTTCCACTCCAGGAACAACAATTAAGCAGGTAAGTCTAATTTCATCTTCCTGATCGTGTCCCCGTCTAGTCCCGGAACCTCTGGGTCCTTACCAGAGCAGTGAAAATGTTAAGTACGGGAGGGTCCCGGCAAACCCGCTTGCAGGACTGCGGAACCAAAAGGAAGTCTCCTCCTCTCTTTGCACATCCAACCGATAGTGCTTTACGAAAGAGTTCAAAGACGACCTGTCGCCGCCCTACAAATCTCCACCGGCGACACCAAACGCATCTCCGCCCAGGAAGTTGCCTGTGCTCTCGTGGAATGGGCCCTCAACCCTTCCGGCACCGCCCTACCACGCAACACATAGGCCGACGCAATGGCTTCTTTGATCCAGCGCGCAATGGAAGCCTTGGACGCCGCTTCCCCCTTCCGACGCCCCCCGAAGAGTACAAAAAGTCTGTCGGATTTCCGAAAAATCGCCATCCGCTTGAGATACTTCTTCAGCGCCTGGCGGACATCCAAGAGGTGAAGCCGTTTCGAAAAAGAAGAATCTGCGCTCCCGGGAAAAAACCGGCAGGGAAATCTCCTGATTGACATGAAACGCCGAAAGTACCTTGGGGAGAAAAGCCGGCACCGGCCGCAAAACAACCTTAGAGGCCAAGAAAGACAGGAAAGGTTCCCGACAGGAGCCACCAGGAAAACCACTTTTAACGTAATGTCCTTCAGCGACGCACGCATCAGAGGTTCAAACGGCTCCCGTTCTAACGCCTCTAACACAAACGGAAGATGCCATTTGGGAAACACTGGACGCGACGGCGGCCTGGCTAACGCCACCGCCCTGAGAAACCTCTTTACATCACGCTGCTCCCCGAGCGATCGGCCAGCTAACAGACCCCTGTAGCAAGACAGAGCAGCCACCTGCACCCGCAACGACACCGCCGCCAGGCCCTTATCGAAACCATCTTGCAGGAACTCCAGGATCTGCGGGAGATTAGCCTTGAGAGCCTCCAGAGACCGAGCCGCACACCATGCCTCAAAAATCCTCCAGACCCGCACATAAGCCATAGAAGTAGAACGCCGTCTGGATTTCAGTAAGGTAGAGATAACCGCCGACGAGTAACCCCGCGAACTCAGCCGCGCCCGCTCAAGAGCCAGGCCGTAAGCGAGAACCGATCCACGTGAGGCATGAACAGGGGCCCCCTGAGACAGTAAATCGGCCCGGCAGGGGAGCCGCCAAGGCTTCGCCACCAGCAACCTGACCAGGTCTCCGTACCAGGGCCGCCGTGGCCAATCCGGTGCTATCAGAAGGACTTGACCCCTGAACTTTTCCACTCTTTGCAGGACCCGTCCTATCAGAACCCACGGAGGGAAGACATAAAGCTGCTGCCCCTCCGGCCAAGGTTGGAGCAGAGCGTCCAGGCCTTCGGACATCCGCTCCCGGCGTCTGCTGAAGAAGCGGCTGCACTTTGCCGAAGCGAGAGTCGCCATGAGATCCATGACTGGCGTCCCCCATCTGCGGGCGAGCATTTCGAACCCCTGAGGATGCAGCGACCATTCTCCTGGATCGACCCGTACCCGGCTGAGATAATCGGCCTGCACATTGTCCACTCCTGCCACATGGGCCGCCGACAGATCAAGGAGATTCACTTCCGCCCATTCGCACAGGACGCCGGCCTCTGCTTCGAGGGCCATGCTGCTGGTGCCCCCCTGTCTGTTGACAAAAGCAAACCGCCGTCGCGTTGTCTGAGAGCACCCTTACCGCTCGCCCCTCCAGCGTCTGTCGAAACTCCCGCAGAGCTAGAAGCACCGCTCGTAGTTCCAAGTGATTGATCGACAACTGCTTCTCCTGCCAACTCCAGGCACCCTGCGCGAAGCTGCCTTGACAGTGGGCCCCCCAGCCCATCAAGCTGGCGTCCGTCATCACGGCTACCCACTCGGGTGACTCCAGGGCCTTTCCCCTTTCCATCGAGGCTGGAAACCAACCACCAGAGCAGGGCCTGACGAGTCTCCTCCGGGCACACGAGTTTTCGGGACAACGGATGCAACTGATGTGACCAGCGGCGAAGCAACGCTCTCTGCAAGGGTCTCATGTGGGCTCTCGCCCATGGCACCGTCTCTATTGCGGCCGCCATGGTGCCCAATAACTGCAGGTAGCGCCACGCCGAGGGAGCCCTGAGCTGTAGAAACCGTTCTACCATGCCCCGTAAGACCTTCACGCGGTGCTCTGTGAGAAACACCCTGTCAATGCTCATGTCGAAGCGCACCCCAGGTACTCCAAATTCTGAGAGGGTTGCAAGCGGCTCTTGGCCTGATTGACTATCCACCCGAGGCTTTCCAAGAACTGCACCACTCGAGCCGTGACCCTCACGCTCTCCGCTTGCGACTTGGCCCGGATCAACCAGTCGTCCAGATATGGGTGAACAAGGATGCCCTCCTTGCGCAAGGCCGCGGCCACCACCACCATCACTTCGGTGAAAACCCTCGGGGTAGTCGCCAGCCCAAAAGGCAAAGCCCGGAACTGATAATGACCGAAGGGTACTGCAAACCTGAGAAACTGGTGATGGTCCGACTGTACTGGAATATGTAGATACGCCTCTGACAAGTCCAGAGCGGTGAGTTACTCCCCCTGTCGCACCGCTACTATGACGGATCGGAGAGTTTCCATGTGAAAATGCGACACGCGCAGGCACCGATTGACGCCTTTGAGATCCAGAATGGGCCGGACACCTCCGTCCTTCTTGGGAACAATGAAATAAATGGAGTACCGACCGCAGCCGTACTGGTCTGCCGGAACGGGAGCAATCGCTCTTAGGTCCAGCAACCTTTGTACAGTTTCCCGAAGCGCCGCACACTTTGCTACAGACCGTCCGGGAGACTGCACAAAGGCCGCTCGCACTGGATGCAAGAACTCCAGGGCGTAACCCTCGCAAATGACTTCTAGCACCCATTGATCTGAAGTGATTTGGGCCCAGGCAGGAAGAAACTCCCACAGACGACCCCCCACTGGAAGAAGGGACGACTGGGCCCTCCGCACTTCATTGCGGTTTCTTGAAACTACTGGAAGCCGAGGTAGAGGCGGCACCGAAACCTCTGCCCGCACCTCTGAAACCTCGAAACCCCTCGTTGCGATGGGGAAAACGTCCCCTCGGGCTCGCAGAGAACCTTTGAGACCGAAACCGGCGAAAGTCTCGAAACGGGCCCCGAGCACCCAGGGCCCCCCGAGTCGACTTGGGCTTATCCTCCGGCAACCTGCCGCCTTTAGACTCTCCGAGATCCTTAACTAGCTTATCTAAATCCTCGCTGAACAGTAGGTGGCCCTTAAAAGGAAGCTTACTCAACCTTGCTTTAGAGGAAGAATCCGCCGCCCAATTCCTTAACCACAGGTACCGACGAGCCGCTACCGCCGAAGCCATACTCTTGGAAAGGCCCCTCATAAGATCATACTGCACATTGGCGAGATAGGCTGCCCCCGATTCCAGCCTCGCCGCTTCGTCCGCCAAAGGAGTCGGCTGACCCTCCTGAACCTGCTGAGACCAGCGGAGACAGGCTCTGGCCACTCAAGCACCACAAATGGCCGCCTGCAGGGAGAGGGCATTGATGTCAAAAATTTGATGCAGGAGCACGTCTAACTTCCGATCCTGCACGTCCTTGAGGGCCGCACTACCTTCAACCGGTATGGTAGTTTTCTTGGTCACGGCCGAGACAGCCGCGTCCACCCTGGGTGACTTAAAGACCTCCCTGTCTTGGTCCAACAATGGGTACAAACGGCCCATAACCCGGGACCCTCTCAACGGAGCTTCAGGAGCATTCCACTCTTCCTGAATCATCTCTGTAAACACCCTATGGACCGGAAAGGCCCTCTGAGTGCGCCTGAACACCTGCAACAAAGGATCCTCCAGCGTGTCATCTACTGCCGCTCCGGGGACCGGCATGTTAAGCGCCTTAAGTGACTCTGCAATGAGAGCCGGCAATTCCTCTTTCCGAAAGACTCTCACCACCCGTTCCTGCTCCTCCCGCTCTGAAATCTCTCCTTCCTCCAAATCCTCCTCCATGGTGACACTGGGGTTCTCCTCATCTGACAAGGGGTCCTCCGAAATCCCCATAAGTTCTGACAAGTCCCTGTCGCTTCTAGGCCTCTTACCGTGACAGGCGGAGGACTGGATTTGAGGGGAAGCAGCACGCTTCCTGTCCCCTTCTGAACCTGCCGCTACATTTTGATGCAGAACAGCTCCAGCCGCGGACTGCTGCAGCAGAGCCACAAACTGTGGAGAAAAAATGGCAGACAGCTCCTTTGGAAAAAACATCTGAGAAGAGGGAGGGCTAATGCCGGAAGATGGACCAGCCACCGGCTCCGCTTGCTCCACACTGGACACGGGCACCGTAGAGGCCTCTAGGACGCTCCCCGGGTTCTTGTCTGGCTGTGTGGGAGACCGTTCCGATTCTTCTGCCTCCCCCACACAGGTCTTACAGACCCCTGTACTGGAAACCTTCTTGGCCCCACACACCATACAAAGGGGCTTGGAAGGCATTGCGACAACGTAAGAAATAGTATGCAACTGCTCCCCTCTGCAAACAGCACCGTGAAGGACCCCCCAGAAGGGATATTTAACTGGGCAAACCCCCCTGTCGTGTAAATGAACCCGACTTTAAACACAGGGCAAAAAAAACAAAAAGAAAAAAACGAAAAGAAAAAAAAAGGCAAAGCCGGTGCTGTCCGTTAGCAATGACTACGCACCCGGAGGGACTCCCGTGTCACCGAAAATGGCACGCTACCTACACAAACACAAGGCCGCACCGCCGCCACGCGGCTAGGCCCAGTCAGCAAAAAACGTGCCAAAATCGCGGCGCTCCAAAACGAAGAGCAGCCTGAAAAGAAGACCTCTTACCTTCTGCGGATGCGCGCCTGAAGTGAACGCCGTGCACCCTAGACGGCCTGAAAAGCTGTAGGTCCCCTACCGGAGACACGGGATGCGCTGCCCGCGACTGCCCAGCTTTTCAGAGGCCGAGGTCCGGGCGGCGGGAATGACTCCAGCGCGCTTGCAGGCAGGTCCTCTGCTTGGCGCTGATTAGGTTTCCCCCTCAGACTGAAAGACAAGGAGAAAATAGACAAATTTGCCCTGGGGAACCGCCGCGCTGCCAAGCCAGGAACAAAACTTCTGAGGCAGGCCCAGTTCGCAAGCAGGCAGTGCAAGAAGGAGGGGGGGGGGGAGCAGCAACTCGCACCGAAAATTTAAAGTCACAGGCACCTATAAAACCAAAACGAGAAAGAAAGAAAAATTAAGCTATAACAACAAAAAAGTTTAAAACTAGGCTAGATTCTCAATTGTTTCTCTAGTGAGCCCAAGACCCTTGGGCTCCCATCTATCCAGCTGCTTGGAGACTGAGGTAACTGCTGGATTCAGGCGGGCTCAGGAGAGATATACTGATGATGTCACAAAAGAGGGAGTTTCTCAGTCTCCAAGCTGCTGGATAAGATGGGGAACCCAGAGGTTCCGGGACTAGACGGGGACACGATCAGGAAGTCTTTATTTTTATTTAATGTCTTTTCTATACTGCGCTCTTTAGGAGCAGTACAGTTTACATTCAACAATAATTTGTACAAATCTGCACTGTACGTACAATGAACAGGTATTGCAACTTGGGACTAACTAGGGTAACTATGTACAGGCTGAGCAGCAGGTCGTGGACTAATGTACAGGTAACTATATACAGGCTAAGCAATCGGATCACAATGTATGGTATTGACAGGAGCTGCACGGCAACTATTTACAAGATTAAATGACTATCTACATACTAAGCAATCGGATCACAAATGTAAGGTATTGACAGGAGCTGCTCGTCAACTATTTACAAGATTAAGTGACTATATGCACTTTCATACCAGGGTGAATAGTTGTGCTAATGGGCGGGGCTGCATCTGTGTGCTGTGGATGTGTCTGGGGGGTTGTCTTGGTGGTTGAATATGGCTGGAAGTGATGTGTCACCATCATGGGAGTAGTGCTGGAGGAAGAGGTGATGCTTCAGTGCCTTTCTAAATTGGGCTAGGTCAGTGATGGATCGGATGGTGGGTGGGGGGGGCATTCCAACATGTGGGTGCATAGTACACAAAGGCTCTGTTCCTTGTTGCTTGAGAGCATTTTGTATCTCACTAATCTGCTATATTTTTTGAAGGTGCAGGTTTATCTATTAACAATTAGATAAAGGTGGTGCAGGTTGATATAGTATACCTGGATTTTCAGAAAATCTCTGACAAGGTGCCTTATGGGAGACTCTTGAAGAAATTAAAAAGTCATTGGGTAGGAGGCAGTGTACTATTGTGGATTGTGAACTGGTTAAAAGACAGAAAATAGAGAGTAGGGCTAAATAGCCAATTTTCTCAATGGAGAAAGGTGAATAGTGGAGTACACCAGGGATTTGCGCTAGCCCTGCTGCTTTTTAACATTCATAAATGACCTGGAAATGGGAACAATGAGTGAGATAGTCAAATTTGCAGATAGCACAAAATTATTCCAAATTGTTAAATTACAAGAGGACTGTGAAAAATTGCAAAAGGACTGTGAGAGACTTGGAAATTGGGCATCCAAATGGCAGATGAAATTTAATGTGGACAACTGCAAAGTTATGCACTTAGGGAAGAATAACCCAAACTATAGCTTCATGATATAAGGTTCCACATTAGGAATCACCACCTAGGAAAAGGATCTAGGTGTCATCAAGGATAATATGTTGAAACCCTCTGCCTAATGTGCAGCGGCAGACAAGAAAGCAAATAGAATGCTAGAAATCATAAAGAAAGCAATGGAGAATAAAACCAAGGATGATATAATGCCTCTATATCGCTCCATGATACAACCACACCTTGAATATTGTGTGACATTCTGCTGATCATATCTAAAAAAGGATATGCAGTGCAATGGGGTATACGCTCATATCCCATCACTAATTTAAAGCAAAAGAAGGAAGACAAAATAAAAAAGTCCAGGGATCTAGGTCAAGTTTCAGCTGCTGCTAGACCTAAGGAAGAGCATAGGTGGCTTTCCCGGGTAACCAATGAGGATGTGGGTAGAAGGGGTGGAGTCATAACAGGGTATAAAATCCTGGAAGCAGAGCAGGAGCTCAGTCTCCTGGAGCGACTCCACTGGTGAGGAGTTACTGGAACCTCTGTTGGCCTGAGGAGTGTCTTGGACCTATGCTTGCCTAAACTCTGGTGGATGAGGTAAACCTCTGTTAGTATTTGAGGATTCTGATAGAACTTTGTTTAACTAGAAGAGTTGCAGAGAAAGAAGGCCCTGAAAAAAGCCTGGAAAAACCCTTTGTCCTGGGTAACAGAGGACTTTGTGGTAACTTAATACTGGAGCTTAAAATAAGAATGGGAAACCTTTCCAGACAGTGGGTGGTGATGTCACTGGCTCAGAGACTAATCAGAAAACTCTCTGATCAGGAGACAGCCACGAGGGAGGTGTCAGAAGGGCCACATTGTGAGCTCTAAGGTGAACTGTTTTTGGGAAGGAATTGTTTAATGTCCCACTAGTTTGCCAGGTGGGAAAACTGTAAAGGCATTTGTGGAACTTTCAAATATATGGAACTTGGACCTGTATGCCCGATCAGGGATTAGGACTACCAAAATGGGACGATTATTGTTGATTGTTTTTATATTGCTAAGACTCAGCTGATTCCTGTGGGTATGTGTATGTGTCCTTGGACTTTCTTTTGAGATGGAATTTCTAAATCTTGGATCCTACACCTGACTGGAGGAAGGACTACAGGACAAAGAAATCCATGGTCCTACTGTGGAAGCAGGTCAGAGCATGACAGGCAAAATTAGAAAAGGTACAGAGAAGAGCAATCATAGCGATGATGGAGATGGAAGGATACCCTTAAGAGAAAAAGTTTAAAAAGTTAGGGCTCTTCAGCTTGGAAAAGAGATGACTGAAGTTATGATAGAGGTTTATAAAGTGGTCTATGAGTGTGGAGTGGAACGGGTAAATGTAGATCAGTTGTTTACTCCTTCAAAAAATAGAAAGACTAGGGTACATACAATGAAGCTTCAATGTAGCAGATTTAAGACTAATTGGAGAATTTTTTTTCAGTCAATGTGTAATCAAACTCTGGAATAAAAGCTGTTAATGTAGCTGGATTTAAGAGGTTTGGACAAGTTCCTGGAGGAAAAATCCATAAACCTTTCTTAAAGAGGACCAGGGAAATACACTGCTTAACCCGGGATAAGGAATGTGGAATCTGTATACCTTTTTGGGAACCTGACAGGTACTTGTGACCTGGATTGGCCGCTGTTGGAAACAGGATACTGGTCTTGATGGACCTTTGGTCTGACCCAGTATGGCATATCTTATGGTCTTATAATAAACGAAGAAATACAACAGTTAGTGGGTAATTTTATAAGGGCACCTAGGTTAACACTCATTGTAATGTATATATTTTGTATTTTTTTATTAAAGTATAATGTACTTTATAAAACTGAGGTCTAAGTTGTCAGAAACAGGTGTTAAACTAGGCACGAGCACTTACATCTGCTCTTTGCCTGTGACATGATTTTTCAAGATCATATTAAGTTATAGAATTTTATAATTTACACATGTAAATTTGCAAGCCTCCCCACTCAGCCTAAACTCTGCCCCTGTGAACACCCACAGTGAAAGTATGCTCCATTAGTCCAACATGCCTACTTTCAGAATAGCAACAGACTACATTGCACATGTAAGTGGTCACTTGCATGTATAAATCACTCATCTATCATGATTTTTCTCCTTAGCATCTAAAAGGCTACATCGATGACCAGCCCTCTGATAACCAACAACTAGAACTTTAAACCGAAATGATGTGCCAGAGTTTTCTGTAGAAGCTACTGCCCCAATCTTTACTCTCATATCAAAGATAGTTCTGCAATAATACATTCTGTGAGGCCTACACAATGATATATAAATAATACATCATCTATTTAGAGATTGATAGCAATTAGTTAAATATTAGTAAGTAAAGCACTTAAAATTACGACTGTGGATGCTGAACTTTAAACAGAAATAAGAGCCATTCCTATTGTGCAACAATACAAGAACATAAATCAGCCTGGCCAAAAAGAAGATAATAGGAAAGAACAAAATATTTGTGTATGGTTCATATGTGAATTAAACCTGGCAGTAAGCAAAAAGAACCCTGCCAACATGACCCCAATAGTTATAAAAAGTGCACTTAACTACAGCCTGAAAACATTACCACTTTATCCCTGAGCTGAAGGTAAAGAACCACAAATGTTTCATACACACTGTACTTAAAGGAATGCAAACCACAGACTGTGCAAGAAGTTGCTCTATCTCCAAATCCACATGGGAGACAGAACGTCCCCTGAACTTAGCCTTTTGCCTCTTTTATAGAGAGGCAAGTGCAGAGTCTAAGCTAAGAGGACAGTTCTTTCTTGATTTTTTGGCGGAGAGCGAGAACCTGCAAAATAAGAGTTAACACCTGCTACAGAGTCCCATTGGGGACACAAATCATGTAACAGCAATTGTCAAAGCAGAATGATTAAATTTGTTGTAAGAAAAAAAAAAAACACTCCGACACCCTAGAGTCTGACTTCCCTCAAACAACGATGTGCCTCAGCTGGGAATGTAAGAGACAGAACTTAACAGCAGTAGGAATGAGAGAGAGTGTTTTTAAGGCTTTTCAAGCATGGACATGAAGGCCTCTATCTCTCACCACTGTGAATCAATCTGGATTCTCTTGCTTGGAAGCACATGAGACTACATCACTGAGCAACCGCAACTACTCTGGCATATTATTCAGCCATTTTACTCAATATTGCATTAGCAAATAAGGAGACTATATTTTATGAGAATAAACACTTTCACGAAGGCTGCAATCTTCCTCCTTGCCCCTTCTTCAAGGAAAGACATATCAAGGTGAAAGCTTTAAAAACATACCAAAAGCCATATAATATTTTCCGCTGGCAACACTCTATCCGGAAAGTCAGGCTCATACTTGCAATACGAGTACTTTTATTAAGGAAATGCTCTAGAGTCTTTGAAATGTCAAGTGTCACCAAAGAGAAGTTTAATGACTTGTCTAAGATGTCAGATAATAATCATTTTAATATCTTAAATAAATATGAGACGAAAGCAGTGAACTTTGGAGTATATGAAACCTCAGATTTCAGAAAGTCTAGCAGGCCTTATTTTAGAATGGGCTTGAGATTTTCTGAATTTGGATTCCTTTTCTCAAGCAACAACAACATAGCTTTGTTTTAGCTTTAGTTTTTTTCTTGTAATGAAAAGTATAATTCCAATAATTCCATTTGCACTAGTGCAATCTGCAAACACACTGGCAAATTCTTTATGAATATCAAAACTGAAAACCTAGAACTGCATTTTGTGTTTGTCATGGGGAATGTTAGGGTACGCGTGTATGTGCGTGCTGGTGTCATTGTTCCGGTGTGTCTTGATGGCTCGGTGCATGTATATGCATTGGGGGTCTGTGTGAGCATGTGTGTGTGTGCATGGTGTGTGTGTGTGTGTGTGTGTCAGGGGGTGGTTGTGGTTCCATGTGTGTTGGAGTGGTAGATGTGTGTCTGCACTTCCCCTACTCCTTGTTCCTCCCATCCTTTTGCACTATTCCCATTTCCTATTGTTCACTTTTTTCCCTCTACTCCTTCCCCATGCACTCTTCTTCCCCTACTAGCCAACTTTGCATTCTCTCAGGCCTTTCACTCCATTCCTCCTTCACTTCCCCCTCAAGGCACTCAGTCTCCTCTTCTTTAACTCTGCTCCTTCCCTTGTGCTCTACCACTTTGCTTATCTTCCATCCTTAGCCCAGCTCCTTCCCTTATGCCACACCACTTTCTTTCATGCTAACTCTACCCCTTCCCTTAAGCTCCACCCCTCACCTACCCCTTCCTTTAAGCTCCCCCTTCTTTCAGTATTGACTTTCTCCTCAGAAAGCAGCCCCAGCACTGTGGCAGAATTAAATGAAGGAGAGAATCCTCACCTGATGCTGTCGATACACCGGGAATTCAATCAATGATATGACTGACTGAATTACTGGATACATCGGCAGCATTGGATGAGGCAGCATACACATACCTCCTTTTTTAAATTCAATTACCTTAAAATAATCAGTTGCTTTGGAGTTCCTTGCAAGCAGCCTGTGCAATCCTCAAAGTCCTCCAGAAGGAACTTTCCCAGAGGATTCGGAGGATTGCCCAGGCTGCCTGCAAGTAACTTCAAAGAAACTCATTTTAAGGTAACTGAATTAAAAAAGAGGCACGTATGTGTGCTGCTGAATGATGACTCACCTGGTGCTGCTGATGCACCTGGTAATTCAATCAGTCCTACGCGCTCTCATAGCACTGATTGAATTACCGGTGTATTGATAGCATCGGGAGAGGAGTCGATCCCTTCTTCAGTTATTTATTTTTATTTTTTTTTAAATTTATTTCTTTTATATACCACGCTCTTTAGAATCAGTGCGGTTTACATGTATACTAACAGGTACTTTTTATTCCCTTGTCCCCGAAGGGCTCACAATCTTAAGTGTACCTGAGGCAATGGAGGGTTAAGTGGCTTGCCCAAGGCCACAAGGAGTGGCCATGGGACTAGAGACCCCAGTCCCTCTGGCCTGAGGTTGCTTGTCCCCATGCGGGAATTGAACCCCCAGCCCTTCGGCCTGAGGTAACCTGTCCACTGCAGTTGAGTCCACTGCAGTGCTGCCCCTAAAATTCTGCCAGTCTAGGCAGCTGCCTAGTTCTAGGGCCAGCCCTGAATATGAGAGGAGTAAAATGAAGAAAAACATTAGAAAGCACTTTTTAAATTGAGACTGATAAGTGTGCTGGAAGAAGAGGAAGATACAAAGCAAGACAGACTGCATGTAGTCAAACTTGGATGACCAAATTTCTTAAAAAGTACAGGACAGCAACCAAAAGAGATTGCCATCATGGCTGTTCAGGACAATGGATATTTCCAGATCATAGAAGAGCACCCATATCTTTAAAAGAGGTACCACTGTTTATTGAATATTAAACATAATGCACAATACAATAATAGTTTTATGTATTCCAGTGCCATCCTTCCTTTTAGGTCTCCTAAACTTACTTGTTTCATACATCTTATTTTGGTCAAAGCACAGGATTATTTTACTAGTGTGCCTTATTTTTGGCTCTACATTGACTTGTTTTTATACTGAAGTCATATATTTTAAATAGTATTTTACCAAGGAAGACTTAATCCTTAGGCAAAAAAATTCTTCTGAAGGGGCCTTTTCTTTAGACAGAAGGTAGAGACACAAGCATAGTTGCCTATTTTTTCTTTCAATCACCATCATATACAGTTCTCAACAGAAACTATTTTTGTACTTCATGCTATCTGTATGTAACATGTAAGTGTATATATTCATGTATATTAAGACTAATCAGTTTGTGCCTGTCCAATGATGTGGCATAAATCAAACTAAATGTTAAAGAATGGTGATATCACCCATCATATCAAGATAGCTTTAAAAATATGCCAGAAATGGCAGAATACACGGCATAGTAGCCCATCCTAACAATATAAGTTTATATTAATCAGCTCTCTTACATACAGTCTGGATTGTGTTTGCATATACCAAAATCATTCTCCAATATAAAGTAGCCTATTTTTGAAGATAAGTGCTCAAATGGCACTATGTTGCATTCCCCTACCCAGCCCACACCCTCTACAGTTCTCTAATGCACATGTAATTTCCTAATTCAAATTTCCCCAATCCCCTGAATCCTTATATAGTACTTGTTACAAAGTTCTTCTGTCCCTTGTCTAATGTAATTACGCCTAATAGATGCATGTTAGTTACGTTTACATTTTTGTTAAAAGTTCCATGCCAGTCACTCTTAAAGTTTCATGTAAGTTAACTTTTATTCCATGTAAACTGTCTTGACACGGTGAAGGTGGTATATAAATCCAGCTAGATAAATAAAGTATTAACTCAACTTTATTTTTTCCCTGTTGAGCAGGACTTCTTGAGCTATCAGTTCCCCTCCTGGTTCCTCTGGACTGATGGCTTGTGATGAATCCTGGAGTCATGGGCTCTATTTCCCAACCCTAGGTGTTAATGTTGTTGAAAATGACCATAACTTCCTCCCCCATCAAGAGGCTGCGAATGACCCCCTCTGTGGACCTTATGAGGTTAACTTTCTTTTATTACTGTGTATATTCTATTCTTACTTTGTGAGTGAGATTTCCTTTGTCTCATGTATTGCAAATATGATAAAACCCCCCCAGAAAGGAGCATTTTTAAAGCTACATGATACTGTTTGAGAAAGCACACAGCTGCATTTTCCTTACCACTGTACAAAGTGCATTAATCCCAATAAACAGAAAATAATTCATGCTTCTGCAGAACCAGAAAGGTTTCCATTCTGTAAAATACAGTGTGATTTTCTACAGCTCTCTCTTCTGGAGATTTAACTAGTTTGCCACTTTATATACCATTCTTAAGTAGAATTCTGAAAACAGTTATTTTTTTTAATTTTTATTTTATATTTATAAGATTTTACAGATAAATCAAGAAAGTTTACATACACCATTCTTGCAGAAATAGAGCAAACATAAAGAAAAGTACTAAAGACAACCCCAGAGTACTTCTTAAAAGTAAAAATCATGAGCATTACATATATGTCAGCTCTCCGTAGCCCACAATAAAGGGGGAGGGATACCAAATCTCAATCAATTAAATACAACACAAAAGAAACGGGCAAACAGTCATCATTTAGAATTACTACTATGTTAAGCCTAAGGAGGATCAATAGAAGACTCCAGACGTCTGGCATTTATGAAAGCTAACAATTGGGAGGGCTCATAAAATATATAAGAAACTGACTGGTATTTCACCAAACAAGGGTGCTTAAGAAAAAAAAGCCCTCTCAATTGTAAAACCCCAGACCGGAGCAGAAGAAACTCTGCGCCGCTTCAGGGTATCTCTTGCTAGATCAGGATATATTCACACAGCTAAACCACGAAATAAAAGTTTCCGCTTTTGAAAGAACAATTTTAACAACCATTCCTTATCTGATAACAAAGCAAATGTTATTAATAATGTGGAGGGAACCTGAGAATCAAATCCAGAATTTTCTAACAAATCTGTGACATTCAAGATATCCTCCTGAGTTTGATTACCCCCTATCCCATCCCGGGCTGAAGCAAGTTTTGCCTTAGTCCCTCCCCTGGTAAAAATTTACTATCTACCTAAGTCAGAAGATACTCTTAAAGTTTCCACTAAATATCTTTGAAACATATCTCCAGCTGTAATTGAAAGGACCCTTGGGAAATTAATAATTCTCAAGTTATTAGCTGGAGAAGCATTATCCAAATGCTCCAATTTTACTTGAAGTGCTGAAAAGATTTTTCTATATATGTCCGAATGATCCTCGAGACTCACAACCTTGTCGCATGTATCTTCCCACTCCATTTGCATCGCAGAAACTTTTCCCTCCAACTCACGCATTGCTCCAGTAGAAGTATGCACTTTAGTAGCCAAAGAAGACACTTGAGGCAGAAGTACTTCTCCCAGCGATACAACTGCGTTCCAAATTGCCTCCAACGTGAAATTCTGAGGTCGCTGTAGAGAAAATACCACTTCTGAAGCAACTTCAGTTATCTCTGGCTCCTTAGATGCCGACGACTGCCCTTCTCACATAGAAAGGATCTCCTTTTTCCAGCACACACCTCTCCAAACACCGCCAAAGGTTTTATCGAGCAAGACTCCACCGGAACCACACGCTCTTGTTCCACTAGCACAGCCTGCCCTGGCCCTCTCGATAAGCTCCCTCCCCCGACCAACGGAGGAGAAGCGAACTCCAGGAAGCCTTCCTGCAAAGGTTGGCCGCAGATCAATTTTGGCACAGGGCTCAATGCGGGGGACAGAGATGACGCCGATGGAGACGTCGGGCACTCCAGCTCTGACGAAATTGCTAGCCGGCTAACACCCCTCACTCCTTCCAAAGCTCGTGCTGTTCACAGCAGAAACGGATCCAAAGGACCCACCATCTGATTAGTAATCAGCGTAGAGGCACCTAAGGGCTGAGAGGGCAATGGCCCCGGCTTCCCCTTTCACTTCTTCCCCATTCCACGGGCTCACACGAGACTGCCACGGCCATCTTGGGAACGCCCCCCTCCCCATCTTCTGAAAACAGTTTTAAATGTAAACCTCTGCTTAAACTTCTTTTCTCAGAATACTGTTGTTCAGATCTATCTTGCTTTTCAGATTGCTAGATCAGAGTACAAAATAACCTGAATGGGGATGATTCCAGCTGTGTTACCGAAAGTTAGTTATTTCATTTTTTCTTTTCTTTCCTAATTACTGGTAAGAAATGCTCTATATCAGAAGAACATAAGAAATGCCATACTGGGTCAGACCAAGATCCATCAAGACTAGTATCCTGTTTCCAACAGTGGCCAATCTAGGTCACAGTACCTAGCAGTTTCCCCAAAAGACAGGTTCCACAATGCTTGCATTGCAGCAAGCACTGGATATCCCGGGTCCCCTTTAATAATGGTTTATGGACCTTTCCTTCAGAAACTTATCTAAACCTTTTTTAAACCCAGCTACACTAACAACTTTTATTATATCCTCCGTTAATGAATTCCAGAGTTTGATTACACATTGAGTGAAAAAATATTTTCTCTTATTAGTCTTAAATAGGTTACCATGTAGCTTAATTGCAGGTCCCCTAGTCTTTCTATATTTTGATAGCGTAAACAATCGATCTACATTTATCCGTTCCACTCCATTCATTAATTTATAGACCTCTATCATATCTCCCCTCAGCTGTCTATTTTCCAGGTTGAAGAGCCCTAACCTTTTTAGCCTCTGTTCATAGGGGTATCCTTCCATTTCCTTGACCATTTTGGTGGCTCTTCTCTGTACCTTTTCTAATAACACTATATCCTTTTTAAGATACAGCGACCAGAATTGCACACAATATTCAAGGTGCAGTTGCACCATGTAATGAAACAGAGGCATTATAATATCCTTTGTTTTAATCTCCATTCCTTTCCTTATGATATCTAGCATTCCATTTGCTCTCTTGGCCGCCGATGCACAATGGATGGAGGGCTTCAACATGTTATTCACGATGACTCCTAAATCTTTTTCCTGGGTGGTGGTTCCTAATGTGGAACCTTGCATTGTGTAACCATAGTTTGGATTGTTTCCTAGGTGCATAACTTTGCACTTGTCCACATTAAATTTCATCTGCCATTTGGATGCCCAGTCTTCGAATTTATCAAGGTCCTCTTGCAATTTTCCACAATCTTCATGGGTTTTAACAACTTTGAATAATTTTGTTATCTGCAGATTTGATTATCTCACTCGTTATTCCCATTTCCAGGTCATTTAGGAATATATTAAAAAGCAGCAGACCCAGCACAAATCCCTCCATTGGGAAAAGTGGCCATGAAGCCCTACCCTCTGCTTTCTATCTTTTAACCAGTTCCTGATCCACAATAGTATACTGCCTCCTATCCAATGACTTTTTAATTTTGCCAAGTTTATCATGAGGGACCTTGTCAAAAGCTTTCTAAAAATCCAGATACACTATATCAACTGACTCATCTTTGTCTACCTATTTATTCACACCTTCCAAAAAAAACCCATAACAGATTAGTAAGACAAGTCCTTTCTTGGCTAAAGCCATGTTGGCTGTCTCCCATTAAACCATGACTATCTACATGTTCAGTAATTTTGTTCTTCATAATGCTTTCTGCCATTTTTCCTGGTACTGATGTCAGGCTCACCAGTCTGTAGTTTCCTGGACCATCCCTAGAACCCTTTTAAAAATTGGCTTTACACTGACCATCCTCCAATCTTCAGGTATTACAGATGATTTTAATGATAGTTCACAGATTACTAATACGAAGGTCTGCAATCTCATATTTCAGTTCTTTCAACACCCTTGGATGTATACCATCTGGTCCAGGTGATTTGCTACTCCTCAGTTTAATCAAATAGCTGTAATACTTCTTCCCGGTGTATCGATATTTCTTTCAATTTTTCTGCGGCATCACCTTTAAATACCATTTCAGTCATGGGTAACATCCCTACACCCTCCTCAGTAAAGACTGAAGCAAATAATTCATTTAGTCTCTCTGCTATGGCCTTGTCCCCTCTTAGTGCCTCTTTTACCCCTCTATCATCTAATGGTCCAACTGACTCCATCACATATTTTTTGCTACGAATGCACTTGAAAATGTCTTTATTATGAATTTTGGCTTCCACAGCAAGCTTCTTCTCAAATTCTCTCTTTGCCT
Organism: Ichthyophis bannanicus; assembly: GCA_033557465.1. NCBI lineage: Eukaryota > Metazoa > Chordata > Amphibia > Gymnophiona > Ichthyophiidae > Ichthyophis > Ichthyophis bannanicus. The sequence goes on along the minus strand of CM066043.1, from coordinate 201,001,973 downwards.
GCCTTGTCAATGCCTTGCATCTAACTTGCCAATGCTTATGTTGTTTCCAGTTTTCGTCATTTGGCTCCTTTTTCCATTTCCTGAAAGATGCTTTTTTGGCAACAACTGCCTCTCTGACCTCACTTTAAACCATGCTGTCAGTTTTTTGGATTTCCTTCCACTTTTCTTAAAGCGTGGAATACAGCTGGTCTGGCTTCCAAAATAGCCGTAGTGAAAATACTCATCAATATCTTTTACCAGTCCTTCTGTACTACTACTTATAATTTGTATGGTGCTGCAAAGTATACACAGCTCTGTACAGAGACATGTAAGAGACAGTCCCTGCACATGAGAACTTACAGTCTATTCAAGACAGACAACACAACAACTGCGGCCTAGGGAATGGTAGGGAAACACATACTTGAATCTTCTTAAACCCAACTTTCTACTGTGATAACAGTATCTGGGACAATTTTATACTAGAATGTTATGTGAAAAGTCCAAAAAGGCGACTATTTTAGAAAGGCCACATAAGCACCAATGCACCATTATAAAATAGCCATTTTCTAAAAAATGCCAAAGACTCAATGATTCTGTTTCAGATTTTACAGCAAATTTCATGGATCATGATCTTTCATAACAATATATTCTGATAGATTGAGGCAAAGTACCTTCACACATGAAAATTCTTCTGAACTGGTATTCACCTGAAAAGTTCACAAAATGATTCTGAATTCACTATTAGTAAGTGCGTACTATATCTCTCCCTATAACTACATCCATAGATCTACTTTAGACCCTGTGCTCCTAATCCAGAACCAGCCCTAATGGCGTGCAATTGCCCACACACAAATTTACATCCACCCTGAAGATGGTGTAAATGTGTCATGCACTCTACCCTTGCACACACATTTTAGAATATACATGCATACATTGCAACTTTACAATCCACAATGCCAAAACTATGCCCTGGAAATGCCAATGCATGGTGCAAGTATAAAGCACAGTTACTTACCTGTAACAGGTGATCTCTGGGAACAGCAGGAATAAGTCTTCACATATGGGTATCTTCGGTACCGACGGAGCCTGCGCGGGAACGCTCCCCAGCGTCCAGTAAGAAAGCTTTTGGGAGCATCCCACTGCACCTGCGCACTGCCTTCCAGCCTTTCCCAACCGCCTCTCTCCAGTTCGAGTTTTAAAGCTGAGACAAAGACAGAGAGAGGAAAGGAAAGATAGATAGAGAGATACAACTCCTAGGGGAGGTGGGTGGGTTGTGAAGACTTATTCCTGCTGTTCCCAGAGATCACCTGTTACAGGTAAGTAACTGTGCTATCTCCAGGAACAAGCAGGAATGAGTCTTCACATATGGAGACTCCCTAGCTGCAGATGCCAGGGAGAAACCCCAGGTTGTGTATCCTTGAAAAGGACTCTACCTCCCCCCATGGATCTCTGGCATCTGACCAGGGTAGGTGGGTAGGCATTGATTAGGAATGGAACAGGTGTTTGAGAACAGCCTGACCAAAGAAGGCATCCTGGCGGGAGTCCTTGTCCAAACAGTAATGGGCTGTGAAGGTATGAACCGAGGCCCAGGTGGCCGCTCGACAGATTTGGTCGATGGACACAGAGTTTAGATGAGCCACTGAGGCTGCCATGGCTCTCACATTGTGAGCTGTGACATGGCCCTCCAGAGAAATGTTCCTACTCTGGTAGGCGAAAGAAATACACTGAGCAATCCAGTTGGACAGTGATCTCTTAGAGACTGGAAGTCCTAAATGAGAAGGATCAAAAGCAACAAAGAGTTGAGAAGACTTTCTATGTTGCTGTGTTCTTTGTAAGTAAAAAGCGAGAGCTCTCTTACAATCCAAGGTATGAAGATTCCTCTCTGCATTTGATGCATGAGGTCCTGGAAAAAAGACAGGTAAATATACCTCTTGGTTCAGATGAAAAGGTGAGACGACTTTAGGCATAAAGTGTGGATTGGTCCTGAGGACTATCTTATCATGATGGAACCTTGGTTAAGGAGGATTAGCCACCAAAGCTTGCAACTCACTGATGCGGCGTGCTGAGGTGACTGCACTGGAAAAATAACTTTCTAAGAAAGGAATTTCAAGGAGGTGGTGGCTAAAGGTTCAAAAGGTGGCTTCATAAGCTGGCCAAGAACCAGGTTTAAGTCCCATGCCACTGGAGGTGGTCTAATGGGAGGTTTAGTTAAAAGAAGGCCTCTCATGAATCTTGCTATAAGAGGATGAGAGGAAATAGGTTGTCCATTGAGAGGCTTGAGGGATGCTGCAATAGCACTCAAATGGACTCTTACTGAATTTGTTTTCAGACCTGCATGAGATAGATGCAGGAGATACTCTAGTAGAGAATTCAGAGGTATTGCAAGAGGGTTTAGACCTTTCCCTGAACACCAAATGGTAAATCTTTTCCATTTGAAAGCATAGGAACGTCTAGTAGAAGGCTTTCTAGAGGCATGAATAACATCTCTGACTTGCTGAGATGAAAATCTTGAAGGTCTAGGCCCTCAGCAACCAAGCCCTGAGATGGAGCGACTGGGGGTTTGGGTGCCACAAAGTTCCCTCTTCCTGGGACAGAAGGTCTGGTGCAGAGCCCAAGTCCAGGGAAGGAGCTTGAGAGAGATGCAGAAGTAGAGGGTACCACACTTGGCGTGGCCAATGTGGTGCTATGAGGATCATGGTCCCTTGATCTCTCTGAAGCTTGAATAGTGTCTTGGGAATTAGGGGAATTGGTGGAAAAGCATAAAAGAAGTCTTGACCCCAGTGAAGGAGGAAGGCATCCTTGGCCTGAACTCCCTGACACGGAATTCTGGAACAGAACCGGGGAGGTTTGGCATTCCACGGACTTGCAAAGAGGTCTATGTCCGGGGTTCCCCAAATTCGAAAAATCCTGGCTACCTGGTCCATGTGGAGGGACCACTCGTGTGGAAGCAGAACTCGACTGAGTCTGTCCGCCCAAGAGTTTTGAACGCCTGAAAGATATACTGCCAGAAGATGGATGTGATGCTCTCTGGCGAAGGCCCACAGTCGCAAAGCTTCGTTGCAAAGCGACAGAGAGCCAGTCCCGCCCTGCTTGTTTACATAGAACATGGCTACTTGGTTGTCCGTATGGATGAGGACTGTCCTGTAGCTGAGCAGGGAATGGAACACTCTGAGAGCTAAGAATATTGCTCTGAGTTCCAAGAGATTGATATGCAGAGAAGTCTCCTGTGGAGACCAGATGCCCTGGGTAGAGAGATCCTGCAGATGAGCTCCCCAACCCATTGGAGAAGCATCTGTTGTCAGAGTTGCTTGGGGTAGCGACTGCTGAAAAGGGGACCCCAGAAACAGATTTGGAGGGGACTTCCACCACTGGAGTGACCAAAATAGACGACTGGAGTTTGCTATTTTGTCTGACAGGCAACCTGATGCCTGAGTCCATTGGGTGGACAAAGTCCATTGAGCTGCCCTCATGTGAAGGCGAGCATATGGAACCACATGCACGGTGGATGCCATGTGGCCTAATAGTTGTAACATCTCTCGAGCAGTTAAATGGGACTTTAACTGTATCTGGGAGGCTAACTGCACCAAGCGTAGGCAACGGGCCTGAGGAATATAGGCCCTTGCAGTTGTGGTATCCAGCAAGGCTCCTATAAACTCCAGAGACTGAGTAGGGGTGAGATGGGATTTTGGGATGTTTATTACCAGTCCCAAATACTGAAGGACACGCATTGTGCAGGTTAGAGAAATCTGGGCCTCTGACTGGGATGGAGCTCGAATGAGCTCGAATGAGCCAGTCGTCCAGATATGGGAAAACGAATATTCCTAGAGTGCGTAGAAATGCAGCTACTACTGCCATGCATTTCGTGAACACCCTTGGTGCAGAGGCCAGACCAAAAAGAAGCACCCTGTATTGGTAGTGCTTTCATTGAAAAAGGAACCGAAGGAACCTTCTGTGTGTTGGATGGATGAGGACATGGGTGTACGCATCCTTGAGATCTAGAGAACAAAGCCAGTCCTGACTCTGAAGGTATGGCAGCAGAGTACCGAGAGAAATCATCTTGCATTTCTCTTTGAATAGAAACTTGTTCAATTCTCTGAGATCTAATATGGGTCTGTAGCCCCCTGTTTTCTTTGGAATAAGAAAATAAGGGGAGTAGAACCCTGAGCCCTGTTGAAGAAGGGGTACTTCTTCTAGTGCCCCTTGAGCAAGAAGGGTAGCAATCTCCTGACCCAGGTTGAGGAGAGATGTTGGAGAATTGAACTGTCTCACCATGGTGTGGGGAGGAAGGTTTAAGAAATGAAGCTTGTACCCATCCCTTACAATGGAGAGGGTCCATTGCTCTGCTGTGATTTGCTCCCATCTGGGAGCAAAGTAAGCCAACCTTCCTGGAATGGTGAGAGGCTCTGGCTAAGTTCTCTAGTTGCAAGTCAAAGGCCCTGAGGAGGCTGAGGCTGCTGAGCCGTGGGAGGCCTGGCAGCCTTTGACTTGGCCTGTTTAGGTGGTTGCTGACGCTTTGCAGCAAAACGACCTGCAGAAGATGCCTGCTGACCATAAGCAGGATAGTATCTTCCCTTTTTAGAAAAAGTTGTCTTTTTGAACAATCTTTTCTTAGCAGGAGCAGAGGTAGACTTTGAAAGTCGATCCAAAGCAGAGTTCTCAGCATCCATCTGAGTGGCCTTTGCTTTCCAATCCCTGCCAAAAAGGTTTTTACCTGTACAAGGAAGATTTCCCAGTTCATCTTGGACCCAAAGTTCCAAATCAGAGGCTTGTAACCAAGCAATTCTGCGTGCACCTATGGCAATAGCCGAGGCTCTGCTTACACACTCAAAAGAGTCAAAGGCTGCACGGTTGGAAAATTTGGAAACATCTTGGGCATGTTTAAGCCAAGTGAGAAATTCCTGCCTTTTATCTTCTGAAATAAAAGGGGCTAAAGTCTGCAGATGATCTGTGACTTCTTTTAGAAACATCCCCATATAGAGACTATAGGAGTTGATTCTGGCAGCAAGCATATTAGCTTGGAAAACCCTTCGGCCAAAGCATCAAGGGTCCTGCATTCACGTCCTGGAGGATTAGATGAGTGTCTCTTTGCACTCTTTATTTTCCTCATGGCAGACTCTACCACAGAGTGGTGAGGAAGCTAAGACTTATGAAAGCCAGGACAAGGAGGGACACGGTACATGGTGTCTAATCTACGAGAATGAGGAGAGGTGGTAAGAGGAGTCTCCCACATGCTCAACATGAGATCATAGAGAATCTCATGAATAGGTAAAGTAGCTGCTTCTTTAGGAGCCTTAGGATATTGCAAAATATCTAGTTGCTTGGCTCTAGGCTCTGACTCAGGGGCCACTGTAATGGAGAGGCCCCTAGCCACTTCCCTAATGAAGTCCTGAAAAGACAAGTCTTCTGGAGGAGACATTCTTCGTTTTGGAGAATCAGACTCCTGAGGAAGAAGTACCGGTGCATCGACAGAAATCTCCGACTCATCAGAGTCTTCGGAGGAATCGAAGTATCGCCTGTCTGGATGCTCCTGTAAAGCCCGATACACGTACTGAGTGGGATCGACATCGGGAGTAAGCGGTACCGGTTCGGTACCGATGGGCATCATAGGACAAGGTACCGTTGCAGTCGACACCGAAGCCGATGTCGATGCAATCGGTACCGTCACCAGGAACGATGCCGGTGCCGGAGTCGGTACCGGCAACGGAGACTGTTGCGGTACCAGAGGCGCCGAAGCCTGCATAAACGCCGTTAGGGTGCGCTGCATGGACAGAATCTTCTGATCCATCGACGCCACCAGAGTCTGGATGTCGGTACCAGTGGAGGCCACCGGTACCCCAGAACACGGCAACAGGTGATCGGTCGAGGCCGAGCCATCGATGTCAACCTGTGACCCCATAGACAATGCTTTGGAAGCCGTAACTTCCCGCCGGGGTAATTTTGCCGGTGCGGAATCCTCGAGGACAAGCCCGGAGGCATCTCGATGCTTAGAGGGAGATTTGCCCTTCAAGGACCGGCTAGATTTATGTTTGGTTACCTGAGATCCATGGGAGGAAGAAGAAGCCCTGGAAGACGTCAATGCCACCGAGGCTGCATCAGAGGGAAACAGGGTACTGAGCTTGGCTGCTCAGTTCTGCTGACCTCTTTTAGACATCATGGTACAGGACACACAATCCGTGATAAGAACATAAGAACATAAGAAATGCCATACTGGGTCAGACCGAGGTCCATCAAGCCCAGTATCCTGTTTCCAACAGTGGCCAATCTAGGTCATACGTACCTAGCAGTTTCCCCAAAAGACACAGGTTCTGCAGTGCTTGTACTAGGCCAAGCATTGATATCCTGGGTCCCTTTTTAATAGTGGTTTATGGACCTTTCCTCCAGGAACTTGTCCAAACCTTTTTTAAACCCAGCTATACTAACAGCCCTTACTAATCCTCCGGTAACAGATTCCAGAGTTTGATTACACGTTGAGTGAAGAAATATTTTCTCCTATTTGTCTTAAATAGTTTACCCTGTAGCTTCATTACATGTCCCCTAGTCCTTCTATATTCTGATAGCGTAAACAATTGATCCACGTTTATCCGTTCCACTCCATTCATTAATTTATACACCTCTATCATATCTCCCCTCAGCCGTCTCTTTTCTAGGTTAAAGAGCCCTAACCTTTTTAGCCTCTCTTCATAGGAGTAGCCTTCCATCCCCTTCACCAATTTGGTGGCTCTTCTCTGTACTTTTTCTAATAACTCTATGTCCTTTTTAAGATACGGTGACCAGAATTGCACACAATATTCAAGGTGCGGTCGTACCATGGAGCGATACAGAGGCATTATAATATCCTTTGTTTTGTTCTCCATCCCTTTCCTTATGATACCTAGCATTCTATTTGCTTTCTTGGCCGCCGCTGCACACTGGGCGGAGGGTTTTAACATGTTATCCACAATGACTCCTAAATCTTTTTCCTGGGTGGTGGTTTCTAATGTGGAGCCTTGCATCGTGTAACTATAGTGTGGGTTGTTCTTTCCTAGGTGCATAACTTTGCACTTGTCCACATTAAATTTCATCTGCCATTTGGATGCCCAGTCTTCCAATTTATCCAGATCCTCCTGCAGTTTTCCACAATCCTCTTGGGTTTTAACAACTTTAAACAGTTTTGTGTCATCTGCAAATTTGATAACCTCACTAGTTATTCCCTTTTCCAGGTCATTTATGAATATGTCAAAAAGTAGCGGACCCAGTACAGATCCCTGGGGTACTCCGCTATTCACCTTTTTCCATTGGGAATATTGGCCATTTAGCCCTACCCTCTGCTTTCTATCTTTTAACCAGTTCCCGATCCACAATAGTACACTGCCTCCTATCCCATGACTTTTTAGCTTCGCCAAAAGTCTCTGATGGGGGACCTTGTCAAAAGCTTTCTGAAAGTCCAGATACACTATATCCACCGACTCACCTTTGTCTACCTGTTTATGCACACCTTCAAAAAAACAGATCAGATTAGTAAGACAAGATCTTCCTTGTCTAAAGCCATGTTGGCTGTCTCCCATTAGGCCATGACTATCTACATGCTGTGTAATTTTGTTCTTTATGATGGTTTCTACCATTTTCCCTGGTACTGATGTCAGGCTCACCGGTCTGTAATTTCCCGGGTCACCCCTGGAACCCTTTTTAAAAATTGGTGTTACGTTGGCGACCCTCCAATCTTCAGGTATTACAGATGATTTTAATGAAAGTTCACAGATTACCAATAACAGGTCTGCAATCTCATATTTCAGTTCTTTCAACACTCTGGGATGTATACCATCCGGTCCAGGTGATTTGCTACTATTCAGTTTATCAAATAGTTGTAATATATCTTCCTGGTGTAGCGATATTTCTCTCAATTCCTCTGCAGTATCACCTTTAAATACCACTTCAGTCTTGGGTAACATCCCTACATCTTCCTCAGTAAAGACCGAAGCAAAGAATTCATTCAGTCTCTCTGCTATAGCCTTGTCTCCTCTTACTGCCCCTTTTACCCCTCTATCATCTAATGGTCCAATTGACTCTCTCACAGGCCTTTTGCTACGAATGTACTTGAAAAAGTCTTTATTTCGTGTTTTTGCTTCCGTAGCAAGTTTCTTCTCAAATTCCCGCTTTGCCTGCCTTATCAATGCTTTGCATTTAACTTGCCAGTGCTTGTGCTGTTTCCAGTTTTCATCATTTGGCTCTTTTTTCCATTTCCTGAAGGTTGCTCTTTTGGCAGCAACAGCCTCTCTGACCTCACCTTTAAACCATGCTGGCAGTTTTTTGGACTTTCTTCCACTTTTCTTAATGCGTGGAATACAGCTGGTCTGGGCTTCGAGGATAGTATTTTTAAATAACACCCAAGCTTGCTGTAAGTCTTTAACCTTTGGAACCGCTCCTTTTAGTTTTTTCCGAACTATATTCCTCATTCTATCATAGTCTCCCTTTTGAAAGTTAAAAGGTTGTACTGTGGATTCCTTTACTATCTGTCCTCCACTGATTAAATCAAACATGATCATACTATGATCACTATTGCCAAGTGGTCCCAACACCCTTATTTCTTGCACCAGATCTGGCGTTCCACTAAGGACTAGGTCCAGTATGGCTTCCCCTCTGGTCGGTTCATGAATCAGCTGCTCCAAGAAGCAGTCATTTATTTCATCTAGAAACTTTATCTCTTTAGCTTGTCCTGCTGTGACACTGTCCCAGTCGATACCGGGGTAATTGAAATCACCCATTATTACTACTCTGTTGTGGCTTTTGTTAGCTTCCTTGATTTCTTTGAGCATTTCATCATCCATTTGTTCATTCTGGCCAGGTGGTCGATAGTATACTCCCACTGCCATCACCTTCCCCTTCATAAATGGAATTTCAATCCATAGAGATTCTACAGCAAATTTTGTTCCCTGCAAAACTTTAATCCTTTCTGACTCAATGCCCTCTCTAACATAGAGCGCAACCCCTCCACCAATTTGTTCAGCTCTATCATTACGATATAGTTTGTATCCAGGTATCACAGTGTCCCACTGGTTATCCTCCTTCCACCATGTCTCTGAGAGTGCAATCATATCTAACCTCTCATTTAGTGCTATATATTCAGGACCCAAACATTTTAGACACCAGTCATGGATGTCGGTGACAGAAATAGTACCGCCACATTTCGTGCACTTTTTGAACCCGGAAGCGGGCTTCTCCATGAGGAGAAAATATGTTCAGGCCTAAGGCCCAAACCGAAAATGCACAGTTGAAGAAAAAAGGTTTTTGTTTTTTTTTTTTAAGAAAGAAAAGAAAAGAGCGGCGATACCGGTCTGACGTCGAAGAAGGCAGACGCGCACAGAAAAATAAAGAAAAAAATAAAGAATTCTTCTGCGGTGACAGGAACACAACCTGCTGGCTCCGCGGAAAAGAAGAACTGGAGAGAGGCGGTTGGGAAAGGCGGGAAGGCAGCGCGCAGGCGCTGTGGGATGCTCCCAAAAGCTTTCTTACTGGACACTGGGGAGCGTTCCCGCGCAGGCTCCGTTGGTACCGACGATACCCATATGTGAAGACTCATTCCTGCTTGTTCCTGGAGATGTACTTGTGATCTTTTTGGCATGCATATTTACACTGTGCACATATATTTGGCTGAGCAATTTTATAAGTGGAGGAGTAGTCTAGAGGTTAGAGCAACTTCCTAGTACCCAGAAGATCAAGGGTTCAAGTCCCACAGGCACTCCTTGTGACTTTGGGCAAGTCACTTTACCCTCCATTGCCTCAGAGGAAAAGGCTGGCAATCTACTTCCAGTGATACATTGCCAAGAAAACCCAGAGGTAGCTGGGTTGCTATGAGTCAACACTGACTTGATGGCACTAAAAAAAAAAAAAAAAAATTATAAAAGCTCTTTGCACATCTAAAACAGGCTTTATACATGGAGACACCTTTATAAAGTCAGCCCCATAATGTTTTTTGACTGCATCACCACCCAATATCATTCCTTCAACTAAATTGTTCATCTACTTATTACACCTGATGTGGAGAGGTTTATATATTCTGCCTTTATATAGTCTACCCATTTCTCCTTCATGCTCCATCAAGAAAGCCTACCATTGC